>OU611967.1:5795025-7045025 GCA_914767545.1 Sesia apiformis | reverse complement strand
TTAAACTAAGCATCCATACTAATATGCATTACTTACTTGCTAATATAAGAAATAAATCACATTTAAATTATCGCCGACTTGCACGATCTCTATAGACTATAGACCAATCAAAATCGAGTACCTTCCCGCGCGCCGGCGCGCACCGCGCTCTAAATCTTTCTTCACATTTCCGGACTTTTCTGGACTCTGGAGATATCCTTATGACGCAATAACTCAAATCTTTGGAGCGCCAGTTTAAAATTTTATTAATATTATTTATTTATTTTATTATTTTTATCTTCCACTTGTATTTTTTTGGAAAATGGAAAACAATTGCTATTTTGGCGCCCCTGAAAACCCGGCGCCCGGGGCACAAGCCCCGTCAGCCCCCCCCCCTAGTTACGTCCCTGTATGTGGTATTATTAACTTTTTATAGGTAATTGGTTGATTATGTGGTAGTATTAACCCTTTGTAGGTAATTGGTTGATTAAGTGGTAGTATTAACCCTTTATATGTAATTGGTTAATTATGTGGTATTATTAACCCTTTATAGGTAAATGGTTGATTATGTGGTAGTATTAACCCTTTATAGGTAATTGGTTGATTAAGTGGTAGTATTAACCCTTTATAGGTAATTGGTTGATTAAGTGGTAGTATTAACCCTCTAGATATAGGTAATATTAGATATAGTTGTGAAATGAACTGCCACCTGAGATTTTTCCGTTATAGTACGATATGGAGCTCCTCAAGAGAGCTGTGAAGAGCATTTTACAAGCTCGGCAGCGCACCCGCATGCCTTGTGTTGCAGGTGTCTACGGGCGGCGGTGACCACTTGCCATCATGTGGTCCGCCCGCTAGTCTGCCATCTATCCTATAAAAAAGGCAAATATTGTTTACCATCAGCTAGTGTTAACAAACGAGATGTCGACTCGTGTCGGACTGTCGTCCGGGTGCGTGGTGGGCGCGCTCGGCGACGCGTGGTCGCACCGTTGCAACAAGAGGTTGCTGCTCTACACGAACCCCACCACTAGTGACAGATTTGCGCTGTTATTGAAAAGCAACGATGCTCCAAACACGGTGGCCAGGTTTCAGGTAAGTTTTTAATTATAGTGTTAAATAAAAATACCTCCACCCTCTTAACACTGAATTTCTTTCGTGAAAACACAACTTTTGTTTAACGAATTTTTAAATTCAGCACTTTTGTCCACACGAACCACTCATTCCTACCGGTTTATATAGATGTAGGTATCTAATAAATAAAACATATTAAGGTTTAATAACATAAGGGCACTAATAAAATGGTCAGTGATCGACGATTTCATACAAATCACATTTCAGTCCAGTCTTGACTGATCTCATGTCAATGACCGAAATTCTTCCTGCTCGTGGCGCGTGCTTTAGGAGCGGTTCGATTAGCAACTATGTATTTATGAAGGGCGTGTGCGGCGTTGCGGCGTATAGTGAGTAGTACAAAGTAACAAAGTTAGATACATAATTGAACAAAATATATTTTATTTTAAATATAAAGATCAGAAAATGGTCGCAGAACAAAAGTTGTTGGTTCTAATGATAGATATTCAATGTTAAGAGGATGCGGGTACTTTTTATTTAACCCTGTATCTATATCTACATATAATGAAATTGTAACAAAGCCAACGTCTGTACACGAGTAAAATATTTTTAATCGCGCATCGCGGAAAAATTACTAGACGGATTTTAATTAAACTTGATATAATAGATTATGTATCGGGTTAACATTTAGGATACTTTTTATTCATGTCTATTAGAGTTTCCACGGGAATCACTCTAAATTTCACGCGAATGAAGTCGTGGGCACCAGTTAGTATACAATAAATCAGAGTAAATGAGAAAGGGGGTATTTAGAACATGCTTTAAATATTATATTTTTTTACACTATATTGTACGGAGCCGGACTTAATACCTTAAGGCATTCTCTACCAAACATTCGTGGTTTATTATGAGATAAATTAAAATGAACTTTGCTTGTATTTCTCCAAAAATAATTGTTATTAAAGCCAATAATTTATACTATTCGTATACTAGTATACTATTTATCGTATAATGATGTTATTATAATAACTCGCTTCGTACTACATAAAAGTCATAGGAAAGACAATAGTAGTTTATGAAACTGTTGCATAATGAGGGGTATTAAAACAGGAGTGTTTGAATACCTAGTTATGTGCAGTTTCATACACCACTTTATCTACTCTCATACATTGGTGTTGAACCTACTAAATAAAAGATCAAAGTTAAAAGAGTAAGAAATAATTTATTATTTATAATAATTATTCAAGTTTTGTATGTTGCAATTATGGAATTGTATATGTATTGCTGGGCAGATTTCGGTATTGTGTTTATAAAGTATGTCAATATAAATTCGTTTTGAAGTTTGTAATTCGAATTTTACGATATGAGAGTAGATAAATATATTTATACATGTCAAAAAAGTGTTTCTCTCTTTTTTTTAATTTTCTAGTAAAAATAAATATTTGAGTCTAAGCTCCTCTTGTGTGAATGGGTAAGAGATAATCGAATACCTACTGCATTGAAATTGACTATGCCGTATGCAGCAGTGAATGAAAGCTTTTTAAAAATAGCTAATTGTTCTCATTTAGGACATGCCATATTCACTACCATTACCTTTGATTTTGTTATAATTTGTCTAATTACCTTCTTATACCTACAGAAGGTTGATATATGTGATATCATTAACATTACACAGTCCCTAAAATGTCTGTTTATAAATCATGATCGTTTTAAAAGTAAGTAAATCATGTTTTGGCTTTCTATCGAGAAAATTAATCCCGACTTTTTAACAAGGAATAAAAAAGCATCCAGTTTATAAATTAATAAACTTAATCACATAAATAGTCAATAATAAAGTTTATAGCACTCGGTTCTGTTTAACAGTAGCTCAGTATCAGATGTTGACAATATTTTTGAACACTACTCGATGATATCACCGCGATCGCGTAATACCCCCGCTTTACGCGACCCCGTTAAGCGCGGTTTCGGTTTTACGCGAATTTCAAATTTCGCGCTAAAATGCCTCGCTTTACGCAGATTGGTTACATGTATGTATATACTGACTTTTGGCCATGTTTAAACGCAAACCCCTATATACGCGAATTTCACTTAACGCGAGTTTTTGCCGAACGTATCCCTCGCGTAAAGCGGGGTATTACTGCGTTTAACAGTAGCTCAGTATCAATGTTGACAATATTTTTAAACACTACTCTATGATATCACCGCGATCGCGGTGATGCCAATACTACGAATGATACGACACCCCGTCGTACTCGCATCGCGGTCGGTTCGCACTTGATGGATATGTTGGGAAGCGGCCAAAGCGGCTTCGGGCTTTCCCAGTATTGAACTTGCTTCATTGTGAACTACTGCCAAATGTCTCGCATTCTATCAATTGATATTTGTTAAACAACATCACACATAATAGACCGCATTTGTAACTCCCTTTGATGTAGATCCAGAGATACAAAGACAAATCACAGACCCAAACAAATATTCTCAGACCTTGCACAATAGATTGTTCTCATTATCAAAGTTACGGGCAATTGTGATGTCAATTTATTACTGTTATTAGTTTTAAGCGCCTGGTACGTACACAGCTAAATTCTTTGTTGGAGAATAGACCAATATATAGACATCATAGTCTTGTAAATGTAAAGACAGATATATTTTCAAAACAATTCGACCAATTTTGTTAAGCATGTACAAAAACTTCCTAGGATAAGTAAATCACAGGGTGAAACTATAAAAAATGAGACCAGTGGTTGCCAAGATTAGCCTGCACAGACAGACGGCGAGACATTGCACTAATTACATATGTAAATTAGATCTTGATTTATGTTGGTTACTATAGGCTGTCCGATAGTATACCGATATCGTCTTTAGTAACCTAGTCTTAAAAACCAGCTATATTCCAAACTGCTGAATATAATTTGGCAAAAAATAGCTTAAATATTCCCGGATTAACGCTATATAACAAGTTTATGGAGAACAGACAGACGCTTTCCGGAAACTTTATTTTTGTCTACTTACTTTCTCTTGTACCTTAGATATTTAATAATTTCTTGTAAAATGATACGCAATCTCTTTTTATTTTTAGATAACGCACGAAGGAATAAGGGACGTCGAATAAGAATAAAAGACTCATTAACATACAGAATAGCATAGTTTAATTATAATTACAATTAATGTAAATATTCTGTAAAGAAAACTACAGCACCAATAAATATCTCATTTTCACAAAATACAAGCTTTTATTTCTATCTCAACAATACAATAAAGGCAGTTTCAGATCGGGACATGTTCGAGCGCTAAGCGTTACACAGTTATACACTTCTATAGTCTTAGTCTTATATTATGCGTTCACTTATGAAACGATAGTGAGTAACACGCGCTTGTAGTCTCCCTTCGTATCATCCTGCAAAATATTACATTGTACTTTGTAAAATAACAATTTGGAATAACATGCAAAGCTTAGAAACAATTAATTGTCTATTTTTATTATTATTTTGCAGGATTAAGCACAAAGAGTACAAAGCACATTCTTGAAGTCTCCAGTTAAGTCGTCCTGTAAACAATATTAAAATAAAAAAAAAACATAATGTTAAGAAAGAAACTGGCCCATAATTTCTTTTGAGATTACACACGACATGCGGTATGAAGCATGGATTAGAGATTTCACACGAAAGATCAAACTTACAAGAATAAATGTCTTTAAAATGCAATAATTATAGTACTTCGTTACAATAAATGTGTATAAAAATAACGTGACAATAAATTAACTTTCTTCACACTGCACTACTGTTACAGCGAAATGATTCTCGTAATACTGAGTGTTAAGCTTTTAGTCGTAGCTTTAGTAACACATGGCGGAGAGGAGATCACCCAGCGGACCTCCTAAGTCCTCCTGAAAAATGGCAACACTTATAAAAACCATTCGTTGGACTTGTCACCGTACCCATGCACAATCACATTAAGCTGTTAACAACAGTGCAAAGAAAGTGTTACATGAATGTGAAAATAAGAAGCAAAATATACAGATCTTTGTGAATAAAATTTACACCCGACTGCGATACACCTAAGGCTCACTGAGGACAAAACTGTCTGAAAACTATCCGTGGACTAGCTGTAGTTGTTACATTTAGGAAACTGTCTATTAGATAATTTTGCCGCCAGTGCAGCCATAGCCTAACTAAATAACCTAACAATTGACTGAATAAACTTAAAATATTCGAACAAGGTGGTTGTGTGTATTTCATTGTTCTTGTAACTTCGATTTATTCAACAAGAGACAATAAAGCCTTCTTGTAATCCCCGGAAGTGTCACCCTGCGAACAAAACGGATCACTATTCTAAACGCTTGTCTGTGCTACACTTAAAAAAAAATGTTGCCTGAATACAAAAAAATATTTGACACCCACAAATACATTGTGACGTGACGTTGTTAAAACGGTGAGATTTAACGACGTAAGTCATTAAAACAAAATTAACAATAACAACTCACATTGTTAACAAATTTTGAAAAGCTGTGGCTGATTTAATTACAAATGTTGAGAGAATGTATGTCCTCTTATTATGAACATATGTTTGTATATGTAAAATATCTGCATAGCTTTTTTACATAAATAGATCTGTATCGACGTGTTAAGTGTATTAGAAAAAAGCTCGTATAATGTTTCATTAATAAGATATGTATAGAGTGAAGGTATAAAATGTAAGGCTACGTAACGTTGGTGACTTCTCTCATGCGTTTTACAATCATAGAAATTATGGGTCAGTTTCTTCAAAAAAAAATATTTAAATTTACGATTTCATGCTGTTAGTCCAATATTTAGAACATAAACAAGACTCTATAACACAAGTTATTTAGATAATCAGTCGTCATGCTAATATATGTAGTTTCTTGCGAAGGAACGGAAATGGTAATAAATATTTAATGCACTTAGTTACTTGTTATGAATGAATGCAAATGTTATTTATGGAAGATGAATGTTAGTATGCGTTAAAATATAAAATTAATAATTTTATGTAAAAACATAAAATGAAAGTTTGCGATGATATTCAGAACTCAAACAAAAAGCTTTATATATGCAATTGCAATACAGACATATACAAGTACATTTAAAAAAAAAAACAAGTAGAGTAACTAACAGGATGAGTTTCTGAAAATGCTTAGTTAAATAAGGGTTCATAACGATACTCACAGAGATCCAGTTCTCCAAGGGCTTGCCATATTTCTCTAGGAAAGCCTGCTTGATATCTCCGAGGTCGATTTCGGAGCGGCTGACGACAATTCTGATAAGGGTTTTGTCATTTGTTCCCAAACCCTTCATGGAGTAGTAAAGTCGCTCGGCGAAAAAGCCCACTTTGCTCTTTACGCATTTCACTATAAAAAGAGGATGTATTATTAAGCTGTGTATTTACGCTTTTTAGTTTTAAATCTGTCAGTCCAGAAACAAAATACCTATTTAAATAAAAGTTAATGTGTCATAGTGGTTTAACTACCCTCCGAATGTTTTATCGTTAAATATGCAAGGAATTAGATACACGTTACAAGATATACAATTAGGTAGATAATTAGATTTTTGCTTATATTTTATTTTATTAGATGTGTGATATAGTAAATAGAAGTTATGTAATGTTTGCGACAATTCCACATAGCTCGTACAACAAGTTAAGAAACAATTGCGTTACGGTCTGTTGACCCGTCGCGTTGTTTGTATGGGTATATGTTGTATAATATATGTAGCTGTATAGCTCACGTGCCATATTGAATTGTTCATAATGGATGTTCCAACAGGAGTAGATTATTTGGAGTTTTAATAAGCATAGTAGTTCTATTATATTTTTATAGGTAGTTAAACAGTTATCGTTAAAAATATTTTAGCTGATTCGTATGGAGTAAGTACCACCGGATTAAATTCCTGTTAAATAATATATTCCTAAATCTAGTTGAAAATCCTAAATCTAATGAGGTTAATATCGTAACATTGTGCTTTTAATGTTTACTGATATATATACGTTTTGCGTGTACAATATAATAATGTTTTCAGGATGCTGATGGGACTGCTACGGTACTGCAGCGCTTCTGCAATGTTCGCGGGAGGCGCGCACGGACGGCTTTAAAGCTTTAATTCGCAAAAAAACCGCCTCCCGAATGAACAGAATCCGTGGCAGTGACAACAGTATCCTGAGAACAATAAGTGGAAAAATTGACAGTTAATTTAATTAATTAATTTGTTATTATAATTAAGTATTTAATTGGCATTTAATTTGATTTATTAATGAGATTATTTTATTGAATTATTTTGATTATTATATTTTACTAACATAGATTTCAAGTTTCTACTAACAATTACTAGGGTCTGAAATAAATGAATTATTATTAATTAATGCAAGTACTCAGGGCCGTCTTTACCAGGGGGTGCAAGGGGTGCGGTGCACCCCGGGCGCTCACCTTTTAAAGGTAATGAAAAAATATAACGCTATAGTAAACAATTACACAATAGGATATTTGTCTGTCATAGGATACACAATAGGATATTTGACTGTCATAGGATACACAATAGGATATTTGACTGTCATAGGATACACAATAGGATGTTTGACTGTCTTAGGATACACTCCCGCACCCCGGCGCAGAATAGACTTAAGACGGCCCTGCAAGTACTTATGGGATAAAATTATAATTCGTACGTATAAAATAATAGGTATATCAGCGTCCAAAATGGCAGCTAATGTCATGTATGATGTAGCTATAAAAAGTTGAACGACTGAGCACAAGGTCTCACTAAGCAAGACTAACTTTCTGTTGTATTTACCCACTAAATCGCGACCTTGCCGTATAAGCGCTATTGTGATTGTGACACCAATCATTATTGTAACATTTTAGTAACAATTAATATCGTAGTTACGATTTTGTATGATCAGATTTTGTTTTAAATAAATTATAGATAAAGATCAGCGCCGTATCTACTGTAGGACAAAGTGGTGCAGTTCATCGGGCCGATACAGCTAAAGACGTCCGTAGCCAGCTCTTTGAACTAATTCTAAGACATTTATACCTACCTTGCTTAGAGTATTATGAGGATCATGACAGGAATAAAGAATACTTAAATAGAATTACCTAATGCGGAGTTTACTCTAGTCTAGTTACTCTAGTATCATGTGAAACTAAGTTTCGATAATTTCAATGCTTTTTCACTACTCCCAAAACACATGTATCAAATTGTAAATAAAATTTAAAGAAATACAACAATGTTATTAGCATTATTGTTAACTTAAAATTCATACTCCGATCAAATAAGAGTATTGTTTTCATCTAAATATATGAAATGCTATAAAAAATCAATATACTGAAGCTGACGTAAGTGGAAAGTGATAAATAATTCGTCATGACTGTAATCAGAAACACTTACAAGGTCTGAAATTTTAACCATCAAAAGTTGAAAAATCATTGCTATAATACTAAAACGTGACTTTACAAAAGTTTGACTTTACGTGACAACTGCCATAACGTCAGTATAGACTCTATACTATACTATAGAGATATGATACTCGTATAGCCAAGGAAAATAGTTTAAAAATAAAATATTTTTTATCGTTATATATTAAAAATCAGACAGTAGAGCATAATTCTGCTTAAATAGAATTTTGATGCAACGAATGTTTAACTTTTTAGTTCAGCCAATACCGGCAAATGTAGGTTACCTTTGCTGAGATCGAGTATTCGGCTTTTACTGTAGGTACTTATAGTTTTATTGTTAGATGTAGATATATAAGATGTTAAAGCTTTGTTGGCCTGTGTATAATTTTAGTGTTAAGAAATTAATGTGCATATTAGTTTTGACCTATAGTATGCATTTTTTTATTTTATTGTTAACGAACATTAAAATAAAAAAATAACATCACATAATATATTGAACTAAAACTGACCACAAGGTAACTTTTGTGCGATAACGAATGTTGTTATCAATTATCAAACATGTTAACACTTAGTAAATACTCAACTTACCGATAGCGAGCAGGCCCTTTTCTATGCTTCCTGAGAATTCCTTCTTTATGGTTTCCTCGATGTCCTTGCCGGTCAACGCCTCGTATTCTGCGAAGATCTGGAATTATGAACGTATTAAAATTATTTTTCGGGACTTGGACCTTGAGCATATCAGTGGTGGTGAATTGAATCACCAGAATTAGATGTGAATTGACTGCCCTGTGTTCGAGATTCTCTTGCAAACGTTTATTCTAATAAGTGGTACCTACTGAATGTCATTAGTAGCGCGTATATGTGAGATAAAATATATACCAAGAAAAAAGTTGGTTCTCAAAATTGTCATTGTCAATTGGAGCTGCCTTTGATGACAGTAAAATAAACAGTAATTCTGAAGTCGTTTAAGGGGAAGCATGAAATTGTTTGGCGGGACAAAAAGCGGAAAACGGACAATGTTATTAGTATTAGACACAGGTGCTAAAAATATAATTAAAAAAATGTATTAGCCCGTAGCGCAACCGGCGGCGGGTCGACATAATTTATAATCCAACTGTACAATTTTGGTTAGTTGTGTACAGTTGGGTGCTGACTGGTTATGTACATATATACATTTTTTATAAGTAGGCATGTCTTAAACTTGTGTCAGACTCATTATGAATAATTAATGACACGTCTGCAGGCTCAATTGTAATGTCCTATAAGTTAGTGTCATTGAATATATGAGTCACGATCTCAACATATTCGTAACTCTATAATGAATAAATAAAGAATGTATGCGCTGCGTGTATTTGAAACTGCATTTCAATTGGAACGAATTACAAATTCGACGTATGTGAACGGTATTATCAACAGTTAGATGATTTTATCTCGTGTGTAAAAAGTTCACACAAGCATAACGTATGCAGATTATTTTTTCCTCATTATCAAATGCAGAGATAGTATCGTCACGGTTATAAAAGTTATAAGTTATAATAAGCTATGTATGCGGCGTTCACGAGATTTCCATCGAACTTATTAAAATTAGTAAAATTTAATTAAGTGTAATAATTTTTTGTATTACTCTCTTTTTTCTGTTATCCATAGTCTTAAATGTAAACGTGCGGTATAATGCGGTAGCTCTTATTGTAACCTTGAGTTACTTAGTCGATCATCAGTAAGTACGTGTAATATTATTAAAATTAAATCTAGTGTTTTTTCTTTGGAAAATAGTTGACCTCGACTGAATTTCATGACTCATAGTCATGAGTTACGACCTAGTTTATGAGTGACCTCTTGATGTATTGCAGACTTTTTATCGGAGGAACAAATAGTCAAGAATTAAAATGTAGGTAATCAATTAAATAATCTGTTTGTGTAGTAGCAACGCAAGGTGTAATGATGTCCTTTGTTTCCTTCTTTTGTTATGGACTGAGCTATAAACACATGACGATGAGTACAATCTAATATTGTTATATAATAAACGAAAAATTAAATAATGCATGTTTTGTGCATATTCACAATGTTTAAACAATATATATATATAAACATTTGTATTTTTTTTACAGAAAAAAGGCTACAGACGAGCATACAGTCCACCTGATATGTGGATACTGTCGTCCATAAATACATCCGTGATACATGCTAACATCAGTCCAGAATGACATACGTTGGCACGCCCCCGGATGTGCTGCCTACCTTTGCAGATTAAGGAATGGGTTGGGAAAATGGGGCGGGACGGGATAGGATGGGAATGGGCTCTGGTATATCTCACTCACTACCGAAACACGTACGTACATTGGGGAAATACAATAAAGTAGGAAATGCAGCAGTACATTTCAAGGTAGTCTTCTGTAAGAGAGGGATAACGTGGTCAGTCGAGTGCGCCCAGCGGCTGTGGGAATGCAGCATGCACTCTCCCGCTACCGATTAAAGTAAATCGGACTTATCAACTGTTAATTGATATATTATATTGTAGGTATTGCTTTGTGAGCTGGCAGTTTCGTAATATTACGACTAATGTTGATTTATTGCAATTACTCCTTATAAAATAGAAACTTGTCATTTAGTCGATATGTCACGTTGTAATGCCCAGTTTTTTCTATGAACCTGCAATTACTGCCAAGAAAAATATATCTATCTCACCTGTCTTAGCTGTTGGTAGGAGCGTGTGATAAGTATGGCGTTAAACACCGACTCATCGGTACCCCACTGTCCCTCGCCCGCGGCTGCCAGCCCCTCGGCATCAGCTTTGGCCGCTCCTTCATCAACGCCTTGGTTTTCATCGCGGTTGGCCATACAGAGTGATACGCACAGTCTCTTGAAGTGGCCGGATGTGTCGCCCTTCAGGTCGGACTCCAGGTTCTTGCCGTATACTAGAGAATAAAAATCCTAAATGAACTGTTGTCGAGAATATAATATTTTTTACATGAAGGGGACAGACCAACATGCAGTCTATGTGGTGGTAAGTGGCAAAAGTCGTATACCTGGAACACTCACACTCATGCAACACGGCATTCGTAGGTCTACATATTAGTTGTAACTAAGATGATTACAAACAATTAAAATGGGACGTTTCTAGCGCATTTTCAGCTTTGTTATACAATTATTCTTGTTATGTGAAGACAGATTTTTTTCCCTTTTATAAGGAATGGATTAAGTTTTAAATGAGTATTTACAAAAATCTTGTTTATGTAAAAGTTTTCTAAGGATGTCTTCCAAGGGTATCCAAAGTATGCATCACTCACTAGATAGTAGTTGTTTTGTCTAAGTTCATGCCTAATGGCTAAAAAGTGTAATTTGTGTTTTTATATTTTTTGGTGCCAGATGCTCATGCTCTCAATGCTTACCTTCCAATTTTAACTAAAAAGTTATTAATTAGGATGCATACTCACATTGCTCATAGAACGCGGAGATGGTCCTAATGCCGTAGTTAGACAGCGTACACAGGATCTCAATGATGGCCTCCTCATCAGTACCCAACCCCGCAACTGCATCGTGGAGCTCTTTGGCGTAGAAGTGCGGCAGAGGAGTCATCAACGCAATGATCACGTTCTCCAAGTTGCCACTCAGCTCACTCTTCAGCTCGCTTATGAGGTCCTGTAGATTAAAATAGAAGTTAGTGAAGATATGTGAAACTTAGGATGGGAAAAGACATGGTTTTCGGAAAGATTAGGGAAGAATAAGATTTGAGAAAAGTAGAAGCATCTTTTGTTAGCCAAACTTATTACTGTATCCGGTAGTGTAAGAGGATACTACCGGCTCTATTTGCATTGTTGTAGGCTTAGAAAAAGAAAAATGATATACGTATATAGGTACCATACTTCCATAACACATTTACGATATGAAATATGTGTAACTCTAAAATGTGTGTGTATAATTACACATTTTACATTATATATTTTTTATAATAATATGTGCTAAAATAAAACCGTAATTACATGTATTTACTCATAAGAGTTTAGCCAAGGAGCATAAGGAAAATTGATGTTTACTTATTATTCTATATACCTAGCATGTTTCTGTGATTTTTCAGTTTTTCGTTCACTGTAGCTACTTTTCGAGGCCGTGTTAAAAACGGTCAAGGGCGTGTCGGACACGCACTAAAAGGTTATTATGTTATTGTTTTCATTTTAAGAAAATAACAATCTCTGTTCGACGCACACCTAATCCATTTTACATAACATGAGTAGCCATTTATATTGAGTTGAAACCTCATTTCCGCTTCCTTGGGTGCTGCAGTGTTAATTAACGTAATACCTATATTCATAAAATATATTAACAGAGGTAAAAATTTATCAGAAGTATATGTTTGTAGACTGAAGGTACTTCTGCTAATGGATATGACTCAGGCGCACTTCACACATCTGAGGTGTGTGAACTAAATAGCTACTAAGCATTATTACCTATATTTAGAACCGATTCTAACTAATCGTAGGCAAATGCATTGATTGATGCAGTACGATGTGCCAAAGAGATACAAGGAAAACATTGTTTAACAGTGAATAATGTCAAACTCATTTTAGATGCCTTTTAAACGTTCTAGCAATTAACCTACAATATGTTCAAGTCATGGTCGTTTTCGGTGCATATAAAATGATGTAATGTTTGATGAAAAGTTAGTTACTTCTAGATACTTTGTGAATGATATATTTCTTAAAGATAATGTAGGTACATTGTTGACATTATGTATGATACTGACTACATTTTCTAGATTAGATGTAAAACACTATCTAGGTTGTTGGCTAGGATTAGGTACCTACTCAATTCTGTTCCTAATATGACTAGAAAAGTGTGACACATTTTGTAAAATATTGGAAGGTTGAAGTAAACTGTTTGATTGTACCTCTATAATACTGATCTAAAAACTCAAAATGTAGAGATACATAAAAAGAGTTACTAATAACAATGTAACACTGCATGTACATGTACAGATGTTTTTCCTCCTGTTGTTATTTCAGATTTTTCCTTGTATGTTCTGGTGAAATTTTATTTATAAAGTTTACGAGCTTATTATAAATTTATTAGTAGCTCATTTAATATATCTTTAAAATATGTTTTAATAGCGACCTATGAGACTGCATAACAAATAAGTAGGTGTTATCACGCGACAGTGAAGGACGCTTGGTAGTGTAAATATGAGATAGATCAATAGCGGACACGAACACCTTTGTTAAAATACATTATAATAATGATAATTTAGTCAACGGTCTTATACACACGTTTTATTTCTAATGATATCGTTATCGAGTTAAAGTTACGACATAATGGTTGTTAAATCAATGATTCACAGCCTCCGTTACGGCGGTAAAATAATCATTGAAGTTCCTCATTGCATTCAATGTGGCAGAAATCCGTGAATCAACGATGACTAAGGCTCTATGAAGTTGGCAGCAAGGCCAACCTAAAGTTTCGCGATTTTATCAGCTAGCAAGGCTTTTGGCCTAAATGTCTTTGCGTACATTCGACGTTACATACATTGTTCAATTACAATAGAATACATAACAATTAGGAAGTACCTATACCTAGATAAATGAATTGAAGTTGCGAACTCAAATTTGACTATACTATATAATCGAGTTTCATAGCCCTAAAATAAATGGTTTGATTGCTCTTAAAATTGTTTGTTCACTAGGTATTATAACATAACTAAGAGAAACCCCGAATTATGATGAATAAAGCCCAGAGGACGCGGCGGCAGACAGTCTTGTTATCTTTTTGTTACGACGTATTACTTATAACCGGTTCCTGTTTTATACATTCGTATAACTGGTTTCTCGATAAGTAATCCTTTTATTTTAAAAGTTACCGATGTTTAAGTACTGATAATAATAACCTTACGATTGTTACTATGAGTGAGCTAATTAAAACCCGGTTTACGTCAGTACTATCTGCATTTGTTTTAAAGACAAATAGAACTCATAATTTAAAGATGTTTAATAATTATGAGCATTTCTTTCTTCTGAATGAAGACCATCTCTTTTTGGAATACTCATTGATAGAAGTTTGATGCTTACACTATTAAGTCCATGCTTTTTGGAATTCAGTTAATCTGTTTCAAAACATGTTAAAGGTAGAAAAACCAACTAAAACTAACAACTTTTTGACATTTACGTTCGACTATCTTTCGACCTATAGGTAAGTTATATATCCGTACCTATGTAGTCAGTACCTAACTCTAAAATAATTCTTTCCTTATATTAACCTTTCCGTAATTAGTCTTGAAGGTCTCGGCGATCTCCAACCGTTGCACAATGCCGCGGCGGCAGAGGACGTCGATGATAGCCTTCTCATCGGTGCCAAAGCCTTTCATGGCCTTGCGGAGGGTCTCCGCATCCGCAGCCGGGTCGAAGGGTTCCGCTGGGTACACCGTGGGGGTGCACTGGTAAAGAAAACGTAACATCGGTAACAAAGATAATTTTATTTAAAAGGTTCTGAATTCAGGAAGTCGTAAAAACCTACTTTTTGTTTAGGTTGTATTAGGCAGTAGGTAATTTTCAATGTTTATTGTCTTACAATATGCTCGGTTTTTTCGTCGACTTGACACTATTCTACAAATATGATATACTGTTTACCATTCTGTAACATAGATTGTGTTTATTATTCTGACACTGTTTACTTTCACACATCACTCAGTCATGATGGAGCTATAGATATAAGCACGTAGGAAATATTCTAAGTACTGACGTACATAAGGAAAGTTTTACCACAATATTTATGTGGCTTTCCGTTTGGTTAAAATAAATACTGGTCGAATTACAATTAAATTCGGTCGAAAATAACTGTTAGTTTATACCTAGCAAGGTTTTCTATGAATCATTAAAGTCTGGTTTGCGTGACATATAAAAAACTCATGACCTTTAGAGCTACCTACATTAAGCACGGTCAGTTGGATATTTTGCGAAGAGGGTGCCACTTGCTCGTATCAACTGGGGATTTTCCTTAAAACAATGACTTTGAAAACCTTATACTCGTATACTTAGCGATAGTCCTACCTACTCGTTAAGTCCATCTGGGTCAGACATTTGTAGGCAGTTTAAGAATCATTAAAAAGTTATATAAACTAGGTAAGTATCTAAGATAACTGATTTCATGTGATGGCATTAGTAGGTAATTTTCGTGATTCGAATCGCAGTTACGCCGAGGTTGTTTAGTTCGATGTGATAAAATTGTGTCAACCAGGACTAATTAATGAACGTTGATTAAACCCCTTTTTAATCTAATTAAGCTCTACGTCCACCACCCTAACTACAAAACTAATTAATTGACGTACTTCGCTCGTTTACTACTCGTACTTAGGACCTAACAACATTATAGTGAAGCTCTTTTGGGACGTAGAAAATTAATTAGTTAGAGCATTAATGACTTTTTTCAATGTGCATGTTATCGTTAATTTAAATTAATGTTGAACCAGTACTATTTTTATGCAATCTAATTATTAATTAATTACATAGATAAGTACCTAAATGAAAAATTTCTAAGCAGATTCTAGTGTTTATCTACTGTAATCTTTTAGTTTTTTATTGCCTTTATCATAGGATGGAGCACTACTATTAGGAGATTATGACCCGTCATTTTCGTGTTAACCTCGCCCGAAAAGTATGACATCATTCCGTGAGAATCGATAGTTGAATGTAGGTGGGAATGGGAACTTACCTTGTACGGGTAGTACTGTTGTCCGCTCATGGTGACTTCTAAAACAAAAGACGTCTATGTAGAGATTGAGATATTATCAGAATAGCACACCAACATTCACATGTGTACGCTCTAAAAATAAAATTCCATTACAGTCACCTCTGACGCCGACCGGCTTAGCCATTAACAAACACCGGCGAAGCCGTTCAGAATGTATGACTAACTTTCAATATTGCTTTTATTCAAAACTACAATTTAATAAGTAATAAACACTTGTTCACAACAATACTATTGAGTTTAAAATTAACCGGTGTATCCGTAAAATTAAAAAACATACGTACTTATCCTGTTTTTCCAAACGACACACCCAAAGCACTTTGCGGCAAATTCCGAAATAACACAACGCGAATGAAACTCACCGTTGTGGCCCGAGTCGTGGCGTTTTTGTTCGCCCTCTCGCTCGCTGAACTGGTTCAGGGGTCGTTCACCTTTGGCTCATATTTAATTCTTGAAAGTTTGAAGACTGGTCAGAACAAGACAAGTCTGCAGACAGTTTGACCTGGATTTTAACCGTATTGACTGTACTGCAAAATACTGGCGTATAGAATAATATTGCAATTCAATATTTTATATGTAGCTAATAGACTAGAGCAGTTCAGTCGATTTTGAAATCAATACAGTCCATACACGTATTATTTATCAATGGTCAATCATAACACGACATGTTGACTCTTAGGTGCCTATTTTTATCGAATGGGTAAATGGTTTTTTTTGTTCATTTTTTTTTAATTTTTGGGGTGAAATTTTAATCTTTAATATTGAGCAATGGACTATGGTAAATGACTTTCAGGCGTCCAAATCTATAACGATATTGAAAGTTAAGGGAAAGATAGTGAAAGAGAAGGGATTTTGCAGATAATTTTAGTAGTGTTATTTTATAAATCCCAACAATGTAATACGTCCGATTTGACAGTTGTCAAAATACTCTGTGTAGGGATGGGAACCAAAAAATCGGTTGCTATAAAAACCGATTCTCATGACATACCGATTTACTATACTTAGAGCTCGTAATCGTTTAGTTTAACTTAAGGTTATATTGTTATTACATCATATAATCAATAGAATAAAAACATTTTAATGTGCCTTCACACCAGGTATAATTAATACAGGTTTACTTTATTGACGACTTATTTTCTAGATATTTTTTTTATATTATAAAATAAAAACTTTTTCGATGATGACTACAAAGTGTCATACTTTTTATGTACTAAGAATAAAATTAATAACAAATATCTGTGTTCGGTTGAGTGAGGTAAATAAAACACATCAGTTCATAATTAAAATAAATTTATTTCCTTTCATCACTGGATGAACCGATATCATCATCATCAGTTGAGCTATATTCCTCATTTACTCATATAATAATTTCATTTTCAATTATATTAACATAAAAATTTACATCTCTTGTAAAGTCGTCCATTTTTTTTGTTCTTTCTACCGCTTTGATCCAATTATCCTTTGTGACGTGTGAACATGCTTCTTTTAGAAGACAAAATATTTTCTTGGTGGTAAATGATGGTTTTGTATTGTGTCGTGCCGCGTGCGGCATAGTCTGTAAAAGAGATAACATCAATCAATAACTACATGTCTGATCTTCGGAATTTTCAGATGAAAAATAACTCGTTAAGTATGAAATGAATTCCTATTTATTGGCAACACATTTTTAAAAAATATCAACCTTTGACTTGAGCCCAAATCATTTCAATCGCGTTGTACTGACAGTGGTACAGTGGCGTCCTAATAATTTTGTGCCCATATTCCTGTGCCAATTCGTCGATCTCATACCTTTTTTCCAGGGTTTATTTTCTTTTAGGTACTAATTTTAGTAGTTCCACTGTTAATAAGCTCATGTCAGCTTCCACTCCATTCTTTTGCAGTCATGCCACTAAATCCGCCTTTTTGTGTGCTTGAGTTGGCGTTTTAACAATTTGGTCGGAATGATACGGAGCATTGTCTGGTTCTGAGAGGTTTTGCATTAAGGTCAGAAAACATTTCTTAAAGTTATTCAAACGCCAATAAACAATTGCTGACAAAACCTCACCCGGCAGATCCAGCGTGACAAATTATGAGGCGTCCACCTTTTCTCATCGGCACCTTCGAGCTACATGCTTTTGTATCATCTGTTCATGACTGTGGCACAGTATGATTTGCATTCAGCCATGTCTCATCTAGAATGACACTCTTTGTAAAATAATATCAAATCTCTCCATCATTATTTTTCTTTTGTCGTTTTTCTTGTATCTAAACCCAAGTTAGACCCAAGTCAACACCCAATTATACAAGTCTGCATCTTTAAGTGACGTAAGTAATTTACTCATGGTTGGGTATTCATTTATCGTATAATAGCCGTACACATGATTCCTTGCGACGACGTCTGCATCGAATTTATCAATACATCTCACAGGTTTGCTTCATTTCCGCTTTTTATGTGTGCGTAGTACGCTGTCTTCACTACCAGAAGACCCATATTTTTCCTTGAGAATTTTTCTAACAGTTTTTGTACTAATTCCAAGTGTTTGTTCGACGCGTTCTTGTACTTGAGTTACTTCTAAAAGAGGCCCACCATTTGCCGATTCTCGTTCAAAGTACTCGTGCAACTTCAAAACCAAGCTATGAGACTGGTTACTTAGGAGTACGTCCTCTTTTTGCCACGTTGATAACACAACACAAAAAGAGTCCACAAGACAAACCAAAAATGAGAACGAGCATAATCAAAGTCACGTAAAATCACGTGATGCGTAATCAAAGTCCAGAATAAGCAAGCCAAGGTCAACGAAAATAGTAGAAACAGTCCAAAAGTAGCGCCGAGTCAAAAAATAATGATTTATCACAAAAACAAACGCACGCACACAGTCAACTTCCAAGATGGCGAGAGACTAGAGTGAACTTTAAATTACATTGAGGTGACGTGTATTTTTTTGCAACAACACGGATCATTCCGGCCTTTTTACCCAAATGGTGCGTTCACATCGGAATTGTATTTCGATTCTTATTTACTTTAATATGTACTTTATTTTAATTATTTATTTTAATAACATATTCCGTAAAATTACATTATAGTGCTATTTTGGATATGTTTAAAAACATGTTATAAATAAAGAATAAGTTGCTAAATAAAGAATACGTGTTTTTTTAAAGGTTAATTTTTCGAAATAATTGATTACGCTAGATTCTGAAGCAGTTATAAACGGTCGCAACACTGCGGCAACGAGCCCATTGATACAATATTATAACATCGTCCTGTTGACATATCGATCAAAATAAAATGAAACTTGGTTCTTATGAATGATACTCCTTGTTGTAGTGTACGAATAACATAATAATTATTTAGCATTACGTGGTTGATTTTTCGATTTCGTATGTTCGTACAAAGTTATCGCGTCATGCAAAATGAGAAACGTCAAATCGGAGCTATTTGATTGTTGTGATTATAGTTGTATTGATTTGTCATTTTTATTTCATTTACGTTTCTGGAAAGGTTAAGTACCCCTGGGCCACGTAATCTCACCACTCACCAGAGATGATGTCATCGGTCGACGCCGGCCGCGATCGGAGGAAAACAACGATGAACTGTTGTTCATTCGTTGTTTCAACTTATTCGAAATTTGCAGAAGTTTATACGAAAATCTTTGCTGTTCATATCATAACACAGTTCATTAGTTTGATGCAATATATTAACAAACTCATAAAAATACTCTACAGTTGGTTTACATAAAAATAATACAAACAAGGGATCTGACCTGACTGATACACCTATTTACAGATTGTTAACAGATGGTTACTTATAATATTTTCATGGTTTTGGACGCTCTGATTGAATAAAATGTAAAAGGATGAAACGGGAAAAGGGCCTGTAGGTAACATAGGTAATTGGATTGCTATCACTTCCTCATGTATTCAACAGCGTCGTCAATAACCGCTACAAAATAGTTTACCCTCTTTAATGTGAAGCTAAGAGAATCAATAATTGAGTAGGGGATCTCATCTATTATAGGAGCCTCTCTTGCGGTTTGGACTGTATTCAAACTGAGTATGGTGACACATCGATATGGAATATTCATTGAATACCTTTCTTTCACTAGGCTGCAGAATTCATAAACAATTAAGTATGTACTTATTATATCTTTTAAAAACTCAGTACATAATGTTTGAGCAAATGGACTTTATAACATAAAGCCTCGAAAAAACCGTCAAAAGTCTACCAAGCTGGCAACTTGCTTTTTTGTGGAAATGATAGCTTTCACATCATGATGCAGGAGTTTTTTTCGATTCCAGTGGGGGAAGGGGGAAATAACGCCCCGTAAATACTTCCTGCTTTTATTACCTATCTTTTTTATGTGCGAATAATCGGCTTGAAAATTAGTTCCAGTAGGTTTTTGGTTTGCTGAACTCGAATCCGATGCGTTAAAAAAAGAAGTCGCGGGTGATATTTTATATATATTAAAATATTATATTATATATTAAAATATTGTATATTATATTATATACGCATTTTATAGATATTAAAATTTCGCGCTGGTATCTGTAACCAACGATTCTCCTAACAGGGGTGTAAATAAACCTCTCGTACCTATATTATTGCTCGATTGTAAATCTTTGTTTAGTTAATGCGCAGTAATTAAAATTTGTTAATAATAATGAGAGCCATCTCCCATAATATTCACAAATCAACTACAATAACAATTAATCGTAATATTAACAAATCAAACATCAGTAAAATTAAAGTAAATCACCATTTATTGTTTATTATTATGTTTTATAAAGCCTAAACAATCAAAGCAAATTTTATTGTTGAGAAATCCCCTAGCGTTTCAATTAATCATATTTCGTCACTGTAATACTGGTAGTTACAATTACAATAACTTGATTTCGTTGAGTCATACGCTTGACTAGTCGCTGATATAACACGATCGTGAATAAGATCAGTGACGACTACACTTTACTTTGATGACGACGAGAGGATGTGACTCGTCAACGGCTTTCATAGTAAAATTTATTTTTAATTATGACCGAAAGATATGATAATCTAGGGGTCGTGAGTTCAAACCTCTGCTAGCACTACGAAGTCTACTGTAGGATACGCATTTCCTATTATCGCTACCCACCCATTGAAAGAAAACATCGTAAGTCAACTCGTATGACCGAGAATTACAATCAGATGTAATACCCACTAAACCATGATTAGCCTAGTTGGTAAAACCCCTACCTGCTGCGCAAACGCCCCCGGGTTCGATTCTTGGTTAAAAAGATATATTTTAACGTTTGTTCGGGTCTGGAAGATGTGTTCGTCTGTGAAGCTGGACCCACAACATGGGGAATGCTAATATAGGTTATTGTGTATGGAGTTATTTATTAAAAAAAAAATGGAGACTAATCCATAAAAGAGTGAATATTTTACAAAAATCGTATTAAGATTGTATTAGCCTTTGCGAGTGGACCGGCCAAGCTTCTTATAGACCCGGCGCGATAGGTACACAGTTTTAAAACACATTCAGATAGCACAGCTACATGTGCGTGACCACTCGCCGACAGGTTCACGTACGCGCTGTGAGGGGACAAACATCTTGATGTTTGTCTTGACTCTTGAGTCAAGAGTGTCGCACACACTATGCGTTCTTTTAATATTATTTTTTTTAGTTTGTTTATTTTATTATTATTAAAAAAATGTATCGAACAACACAAATGAAGAAAACGTGAAAATATCTGAAAAAGCAATAAATATGAGTAAAAATTCTTTATTTATAAGGATTATAGTGAAGGCAATGTACGGTTTGGATATCCTTCAGAAAATTTTGATACTTTTTTCTAACAAAAGTTCCGTAAATATTTTGATCTTTTTATGTGGTTGATTGCTCCCGGATGCGCTGCCTACCTCCAAGGGATTTAGGAATGGATTATAAAGCAAGTGTTGAAAAAATAGGAACGGATAGGACAGGATGGGATGGAAATTTTATTGTTGCTGGCTCCCAAATATTAAGTGAAATCTTTAAAAATAAATGACCTTTACTGAAATCGTTAAAACTATATTTTTCATACTGCTTTATCTTTAAAATCAGATGTTAGAGTATATTTCTGATTAAATAGAATCTTAGAACAACGAAATTTTAGTTAGAAAATCTTAAACAAAGTTACTACCTAACTCCATGCCCGAAAATAATAGTAGGTACTTTACTGCAAACAGCCTAGAAAAAGCTGTCAAAAGTCACCTAGACCACGACGAGCATGCCACTTGTTTTTTTTTCTTTGTGGAAATGACCAACCACCATAGATGAAGGAATGGTATGAGTTTTTTCGATTCAAGTGCAGAACGGGAGAAATCACCTCCGCGAAACTTCCTGCATTTATTATAATTTTTATGTGCGATAAATCTGCTTGAAAATGAGCATGCAAGTAGTGTGCTTCAAGGATTCAAGGGGATAAAAAGGGTGCGGCACAATTATAGTATGTGTGGTGTGGTTTATACCTGCGGGAACTAATTATGGTTTGGGATAAAATGTGTCCTACCAGTTTACCCAGGAATCCGTCGAGTGGCTTTTATTGTCTGAGATTACACATGGGGACTTGATGATTATTCTAGCGGGAACTTTATAATACGCGTAGATCGGAATAAAAAGTATCTAAATGTTAACCCAGCACATAAGCTATAACTGTGGCAAGTATCATTAATATCTGTCCAGTAGTTTTTGCGTGATGTGCCTTCAAACAGACGGGTAAAAAGAAAAAAATTCCGAAAATTGTTGTTTTTGGTTCTGTATCATTCATAGATATTGCAATGACTTAAAAAAAAAACTTTACAGACACTGTTGGTTACGTTTCTAATATGTGTATTCCTAATATGAGGACAGGGCCGTCTTTACCAGGGGGTGCAAAGGGTGCGGTGCACCCCGGGCGCTCACCTTTTAAAGGTAATGAAAAAATATAACGCTATAGTAAACAATTACACAATAGGATATTTGACTGTCATAGGATACACAATAGGATATTTGACTGTCATAGGATACACAATAGGATATTTGACTGTCATAGGATACACAATAGGATGTTTGACTGTCTTAGGATACACTCCCGCACCCCGGCGCAGAATAGACTTAAGACGGCCCTGTGAGGATGTACCGAATATGTGCTTTCGCAACATATGAGATTCGCAAAATATAAATTACTGCATTCGGCTTGCTCCCTCATTTTCATTATGAAATTTTAACAAATAATTTTATGATAGACCGACGCTACAAGTCTATGCCGTTCTATCGTTCACCGACTCGGTAAGATGGAATTTCTTACCGACGCTCGTTTTCTGAGAGTTTTCTGTTTTCTGAGCACGCTGCAATCCCACAACGGTTGGACGCACTTTACTGATAGTTACCCTTTTTTCACAGAAGACTACCATAAAATGTACTGCGTTCCCCAACTTATACTATTCCACCAATGTAGATACTGTCCCGGAATAAGCTAACTGCGCGCGCGGTGTGAGGTGTGGGGACACGAGCACACCACCCTCCCAGCCGTCTTGCCGCACTTGTGCCGGCTAGTTAAGTGATGCGCTTGCTCGCTTTCTATTGTTTCTCTTGAGTCATCGATATAACACGTGTTGGGTAGTTGGTATAACACGTGTACTATACTTACTTGTTAAAATGAGCGACCAAACCTGATTCTGACTTGCTGCATCAGGTGTTACAAGTGATGACTGTAGTGACTAATATTCATTCAAAACAATATGATAGTCTTTTGTATCTCTTAGTACTTTTATTTTTTATTATTATTAATAATGTAATGCGTAGTAGATTTTTGTTCTTATAATATTGTTTTTTTTTTTATATTTCTCTGAATTAGTAATTTTTTTTTTGTTTTTTAGTAACTTTATTTTTCAAAACTAAATATTACCTACTTAAAACTAAAAATTATGTATACTTACTTACTATATTATCTAATGTGTGATAAATAATAAATAAATAAATAATGAAAGTAAATAAAAATAGTAAAAAATAAGTGATGTTTTTATAATTACATAGTCGTGTTTTATTTTTGACCGCGATATTTAAATTAAAAATATCGACTTTTACCAATATCGATATACCTATCTTTCACTAAGATCATTGTAGTAAAACACTAAAAACAAGTGACATAAAACGGTCACATTCCTTCCGCGCGCATTCAACTCGTTCCGGGACTATAGGTAGTAGCGAAATTTGACGGCGCCCATTTCGTCCTATCGCATATAGTCGAATGAAGAGTTTAATAGTTATAGAGGTGTTACAGAAAAAAAAAACTACAATACTGGTAATTATTCCATTACAGCTCTATCTTGCCGAAACACTGCAATAACGGTTACTTGTACTGCAAGTAATGTTTGACTATTCGACTACTACTGATTGGAGTATAAAAGTAAATATATTTGTTTATCTCTATATACTATGTACTAATTGTGCCGGGCATGCAACGCATTTTGTTGCACATAATGGTGAATGGTGAAATGGTGAAATATTTTTTTAAATAGGTGTAGTGGTTCCGGAGATTACCCTCCACATACACACAAACTCACAAAATTCGCACTCTCTATTATATTAGTATAGATATCTATATACAATATGTCTTCTCGATTTAAATATTATAATGTAATATGCATTTATCACACTCACTGTCATAATTATTATAATTTACATAATATTTATCCACACACCGTTTAGGCGTAAAGAATTGTGTCCATCGGTGGACACCGCTGTTACACAGGAGTAACAGCTGTCTTGGTTATCTGAAAATTCTCGACTCCCTATTGGGGCCTCCTTGAGGGGTCAAGAAGAATTTTCAGTTAACGCAAAACGACCACTACGCAGCACGACTAATACACAATATATAGCAATACGCAAAACGTTTAATGTGTAGGTATATGTCGTTTTGCTTACTGGTCATTTTTCATTGGTGCATATTAGTTATTTGGCGGTGTAAACCCGCGATCGTGTATACTGTTTCAGAAACACGTTTAACGTTTACAGACGAAAATGTATAGGTCTGAACATGTAAAATAAAAGCATATAATAAATTGGTAGCTAGTCGATGGCGACTAACTTGAAAAAATGTAGAAAAACTATAAAAATGTGAACATAAATTTTCTATTATTCGATGGTTTGATAATACGTAAACAAAGTGTTATAATAATAAAAGGAGCGGTTGTATAAAATTTGATTTATTAATACAATTAATTTAAAATACATAAATGGCAGGCCAGCATTGTGACATACTATAGTTCAGCATCGATATACATAAACATTGTTGCTATGGATCTGTCTAGTCTTCCAGGAAGAAGTATTGACCTGCCCTTTTCTGTTCTATGTCCTGTAACAAAATACAATATTACAATACACAGCTACAGTAATGCAATGCAATGCAGCCAGCCCTTTCAGTATGAAGGGCCTCTTCATGTACATTGTCTCATGCATGAGGGACGTAAGGTCTTAAAACGGCACGCTGGCCAAGCGAGTTCACTCTTTTAGAGGTGGTTGTAGTAGTTCCTCAGGATTTAGGGGCAGCGCTTTGTTATCCCTCAGTCGCCACTTACACCTACGGGAAGAGATGGGGTGGTGCTACTTTATAGCCTGTAGGGCACTCCGACCATGTCGACTATGAGCGAACGTTGAGATTGTATAAAATTTAAGAGTGGCTAAAATGTACAGTAATGAACTCTGAAAATGTGTTTGAATGCTTATTTCTTTTTTACTCAGTCATGTTGAAATTAGGAATAAATGGACGATCAGCATATTTATTTAATTAATTAGTAGTAAGTACTGTAATGTGTCGTTACTGGTGTGGTGGTGAGGCAAGATGCCCCGTTAATATCAAATAGTGATTGGCGGCGCATTCGGCAATTAACACCCAAGTAGTATTAATTTAGATGTGAAGCCATCTAATGAAAAGAAATCTGTCTTAAGGATTTAAAGCTGGAAATGTAAGTTATCGATAATTATAAATATATATATTTTTTTAATAATTACTTATATGACGGTTGTTCGATCGAGATTGAGCAAGTTAATTAGTGATCTTATAATATAAAGGGGATTTTTAAACATATTACATAAACAATGACACTGGTATTACACCACTAAGATGGTGATGGATTCGTAAAAAGCATCCATTCCCAGAGGTCCGGTTCACAGTCCGGTTGACCGGACTAGTGAGACTTTGTTATCAGAAGTCCGGTCGTAGTATTCAACCGGACTACTAGTTTTAAAACGAATCAATAATGAATATATATTGATCTTACATTTAAACATTTTAACTTAAACTCTATACTTCCAACAACTTATTTAAGATGCAATATACAAAGCAACTTTTTCTATGGACAGTTTATAAGTAGTTACACCAAAAATCATTTGCATTTCACAAAATTATATAACATCACATCCGTCGCAATATCTATTTGCCTTCTTTTATGCGACACATTTTTTTTTTTTTTTTTTTTTTTTTTTTTTTTTTATAGATTAGTGGGCGGACGAGCAAGCGGTCCCACGTGGTGATAAGTGTTACCGCCGCCCATGGGCACCTGCAACACCAGGGGGTATGCGGGTGCGCCGCCGACCTTGCAAAATCTTTTGTTTTCGTTTTTCGTTTGCGCAACACAACGCAAACGATGCAATTTTTGAGTACTGTACAATACTGTACAAAACGCTTGTTGGTTCTTGGCGAAGTTCGGTTTGAGGTCAGGTTCTTACTTAAACTGTTTGTCGCTTGCCTTCTTTCGACCAAACATTTTCAAAATTTTTTGCTCTACTATGAAGTTTCTCGCGATGGGGTCCTCTAGACCACGGGGCCCTGGGCCCAAGCCCTTCTCTTAATTCTAACCTTGATAAACTATTTACACTTCCCGGCCGAAAGTAATACACATCGGCCTTTAGAAACAGACTATTGGCTAGCTTCGGTTTTGTAGAGCGTCGTCTCTGTCGTGTGCCGTTACGACAGAGACGACGTTCTACAAAACCGAAGCGAGCCGATCATAGTCGATGTGTATTACTTTCGGACGGGATGTGTATATACTGTGATACTCACTTTCACGGAAGCGTGCTTGTTGATTCTCGGCCTGAAGTTGTTAGGATCTCTCCGGAAAGTGATCCCAAGCAGCTCCAGGAACTTGTTCATGCCATTCAGCAGGCTTTGGGGCGCGTGGGCGGTGGCGTGCGCGGAGGGCATGCCCTCGAACACGATCACGCGGTCCGCCAGGTACGTGGCCATTATGAAGTCGTGCTCCACCACGAAGCCGGTTCGCTTTGCGTGTAGGATGAACCTAGGGGACGATTAGTAGAGTCAGTCGGGATATAGAGGTAAATGAGAACGTGCTAAAATACACGGAATTAATAGTGTATAATGGAATAAAGGAGAGAGTAACAACTATTGTGAGAGTAGAAATTTCATTTTATTCAAAATAATATTCTTTTTCTGTTTAAATTCTGATATACATAAGTTGCAATATCGGAACTTCTTGCTGATCTTTCTCATGTGAATCAAAATGTCGTATATACTATTGATGAGGATGATGGGAAATCGCTGGTGCTTTGTTCCTGTGCCTGCGCGTCCACTGGACAGATTGTTCCCAAGCATTTTAAAAACTTGTAAACGATGCGGCGCATTCCGTCAAAATACTAAATTGTCATGAAAGCAAAATTACAAAAAAGCAAATTATCAAGGATTAAACTTTTCATTACAAATGAATTCTCTTATTTTAAATACAGTTTTATTAGTTTTACGGCTTTTCAAGATAAATTACTTTGAAGGAATTTTTAGCAATTTACTATTTAGTCATAATGCTCCTAAGCAATTGTTTGTTATTTTGCGATTTTGACCATTTGCATTTTTGACAAAACGTATTATTATTATATAATAGATAGCGCTGATGCGTCTATATCTGTTTTTGTGCTATTAAGAACTAAACTCGACCTATTTTTGTCTGGTTTTGAATTGATTAATGTTCTGAGATTATAAAACTTCCTTAGGTAATCTGTTCAATTGATTGACCACTCTACAGAAGAGACTCCATTATCCAGACTAATTGCTGTTGTAGGTCAATCGGATAATCGAAAATCCGGAAGTTTAATTTGTAAGAACAAAGCAAATTTATAGGTAGGTAAATAATGCTAGGTATTTATTTCAAAAGAACGAAAACCATATTCAACTCTTTAAATAAACAAAAAAAAAACGCAGTGTATTAAATTTCTTCTAAAAATTTCGATGACTACTCCCCTCTTCACTATTGCATTTGCACGTAGTATATTCCAAAAGAGAAATAATTAAATGAGCAATAGAAAATACTGAATGGGCAGCACATTTAAAGATAAGATAAGGGGGTAAGGTTATGTTTAAAGAATAGGAATACAAAGAAATAGGATCGTCGCGAAGTGACTCCCTCGATTTAGCGATGATTAGTAATTCTTAGTAAATTATTTACTTCTGTTATTTAAAAATAGGTTATTTTATTGATTATGATTTACTGCGCATTTAGAATTTTTTTACTATTTGTTTTAAATAAAAGCCATTTCAATATATAATCGGTATTCTTCTTGATATCTGATATTGTACAAGTACCTTATTATTGGCTAAGTTACGGCCAGTTTCATCTTTTTTTAAAGATACATTTATATTTATTTTCAGTCGCGGTTGGCAGTCTAGATAATCACGAATCCGTATAACTGAGGTCCGAATAATCGATTCTCCACTGTATTTGTAATGAAGTGGTAGTAAGGCTTTGATGTCGCACAAATTCTTTGTAGCCTAACTCGCGCCCGCGTACTCTTTGGTTGTCATTTCGAAAATAGACTGAGCCCAATTGTGATACATTGTAGTATTCTTGACAATTTGCTTCTTTGACAAATTGCTATTTTCATGTTATGCGCCGAATCGCTTGTAAAATTGTTTCGTGGCATACTTATAAACTTAGCTAACACACTGCTTTAATCCAACATTAAAACACTGGCAAAGACAAGCAGGCTATAATATTCTCTCCGACTCGTCGCCTAGTCGGATTTTTTATTCGAGTCAGGGATATGGCATTTAGAACTGTCAAACAGAGTGAAATTTGTACGGAGATGACACTTTATTGACAGTTCTACATGTTATATCCCTGACTCGAATAAAAATCCGACTATAGACAGATTCAATTAACAGACTCGCTAAATGGACTCTATAAACCGTTTCAAAAATGGACTCAAACTGTTTCAAAAACGTTTTCAGAAGAAGATTGTCAGTCAATACAAGATGCAGGCTTATCAGCAGCAATATTGCTTTGTCCATTGCCTAATAATAATATTTTTAGTAAAGACGAGATAAAAAATTAAATAAAAAGCAAAATAGAAAAAATAATGTCAACAGTACTAACCGTTTAATAACTTTAGCTGCGACTAAACGTTGCTCTGAGTCCAAGTAAGCCGAGGGCTCATCAACGAGGTAGACATCTGCGGGTTTCCCAAGGCAAAGTACCAAAGCCACTCGCTGCAATTCACCACCAGACAAGTTCTGCACCTCTTGATCCATGATCTCTTCAATTTTCATTGGCTTCATTACATCTGTGATAAACTGAAATAAGATTTTTGCAAATAATGTAGATTTTGTACAAATACTTTGATTTGGCAGTTCAATGGCTGTATGTATGTGTTTGAGTAAAGGGACTCAAAGGTCTTAGAATTTTTTTATAGAAACCGGTTTTATATAAAAAGAAAAACCTTGAAAAGTAATTTTTTTGGAGATATGTTTATGTGATACAATACTATGGGTATGTGTGTAAAAGTCCTATGGGGACTTCCAGTTTAAGAAAATTTCATTATTCTTGAAATCTCCCCACTAAAACCTATTTATCATTAATGTTGCGGAAAATGGAACATTTTTTACTTTAAATCCTGATGGACTGATACCCATGGGTTGATTGTTGTTGATCCTGATGGATATTACAAAATAAAAATGTTTTTTTGTAACATTAGGGATCCACTTGTAAGATAAGGTGATTAGCTTTTTTAGCATAAAAAATCATATTTACCTGTGGATGTATATAGGCATCTCTAATCTTCTCGTGTAGCAAGCTGCGTACCAGGCCCTGTGACTTGGGAGATATCTTCTGTGGCTTATAACTAATGTGCAGCTGAGGTAATTGACCAGAACCTAGAAATTAGAATTTTATTTATTGTGTCATATGAGAGAAATAAGAATCATCAAACATAGTAATAATATAGTTTTAAATACAATTAAACCACTTAGATCATAATGTGTTTTGACATAAGATAAAATTAAAATATTCACGTTTCATTTAGAATTTTAGTTTTTAATATGGCCTATGGTGTCGGCCGGCTTAAAAATAACACCACCCTATTTCTTCCAGTGGGTGTCGTAAAGACGACTAAAGGATAACGAAGCCACTGCCACATGCCCCGAGGAACATATATATTATCATGCTATCGGTCCTGCGGCAAATATGACCTGTCCATTGGCACTTCAACATGACGATTTAACGAGCTATGTTGGTGAGTCTAGTTCTTTGGCGAATTTCTTCGTTTCGGATCTTATCCCGTAAAGAAACTCCGAGTATAGAACTCTCGATAGCTCGCTGAGTGACCTTGAACTTATGGATCAGACCTACCGTTAGAGGCCACGTCATTACCGGCAGGACGCACTCACTGATTTCTTTCGTCTTCAAGCATTGTGGTATAGGCGACGAGAAGAGCCAACGCATATCCCCAAATCCTGTCCAGGCAAGTAAATGGCATCTGCTGAACTTGGACTTGCCTAGCTGCATTGTTTGCGAAGGTAGACATAATGGAAGGTAGTTCTGGTGGCTCTACTATTCTTAGCTGCGGCTGTGGTAAAGGTAGGGCAGCGGAAGTGTGTAGAATCTCCGATTCGGTTAGGCTACCAAAACCGACGACTATACCTGGCTACGTATAACACAAGGACTCTGAGGCATGACGAAAATGTAGTGGAGTTGGAAACCGAGCTAGGTAGAAAAGGTGATATATTCTTGGGTTACCCGAAGTAGACGAGACGGAGGGGACACAATGACCTTTGAATCTGGAAACCTATTCTACTTCCGGCAAGGTGATCAACCATTCCCAGGCGGGACGGTTTTCTCGTTAACAACGTTGTGGCAGTATCTGGTGTGATATATCTTGTACTTAGGATAAATAAGATAAGTTTAGATACCTCTTAAAGATTGTACAAGTACGAGTATATGCTCTCATGTCCAAACACAAGGACAATGAAGTCGAGGCCTTATGTGGTGACATAAACAGGGACCTGAATCAGACTATCGAGACTTAATTCAATGTTGTCATCGAGGATTTTGAATGCAGAGAATCAAAAGTAGAGCCACATACATAGATTTGGGGAAAGGAACCACTGAGGGAAAACGCCGAGGGAAAACACGGTCAACTTCCTCAAGATGCAAGGGGCTCTCTTTGATGAATTCTTTCTTCAAAAAGAAACTCCACAGGAAGTGGACCTGGCGAAGACCAGACGGTAGGACATTGAATGAAATTGACTTCATCATTGTGGACAAGAGGTGCATATTTAGGGATATTACAGTGCTCAACTGAACAGAAAGTGATCACCGCCTTGTATGTGGCACTCTAAAGCACTCTAAATTTATTACTTTACGCTGGAAAGGTCTGTTTTAATGAAAGCCAATCTTTGTCCCACACCATCTCAAACCATGTTAGGCTCCAATGAGTTTCAGCTAGAACTCCAGAATCGATTCAATGCACTAGAAACCAGGACTAATGTTGACGAGATAATTGACAATTTGGTGAAGGTAATCTGAGAAGTGGGCTGTAAATACTTCAAATCACAGCGCAAAGGCAAAGAGTCCAAACTCTCAAGCAACACTATAGATCTCGAGGCGGGAGATAGTTTCGTTTACTGCATCGCCAGATCAACAACACGATAAAAAAATGTCTGGATTTCAAATAATCACACCCGTTCATCAACCACAACACTATTCATAAACATTTGTCTGTTGGACAATGTAATCACTGTAACTCCTTTTGCATATGTGCATCCTCGCATGTGACCGGTACATTACGAATTAATAAATGATCTAGGAAGGTACTTAGGAGTTGAACTTTTTATCTCTCACTCTAAAAGTTATAAGCGTTTATGTGTTTTGTGCAGTCTGTGAGACAAATGTTTATGAATCTAGGGTTAAACAGAATCTTGAAACAACCAAACTCAGTAAATCCATACCAATAATCCAGTATTGTTGCTCAGATATGTAACTTTTCATAATGAATGTTTCTGTAGTTTTATTGAAAAAACGTTCTTAGATTGTCCTTGACTTTAGCACAAACTACAGAATATTTTAAACATTAAACGTTATATGTAATGGCAATCTCACGATCAATAATTATAATAAAAGTACAAAACAACAAAAGTAATGGTATATAAATAATTAATGTTTATGGATACTGTACCGTCGGGGGGTATTGAAGATTCCGCATGTTTTAAACATTTTTGAAACACGGGATGAAAAAATAAATCGAATAACTCAGTTCTAGCCATTGCAAAAGAGTTATTAAACTCATCCAGATACACATATATTATGTTTCACTCATAACCTCAATATTTAAGAGAATGCACATCACTAAACAATAACTGAAATCACGGGGAAATTTATAAAGAAAAATGTATTTTATCGTGAATATTGTGTAATTAAGTGGATCGGCTTTAATTAAAATATGTTTAATAACGCTCTTTTTTTAATAATTTCGAGATCATTTGACAACTTTCAAATAATTGTATTGCCATTGCGGTAATCTTCAATATTTACCAAAAACTACTAATCGGTTTAATTTTCTACCATCGAGTAAAAATAATCAATACTCAAAATTGAATAATTATCATAGTAATCTGTTATAATTTATAAAAAAAATACTGGTTTTCAAATCACAGAGAAAATACCCGGTTATTTAGAATCTGAAAATAAAGGCAGACATTATGGACAAAGGTACTGTAAATCCTATAATAAACAAAAAGCGATATTTCATTTTTATGGTACGTTTAGTTAGATGATGGCGACTTTTTTTCAAAGTGTCACCATCTAAGGTTAATATTATTTTAATGTAATATTATTATTTTAGTGCTATATGCAGTACATAAAACCTCCATTGCGATTCCATTCTCTGGAGAAAAAAAAATCAAATTTGCCTTTGCACTAATCTGCTAAATTTGAGAAAATGCAACAATCTAATTTTATGGTACTTACTACCCATGTTACGTATGCAAATAAATAAATTAAACGAAAAATTACCTTCATCCGCTTCTAAATTGCCAGCTAACATTCTAATGAATGTTGTTTTTCCGGTTCCATTCTCTCCAAGCAGCACCAATATTTCAGAGTCTGAGAATTCTCCAGGCTTCACTCGTAGACTAAAGTCACCCATTTTCTTTGACATCTCAGGATATTCATAGTGATTCATTCTTTTTATCTGTTTTAATATTACATCAATTTTAATATGGCGAATTTTAAATGAGATCAAAATTTAAATGAATTAATGTGAATATACATGATTATTTTTTATTTCTGTTATCTATCTGGGTATTTTTTAATATCTGCTGAGTGTCATGTATCAAAGCTTCTAGAAAAATACACAGAATAGTTTATTTGGATATTATAAGTTATAACTGATGGGGTTAAAAATAGAGAAAACTGGCTAAAAAGTACCCATCCAAGTAAAAAAATAGTCCATTTTTCTTTTTATATAACTGATGGCATTCAAAATAGAGAAAACTGGCTAAAAAGTACCCATCCAAGTAAAAAAATAGTCCATTTTTCTTTTTATATAACTGATGGCGTTCAAAATAGAAAAAACTGGCTAAAATGTACCCATCCAAGTAAAAAAATAGTCGATTTTTCTTTTTATGTGACAATTCGATCCAAATTTGAAGATAGTGTGATGTAATGAAGCATTGGAGTCAAAGAAATTTGATCAAATCCTCGATAAAGATTTTTGTCCAATTTTTTTGATAATGTAATGCCAGCCCATGGTTTGTATATGGTTAAATCTGTACCCTCTTAACACTGAATTTACATCATAAAAATTAACCACTTTCGTTCTACGACTTTTTCTGAAGTTGGTAAATCCCCCCAAAAAAGTATTTTTCTTTTATTTATTTATTTAAATTAGGCTTACCAACTAGAGTACATATTGGTAAGCCTAATTAAAATCACGTCATATGCACATCCTTCACATGGTATATAAATTTATGGCCGAGGATTCAACCCAATCTAATATGATACTTTGAAAGAAATACAATATTTTTAAGCTGTTTATGTACTGTTAATTAATAAATTTATCTAAATATTTAAATAATTATATAAATAAATAAATGTACTGGTAACGTCTTATAACTTATAGCTTATACTTATATGCTTATACTTATAGTCTTATAGCTTATAACGTCTCAGGTCACAAGTCTCCTCTAGTTTATCACTAGGGGGTTTCGGACCATAATCGAGTGGACACACATACTCGAGATTTTTTCATTTTATATCTCGAGTGCGCGGGTTTCATCACAATGTTTTCTCTCGCCGCCGAAGTAGTGACGATTTTTTAAAAATCCGCTCGTATGTATAAACTCAGTGCTACGGGCCGAGGATTTAAACTCACGATCACACGAATGTGAATAATGTATATAGATACCACTAGGTTATCACCGCTCTCTAATAAATAAATAAATTTATCTTATTAAATTTCTAAATGATTTATCTTCGGAGTATGTTACTCTGTATTAATGTGCGCGCCACAAGCAGGTACGCTTAAGAGCCCGTGCAGACAGAAAGAGTTCAGGCGTTCCGAGTTCTTTCGATTTTATTATATGTGTAGATTTATTTAAAAAATATTTTTTGTATAATTGACTTATCAGAGAAATACTATAAATCATATTGACCGAAAGAAATATACATTCTTTTTACTGACCATACCGGTAAGAGAGAGTGACGTCACGAGGGTTAAGTCTCAAGCTGGCTTGGCTGGCGTGCACGGGTATTTCGGTCATTGACATGAGGTCAGCCAAGACTGGATGGAAAGAGATTTGTATGAATACGTCCTTCATCGACTAATTTACTAGACCCCTCATACTCCTCATTCAATATTATGACGGATCTAGCAAAATGGTCGGTGATCGACGATTTCATACAAATCTCATTTCCGTCCGAACTGAACTGTCCGAATGACCGAAATTCATCCTGCTCGTGGCGCGCGCCTTGGCAACTGTTAGTGGTTGTAATGTGAAAGTTTATACCTCTTCTTCAGTAGCGGACTCAGCAACCTTGAAGACGAGAGATTCAGTTCTGAATCTCATGTTTTCAGTCGGCACGAAGCCATCAAGGAATATATTGATACCTAAAGGAAAATATAATTTGTGTATATCCATTAAACAGGTTTAAGACACGTTAGTTAAATTAGGAAATTATACTAGACGTAAAATAGGTTAAAATAAATATCCAGGGTTCTCCCTGGTGAAATGGTTTAAAAAACATCCCTTCATTATTCTCGAAATCTGTTAGAAAAAGGTTGTATCAAAATTATAGCTCTTGAAATTTGCTACAGAATTGCATAAAGAATTTATGTCTTTTTATCATAATATAATAGGATAGTTCTTCGGAAACTAATAAAACAACTTTGAAAATCTGGATCAAAATACCTCTATACCTCACAGCTATAAAGGTGTCCCAGATTGAGCGCCGGATTTAAATTTTGCGACATTTTTTTGTTTGGCGGTTGGCAACTCTGGTTTGTTTATAGATGACAGTTGCAATTAGTTAACATGGAACGCTACACGAAAGAGAACGCATTGTTATTGTTAAAACAGTTCGCAAACTCGGTTCAATTTTTGGTCAGCGAAGTGTACCAAACGAGTCGTCTGTTCAGCATTTAATCCTGAAATTTGAGGAAACCGGTTCGATGATGGATGCGACTCCCCATGTTTATCAACGAAGTGTAAGGTCAGCCGATAATATCGCCAGGGTGGAGGCAAGCGTCACCGAAAACAGGACTCAGCAATTGGAAGCCTTCTGGATACATTTCCAGAAGCTCTCTGCAACAAATAATTGTAAAGGATTTGCATCTTCACCCTTAGACAAGATTCAATTAACCCAAGAGTTAAAACCTACTGATCATTTGCAACGTCTAAATTAAATCCGGCGCTCAATCTGGAACATCCTTCACAAAAGAAATACAGATTGGCAGTGTGGCAGTCGGTATTTTCCCTGTTTTACAAAAAACAAAAGTGTTTTAACAAAAGTTGTGGAGTTTCTATCTATCAAATGACATACAGTTCAAATGTATAGAATGGAAAATGGAACTACTGAACCGATTTGGCTCATCTTGGAACTTAATCGAGATATAGACCCAAACATTTTTTAAATCCAATGAAGACAATATAGCAAAATATTTTTTTTTGGAAATTCGAGTCGTGATCTCCACAGTAGGTAGAATTCTTCAACATCTACCTAAAATTTAAGAAACTAACCTTCTCTAACGGAGAAGGGCATAGTGACGACGCCGTAAGCGCCAGGCACGCCGTACAGGCAGCAGATGAAGTCGGACAGGTAGTCCAGCACCGACAGGTCGTGTTCCACCACTATGATGAACCTTCACAATAATACAGGCTTCTTACACAGAGTCATTGGATTTCGGAAATTCAATAAATTCGCTTTTGGGACACATATAATAACTTCAAACGTCCAAACGATAATATCATAAGTTATTTTAACATTATTTTACAAAACAACAAAAAATCATATTTACTCTTTTTGAACCATATTGTACAGAGACGGACTTAATGTCTTAAGGCATTTTCTACCAGTCGACTGTTACAATAAGATAAATTAAAGCCTTTGGAAACGTTTACATTTTAGAAACATTACTTTTTACATGAATTTATTGACCAGTAATTATAATAGCTAAATGTAAATAAAATAAAAACAGAGCATGCAACTGGATTTAAGAGGAAAACGTCGGTTTTACAGTTATCAAGTGTGGCAAATGTCATAAAAATGTAATAAATTCATGTCATAATGCTCATAAAAAAATTACACTAGAAATGGCAAATAAAATCAGAACGGTTTATCTACATTTATTTATTTATTTGGTAAATATATAATATGATTTATCATTTCTAGTATAATAATTCACAAATTTTTACAAGTCCATAATTTTAAGTCCATAACAAGATTAATAATACCAATTGCTTTCTAAAGTTTTGTTTTTTGTGAGAATGAAATTACTATAAATATTTTTGAGTCGAATTCAGTCGAAGTGTCGAGTCCTCCGGCCGGTGGACCGACGACTTAATGAAATTCGTGTGTGGTGGTTGGATGAGAAGAGCCGAGGATCGTGTGTGGTGGCGAGCCGCGGGAGAGGCCTATATCCAGCAGTGGAGAGACATAGACATAGGTATGGTAAGTGTGGAATTAATGAAAAATATTTATTTTACACAAAGGTATAAAATATGTGTATAATAAAATAAATAATAAATAAAACTCTGAGAATGAATAGGCCCCCTTTACGCGCATCACACACACATGACACGCATTAAATAATAATACAATTTTTGTACAATAAACCTTAACCAATTTTTTTTGCCATACGTATAAAAAATCGGCACACGAAAATGTAAATATCTTCCTTAGAATACTGATCTTAAAATATCTTTTCTTAATAAAACTTACTTGTCGGGGTGAATGAGCGAGCGAATAGTACGGGCAGCGTTGAGACGTTGCTTCACATCCAAATACGAGGATGGTTCGTCAAACATGAAGATGTCTCCGTTCTGGATACACACCATGGCGCACGCGAAACGTTGCAGCTCTCCACCGGATAGCGCCGAGATTTCGCGGTTGCGGATGTGCGAAAGATCTAAAATCACAAACATAGAGGGGTAGATAATGCAAGCTGTCTGTCGCTGCGTGCCCCAAGTTGGTACTAAGCTCCTACTTGTCGCGCTGCTCGTTCCATCTGTTCCGACCCGTGTCTGTCAACTTATTTCTATTAAAAAAAACATTTGGGAAATCAGGAGAGCTATCGTCGTCTCCGTTACTCACATGTGGTTGCACTGTGTTAGTAACGTCCTCTAAGTTCCGTCCTTTTCTAACTCCTAACTTTTAAGCCCAGTAATATTGTAAGTTTTAGTAATTTTTGATGACATTTTGATGTCACACATTGATTTTTAGTATCTATATAAAAGATTTCTAATATAACAGAAGAGCTGTATTATATGTTGCATTTAGAGAGATAAAAATGGAATGAATCACAAAGCTACTGATATTAACATAAATATAACAGTCTGAAATGTTTCTTTTGAAGATACAATAAGTTTAAGTGAATTATAAATAACTTTGGGTCTTGGTTTTACATTGTAGTTTCTATGAAAACCAATACAGCAATTAATCAAACGGAATCTATACAAATTTCTAAAAGTATTGACCTAATATTTTCTTAGGTTTTCGCGATTACTATACATTGCAATTAAACAACTTTTAACGGTTTAAATCGCGTATATTTGACATGATTTATATCCCGACGTTTCGAACACTTTGCAGTGGACGTGGTCACGGGGGTGTCAGCCACCCCGTGACCACGTCCACTGCAAAGTGTTCGAAACGTCGGGATATAAATCATGTCAAGTATTGACCTAGTTTTAAATGTTAGATTTGCAATATCGGAACAGCTAAAATTACAATATAGAAACAAATACAAAATTAAGGATTTACCATGTGAAAGAGTTACAAGAAGAGGTAATATACTCTTTTATTATTTAGTCTTACAAGATGGTTTCAGATTGGACTATTTAGAGTAAGTACATCAGCAGTAGTTTTTTATGTGCAAATAACAAAGGCGAACAACATACCCTCAGGAAACTAGTGTTTGTATTTCATAAATATAGAAAAACTGCAACTCACCAAGCATTTTACATATTACAGATTGATTTTTCCTCTCATCTTTTTTGTCAAGAAGTTGTCCGACTGTACCCTTCACAGCCTTGGGGATTTGATCCACATACTGTGGCTTGATCAAAGCCTTTAAGTCATCCTCCAGAATCTTAGTGAAGTAATTCTGCAGCTCGGAGCCGCGGAAGTGGGAAAGGATCTCTTGCCAGTCTGGAGGATCCTGGTGGAAGTCAATATCTAGATTAGATAATTTTAGGAGACACATTCATTTATTTACGCTTATCTACTAAATACATACAGGACATTTTTCAATCATCCATACATAGCATTACGTTTTGTATACATTTAAATTATATTCTGCCAACGTTCTCATGCAAACAGGCATGTATGTATACAAATAATGGACAGCTTACGAACTAAATGATATTTTTACTTTAAAAGGAAATAAAATAATAAGTTTATGCCAAGTCACGTAATCTAACAGAGATAAGACATAAAAGTAAAACTGAAACAAGAGAGACGAAGAAAATTAGTGAAGAGAAATATAAATTAAAAATGTATTGTTTTGATGATGTATCCTACGATGATGATTTTTCTTGGTAATAACAACCAATTAATTTATGATTCAGAATTCAAGTAGTGCGATTTTTGTAGTTGCGAACAGTGTTCGCAACTACAAAAATCGCTTAATTGCAAAATATTACATGTATCAGCAGCAAATATTACATGTTACATGTGTCACATGAACACTGTATTACATGTGGCGTAATTCGGGAGTGGCAAGGGGTGGCAGTTGCTACCCCAGAATTGTTGAAAACATACACCAGGAATACGATCGGCCAAGAGAGGTTCTCCTTGTTAGCTCTTTTGGCTATCGAAAGGAGTGTTGATATAGACATTTCCAAAATAATTGACGACTTTAATTCAAGCCAAAAGAGACGATTTCATTTTGTATAAAAATAACATGTGATGATGACATTGAGTAAAAGTTGAATAAAGCTTTGTTTTTTGTATGATGTTTGCTTCATTTTTACTTACATGATAAAAGATCAAGCAGAACACTCAATCAATTAAAAATAGGCTTACTCTTGAGTTGTGTGTAAATGATATCTACTTTACAAATGGTTTGGCTATTAATTAAAGTAATTAACAATGAATCTTTTAGGGTAAATAGAGAATGTTAGCAATTATTTTGTGGTGAAAATAGTCTGAAAAACCTTAAAAAAACTAACAATTTAATGCTAGTTTTTTTAAAATTTCCCAGGGGAGGACCCTCCTTACACGCGGGGGCATTCCATACCCCCCAGACCTCCAGTACGCCTTGCCACCCCAGTTAAAAAGCTGAAATTACGCCAATGTGTCAGTGAAGTAATGCAAAAGCTGAAAATACGTTGTTCAGTATTGAGAGTAGATACGATTTTAACAGTTTTTACAGTAACAATACAAATTGTTATTTCAATTTTTTAATATTAATTTTCATTCATTTCTGTATAACTATGTATTTATAGTAGTAGGAAAAGATCGCGACCTTTTTGAATGTGTGACTTAAGCATGCTATATTTCTGGCAGTACTGATCACTGGCGGGAAAGCGATATACCGTTTGACTTTTTTGTAATGGCGGCAAATTGAAATTACAAGTTAAGTTTTATTTTATCATATTTTTTAACAATTTTAAAATGGAAGTTAATAAGGATAAAATTAGATAAGTTATATAAATATTTTTCCAAAAAGGGTGTGAATGCGTCTAGTGCACGAAAAGAGACTTATGGAGTTTACGGAGAAGATACATTATCTAAAACTACTGCAAAAAAAATGATTCAGTTGATTCAGGTCTGGTAATTTTGATGTGAATGATCTTCCTCGCTGTGGTTGTCCTATTAAAGTAAATGTTGATGTCATCATTGAAAAAAATGAAGCAAATCGACTTTCAGCTTTTACCACTCAAATTTTGGTTCACCTGCATAAACTGAATTTTGTTTGGGAATTCACATGATTTAAATAACAGAAATTTGGTGAATAGAATTTCCATATGGGAGATAATGCTTAAATGAAATGAAATCAATGCATTTCTGAAAAGATCACCTACAATAACAATGTTCGAAAACAATTTTAGTTTACTCACTCCGAACAGTCATGTTATGTGTATGGTGGGACTGGAAAGGCATTGTGTATTACGAGCTTTTGCCACATGGCCAAATGAAAGAATGAAACAATTAGTAAAAATGAAATAAGTGCTTGAAGAAAAACACCCAGAATTATGAATAGAAAAGGTGTAGTTTTCCATCACGACAATGCTAGGACCCCATACATTGTTGATGACTAAGCCAAAATTGATGGACATTGGCTGGAAAGTTTTAATGCATCCTCTATTTATTCCGCTCTTTACAATTTTTTTAAATGGAGTAAAATTACATTTATATAGCGATGGGATAATAGTTCTGCCAGAAAAATGGCAAAAGATAGTAGAATTAAATGGACAATATTACGTTCAATAAATATTTATATAATACAAAAAGTTTTTATTATTTTCATTATAAAAAGGCTGCAAACTTATCTGACTACCTAATTTTTCTCCTTGCCCATTTCAGTTATAAACAAGTAAAACAAAATTTTGCTGTATTTTGAGACACCTGTCTCAAAATACAACAATTTGAGACTTGTATTTTGTTCAGACAAACATGATAATTTTTAGCAACAGAGTAAGGTTCTAAAAATATTGCATGTACTATATCAGTTACATAAAAATTACTTGCTTAACCTTGAATTTCTTTCATTAAAACATAGCAACTTTTTTTCTACAACTTTCTAAAATTCAGCACTTTTTTTACATGGGAAACTAAAAACATTAATATGTTACCTAAAAATGTAATCTACTTGAAGCAAAAAATGCAATGTTATTAAAACTGTTGTGAAACATAAATTGCAAGCGGTGTATTAAACAAGAAATACAGAAGACTTCCTTTATAAATATTAATTTTCTTTTTGGTGAAATTATCAGGTTTTACGAATTAAGTCATACGACAAAAGTTGTTAGTTAAAATGATATAAATTTAGTGTTAAGAGAATACAGGTATTTTTTATTTAACTTGTATATGTATAATCCAAATGAAATAAATTCTATAAATTTTTAGTTACTAATGTAATGGCACATAAGAATTACATCTTACAGTATAGCGGCCCAAGTTAGGCTTTTGTTTTCCAGCAAGGATCTTGAGTGCGGTGGACTTGCCAATACCGTTTTGGCCAACTAGTCCAAGCACCTCTCCAGGACGAGGAATTGGCAGCCGATGGAGTTTGAATGAGTTTTTTGAGTACCGATGAGTAGTATGCTTCTCTAAGTTAGACGGTATGTTGATAATGGTAATTGCATCAAAAGGACATTTCTGAAAAAACAAATTGTTTCAGAGACAAACAGAAATAGATTGGAAAGAAAAAGAAAATTAAATCTAATGATTGAACATACTTAAGTCAATACCTATGATCAATGAGTATTTAACACAATATTTATTTGATTTAAATATCTATGAAAATGACAGAGTTATACAAGTAGTTTCTTATCCTTTATTATATAAAGAAGTTCATAGTTCACTACTATTTCTCACATATTATAAATAAATTTTCATCACTAGTCTATATTTCGTTTTCATATGGGCATGGTTAAGTTGTATAGAGTGACTATGCTCTATTTAAGCTATATTTTAGAAGAGATAAAATGACCAAACACTATTATGTTATTTTTACCTATCTTTTATAAACTGTAGGTAGGTGATATGATGATGAGATCAGCCTATAATGTGGCACTACACAGGGCACATAACTCTCCTAGTAAATCACTAGGTGATTTTAAAAAAACATTCATGGATACAAATAATTAATATTTTAAGATTATAAACAATGTGTATATAGAAAACTATTTTTTCTTATGTAAATTATATTCTTATTCTCTCATAAAATAATCCAAAGTATAATGCAGAAGAAGTAACTGATGACGTGCAACCGGAATATTTACCTTGACACAGATACCACAACCAATACACAGCTCCTCAGAGATGGTGGCGATTTTATCGTTGGGCGTAACTTCGATACATAGCTTGCCCATACGCACCACAGGGCAGCTTTTCTTGCACTCTTGCCTACATCTTTTCGGCTTACAACGATCGGCGTTAACTATAGCAATACGTGTAAGTTTATCCGTTTCCTCATTCTGTTTATTTCGAGACATAACTGTAAACAAAAATAACACTTCATAACATCAATAACATTAAAAAAATTGGAAATAATTCAAACTTAACTAGTTCATCTTATAATTCAAAATTAACAGATATGTGGCATAGAATAGATTGCACATAACCTCAATGATTGTTGTGTATCAAACAAAGATCAAACTCAGTGAACAAAGACAAATAAAAGGAATATGTTGTCCTAATTTGAACAATAAAGGAATTAGTAAGGAAAAACATTCATTACCTGATAAAAGAAAGCGAACGTCGGACCACTGCCTAAGTTCGCGTGTCCTTTTACCTCGAACTCGAGTGTCAAAAGGATTCGTGATTGAATGACAAGACAAGACAGCGACTATGACGTGCACATATCGTTCAAAAATCGATTTATAACATGTGTAGAAATGAATATGATTTTTAATGGAAACATTAAAAAGTAGGGGAACCCGGGGTGGAACGGGGTAGCTAAGCTTTGGTTACAATTTGTGAGAGTTTGAATGAAACAACACCATTATTTGGCAATTTGTAGGTTTATTTACTTCTTTCTCTACAAGGAAATTAAAGCTAAACTTATCTAAATTAATGATCACTTTGAAAAAATATTGTTTGAAAAATAAAGGGAAATTTCCCATTCTGCCCCACCCCCCCGGGGTACAATGGGAAATGAACCCGGGGCACGATAGGGTACTAATTATTGGCATAGTTCACAGATGAGAACACTGTCATCATCGTCACTATCTAGACCAGCACACGCCAAATGTGCCCATTTTTTACAAATGCTACAAGACCACTAGCCTTGGACTTGGACTTGGAGTATAAATCATGGCAATACAAGCAGATTGCGTCTTCATCTTCCGAGCTTTCTTCAGATTCAGTTCCGATTCTTTTTTGTTTCTTTCTTCTTGTTTCTTCTTTGTTTTTGTTTAAAATTTTCTACATCTTCTGAGTGTTCTTCAGGTTTAGTTCTGATTCTTTTTTGTTTCTTGGGCTTAGTTTTCATTCCTTCATGTATGTCTTCTTTACCTTTTAACGTCAGTCTTGTTTATTTTTTTCTACTTTCGCTTTATTGATATTTTGTGTCTTTTTAATAGATTCTTCTAATTCAGTCTTGTAAGGTGAAGCGGTCAGGATTGCCGTTTTTCCACCCTTTCTTGTAACTCTTTTCATTCCAGCTTTCACTTTTGGCAACGGGATTAGCAATGTAGACCAGGACTGCCGGCTGGTTTTTCTTATATATGAACACACCATCTGCAGATGAAATAAAAATGCGTATTTATATGAGAAGTACAAATATTTAAGGGGCGGAACGGGGTATACCCCATTGTGCCCCACCCATTGTGCCCCGACGCACCGTTCACGTAAACACGAGTGTTATAGCCGGTTATATTTATTGGACTTGAGTTATCACTAGACGTTTAGTTAGTCAAAAGTATGTTTAAACAAACATGTAATGTAAATATCCGAACAAAGAATAGTGTATAGTGTAATTACCTTGGTGTTGCATAGAAAAATTAAAATTTTCAAGCTTTTTCGTCGACCTTCGATAAAATCCAAACTAAGCGCACTCTCACACTGACAGCGGCAACTCCGTATAGCGCAGCACAGCGGACCGAACGTTGTGCGTGATGGTCACGCATCTCTGTCGCCTGTAGCGAGCACAACGCCTCTTTCCCGTTCCGCCCCGGTACCCCGTTCTACCCCGGGTTCCCCTACCTATAAATTTTAAAGATATTTGGTTCTTTAATAATTCAAAATATTAATTAAATTTTTGGAGAATTATAAATATTAATGAGATACATTTTTCTTAATTTATTTAAAATATAATATATACAATGTTTTGGTTAGGTTAGAAATTAATTATTGTGGAACTAAATTTTTTATGTCCCTGGCAACACTACGAAAAGTGTCAAACTCACCTATATATTAGCCCTCGTGATTAATTTATATTTAGTACTGAGCGACGCAGCGATAGTTGCGCACATAAAGGCTTCCAGTCCGGAATACTTTGACTCCGTCTGCGTTCAAATAGCCCTCGCGACCTCCAAACCCGCACCCGCGGCTCCATCCGAGAGCCCCGCGTCCCCTAACTCCGTCCCCGAGCAGGATAACTCCTGTGACACCTCCCAGGAGGACATGGACATAGTCCAGCCCTCCTGCGACTCCGACTCCGACTCCGCATCTGAGGCGGAGCATTCCCCAGCCGAATCTTCCGACGACGGCTTCACCGTCGTCGGCAAGAAACGGAAAAGGTCCGTAAAGACCTCCTCCCCCACCCCCGCTGCACCCCCGAAGTCCGCTAAGTCGGACTTCGTAACCCAGCCTGGCGCGGCTTCCCGCTCTCGCCAGAGCACCCCTCAGCCCCCACCCGCGGTCCCCCGCACCGAAAAGCCCCCACCCCCTGTCTTTGTCCAAGACAAGGCCCGTTGGGAGCATGTCCGAGCCGCCATGGAGATGTTAAAAATCTCCTTCACTAAGGCAACCAACACTGCTGTGGCCATTAAGGTCCAGGTCCCCTCCTCCAAGGACTTCAGGTCCTTAACTGCCTATCTTCGGAAGGAGAAAATCTCCTTCCACACCTACGCCACCGAGGAGGAGCGTCGTCTCCGAGTCGTGGCCCGTGGCCTCCCTCCCCAATTGGGAGAAGATGAGATCCTAGAGGATCTCAAATCCCAAAACCTCCCGGTGCTAGAAGTGCACCGCCTTTACAAGGGGCGCGATAAAACCCCTTTCAACCTAGTACTGGTTGTCCTTCCCCTCACCATCGAGGGGAAGAAAATCTTCGACACCCGCACTATCTGCGGGCTCTCCGGTCTCTCCTTTGAGACCCCCCACAAGCGTGGCGGTATTGGGCAATGCCATAATTGCCAATACTATGGCCACGCAGCGCGCAACTGCTACGCGCGATCCCGTTGCGTTAAGTGCCTGGGTGACCACGGCACTAGCGACTGCACCCGTCCCAAGGGCGCCGAGGACCCCCCTGGCTGTATCCTCTGCGGACAGCTGGGGCATCCCGCGAGTTATCGCGGATGCCCTAAAGCGCCGCGGTGGCCTTCCAGGAGGGTCCCCGCTAGACCCCCCCCCCCCCGCCAAGCGCTTTCCTACGCAGGCGCCCCTGGCCCCCCTTATGTCGGTGCAAACTAAAGCACCATTCCCCGCGCCTTCTGCGCAACCCACCCCAGCCGCAGTGCTCACACCCGCGAGCTTCCCCTCGCTCCCACCCAAACCTGCGCCGCAATCCTGGCGCAGGACCACTCCAGCCGCCCCCGCGCAGCAATCTTGGAGGATCACTCCAGCCGCCCCTGCGCCGGCCCCCATACCCGTCCCTAACGCCACCTCCTTCCAAAGCCAGGCTAGTCCTGGGCTAATGGAGGACCTGGCTCTAGTCCGCCGCTTCCTAGGGGCCATAAACCCCCAGGAAATTAAAAACCTAGCCCAAGCGCTCAGGTCCACTGACGGAGACGCTCTAGCCCGTCTAGACCTTGTCTTTAAGTACGAGCACGTACTTAGCGCCCTCGGCCTCTTCAAGGCCTGCCCCTGAACTCTCCTAAAAGAACTCCAATGGCTAACACAGCTCGAATAAAGCCCTCTTCCCTGTCCGTCGCGTTTTACAACGCTGACGGCTACGGCTCCCAACGCACCCAGATCCAAGATTTCCTCAGAAATCATCAAATCGACATAATGCTAGTGCAAGAGACCTTCTTGAAACCTAGCAAACGCGATCCCAAAATCGCCCAGTACAACATTGTACGTAATGACAGATTGGCCAGCCGAGGAGGCGGCACCCTCATTTACTACAGAAGGTCTCTGCACTGCATTCCGATTCCTACCCCTCCACTGACTAACATGGAGGCCTCGGTCTGTCGTATAGCTATGACAGGTCATCAACCTGTCACTCTGGCATCTGTTTATCTCCCCCCCGACAGAGTACTGCTCAGGACTGATCTCGAGTCGCTTCTCGACTTAGGTAACTCAGTCATCCTGGCAGGAGATCTCAATTGTAAGCACCCCAGCTTCAATAGTCATACCTCCACCACTAACGGTAATCGCCTTAACAGACTCATTGACCTACTCGACTTTGACGTGATAGCTCCAATGACGCCAACTCATTACCCTGGTACTGTTACCCACAGACCCGACGTCCTTGACATTGCCCTTTTCAAAAACGTTGCCCTACGTCTAAACTCGCTAGAACCCCTCTCCGAGTTAGACTCCGACCATCGCCCCGTAGTCATGAAACTAGGACGACAGACCGATCCACCTCTCCAAGACAAGACGATTATTAACTGGACCAAGCTGAAAGAAGCCCTTAAGGCTTCCAGCTCTCCCCACCTCGACTCTATCCCCGACTACCTGACCAGTGCGGATGACACAAACACGGCGGTCTCTGGCCTCGGCAGCCACCTTAAGGATTTAATCCAAAGCTCCTCCAGGCGAGTCCCAGCGGCGAACGATCGCCGCTGGGAGTTGCCTGAGGACATAAGGGAGCTGATAAGAGACAAGAACGCAGCCATCCGTGCTTATGACTCTTTCCCCTGTGACGAGAATAGGCGTAGAATGCGAGCCTTACAAAGGGAAGTAAAGCATCGCATCGCTGAATTCAAAAATCACAGTTGGGAATCCCTGTTGTCAGAGATTTCGCCATCACACACTGCCTACTGGCGGATGGCGAAGTCTATGAAAACAGACAATACAGCCTCGTTTCCCCCACTGACAAGACCAAACGGACCTCCCGCATTTGACGATGCAGAGAAGGCCGAATGCCTAGCCGACAGTTTGGAGGCCCAGTGCTCCCTTAGCCGTCAGCCGGTGGACGAATCCCACGTCGACACGGTTGACGGAGAGGTGGGGCGTCGAGCCTCCATCCCCCCCTCTGACTCCCTTCTACCGGTTACGGTAACAGAAATCCAGGAGATTATCCAAAATCTCAAAATCAAAAAATCTCCTGGAATCGACGGAATACCCAACAAGGTGTTCAAAATCCTCCCGATCCATCTGATCGCTCTCCTCGTGGCCATCCTCAATGCCGCCATGAGAAATCATCTCTTTCCAGTCGCCTGGAAAGAAGCCGTCGTCATCGGCATCCCCAAACCGCGCAAACATCGCTCGGATCCCTCTAGTTACAGACCCATTAGCCTATTGAATACAATGGCTAAAATCTACGAAAAAGTCCTCCATTCTCGCCTGCTGAGTTACATTAACTCAAAAAGGCTTCTCATTGACGAGCAGTTCGGCTTTAGAGCCAAGCACTCGTGTGTCCAACAGGTGCACCGAATAACGGAGCACATACTCCCGCGTCTCAATCAAAAGAGGCCCTTCCGAACCCTAGCTGTCTTCTTCGACGTAGCGAAGGCATTCGACAAGGTCTGGCACAACGGTTTAATTTATAAACTGTACCAACTGGAGGTGCCAGAAAGTCTCATTCTCATCATCAGAGACTTCCTTACCGATCGCACTTTTCGCTACAGAGTCGAAGGCACTCTATCTAGCCCCCGCCCAATCAGAGCTGGAGTCCCACAAGGCTCCGTTCTAGCACCCACGCTCTATTCCCTCTACACTAACGACATCCCCCACACCCCAGGAATAGAGCTCGCCCTTTTCGCGGATGACACCGCCCTCTATGCCTCAGATAGGAACCTACGAATGGTATCTCTACGCCTCCAGCGCGCAGTCACCGCCCTAGGTGAGTGGTTTGCGAGGTGGAGGATAGAGATAAACCCGACGAAAAGTGCAGCCATGTGCTTCCCTTTTCCCACGGCTAACGCTCGTAGGCCTAAGCTGTCCCCTCTCCCGATAACCCTTTTCGGTCAAACAATTCCTCTCGTCAGGAAGACCAAGTATCTCGGAGTCACTCTAGACCATAGACTGACCTTCCGAGAACACGTCAAAACCGTCCGCAACCGAGCCGCCTTTGTGCTCGGTCGCCTCAACCCCCTCGTAGGCGGGAGAAGTAAAATGTCGCTTAGAAATAAGTTGACATTGTACAAAACTCTCGTCCGTCCCATTATGACATATGCTAGCGTTGTGTTCGCACACGCAGCTCCCTCCATCATTGCAATCCTCCAAAAATTGCAAAATAGATTCATGCGCAAGGCCGTGGCCGCACCATGGTACATGCGCAACGTTGACCTCCACAAGGACTTGGAGCTTCCCTCCATCGTCAAATACATAACAGACACCGCCCGACGCTACTATGACGCTATCCCAAACCATCCCAACCCCCTGATTGTCTCTTCCCTCACCTACATACCGGACAGGAGTGCCCCTCCGCGCTATCGTCGCCCGCGGCACATCCTGGACGATCCCGACGACCCGATCACCGCTGCCAATGCGGTTCCCACACAAACCACAGTACACAGACACCGTCCCCGCCGGCCGAGACGTGGACGTCCCCCTCGTTACACCGTTAACACACACCGGCCCTCAGCCAACACTTTCACTAGGCATCGACACATGCCTGGGCGCTTCTCGCCGACACGCGATCCCGCGGTATCCCCCCAATGCAACGCCCTAAGCCGAGGTCCGTTCCTTCCGCCGGTTTACCGGCGGGGGAGCCCTTAGGCTGTTGCAACGCACATTTTTCTCCTGGCTGAGCGCCTTCTGCGCTCGCCCTACATCAACGCGACCGGTGACTCTTGAAAGGCCACTAGGGCCACAAGAACTATACATACACGATGTTGAGGCAATCAGGTTTTTTAGTCGGTAGGAGTCCGACACTACCTGGTACCACCTAGGCTGGCCCAGCCAGACTAGATGGTACCAGGTGTCCCATGCAGGATTTTTCCTGATTGTCTCTCCTAACAAAAAAAAAAAAAAAAAATTATATTTAGTTCCCTTGGAGAGGCAAAAGGGACCTACGCAGTGCCACCGTTGCCAAAAATTCCGGCACTCCTCCCACTATTGCCATTGCCCGGTCGCTTGCGTATGCTGCGGTGGTAACCACCCAGCACGAGAATGCCCACGCCCGAGGGACAACCCACCAACGTGCGCCAATTGCGGCGAAGCGCACACAGCGAACAACCCCAAGTGCCCTGTCTTCCGGAGGGAAATGAGGAACAAGAGGGCAGGCACGGTGGCCACAGCCGCAGCTGTCCAACAAAGTAAACAAACGCCCACCACACTTATAACCGAGGCGAATGCCCCTTCCACTTGGGGAGAGCCCCAAGGGAAAAAGAGAAGGAAGAGGGGTGGCAAAAACCGTAGAAGGGGTACATTAGCGCCCGCTCCCCCTCTACCGCCCAAGCAGCAGAATTCGTAGTGGAGCGAGCCCCTCCTTGTAAGGAGAGACCCACTGCCACCAAGGTGGTCGCCGCCTCAGCCCCGGTAACTTATATCGCGCCGGAGTAGGGGAAGAAGGCGAAGACCAAATCTCCCAACACCATCGCCGGTGGTAACTTGGCAACTGTCAATACGGCCATCAGCGTCCTCCAGCAGGTGTTGGAAGCCATTGAGGCGGGGGAAGGCTCAACCCCCGTGGTGCTTAAGGGAATGGGCAAACTCCTGCAACCGTATGACTAGTCACCCTATGAGCATCGTACACTGGAATGCCAGCGGTCTCCGCCAGAAGATCGCTCCACTAGGAGCTTCACCAACGCCCTGACATGACACCTAAATCGCCGCCCGCGAAAGGTCGCTCACTGGGCTTTCCACAAGCGGAATTTCCCCAGTGGGCATGATCGCGCGGGCGGCGTGAAGAAAGAAGACCAAACCAAGGCTACTCGAAAAAGTGACCACCCCAGAGACCTGCCCATAGTAGCGGGCAGCGAATCAACCTCTGGCAGTGGGCTACTAGCCCAGGTACAGAACTCCACCCCTCCTCGAGGGGGGTGTGAGAATGCTAGGAGAGTAGTATATTTAGTTCCACAATAATTTCTATTCTTTTTTGGCACACTGTACCCATATTATTCTAGTTTCTGAACGTAATACCTTCTGTATTGCCACTACAAAATAGAGAATACTTTCTAGATTAGATTTCTAGTTTACATAGGGACACGATATCGAAACCAAAAGTATCGATAGGTATCTTCTTAGTACCAGTATCGAAACAAAAGTATCTAATGAGTAAAAGTATTGAAACTGAAGTAGCGATATGAGTAAGTATCGGATAGATTCATTCTGATGAGGCAGGGGGCAGGACCTGCCTCCCGCTCGCCGCCGCACGGCCCCCCTCTAACCCTATCCCTATAACGCCGCGGGCGAGGACTGACTTATGTGGTTTATCTATAAATAAATAATGACACTCATACAAGTTATCTGGCCCCAAACTAGGATACCTTGTAGTATGGGAACTAGGGATGCAAAGTAATTGAAATATCGATATATTTATATCGGTGGCAGGTAAATATCGATAACTGATATATCGACCGTTTCAAAGCGATATTATCGATATTTTTAGTATTTCTTTAAATTATTCGATAAAAAGTAGTAAAATCAAACCTAAATTATAATGAAAGAAGATTTATTTAAAAAAGAGTCACATTTCCCAACATGTTTTGTCAACGGAACCCAAAAATAGTAATTTAGACAATCTTTTCCCAAGTAGTCGATTCCTGTTCTGTGTGACTGTAGCTCCCGCCTTCGAGAAGAGACGTTCGGCTGGCACCGATGTGGCGACGATGGGAAGATGGCTCATAGCTATTTTAAATAGGTTAGGGTATGAGCCTTGCATCTCGAGCCATATGTCCAACACATTCCTTTTCAGAGTGCTCACTGGAGCTGAGAGATATAATGTCAACTCGTCACCATCAGTTTTTCTTCTCTTTATTTGGGTATGTGCCAACGATTTATGGTGCTTCCAAAAATCAAAATCCTTGTTTTCTTCGTCTTCAGATGATGTGGATGACACCGAAGCCGCTTGCTTGTTTTCAACTATCATTTTCCGTACTTTCGACATAGCCTTGGCACATGCATCAGACTTTTTGAAATGTAAGTTTTTGAATCGTGGATCTAACAAAGTTGACACTGCCAATAATAATGAAAATTCAAGTTGTCCAAACCGCTTTTCTATTTCTTGCAAGATATTCATCTTCAAATCGGCCGCAATCGAAGAAGTGCTTTTAATTTCATTGTACTGATCTATGGCACAACTGACCATAGGCACTACTTTGGAAACAGTGATATATTGCTCCGCGGATGCTTCTCTGGTCATAGCCTCGAGTGGTCGCGCATGATATGGATTATATCTTTGATACTTGCAAGCTCAACTGCTGTCAGCATTGTAGGTGCATCAATTTTACCAAAAATCACTTCGCTTATATAAGGTGCAAGTTCAATAAACCTGGTTAGCATATAATACAATGAGTTCCAGCGCGTTTTCACGTCTAAAATGACTTTCAAAGTTTTTCCTTCTGATACTTTATTTTCCAACTGTTTTATTTTTAAATCACCTGAGGCATCTACTCTTTTTTTAATGTATTTTATTATGGTCCTTGCATGGTCAATAACACTGCTCAATCCTTGACTTTTCTTTATGGCATCCTCGGCAATCAAATTTATCATATGAGCAAAACATGGTATATGTTTGCCTGTCCCAAATGTGTCTCTGATAGCTTTGACCATGTTGGCACCAGAATCTGTCACGATGGCGACCACTTTTTGAGACTCAATGCCCCAATTCGTTAAGATCTCTGACAACTGTTGGCCAATATAGTCCCCAGTATGACTTTCACTTAACTCGAATACACCAATCATTAATGATTGCAACTCGTTTTTCACTATAAAATGAATCGTAACGCCCAGATAACTCGTGTTACTTATAGTCTCAGTCCAGATATCTGTAGTGATACAAAAATGCTTAATAGCTTTTAGTTTCTTCTTCAATATGACAAGAGATTCTATCGTATTTTTCATCAATTTGTCCTTTGATTGTTTCTCGCGATGGTACTTTATATAAAGGCGCCACTTGTTTCATTAAATATCTGAAACCTTTTCCTTCAACTAAGTTGAATGGTCTGTTATCAACACAGATGAAATATGCAATTGCAGCAGTTATGCGATTATATTTTGAACCACCCTCAGAATATTGAAATACGCTGTCATAAGCTTTATTAATTTTTTGCGTACCACCAGATGATCCTTCGTTAAACTTCGGCTTTTCGTTAGATGCGTTTGATGTACTTGCAACTGCATCATTTTGCTTATCGAGAATCTCACCGAAATTATTTTCTGTTGATGTTGACTGTGATATACAATTGTCGAGAGTACTGAAAAAACAAATGAAAAGTATAAGATATCGATTCATCGATATCTGTTATCAATGTATATTCATTCGGTACAACACTAGTACAAACAAAAACTAATCTAAAAATATACAACTGGCTCACATAACGTAAATTTAAACTTGACAGGCTATTCAGTTTCAGTATTACCTATTAATTTCGAGGCACAAATTGACTAAAACAATACTAAATTACCTTTGTGATGGAGATGGATCATAGGTTTTATGATGTTTCAAGTGAGCGGCTAGGTTATATGTATTGCCTGAAGTTTTAACATGTTTGTTACACATATTGCAGACAGCTCCATTCGGTTCTTTTTTGAAATAGGTCCACAGCTTGCTTTTCTTCATATTTCTCGAAATTCCCAAATGAGTTTACAGTTTTATTTACATTCAATTTAAAGACATCGAACGTAGGGATATTCACTAAACATCGATGTATTGAATCCATTCGATGTTTACCGTTCGATACATCGGATTGATACGATGTTTTGACAAATGTTTTTCTATTCGATGTATCGATGGTTTTATTAAAAACATCGAATCAATGGAAAAGCTAACTAACGAATAATATATTTCTAGTTCACATAACTTAGTAGGTATTGATTTAATAATTTCAATTTTTAACAATTGTTACCATGAGAAAAAGTCATCTGATTTTTCTTGCGGTTGGCTGCATTGGTTAAATGAATGGATATTGGATAATTTTGTTTACTCACTCACTCGCTCCTCCCCCGCTCTTGCAGGCTGCAGTTTGCTGGTGTTTGTTGTTTGTGAATCGAAATTTACTCTAACTAATCTAAACAAGTAATTAAGTGATACGTGATAAGTGCATTTTAATATAAACTGGCTTGACGTATCATTTAATTCCATGCTCGTAGTTGAAAAGGTATGTAATAATGTTATTATGCTTAAGAATATATTTAACCTAACCTCAACTTGTGTGTGACAAACAATCTAAGTTTTTTAACATTTTGGCCCAATATTCATACTAATACACGCACTATTGCACGAATAATTCCTCTAATAAGTTATTTTGAACAAATTAAGTCACGTTTATTTTACTTTTTTTTACTTAGAATGTCGTGAATTCCGTCAATAGTGATGTGATTCTACAGAGTGGTAAATTAATCGATAAATATATACCTCCATTACTTTGTTTTCTTTTTTCAGTTGATTAAATGATGGCGCCTCCAAAGAAGAGTAACGTGTGGCAGTTTTTCACTAAAATTGAAGGAAATGGAAACCTTGCAAAATGCAAGCTTTGTCAAAAATCTATTAAATCGAGTGGCAATACGTCAAACTTGATTGGGCACGTAAAACATATCCACAAAGCTGCGTTTTTAGAAGTAAATAAAAAAAACTTGCAAGCGACGAATAATGTAAGTTCATCCGATGTCGACAGCGAAACAATTAAAATAGTCTCCAAACCTGCTGTCTCCAACCCTGAGTTACTGCCATCAACCAGTACAGCTGATACGATAGAATCGAAAAATAAAGCTTCAACATGCTTATCAACAGAAGATATCCATATCAACGATCCTCTCCCTCCATCTTTAAAGCGTCAAAAGTCGATTGTAGAGAGTTTCGAACATATAAATTCATTTTCGGAAAGTGGCGATAAATTTTTGAAAATAAATAATGCTTTGATTTATATGCTTTGTAAGGATAATCAACCATTTATGATTGTTGAAAATGAGGGTTTTCGTAATCTGATGAAAGTGATTGCGCCGCATTACAAGCTTCCCAGTAAAACGACAATAACTCGCTGGGTTGATGATAAATATGATGTATTATCAGCTGTTTTCAAAAATAAAATAAAAAATGTAGAAAACCTCACCCTTACGACAGATATGTGGACAGAAACAATGAGCATGAGAAGTTTTCTTGGGATTACAGCACACTTCGGTATAGGTATTGATTTTTTTTCAATAACTCTTGGAGTATATCAGTCATTTGAGCGTAATACTTCAGAGAACATTGCTGAAATGCTTCTTAATACTTGTGTCGAATGGAATATTAACACCGATAGAGTTTCGGCTGTAGTTACTGACAATGCAGCATCTATGATTAAGGCCGTCGATTTGGCTTTTGGTAAGAAACACATTCCGTGTTTTGCGCACACTTTAAATTTAGTTGTTCAGAACGCTTTACAACAGTGTCCAGAGTTGCGAAGTCTATTAACAAAGGTTAAAGAAATTGTTACATGGTTTAAACAAAGTAACATTGCAAGCAATGACTTAAGAAAAGCCACCGATAAAGAAACAAAATTGATTCAAGAAGTTGCAACAAGGTGGAACAGCACTTATTATATGCTTGAGAGGTTTTTAGAATTACACATTGTCGTAAACGATATAATTATCCGCCATAAAAATGCACCAGCAATGGTCAATGCGTCAGAATTGTCAATTCTCTCTTCAGTATTACAAGTCTTACGACCGCTCGAAGCTGCTACGAGAGAAGTATCCGGCGACATGTACTGCACTAGCAGCAAGGTAATTCCTTTAATCCATTGCTTAGTTTTAAAAATTCAAGCTCTCAGATTGGTAGATTCACTCGCCAATGAGTTGAAATCGATTGTGCTTAAAGAAATAGAAAAAAGAATGGGTGCTATAGAGCGAGTTACTCCACTTGCCATAGCCACTGTACTGGATCCACGGTTCAAAAAAATGCATTTCAGGGACGCACTAGCTTGCTCTACAGCAGTCTCAAAAATCAAGGACTTCATGAAAAATAATACACAAACGTTGGAAATGTCGGAATCTGATTCAGATCAATCGGAAAAATTAGAAGAGAGTTTTTCTTTATGGGAAGACCATCATAAATTAGTAAACAAGAGCTGGAAAGCAACGCAATCTGAAGATGCGATTTCTGATGAGTTATCCATTTATTTGAGAAGTCCTGTAGGACGACTGAATGAAAATCCTTTGGAAATCTGGAACGATCTCAAAATTCAGTTTCCTAAACTATATAAAATTGCTTTCAAATACTTGACTATTGTTGGGACTTCGGTCCCATCCGAACGGTTATTTTCAAAGGCTGGCCAAATAGTAAATCAGCAAAGGAATAGACTGAAGGGTAAACGTTTGAGTAAACTTTTATTTCTACAAAGTTTGCCTAAACAGCATTGGTTTTAAAGCAGATCACAAAAATAAAAGTATTGATTTAGACTTTAGTATTTTTTGTCTCATTTTGTAATATGTGATGTCGCAATAAAATATTTCTAATGTTTTTTGTTTTACTTACAATGTCTCCCTTACAATAACTACTAAACCCGAAAAAAAAACATAAAAGTATTCGATGTTGAAAAAACATCGATGTTTTCAAGCGATGTATCGAAAAACATCGATGCAGGGTTACGATGTTATACATCGATTAAAAACATCGATATATTTTTTAAATGAACACCCCTAATCGAACGATAGATACAACTGAACCATAGACTAGAACAAGAACGAACCAACGAACGGAATCATAGACAGATTACACAGACGGTATTACTATATATTTAATAGATAAAATATGCTGAAACGGAAATTAGAATGAATTTATAACTTACCCAACTGGATATGGGATTCTTTCGATATTTCTTGTTTTTCGATATCGATATTATCGTATCGACAATTATAATATATCGATATAAATATCGATAATTTGGTGTCGATATTATCGGTTTTTCGATATATCATTGCAAGCCTAATGGGAACCAGTACCAGACAACGATCTCTGGAGGCATTATCCAGAACACCCAGACCTGAGTCAATTTAGAAAAGATCGTTTTCGAAATTGACCCGACCAAGAATCGAACCCGAGACGCCAGGTGGCTGTTGCGGCATGTTAACCGCTAGGCCACAGGGGTAGTCAAATATACCTATAGTCATAAACGCGAATGAAAACATCAATAACATTATAGAAATAGTTTTTATTTAAAAAAAAGACAAATAAGTGCTGGCGTTGGACCTAAGGGGCCGCGCCTTAAATGTTCCACTCTTCTCAGTGCAGTCACCGAGGAACAAGAGTTTATTAACTCTCTTTCCCTTAAGTCTGTTCCTTGCTCTACTTATTGTCACTCCTGCCTTCGAGAATAGCCTCTCTGAGGGAACAGATGTTGCAGGTGAGTGCAGATATTGCTGAGCCTGTTTATACAGTAATGGAAAGACAGATGAAAACTGTCTTTCCATTTCCATAATAATAAAGATTTTGAACTTAACGCATCCGTATACTTTCATTTTCAGGCATGTTAAAACCACAATCATATTAAACTCTAAAAACAGCCGATGTATTTTTCAATATATCATTCTAACATTGATGTCACTATGCGATATATTACATCGAAAAAAACATCGATGTTTTTTTAATGTTTTTTAACATCTGGTGTTAGTCGCTTGCTTGAATCGATTCGATACTTGATGCAAAGTACTCTTAATAGTACAGACTATCAAATGAAAGTATCGATATTTTTCAAAGGTAGCGATATGAGTAAAGTATCGGATTCAATATCGTGTCCCTAAGTTTACAATCGTAGTTCTAGTTTTTATCGTAGTCTAGTTTTATAGTACCTATCGGTAAAGTTTCAATTTTTGAATTTCTTTATTTCCAAAAGTTGTAGGTGGTTTTTAAGTTTGCTTTTGTTTGATGTATAATTTTAACTTTCATTATCTCTAAAGAAAAATTTAACACGAGTGCTATAACCAAATAGATATAAACGAAATGTTGTGTTCATAACATTGTAAATCCTAGATTTTTATATGTTTGTAATCTTAATAAAAGTTCATTATTTGATAGGGGAAGAGGCACGCTGCAATCCTAGAGCTGCTGGCCGTAGTCGACTGTCCATGTTACCCCTCTTTCACAGAAAACTATTGTGAAATGTACTATTATTCTAATTATTCTCCTAATGTACGTACGTGTTTCAGCAGTGAGTGAGAGAGCTCATTCTCAATCCATCCTATTATATCCCTCCTAGTTTTAGCAATCTTTTTCCCAAATCTAAATCTATAAAGGTAATGTCTCATTACCTGATGTTGGCTTGTATTGCAGATGTCTATGGGCGACAGTATCCACTTACAACCAGGTGGACTATGATTGTCTACTACATTCTATAAGAAAAACTAAACAAAAAAATACTTTCTAACCATTGGTCAACTAAAATATGGTTACAGGTTGATTGTAACTAACACTTGTTTATAACCTTGAATGCCTATCAATAGCTAAAGTGTTTGTTGTAGACAATGTTAGAGGTGTGTATAGACAGTTTGGAGTCTGCTGTTAATGCCATCCATGGAGGTGCTGATGAACTGGAAGTGTGTAGCTCTCTTAATGAAGGTGGTCTTACACCATCTGCAGGGCTTGTGAAAGAAGTAATAGAGATGGTTTGTAATATACATATCTCATGTCATCCAATACATATCATAATGCAGAGCCAGTGCAAATTAGTGGTTATACATGCTTAAGATTTTTTAAATTTTGAAACATGGGCGTTTCCTTTTGATGTTTTGCTTTATGCCTACTAGGGATATAAATTTTAAAAATCTGTCAAATCTGTTGTAAGTTAACACTAGTGGGGGTCGAGGAGTAGAATGGGATGTATGTTTGATTTTTTGCCAACTTTTTGTCATCAAACTAATTTGGTTATGTAATTTTGTGACAATAATTTTAATTATTTTCTGCATAATTTTGACAACTTTTGTTACAAAGAAACTCTTAATTCTATCATCTACTCAATAAAAATATCTGTTTTAAATTTCAGGTAAACAATTTTGCTGCTAAAAAGCTAATATACAAAACTTGCTCAAAATGTAACTGCACCAACTTGTTAAAGGTAATTAAAAATTTCTGTATAATTTTGTTCTCTCATGTAGGACAATGTGTAATAAAATTATTTCAATTTCATTACAGGCTCCTAATTTAAAGAGACCAAAAGTAAATGTAATGCTGAGGTGTCGTGGTGGCTCAGATTTTTGTTACACAAAGGAAGAAGTTGATACCATGATAGCTGACATGCACATATTTAGGCTTATGGGTGTGGACAGATTTGTCTTTGGAGCATTAACAAACAAACAAGATATTGACGAAGAAACTTGTAGGAGGATTATGGAGCAAGCACATCCAATTCCTGTCACATTCCACAGAGCATTTGATGTGTGCAACAATCCAATCACAGGCATTATTCAAATTATTCGTCTTGGCTTTAACAGGCTGCTTTCGAGTGGTCAGAAGGCTACTGCAGGAGAAGCAGAAGCCATTAAAGTTATTTATTCATTGCATTCTCAATATGGAAATCACATAGAAATTATGCCCGGTTCAGGCATCTGTGTCTCTAATGTAAGTACTTACATCGATATAGGATGTAAGATAGTTCACAGTTCTTGTAAAACTGTAAGACCATTGCCTAAGGTGGAGCATAACATTTGTATGGGAATGAGTTATCCAGAATTTATTTATATCACTGATGAAAATATTGTAAGAAGGGTAAAGGAAATGATTACAGCAGTGGTGAAGCACTGATATTTGGTGCTTTTATATTCATATTTTTATAAGAGTATCTATCATGATTCCGTAAAGCTTTGGGCTAACCAACCTGACCAGTGTGATTGTTAAGCGGGAGTGTCACATACACTGCAGATACTACCTGTGTTTTCTCATAGCTATTCATATTTAGGCTGCGTCTGCAGTGAGTGCTGGGTGGGGATGGAAGTCCAGCATTGCGATTCGCTGTTTGCAACATCCACAGTAAAAGAAAATTTCGCTGTAGAAGAGTTTTGTATAGGCAATGTCTCACTCATAATTTGATTTACAATTGGAGAACTACATACACTATAAACATACTCTATATGGCATACTCTATAAACGTCAAAACTTTGGAGAAACTACAAATGTGCACTAACTCGCAAGTGTCGCTGCGGAATCCGCTTCCTGCTCTGAAATCATATTGACCACACCTTAGCCGATATATTACGCGTTTGGAGAATACGCAGCGGATTCCGCTGTCTTGCCCCGCGCCAACTCCGGACGCAGCCTTTGGGACATTTACACATGGAGAATCTCTGATACCGATCAAAGGCTAGTGTAAACAACTGTTATCATCAGATGATGATCACTGATAATGATCATATGACTGATGATGATCATATGACTGATGATGATCTGATCACTGTTATCATCGAGTTTTTGTCATTATGTCATCATGCGACCATATGTGTTTGCGACGCTTGATGACGGCGTCAGCAACTCGGCACAGCGTTTTTTAAAACTTATATTTGTACCTTGTTCTTGTCTGTCCGTTGCTCGTTGTTTATTAGTTACTTCAAGACGTATACAGTGTATTCACGAAGGAGGATAATACAGAGAGAGGAGTTTATGGAAAGAGTAAAGAGTCATTGTATATTATAAGAAAAACTAAGTACATAATCATTCGCGTGGTCGCGCTCCAGTCGCGCAAATGTTCTCGACCGTGCTAGTGCACTTCGCAGTCGCACTGGTCACATTGTCTTGTTCCGTATGGTCGAAGAAGTTTGTAGTTATTAAAAAAAAATTAAATAAAATTTATTGTTTATATTTAGGTTTGGTTTTTATTAAAGGAAAAAGAAATATTTACACCCAAATTTGGTCTATTTCTTAGGCAAACCTAGACAAATCTAGGTCTTTTAATTTTAGTTTTGATAGGTCGCGAGCGTGTTTCACCTTGCTTGAAGTAATCTGGGTCCGCTCGTTTACAATGAAACCTTCATAATAATCTTTTAAATACATTGGTGCGAAAGTTACTTTTCGCGTATACGGAAAGGAGAATAGGGTAAGTAATAGGGGTTAAAGTATGAAATTGCCGTTTTATAGTAATAGATACTTTGAATTGACATAAAACCTTCATGGTGTGAGATTTTCGAGTGAAACTTTTTTCACATGATACCTATGAGGTTCTTGTTTTAAAAAATGTGCAACATTCGATTTTCGACTTTCAATTGTTTTTTTTATTCAGCTTAGACGGGAAAGATGGATACTTCGAAAATCACGAGAATCGAATGCACGAGAAACCGTTGTAACTCTACAGGAGCTGCAGTTAGAAACCATACGTACTCCTCCGTACTCGCCAGACCTTGCTCCAGCGGACTACCATTTTTTTCGTGATCTTTGAATACGAGTTCCGACGCGGAACTAACGCGGCAGAAACGGCTCGCAATATCAATGGTGCGTTTGGAGAGGAGACTGCTAATGAACGAACCGTGCGTTTTTGGTTTAAATGCTTTCGTAATGGAAACTTCGACTTGAAGAACGAACCACGTGGAAGACCGCACACACAGGTGAATAACGCTGAATTGAAGGAGATGGTGGAAGCCGATCCGAGTCAAACTACCCAGGAATTAGCGGCATGGTTTAACGTTACCTTACCTACAATATTGACTCATTTGCATCAAATCAATAAGATAAAAAAATATGAAAAATGGGTGCTTCATGATTTGACTGATCTGCAGAAAGAAACGCGTGTTGAAACTTGCGTTGCCTTGTTGAATCGGTACAGAAATGAAGGAATATTGGATCGAATTGTGACATGTGACGAAAAGTGGATTCTTTACGATAACCGAAAGCGAAAAATGCAATGGCTGACCCCAGGTCAACGCCGCAACAGTGCCCTAAGGCAAAGCTTACCCAATAAAAAGGTAATGGTAACTATTTGGTGGTCTATTCATGGTGTTATTCACTATAGCTTTCTCAAGTCTGGTCAAGCAATAACAGCAGATGTTTACTGTGCCGAACTTCGAACAATGATGGCGAAACTAGCAGTGAAACAGCCCCGACTCGTGAATCGATCTTCACCATTATTGCTCCATGATAACGCAAGACCTCACATTGCACGAGAAACCGTTGTAACTCTACAGGAGCTGCAGTTAGAAACCATACGTACTCCTCCGTACTCGCCAGACCTTGCTCCAGCGGACTACCATTTTTTTCGTGATTTGGACAATTTTCTACGTGGTAAAAAATTTTCTTCCCAAGAGGCAGTATAAAATGCTTTCACACAGTTTGTCGGATCTACATCCCCAGAGTTCTATAGCAAAGGCATAAATGAACTTCCGATTAGATGGCAACAATGTATAGATAATGAGGGTAAAGATTTTGATTAAATAAATATGTTACATTTTAGAAAAAAAGAAGTTTTAATTTTTCAGTACAAATCGGCAATTTCATACTTTAACCCCTAATATAATATAAATTCTAAACGTATTTTAAGTGAGCCTGCAAGAAAGATTTACGTAATTTGGTAGTGGGGATAATATTTCATTAACTTTGTTAGTAATTGTATTGACGGACTTTTTGGCAGGAACTCGAGGACTGAAGTTAAGTTTTTGTTTGATTATTATAAAAATTGTGTATAAAGCGATTTTGTGGTTTAAGAGTGATACTTTATTGAGTTTCAAAGTGTTTTTTGTCCGTAATACTGATAATGAAGCAAAAGCATAAGTCACCGTTTTTCGTGTGCTTCCAAGGAGTAGTATTCTGTCCTCGGTACTTCCTAAACCTACTATACTCCGTCCACTATGTTATTTTCTATTTAACATTTGCACCCCTATCAACTTCCGTATTTCTGGACTGTCACAATCACAAGTGTACTCGAAACTTCGAAATTGTGTCCCTTTATTGTTGAGGGCGAAGAAATAATGACGTTCTCTGAGTCATACTACAGACTATTACACGTAAAATAAATTGGAAATATAAATTTTGAAATAAAAGTATAATTGGAAGAAAATATATTGGTAGGTATGTAATGTACGTATGGTAAGGAGGGGGTTTTTAAAATGAGGACAGCGGAGTTTCGAAGTAAGAGTCAGATTTATTTTATGAACGTTACAAAGTGACTTGACACCGGCACTAATTTTACTTACAACAACAATACGGAACGCGACTTACAGAATTATGAGGGCCGACCGTTTCTAAAAGACTATAAGAAGGACACTCTGGCTTGAGACGCGTGATGAGGACTTGTCTTAAAGACTAACTACTTAAATTATTGTATAAGACTCTCTGCTCACTTCAATCTTAATGATATGCGAGTACAAACAATAGAATGGACTTCGAACATCATCATTAATACATTAATGAATACTCCTTAGTTAAATGTAGTTAATTAAACAAGTCTTTACTTGATGAAAACAAATAGAATCTAAGTCCATGTGCATTATAAACAATCGATTACTAGTAGAATAACAAATATGTTAAAATATTAGGAACATTACAGCTAATTATTTTGCAAATAAAACAAGTCAAGTACTGTGTACTTAGAATGATTCTGAACAGTCAGATAATTAGGTACGTCATCTTAATCCGACCAATTTGATTCTTCCTAATTTGTGTTTATTATAAAGTCTTGTTCACGCATGTTATCAAGGTGGATATCACAGTCCCAATTACGCATGGATGTACATAGACGTAGCTATTAGATAGTGAAAATCATTCACACATCCGCTATTCCGTCGAAGTTATTATACAAAGAATAATGCGCTGCTGAGTATGAACGATAGGGTTCTTTAATTATCGTATCGGAATAAAGCAGTGTAATAATAATAATGCATCAAAAGAAAGTCGTGTATGTAGTGACTAATTAACTAACCCGCCAACTGTAGTGACATTACTGTGTTGCTAGTTTTTGGCATTTTTAAAATAGTGATGGCCACCAATCTGAACTTATCATAAATAACCTGAATCATAAGGAAACTATAAGGACCACAGTATGCAAATTAATTAGCAACATTATTTTCAAGTTTGATATTTGTACTCGATAATTTAGTCTCCGGGATTAAAAAAAACGAACTATAATATATTTAGATATAATGTTGAATGCAGATTCGAAGTTAATTAAATTATAGTTGCCGCGGTTTAGGTGAATTACTAGACGTAGTTTTTTTATTTGAATTGTAATCTACCTTGCATTCCTCGTCCATTCGGTCAGAGATGCCCGACACGAATCGATATATTGAAACATCGATACACCATGATACGAAATATCGATATTTGGAATCGATACACGACCACACGACACGCGTCGATATTATCGTATTGAATATCGTACGATATGAAATTGGTGGCCACATGGCAAAGAGTAATTAATGATGGTATGGCCGGCAAAAAAGTTGTCGGAAATAATTTAACTCTATAATTTTTTTACGAGTTTACACAAATAATTTAAATTGTGTTTAATGCAATAAATAAAATATTAAGTTTTGAGTCGTACTAGAAATTTAATCATATAGGTACTTTTTTATACTAAAAGTTGGTAAACAGATTTATAGGCAAAGCAGGATAAAAAAACAGTAAACGACTACTATTCTATCTTTATTTTTATATTCTATTTTTTTTGGAAATGTTGTCAATAAGAAAGCACAATAGGTGATCTCATCGCTAAAATCAATCTCTTCCAGAGAACCTTAAGTTGTTATAATGAAGAGGCAGATGGTGCAGAATAACTTAATATAGTAGAAATATTTAAAATGTACTGACATAAAATAGTTGTAACCGTCATCCTATTTATATGTCACCATGGCGGTTAACCTATGTACATAAATCACTTGGCCCTTACCAGGATCATCAGAATCGATTAGATGTTCAACCCCCAAGGATTCATTCTCGTTGGAGCTGAATGATATTTGATTTTCGTTATCAGTGTCACTCGTAATTCTGACGCTTATTAACAACTCCTCTTTCATCTTCTTTAGTCACATCGCGTGTCCAATACTCCTGTTCACCCCTTTTTATATGGTTAATTTGTTTTTCCCAATCTTCTTGTGTTATTAATACTATCGCTTGTTTGGTCAATTCCTCTATTATTTTCGCGTTGTTTTATTATGTTCCATATACCATATTATGTTATTTTGACCGTCGTTTATGATATTAAATACTACGTTATAATCCCACTATGCCGTTTTTATACATAGCGGACATCATTTTATGTGCTAACATGCACATCATTTATGGAGAATGCAGATGCAATGGTAGTGCCGCAGCGAGATTTTATCGTGAGAGATATCCAAACGCTGAGCGTTATCCGGATCACCGCGTGTTCGTAAATGTACATAATTTATACTCAGAGGGTCGACTTCCCAGTGGTCGTAGGAGTGGTGGTGAACCTCGTGCAAAATATGACGACGTAGTTTTAGAGGAAGTCGAAGAAGAAGATGATTGAAGAAAGAACGAGAATACCAAAAAGTACTACACATAGGATTTTGAAACGATCTGAATACCACTCATACCACGTGCAACGTGTGCAAAGGTTGCTACCCCGCGATTACCTCAGCAAGGTCCAGTTTTGTAGAAGAATGTTAGAAAAAAATAATGAAGATCCGCAATTCTTGGATAAATTCTATGGACAGACGAAACCACATGTAAAAAAGAGGATTACTTAGACCTACACTGCATTTTAACCGTTTCGAACACATTTAATGCGTGAAAATCGGTCTCAGTACCAATGTAAAATTAACTTGTGGACCGGAATTTTAAACGGCCAAATTATTGGACCCTTTGAGCTACCAGAAACTTGAATGGGGCGATATTAACTTAGATTTTCTTTAAAACCTTTAAAATCTGTTGGAATCGTGCCGATGGGAAATAGTTTGAGCATTTGCTTTAATTTATTAAAAATATTTCAATAAATACCGAGTTTCATTTTAAATTTCGACCTCTAATCTAATATCGAATACTGTTTTGAAACTAGGTCATTTTGGAAAAATATTCAAATCGTTTATTTTTTAAGAAAGAAGTAATAAGTGTTGTACTTACCATTTTTAAATCTTGACTAAAGGAATTTTTTTAAAAAGCTTGCCAGATTAGCGTAGTACTTTTTTTCTACTGTATGATGGATGAGTCAAAGTTAGCCGATCAAAATTTTATAACTCATAAATCGTACAATAAATTATTTTTTTCCAAAATTTGCACTTTTGGTTTTATTTTGTACTTTAATCAATAACACGATTAATGAATTCAGTATTGCGTTACAAAAATTAGACTACTAAAATACGGAAATTTGTAGTCACAGTATCTAAAAATTTGGTCCAAGGTAGCGATTTTCAAGATTCTCAATAAAATGCCCAAACCTCGAAAACCGCGATACATTTTTTTAATTTTTTTTGCTGGACTATCTTAAACTGGCCTATCCTCTGTTACCGGCTTGACGTTGAGTTTTGAGACACCCTATATGCTCTATGGGTTTGAGGTCGCAGCTATAAGGAGGTAATCTAACAACCTCATGCCTATGCTCAAGCAGCAATTTGTCTACCACGTACCGTTTGTCAGGAAGATTTTTTCTCATATGCGTCAGCAGTTCTGATTTTGTCCATGCCACTTCATATGGGATATTATTCTTTTCCATCCACTTTTGTATGTCTCCTTTACGGGTTGCAGTAGTGGGAGCTTTATCTAATTGCATACTATGATAGGATGACTTATGCAATTATTCGGCAGATTCGGAATTAGTTTCTCTTAATACATTTAAAAGAATACAGCCATCCATCTCGTCATAGTAATCTCCTTTCTTCGACTTTGTTTTAAAAAGCAAGCTTGCGCCTTCTACAAACCCATTTATAGAACTGGCGTGAACCATTACCCACCTTTGACCGGGACTATCATTCTTCCGTACTCCTTTATCCTTAGATGACCGCCAGCACTTACTTAAAATATAATGTGCATGGATCCATGATTCGTCCATGTAGACTACTGGTTTTTTCTGCTCCTAAAGCGTCATTGCGTCGCATTCTGCGTAAATGTTTCACCCGCCATGCTTCAATATTGTCCCGCTCTATTAAGAGTACTGTTTTGGGCGACATTTTAAAAATCTATAACCCAGTTTATGTTACAAAATTCTGCACAATGTCGTTTTAGAGCCTGTGTAATGCAAGTATTTTTTGCGATTGCCATTATTTTATTTCGCGTCGGAACTACCTTCTGTACGTCATAAATTGAAGCAACGATTTGTTTAATCGCACAAATATCAATATCGTCTATTGGGACACGCGTGTTATGCTGACCTCTTTTTCCTTTACTAGGAGTTCGTATTTTTGTCGCATACTCCTCCAAGTTTACCTAAAATGAAAAAAAAAAATACATCAGGAATAATTATAATCCATACATGGAATATGTTTTAAAATACCTAATTTAATATTCTCGGGATATCAGCTGAAATGATTTTATAATTTAGTGCTTACGGGATATAGCTACATAATAATTCTGTGAAAATAAAAAGTTTTTTTTTAATATTTCAATCATATCTATTTTACAAATTTATAATTTATAATCTATTTACGGGCGGCTGTGACGTCACCAATAACAGGTATGACAGCTGCGCGACCGGATAGCAGAACACTATTTGTAGTACTTACGTACATCATATTTTTATAAGCATGTCAAAGCATACGCACTTACCCTCTTTTTTATTGTCGATATTATGCTTGTGATAAACCGGTTGCCATAGCTACGCGCGCGTTGCTATGTTGAAATGGATGATAAGGTTCCATACTCTTTTTTTCTTCGAAGTATGACATATGACATTATATACAATTTTACGAGTGTTACTGCGAAGAATGTTCCCGCGTTTACTCATAGTTCAACAGAAGAACAATAATTACAATACAATAAAAACAAAACTCAACAGTACCTAACAAAATTTTAACAACAACAGTTAAAGAAGAGAATGTATTCAAGAATTCGGGGCGGCCTTGGGCGACTAATCCAGACTGAATATTTTTTTGCATGCGGTCCCGTGGTGTGTGACTATAGACGGAGATATAGTGTGAGCGAGATAACGCGTGACTGGACGCCATTTTCATATCGTTTCTTTATTGGCGTAAGTTATATCCATATAACGGCCCACGATACGTCTCGATATGATATATCGATACAAAAGAAAATTTTGGGCATCCCTAGTTCTAAAATAAAGGCCTGTTCAGATATAAGCGATATTCGCATTTCGGTGCCCCCTGCGGTAATGATAATATCTAGGCGATATCCCGCCCGGTATTTTGCACTAGTACCGCATGTCGCGTGAATTCGCCACCGGGAGCGATACTGTTTACACTGGTTGTAGACCGATGCGGTATGTCGCTGCGCGAAGCGGGTAGCGAATATCGCCTATGTCTGAATTAAGGAAATATCGCGTCCCATGCGAATAGTATTACCGCAGGCGGCAGCGAATATCGCTTCAATAATTTTCTTCAAAAATCCAATACAAGTCTTCCCCATGAGAAAGGACACACGGCTTGTTACACCTAAACTCATTTTTTTCAGTAGGTACTCTGAATTCTAATTTGGAACAATGGCTTGCTGAAATGATGGTTAGGATGCCAGGCGTCAAAACTGCATACAAATTTTTTGATCTATCAAACATTTTTTCTAAGCTTCAGGCCATCAAAACTGAAAATGCAGGGTGGCTCGATTCAGGTGTCTGGGAGTGTATTTTTTTTGTTGAGTAATTGCTTAATGGAAACGGTATATTTATGAAAATGCCGAATTGCATACTTTGATATTGCAAAAAATATTCTCAAAGGACAAAGAAGTCTTCCGAGAGCATAGCATTTCAAAAGTGCGTACATAATTTACTTACTCTTAACTATCATATCCTATGCATGTAGGTATATAATATAAAAACAATAGTGATATGTATTTAAGTATATACGTGTGTATATTAGTATATTAGTTACATTAGTATTTTACTTGTACCCACTCCATTATTATTTATTATGTACGTATGGGTTAAATTCACATTGCAATATTTACATATATCATCTCACTACAAATACGCAACTTCCGAGATCAAAAAGAAATAGTTTATACTCTTAGAGGCAAAATGGAAATAGAAGTTTGTTTCATGTCGCATCTGCGTGAGCGTTCGGTGCATCATTGCATTCAATTCTCCCCTCCCGCTCCCCGCACCTCAGCGAGTACAACCCGCGCCGTGACAAAGTTTTTCTTTAGAATTGCTTGTCTAGTAGAATTCATAGAAGTCATGGACCGACGTTTTGACCACACCTGTCGCGACAGCGCGAACCTTCGCCGAAGCCCGACAGTGTGGCCGTAGCATAAGTATGAATATTGCGGATGTGCCAACTCTCACCGTTGGGAGATAACCAAAATAACGTAAATGCGTGTTTGTTAAATTTACACGAAGTATCTGGTTGTCTGGCGCATAAATATTGAAGGGAAGAGAAGAAAACTACTTGCCATAATAAGACTTCAATTTGAATTCAATGTGAAACTCTCAGTAAGTTTTTATTAGACCTTTCCAAAACTAACTTTACGCTTGCAGCTTTAATAATCTTATAATAACTAATACGATTGTATTTATCGCAATGCCAGAACGCTATTGGCCAAATATTGAAAAGACTCGTCAAGAGAAAAATACTGGCGACAGTAACCGTAAGCCATAATCGTAATCAACCCTTTTAGTATCACACTGTATGAAATGAATATTTATACCAAGATGATGTAGGGTAAGGTTGCTTTAGTCGTACCACAGCCTAAGTCGTACTCCAATAATATCTGATCTCATGTTAATAATAAATGACATCTAATGGTGTAAATTTGAACTATTTAGTCGTGCGAGTAAACAACAACAAGTGGGCGGCCCGCCGGCTATCGTGGCAGAAAAAATATTAAAAAGTAAGTTTTGTTACTGTTTTCATTAAAATTTCTCGCTCATTTGTAAGCCATTCCAAAAAAGAATATGATGATACAGTAATTTTTTTGATTCATGTCTATTTTCGTAGTATTTTGCCATTCATTTAAGCATAATCAAACGGTAGAATATTTTTCGGTTATGTCAGTGATTTTGGTTTAAAACTTTGAAGGTCTCGCGGCTTAAATCGTACCTGCGGACAATTCGTTACTCGTACCGGTACGACTTAGGCATTGATGTAATATTTTTACTAATTCACAATTATTTTTTCAGCTGATCAATAGAAAATTATGACAAAAAGAATTTACAATACTTGGAAGCAAGAGGATATGGATGAAGCTTTACTGAAACATCGGAATGGTGAAATTGCATTTAATGAAGCATGTAGAAGATATAACATACCAAAGCCTACACTACGACGCCATTTGAAGGGTTTGAATAAAAGAACTAAATTTGGAAGACCGAATGATATGACAGCAGGCATGGAAGATGAATTAGCACAGCATGTAATTAATTTAGAGTCTAGTTTCTTTGGATTAACTATTACTGATTTAAGGAAGCTTGCTTACCAACTTGCTGAAAAATATCAATTACCTCATCGCTTCAACAAGGAAAAAAAAATAGCGGGCAAAAAATGGTTTTACAGGTTTATGAAAGACCATCCTACTTTGTCCTTGCGTGTTCCGGAGGCAACATCGATGGCAAGAAGTAAGGGTTTTAATAAAGAGCGTGTTTATAAGTTTTTTGATAAGTATGAAGAAATACTGGATAAACACAAGTTTACTGCCGAGCGAATATACAATATGGATGAAACTGCATTATCCACCGTCCACAAACCTTCCAAAGTCATTGCTCAAAAAGGCAAACACCAAGTGGGTGCAATCACAAGCGGAGAAAGGGGTCTAACTACGACAGGTAGATGTGCGATGAATGCAGCAGGCGAATTCATTCCACCTATGTTGATATTTAAGCGCAGCAGAATGAATGACATATTAAAAAAAGGAGCTCCGCCAAACACAGCATTTGGATGCTCGAAAAATGGATGGATAACATCGGAACTATTTGTCCAATGGCTAGAACATTTTATAAAATATACTAAATTAGAAAAAAGCAACCAAAAACAAATGTTACTTTTACTGGATGGTCATAGCACACATACCAAAAATTTAGAAGCTATTCAGCTGGCTCGTGATTACGGTATAATCATGTTATCATTTCTTGCTCACACAACACATCGACTACAGCCATTAGACATATCATTCTTTAAATCACTAAAAAACAACTACAATGAAGCGGCATTTTCTTGGCTACGCTCAAATCCTGGCAGTGTTATAAAACAGGCTAACATTGCAGAACTTCTTGGTAATGCATACCCTAGATCGGTTCGTATGGACATATCACTAAATGGGTTTAGAGCAACAGGCTTATGGCCATGTGATAGAAATGTCATCAAAGAAGAGGATTTTGTAGCTTCTGTACATATTATTGAACAATCAGACCAAGAATCCGCTGATGCAACTGAAGCAACAGCGCGACCCAGAATTACATTGTCACCGGCCAGAGTTGCATTGCCACCCAGAGTCGTGACGCCACCAAAAATGGCAACGCCACCTAGGATTGCAACACCACTCAATGTCCCACCCGGACCTTCAACAATATCTCAAGAATCTGCACCTGAACACAATATTGCAACAGTTGATGATATTAATAGTCAACAAATAAAGTCTTACTTGAACACTTTATCTCCTATCCCTTGTATAACAACAGTTATCAAGAAAATGAAGAATGGGACTGAGGCAACAATAGAATTAACCTCAACTCCCTATAAACATGAAATAGAAGCAAAAGAAAAGGCAAATAAAAGGAAGAAACCTATACTGGACTTAAAACAAGTTAGAATAGAAAAAGGGATGCAGAAAACTATAAAAAAAAGAAAGATAGTTAAAAAATGTAACAAAGATAAAAAAACAAAAGACAAAGAAACTTGGTTATGCCAACTATGTAATGAAGATCGTGAAGAAAACATGATCCAGTGTATTAAATGTAAGGGTTGGGTACATGACCTATGTGCTGGCGTGGAAAGAAAGATAAACGAATATATTTGTGATATCTGTGTTCAAACCAATTGATTTTCTATATGGTATGCCAAATAATTATTTCTTAAGAATTTATATTTTGTTTCGTATGTAGGTACTATAATTTACAAATAATTTTAACTTTGAAGACTGTGATGATTCCTTAGAGAAGAAAAATGTGACTTGATCTCCTAAGAAAATATGTGTTTGTAGTTTTTAATTGTTATTATGACTTCTTATGTTCTTCTATAAATTTATGATGTCGTCGCTAACGCCTTATTCTAAGTACGACTTAGGCTATAGGAGGTACGATTTAGGCAACCGGGTGCCTAAATCGTACCGAAGGTACTTTTTCGAAAGACGTTCAAATGACTATTTTCATAAAAGATTTTTGTAGGTTTATGAAAGCGGGTTAATAGCTTAATAAATAAAGCTCCAGAGGACGCAACAAATTTTGTTTAATTTAAATTACCTTAAAAATTACAGTAATTTTCCCTTAGGGGGTACGACTTGAGCAACCTTACCCTATGTACGAGTAAGCTGCACCACGGGTAAAACGCGTACCTTAGGTCTCACAATTCTGCAAGTCTATAGTGTCTTACAAAAATGATTGAAATTTTGTACACAAACTATAATGTAGGTACAGGCTATCAGATAAACAAATAATATTCTTTTATTTATTGTTTAATATACATATACATGCAATTAAAAACTAGGTAAATTGTAAAATAAATTTAAAAAATATTTTTCGAAAATATACAGGCAATACGTATATCTAAAAGGAAACAAAATACAATTATTAAATAATAAAAATGTAACATTAATCGAAAATACAGCAAACTTTTAGTAATTTTCATTAATATCAAGTTGTTTTGCTTCACTAAATACCTAATTCTTTTGAAATTCTCTTAGTGGATTTTATTAAGTTGATACATATGGATCAGAAGTATATAATAAAAGTATTTAACACGTTATTAGTAGCAGCTCTTGAACATTTCCTAGCATGGTACAGCCTGTAGATAATTTTTATAATCTTTATTCCTAGCTTCTTCTGAGAGTTGAGCTCGCCTTTTAATTTTAAGTGCAATACTGCTTTTTTAAAAAAAAATGCATAATATCTGCGGAGCAAGGTTAAAGTGCCGCATTCGCGTCACTGCTATTATTTTTTTATTTTTAAGTGCCTATTTTTAAAATGACAGGTTATATGAGATGTGTAAAATTATCTCTATACTTTTACGAATATATAGTAAACTGTCCGTATTGGAATGCACTTTGCTTGCATCTTTCGTCCTTACTTTCTCAAAATTATTCATTTGCCTAGGAGTAGTTCACAAACCGCGCAGGAAACGCATAAAGATATTTCAGTCAAAAAATTTGTGAGACTGCTACCAAGTGGTTAAAAATAGACTGTGCTTGCTTATATTCGCTTTGCCCTGATAATCCATCACGGCCCCGTTTGCAGTATAATTTGAGTGGTTTTCAATCGCCTTTTTATACCTACCGAAGAAATTAATAAAATACGAACTACAGTATGATTTAACTGGCCCTGTAAGTTCATTTGGCATTGATATTTTTAACTGTTATTATTGTTTAATTGATATTTTTTATTGTTGGATAAGAAGGGAAATACTGCACAGTTTATTAAAATCCAGATATTTTCTAAAATTTCGATACCGTGACTTGTTTAATTAGATCTAGCTCAAAGAAAATACTTAAAGCTTCATCATTTGAATAAAATGTTACCTCTTCAGGTTTTTGTAAGATAGACATTTAATAATATGTATATTATTATTTAATTCATATTAAATAATAGTAAATGTTTTATTTAATCTAATTCATGAAATTGATGAATCTGAAAACACTCAATAGTCATTTCATGGGCTTTTCTTGAGAAATGTAAAATACTAGAATAAAATAAACGTTATTACTCGCAAAGTACCTATTCTAAGTCCTCTTCAGAAAAGACGCAAATATGCACAGGTTTTTATTTTCTCCCCTTAATAAGAACTGTTTAAAGAATAGAATGCAATAAATATCCCAACATCGGCAACAGGGTAAATTGTAATAGAAAATTTTATACCGCAATGCAATGAATAGAATAGAAAGAAGTAGATTTAAGGTAAAATTATTATTTTTTATTTTACTTTTATATCTAATAAAATTCTACAAATTTGAAAAGTACAAATAATACGCTATTCAAAAATCGGTATAGTTGCTTAAGAAAGTTTTGAATTCTGTGAAGAGAATTGGGTACAGGATTCGCTCGATTCGCTGAATTCAGAAACAACAGTTGGGAAGTCCCGTTGTCAGAGATCTCGCCATCACACACAGCCTACGAGCGGTTGGCGGGATCTATGAAAACGGACAATACAGCCTCCATACCCCCACTAACTAGACCGAACGGCCTTTCCGCATTTGACGATGTTGAGAAGGACGAATGCCTGGCCGACAGCCTAGAAGCCCAATGCTCCCCTAGCCGTCAGCCAATCGACGCGTCACACGTCGACTTGCTTAACGGACGGTGGGTCGTCGAGCCCCCCTCAGACGGGAGGGTTATGGTTATCAGATCGGTTATGGTAACTGAAATCTAGGATATCATCAAAGTCTCAAAATTAAAAAAAAATATCTGGCATCGATGGGATTCCTAATAAGGTGTATAAAAGTCTTCCGAACAATCTGATCGCACTTCTCGTCACTATTTACAGTGCTGAAATGAAACATCACGTTTTTCCAGCTGCTTGAAAAGAATTCGTCGTCACCGTCGTCCCTAAACTGGATAATCTGGATAAAAACACCGCTCCGAACTCTTTCGTTGTAGACTCATTAGCCTATTGAATACAATGGCTAAAGTCTACGAAAGAATCCTTTTTTCTTGTCTACTGAGTCACATTAACTCAAAAGAGCTATTCACCATGAACAGTTCAGCTTTAGAGCCAAACACTCTTGTGTCCAACAGGTGCACCGAATAACGGAGCACATCCTCACAGGTCTCAACCAAAGTGTAAATGTGTGAAAGGTTCCGCCCGACATTACTACGACAGAGACCTTCACCATCCCAACCCCCTAGTTGTTGCCAGCCTACCTATGTCCCCGACAGGAATGCCGCTCGCCGTTAACGTCGTCATCAGTTACCGCTGCCAATGCGGTTCTTACACTACACATGTACACCCATCCCGCTGCCGAAGACGAGGACGTCCCCCTCGCTACACCGTCAACACACACCGGCCTTCAGCCAACACTTTTACCAGGAATCGGCACGGGCTAGGGCGCTTCTTACCGACTCGCGATCCCGTGGTATCATCTTAAAGTAATGCCCTAAACCGAGGTCCGTTTATTCCGCCGGTTTACCGGCGTGGGAGCCCTTAGGCTCGTTGCTACACATTATTTGCTCCTGGCTGAGCGTCTGCTGCGCACGCCCTAAATTATACCTACATGTCTGGTGACTTTTGAAAGGCTATTTGGGCCACAAGAATTCAGATAGCCATTCCAAAAAAAAAAACTTACTGTCGTCAGTACCGACATCTAAATATCCATGTACTATATACTCGTAAGTATTTGTAAATCATGCAGTCAATAAAAATATCAGTTAGATCTAGATCTAAATCTAGATCAGTCCAGGATTAAGATACATTTTAATTAATGCAGAAGCTATTACTGTGATTCACGGTGCCGCGGTCACGAAGGGTCCTCTCCTCGTCAAATTAAGCTCGTCCATCAACCTGCCAGTTTCGACAGCCATCACCTGTAATCTACTCCTTAGGGACGTAGCTCCGATTCTACACCGATACATTTTTTTTCCAATATTTTTATTTTTGTGTTTTTAAAAAGTATAATAGCATTGCTGTTGTTAGGCCTATATATGTCTTGTGTTAATTGGTATTTCAGATCTGACCATATCAGGTCTTTTAGCATAATATTGGGAGATTATACTCGACTGAAGTCTCTTTTCATATGTTTTTTTTTTGTGTAAACAGTGTGGGAGTTTGGTAGCCTTTTTAAACACTTTTCAACAAATCAATATGCGTATGTGAGATATACTTTCAAAAATATATTTAATATTTTTGGAAATATTTCTTACATAGACGTTATTGTGACCGTAGGTAGACGTAGGTAAAAAAAGACGTAATTTTCAAATTGCCGCCTGAAATAAAAAAAACAAATGACAGCTATGAAAATTTAATAGCGTTTGACAAGCAAAGAGTTCGGTCTTCAAAATTCGAATTTGTTTTTTTTTCTATCGTATTGTACAGTAGCCAGTTCTAAGAATTTTAAGTTTGACCTATCGTACACAGAATATTTGCACAGTGAAATACTGGAAAAGTTCTTTTCCAGCACATTTTCTATGTATTTAGTGTGATTGTTTGTCGAGATGAATTTTATTTCATTATTTAGTTTTCCGGCTTGAAAAATTCAATATGGCGTCTCCAATATGGCCACCGACACAGAGAGAAATTCACTCCAATGGGATTTCTATGGTGTTTTTTGAGTCTTCTTAATGAGATAAAAAGCTAAAATTTGCTCATAAAAGATAAAAAGCTTTTTTGAATTTTTTTTTGTAATTTTTGTTATTATTATTATTACATAATAGACGAACAGCTAGCAGCTGATGTGTCTATGATGTTTTTTGATACTTTTTGATGACTAAGAAAGCTAATTCGTATAGATAATTCTAAGCATATAAAGTTATTTATGTCACATTTTGTCATTTTATGCCACTTTCTCCTGATGTCAATTATAATTAATTTACTATTATTTAGAATTTCTTTAATTAAGAAGGTACCTAAGAATATCGATTTGTTTAAATAATGAAATAAATAATAATAATAATATACATGTAAGCATATCACTTACTACCTAAATAAAATGCATAAAATGTTCAACTTCTTTATTCGACTTGAGACCTTTGAGCCTTATTAAAAGTCTTTTTTTTTTCACCTAACAATTCGCATTACAAATCCAGGTTTAAGGCATTAAGCTTGCCTTTTGTACGACAATGTGCGATGACTTTATTCCACATTGCATATGTAATTATAATAAACAAAATCTCTGTAGGAACAAATCATACGGAGTTTCTTTCAATATACGAGTAGGATACCAAGGCTGTCGATTGTTTGAATTGAAATGACTAATAAATTCTTAGTAATATCATATTGTAATATGTAATAAGTAGTGTGCTAAGTAATAAGTAACATACTCATAATGTGGACGACTAAAGGGAATTCAATGTCATCTTTACTATAATATGTTGATATTCTGAACTGGATTTAAAATCAAAGCTTGTTTCTCTGTTTTCTTACACTGACTTAGATAAAGAAACTGTTACTACTCAAGATATCATTTACAATCGGCAATAAAATGCTATATATTTTTACATAGTAAATATTACTTAAATGTGTGTAATGCGTACACAAGAGTATATAAATGTTTCTTTGTTTAAAGCTTATTAGATAATAATCATGTACTATTAGGAAGCGTGACTGAAGAATTCATTTAAAGCGTTTCTCCATGGGAGACGCTTACAGCCCAGTTATAAAAGCTATTGTTAAATTCTAGTGAAATAACATTTGGTGAGAGAAAGGCTGGAAAACACGTTTTAGTGGTCATTAAACATGGGGGCGAATGAAGATAAAAAGAAGAAAAAAGAGTGAGTCTTTTTTATGTCAAAACTTACGGATTATTTCATGTAAAGTTTAAAATAGAAAATAAAAAATATTTGAGGCTCGAGGTAAATGTTTAATCTCTTGGGTTAAATATGAATATAAAAAAGAAATGGCACACAATTTTTGGGGAAATTCATGTTTTCTCATTATTCAAATGAGAAAAATAAGAATATTTGTCCTAAAATTCAATCTTTTTTTTATTGAAAGAAGGCGGCGGATGAAAATACAGTCCACCTGATGGTAAGTGGAAACTGTAGCCTATGGACATCCACCATACATGCCAACTTCAATCCAGGATGACAAATATTGGCACGCTACCGGATGCGCTGCCTACCTTTGCGGATTAAGGAATGGATTGGGAGAAAGTGTTGGGAAAATGAGGACGAATAGGATGGAATGGGAATGGGCTCTGACATCTATTTTATTGAAGGCGATATTGACGTACTTGTACTTGTATCAGGCTATAACGTCTCACTGCAGGGCACAGGCCTCCCCTAGTGGGGGGTTTCAGGTCGTAACCACCACGCGGGCCCAGTCCTGATTGGTGGATCACACATTCCAGTTTTTTTTTTTATTTCTGGAGCATGTGGGTTTTCTTACGATGTTTTCTCTCGCCGCTGAAATAATGTCAATTTTTGAAAAATCCGTACTTAAGTGTAAACTCAGTGCTGCTGGCCGAGGATTTTAAAATCACGATCACAGGAATGTGAGTCGAGTCATACTCCTAGGCTATCACCGTTCTTATATTGTATTATATTAACTTGTTATATTGTATTGTAGTATATTGTATTATTGTGTTTCGTTCGTCGACCTCTTGGGTCGGTATTTTCGGTTCCTTCCGCCCTGAGTCCTTCAAGGAAGAGAAGGTTCAGTTCTCCTAATTTCTTCACGCAAAACTAGAAACTATTGTCATGTTTTGTATGGCTGCTTGTATTCTATTTTATATTAGACTAGCGACCCGCCCTCGCTTCGCTTCGGTTTATACGTTTTTTTTTACAATATTCTTTTTTCAAAATTTTAAAGTAAAATATAGCCTATCGTAGACACGGATAGTGTAGCTTCCTATTTGTGAAAGAATTTTTGAAATCGGTTCAGTAGTACCAGAGATTACCAACATACCCACAAACAAACACAATTTTACCTCTTTATTATATTAGTATAGATTGAATTTCGATATTGACGTGTAATATAATAATTTAATTTAATTTTCAGGGAGCATGAACAATTACCAAATATATCTTATTTTCAAATCGTGAGTATTATTTTTATTTAAAAGCAACATAAGCCGTGATGGCCTACAAGAATATTTCGCATCTTTGTTATTCATGAAATTCTCAAATTTACATCAATACAATTTTATGCATAAAAGTACTCTGCTTATAATTGCAAAAAAAATAATATAATTAATTAGCGAAATTACGGTCACGGATATTTTTTATGTGTGTAAAATGTATCCACATAATCCAACACATTTTTCATTTAAAAATCTATTAATTTTTTTCTCTCTAAAAATAAGTATATACACACCTTTATATTTACCGTGTTTCACCAGCGACTTGTTTAAAGTTATCTCTAACTGTGACTTCCTTTGTTTGGGAGTACACATTAAAAATAATAATTGTTATAAATATGTTTTATGAGTAGATTTGAATTTCTTAGTGGCACCCTAAGGTAATGATGATAATAAAGTCTAAGGTTGCATTAAATTGCCACTACAAATTATTAGTTGCACGTACGTTGAAAAACATTGTGACAGGATAATGATATCTAATGTTCCTCACCGCTATTTAAGCGAAGAATTTGAAATTCAATAATGTATTTTATTTTATTAAGACTATTTATATAAATTGCGAATTTTTAGTGAATGTTGGTTAAAATGAATAGAAATGAGAAGAATATTTTATATTATTTTTTATTTTATTACATATGGAACACGAGTAGTCACAAAAAGATAACATTATAAGTATAAGACGTTAGATATTGTACTGTCCCGGAACGAGTTTAATACGCACCCATAAGGAATGTGACCGTTTTATGTCACTTGTTTTTAGTGTTGTACTACAATGATCTTACTGAAAGATCGATATTGGTTTCAGTCGATACTTTTAATTTAAATGTCACGGTCAAAAGTAAAACACACAAATAATTATAAAAAACGACTTATTTTTTACCATTTTTATTTACTTTCATTATTTATTTATTTATTATTTATCACACATTAGATAATATAGTAAGTAGATATACATAATTTTTAGTTTTAAACTGATATTTAATGTTTAGTTTTGAGAAATAATGTTACTAAAACAAAAAAAAAATAAAGAAAAAATACAAAAATTACTAATTGAGAGAAATATAAAAAAAGAACAATATTATAACAACAAACCATATAACAGCCGTTTGTACCCTATACTTTTCAATAGGTTTCGTAAACTTCTCTCTCCCCACAATTTTTTCTCTTAATGCTAATAAAAGCTTAGGAGAAGTCGGTACAATCTTCTTCATCAGATAAAATTCTTCGATGCATCTTTTTATCACGCCACGATCAAAATCATCAACATTCATGTTTCATTTAAAATTTATTTTTTTACCTTTCTTTGATGTTGATTTTAATTTCGAAGTGCCAGCTAATTGTGATTCTCTTTTAATATTGTCTATAGTTCGTTTATTTAAGCCAGTGTAGTGTGCTGCTCTTTCAATACTTCTACACAATGGTATTGCCACAACATTTGATAGCTTTTCTTCTTCACACAACTTAATAACATTTCGCACCATATTTCGAATCACCGATCGTTTTTTTAAATAAGCTTGGTCACTCATTTTAACAAGTATAGTAAAAATCTACCGAACACGTGTTATATCGATGACGCAAGAGAAACAATAGAAAACGAGCAAGCGCATCACTTAACTAGCCGGCACAAGTGCGGCGAGGGGCCTGGGAGGGGTGTGTGCTCGTGTCCCCACACCTCACACAGCGCGCGCATTTAGCTCGTTCCGGGACTATACATGGACAGAATAGTATAATGAGCAAAGTATTTAAGGAAATCACATATACTGTTGTCGTTTAAATTACATATTTATACTTCCTAAGTATCTCTCTGTATAACCTAAACGTCCGCTGGTAGAGAATGCCTTAAGACATTAAGCTCGCCTATTGTATGGTTATGTGCAGTAAAGTTTGTTAAAAAAATAGTGTTCACAAATAAAGAAACATACAGAAACATTATATGTATTATAATAATTTTAATAATACCCGTCTTTTTTTATTTTACAACATGTAAGTTTCGCTCTTTGATATCGTTTTTTTTTACAGTTTCGCTATGCAACCTATTTAGAGGTAACAGCGACGATAGTCGGTGTAATCCTTGGTCTACTCAGCGGTGGAGTAGTTTGCTACAATTTGATACAAATTGGAGAATTGAGTACAGCTTTCGTGGAACGCACCGCGCCTACAGATCGGCTTTCAAGTCATATGCCCGTGTTGAGCGCGTTTGGTGGTGGGCGCAGATTGTAAGTAGTTTTGTAATTTATTTATCGGCCGCCAGCATGATCTCATTGCAGGGCCCACGTTTAGTAGGAGAGTGGGGCTATAATCCACCACGCTGTCCCACAGGTTTACCTAATATAATGTACTTAAGTAGAAACAGGGCGATATGTTGCGGGTTTAAGCCCAAGCTGAATCCTGTGATTATAAGGGCTTCCGCTTTTGATTTTCTCAGTGCTTATAAGAGAGGAACCAAGTGTACTACAATAATATAGTCTAAAATTTATGTATACCTATGCAGTAGTGATACATATATAGAAAGCTCGACTTATCTAATCTCAAACAAATAGTATTTAATAGTTATACTGTACAATAGTAGAGTATAACTCTCAAAACCAAACAATAGGTTTGGTTTATATAAATCCTAATTTGGTTTATACTATTAACATTAATATTAAGTTTGAAGGTTGTTGAATTGTTAGGTAATTCGGGCTTTTGGACTTCTATGGATGTACCGTCACTATACCGTCATATATTTATGTCTAAGTTATATGACGTCTTTTGTCATATGTTATAGAATGTTAATAAAACATGGAGATTAAACTGCTTTTCAGTTTAAATGTTTATTTATAGTTATAAACGCCAGAAGGAATTGGATGATTTCGAATGAATAGACGAATGAATTCGAACGAATGAAAATGTTAGCTATCATCTTTCAATGACGTCACGTTTCTTTCAGACAGAATGCATCGCTGGAGGAGAACATGAAAGCTCTAGTCGAGGATGCCTCAGCGATGGCCATAGGAACGTTCGTCAGCGTTGTCATCGCACTGTTTCTTTGCTTCACTTCTGTCGGCCTCGTCAATTGGAGTGCTTTGAGACAGGTATAAGTGTCCGTCTTTCACATTAAGTGACTCAATTGTTTTATTTTGTTACGACAAATTAATATTCTTTTAATTTAATAAGTGCGTAAACTGAATATACTTTACGAACTTTCTTAATACGTGGATTTGATTGATATCTGTTTATAAGGGATTATATAAACACAATGATTATAAACAAGGCTTAATTGTATACTCGACTTAAAGAGATACGATGTAATGTTTAAATGAGTCACAACTCTATCTATCAAACAAAACTTCACGGTTATCATGATTGTTATTATAATGAATCTAGTCCGGTGGGTAGTTCATTACAACATTTTAACACTCTAACTGGACTCTCACCTCGCTATACTCCCTATTCACCATCCTCCCTAACAGGGCCGTCTTTACCAGGGGGTGCAAGGGGTGCGGTGCACCCCGGGCGCTCACCTTTTAAAGGTAATGAAAAAATATAACGCTATAGTAAACAATTACACAATAGGATATTTGACTGTCATAGGATACACAATAGGATATTTGACTGTCATAGGATACACAATAGGATATTTGACTGTCATAGGATACACAATAGGATGTTTGACTGTCTTAGGATACACTCCCGCACCCCGGCGCAGAATAGACTTAAGACGGCCCTGCTCCCTAACCCTTTATCCAAATTTATTCTTGAACCTGCAAAGAGATTTAAGCAACGAGCAGCGCATTCAGCGGCGTGCCAACAGTCGTCATTCTCGACTGACCTTTGCAAGCATCATGGATGTTCTATGCCACAGTATCTACTTACCACTGTGTGCTCGTGTGCCCCTTTCATTTCATGAAAACATATTCAGTGTAATAAATTGCACTTCTCGGATGCCATGGTCCCAGAAATACAAAGTTTGAAGAATGACTTTTGGCTAGTATTTTTTTTAAAATGGGTATATAAAGAAGGTGGCAGACGAGCATACAGTCCATCTGGTGGTAAGTAGATACTGCCGCTCATGGACATCTGAGATACATGCCAACATCAGACCAGAATGACAAACGTTGGCACGCCGCTCGCGCCGGATGCACTACCTACCTTTGGAAATTTAGTATTTGGGGAAAGGGTTGAGAAAATAGGGAAGGATAGGATAAGATAGGATGGAATTGGTCTCTGGCATATCTCACTCACTACCGAAACATGTACGAGGGAACAGAATTTATGGTAGTCTTCTGTGAGAGGGGGGGTAACATGACCGACTGGCTCGACTGAGTGCACCCAGTGGCTGTGGGATTGCAGCGTGCATTCTCATCTTTAAATAATAGAGAGTTATTTCAAATACCATTCCCCAATAGGATGAATAGGGATAAATACATTTATTTACCCATTTAAAAAGTCTTTTGCGAACAAAATCGTCGGCAACATATAATTATCAATAAAAATTTTGGACGCAAATTGGGCTTTTTCTTCAACTATGACCGAGTCGCAACACGCAAGGCTATTAATTAAAACAAATTGCTAGAGATCAGTGCGCGTCTCATACATTGTCTCGTGCACGAGGGATGTATGGCCGCTAAACGCCACGCTGGTCGAGCGGGTTGCGTGTCGTATCAGAACAGTTCCCAGGAAATTAATATTTTTTTATTTAATTATTTAACATTTAATTATTTCACTTTTTTTTCTTCATAAATTTAAATCCTTGCTACCCAGAATTGTATTATACTAAAGTAGGTAGATATAATTATTATTCGTTAGAATAATAACTAATTCATCAGATTTCAAGGATTCGGCAGCTATTCCTGAAGGCCGTACTCCGTCAGGACATGGCATGGTTCGACACCGACACGGAATTCAACCTGGCTTCAAAGATGTCCGAGTAAGTCAAATTCGCAAAAAGTTCTGTGTAGTCGGGCGTGTGTGTGTCTTTGTAAATATTGTGTTCCTATAAATTAGCAAAATCATTTTTGTTATCCTGGCTGCGGGTCATTTTTTAAAAGTAGTCTCATAAATAAGTTATTAGCAATGACACTTACGCCTTCATAGAGCTATAAGGGCGCAAGCTGTAGGATTTTGCCCATGAGTTCCGCGGCATGACGATGTCGAATTGATTTGCGGAGATTCTTTACGATGCCGATGCCGTGGTGACTCGCACCACGGGGAACAAGCTTAAGATAGCTCAGACCATTAATCAGTATTATTATTGCTGTGGCTATATTCCAGGTGTTGGTGGCAGATTATGCCGATAGCATAACCGGTAAACCTCAATGTAAAAAGACTGCTTATCTACCCAGACAGAAAACAAAATCTTAAATATCTCGGAATCTATCAACTTTTGGCCAGGCTATGTAATAGTGTAAAATAATCGTTACACTCCATATTACCACTCCCTGGAAGGTACTGCTCTATTTACTAGAAACCATGTATTAAAAATATGATTCAATTTTTATGTATAAATTGTTACTTATATCTTAATATAAATATTTTTTTACTAGAAACATGATGAAGCTGAAAGAAGGAATGGGCGATAAAATGGGCGTGGTCGCCAATTTGATGGGTACGGCGATTATCTGTATCTGCCAATCATTTCCTCTGGGATGGGAGCTTACGCTGGCTTGTATGACCGTAATGCCGTTCTCTATCATAGCTTCCGTTCTATTGTCTAACGTGAGTATTTAAAAATGAGTGTAATTAAGAAAGAAACAAAGAAAAAAGTTTATTTTCTGTATACAGAGTGATCACACTGAAGAGATACAAAAAAGCATGCAGGAACAAAATGAGAAAATATATTTACTTATTTGCGTCACTTCAACAGGAAATGGGTACCTGAATTAGCATAATGCTGCATGATGCATAAACGTAGGGTCAGTCTGGCATAGTTCATCGAAAAATTAAATATAATAGTAAATTTTGTGAACTGTACGTTGTATAGGCCGGTCGTAAGAAAATATTTTAAAATGTTTTTACCGCAATCATGTGTTCATGTTCGTATACGATTGGTTTGTAGCATATAATTACGAAACGAAATAGTCTAGACTATTGCAGGATTTGTTGAACTAACCAAACAGTAATTTCATATCGTCTATCCTTAGTACCAAACGAAGTCTTCGATCCGAGAGATGGAGTCATACAGCCAGGCCGGCAAGCAAGCGGAGGAAGTACTGAAGTCGGTCCGGACTGTTGTAGCCTTCGGTGGAGAAAGTAAGGAGATTGATAGGTGAGCTTCAAAAACTGTAAGTACAACGTTTACGAGTATAAATGTATAAGAGTATAATTGCATATTTTTTGAACAATACTAATGTTTGACGGTGAATATTGACTATTAGATAAGTAATAATTTATTTATAATTTACAATAGTAATAATGGATAGGTGCGTTTCGATTAAGGGTCATACCTGCGATTCGAACGAATGATAGCAGGTACAAATTTATCTACTTCCCACCAGGTGAACTGTATGCTCGTCTATCACCTTTTATAATTAGTTATTCATTTGTTTTTGTGTTCTGCTTGATTTAATTTCAGTTAGAATGCTAAAAACGCTAAACGCTATTTCTCTATGCCACAAATCAGATAATCTTCGGCTTGTGGAAGTGCAGCCTTCCTGTTTTACTTTGTCATCATGATTATGATAAAAATTAAATACAAAAATATATATTGCTGTTATTGTATGCTCGTACAATACTTAGAAACAGGTAAACAAGAATATGATAAGATAAAGTATCTGCTCGGAAGTCATAAAACGGGTTGATCCCATTTTTTTGTGTTACAGTTGTGTTTCCTGAATATTAGGTAAAAAGATTCGACCAAACGTGTACTAAAAATCAGTACCGGTTCCAGGCTTCTATTTAATGTGGTTGCTGAGATCTCCATCAACCCCCATTACGATTGAGGGCCCCAGTTTTAAATCGTTATAATTCCCCTTAATTTTCAGGATTGCTTTTACAATTTAAACTTTTATTAAATCCTGACATCATTCTTTTATTTATTTGCAGGTATGGCCCTGAATCGAAATGCACATTTTTATTCCGCAGTACGAATTGATCCAATATATAATTTAATATACATAATACATAATTAATTCGTCTGGCTTTGAGACTTGTTCGAATTGGTATGTCACCGCAATTGACACATTTATGGCAAATGATTATCAACAAGAAACATTTTTCCTGTACATTCCACTTTGATATAAACTACAGTCAAGTTGGTGCCTCTATAAAGAAAATAACTCCGCATTAGTTGAAACCAATTGTTACCAGTTGATAAAATTGGTCCTGTCCCTTGCAAATCATCGTTGTATCGTTGTATTTGCACAAAGATTTATGCATGAAATATACTCGTACTTTGTCTCACAATGTGAAATTACAGAATCTACGAACATACAATAATTTATTATTCATGTTGTGTGTGTGTCGGATTTATCGTGGATTTTTATATCTTTATTAGGCTCTATTAAATAATCATATAAAGACATTGTACATGAAATTATTAAATCTTGTTTATATTCTTTATTTTTATTATACTATTTTGAAGTAGAAGTAACACAAAGTAAAATACCGTTTTTCCTTATCTGCATAGATAAAAAGCGGAATAAAATCGCGTTACCTTCATAGCATTTAAATCTTAAGAAATTATTTGCATGCTAATAATAACAATAATAATAAATCAAACATGGTACTCGTATATTACAGGTGTCATTGATGATCACTGTGCATATTAATCTTTCGCAACAGTAGGTATAGGTACATGTGACATGCAAATATAATATGTTTAATAGAAACTTATAAGAATACCTACTAAATTTTGGACATAAATTTATAACATACTATACATACATAATAAGAATAATAACATATATGTAATTGTTTGATCTCTGATTGCAGACTTACATGAAATATTATTCTGTAGTCACGAATAACGTCTTTAATGTAGAAACGTCAGACTTTGAAACAACACCCAGTCAAACCTCACAATCAAGAAAACTTACTATGTTTGCGAAAATTACGTTTTCTGCTAATCTCGATTGTCTTTTTGGTTCCACTAACCTTTTTTTTCCCGCTCTTCTCATCCAACCACTTCAAGTCTTCAAGTCGTTAGTCCATCTGGCCGAATGGCGCAATGAGATTGAGATTAATTGAGGTTAAATAACTACTAAGACATCCCAAATACAAATCAGTTCAAACTAGTTTATGGGGTGGGAATTGCCTTTGGACGATAATTTCTGCCGTGCATTTTTGGTTTCTGCATTTTCTATTTATCAAGTCTCCCGTTGAAATCTAGCTGATTTTTTATGGAACTTCTGTTAGCTTCCCAAAATTACGAATTTAAGTTTTTGTTTCATGTTGCGCACTTCTTTTGTTTCATGTTGCAAAGGTTGATCAAATATTAAAATGTAGTGCCTATTGACGCATCCGCGAAGTTCAGTGCAATTCAAGTGATGTAAAGCTAGGTTCTCCTTTTATATACAGGTTTTGATATCAAGCTTATGGGGTCACTAATGCTCAGTACAATCCTAGCCTGAATTCTTAACTTGTAAAATTTGAGGTACAAACGTCAGCCGAGGAATACAATCGCAATTGCGATCTATATGCCAATCTTGGTATTGGGTTTAATTGGAGTCTTACACACTATGCTTGCCTGAACACATAATTTATTGCTAGGTATAAACGCCTGCTGGATCCAGCTGAGCGATACGGTCGCAAGCGAGGTCTGTACACAGGTCTCGGTACAGGTTTCAGCTGGGTGCTTTCGTACACCCTAAACTCTATAGGGCTCACATACGGCACGAGGCTTGTTATCCAAAACATGGATGAGCCTACTGATGGACGAAGATATGTTGTTGGACAAATATTCAGCGTGAGTATTCGTGTTACATAATTGTATGCCACGCACACACACCCAATCCTTATGCTATACCGATAGTTATTATTTTATTTATTACATATATTTAATTATGTCCAAATAGACCACCAGAAGAAGTAAGTTAGTTCTTTTTCTTTTTTTATATAGAATGGATGGCAGACGAGCGGACGGGCCCTATGATGGTAAGTGGTCACCGCCGCCCGTGGACACCTGCAACACCAGGGGGCTTCAGGGTGCGTTGCCGATCTTGTAGAAACTTGTTCACAGCTTTTTTGAAGAGCCCCATATCGTAGCGTAACGAAAATGCCTCAGCTGGCAGTTCATTCCAAAACTTTCGGATTTGCGGTATAAAGTGTCTTTTCAACCGCACAGTACGCAGCGAGGAATGCGGGGAATTTAAGGAAGTGCGGATGAACCGCACGACGATGACGAGCGGTGCGATGGTAAAAACCCGAAGTTGGCATCAAATTGAACAGCTCTTCAGATTACTCCCCATTATAAAGGCGATAGAAAACGCAGAGACAATGAATGTAAAAAATAAATAACTATAAAAAATACATATTATTGAATCATTAACAATTATTGTATGTTTTTCAAAGCATTCAAATTAATTTTTTTCCTCACAAAATTCGCCTAAAGCTTTATATTAACACTTTCTAATAAACATTTCAGATTCTATTCAGCATGTACATGGCTACACAATGTATTACCTTTTGCGTGCCTCACGGGGAGGCCTTTGCGAATGCCCGCGGAGCAGCTGCCAGCATCTTCAAGTTGCTGGATAGTAAGCCAACTATCGACAGCTTGTCAAAAGTAGGATCAGCACCTCGGAGAGTTATTGGAGAAATAAGTTTGGAAGATGTGCATTTCAGCTATCCATCGCGGCCTAATACCAAGGTTAGTTAAAAAAAATACGTTAGTTAAACAATTTACCCCATTGTATCATTCATTACTCCACTTTATGGTACGTTGATATTTATCATCTTGACCTTAAAGTTATTTAATCTGCTTCCACCAGGTACTAAAGGGTTTGTCACTCCACATAAAAGCCGGAGAGAGCGTGGCACTAGTAGGAAGTTCTGGCTGCGGCAAGTCTACCATTTTGCAGTTGCTGCAGAGGCTCTACGACGTTCATTCAGGCTCAGTAAAACTTGATGCGAAGGACGTACGGAATCTTAACATTGGGTGGCTTAGATCTTCATTAGGTAAGTTTGCGATTTTACGCCACATGAAAAAATATAATAAAAATATATACCAATACTTAATTAATTTGTATTTCTCTTAAAAGGAGTATATATTAGGTAGTCGGATACTTTCCTAACTTTTTGTGATACTTTTGTGATAACTTTTTGGATACTTTTTGTGAGCGTATTTCTTCACTGTTTGTTTCAATTTTATTAATTCCTGATAGTGCACATCTGAATTAATCTTTTGGCCATGTGGCAATAGCTCGTAATACACAATGCCTTTCCAGTCCCACCATACACATAACATAACTTTGTTCCGAGTGAGGCCTGACTTTGGTACTATTTGTGATGGCTCATCTGGCTTAGACCTTAGATCGAGACCGTTTTCGAACATTATTATCGTAAGGTAATAATCAGAAAGTTCTTCAGAAATGGATCGATTTCATTTCGTTTTAGCAACATCTCGCATATGGAAATTCTATTCACCAAGTTTCTGTCATTTAAATCATGCGGCATTCAAACATCTAAATGTTTTTACAAGATTCAGTTTATGCAGGTGATCCAAAACTATTGATTGGTGAATTCTAAGCTCTTCTGCAATTTGATGACTGCTTATGTGTCGACCTGCTTCAATTTTTCAATGATAACATCATCATTTACCTTATTCTATAGGTATACTTTAATATATACTTTATATACTTTAATAGGACAACCACCGCGAGGAACATCATTCACCTCAAAATTACCAGACCTCAATCGACTGAATCATTTTTTGTAGTAGTTTTAGATAAAGCATCTTCTCCGTAAATACCACAAATCTCTAGAAGCATTCATACCATTGTCGAAAAGAAATTGTAAAACCTATCTATTTTTCTCCATATTAACTTCCATTTTAAAATTGTTAAAAAATATGAGAGATAAAACTTTTAATTTGTAATTTAAATTTTCCGCCATTACAAAAAATCAGCTTTATATATATCACTTTCCCACCAGTGATCAGTGTTGCCAGAAAGCACGCTATAGTCATACATTCAAAAAGGGCGCGAACTTTTCCGACTACGTATTATAATAACTAATAAGATTTATAAATTGAGACATACGATTAACTAATCAAGTAATGACCTTTGACCTTTTATTGTTTGTCTATTGTTTGCTGGAATGCAGGAGTCCTAATGCTGACATATTGGTTAAAGTAATACAAATTTATAGGTGTGGTTGGACAAGAGCCAGTGTTATTTAAAGGAACGATTCATGAAAACATTGCGATATCGTGTCCTGAGGCGACGCGGGAAGAAGTGCAGAGAGTTGCTGAAATGGCTTACGCACATGACTTTATTAGTCGTCTGGTTAACGTAAGTATATAAAGAAAAATAATGTTTTTTTTTATTTATTCTATATACTATTCCTCATTGAATAGTCATAAAAGAAGATAGGCAGATGACTTACTTGTCTTAACTGGATTACCTAATTATGAAATGGTGATTGTTCTATTCATATCAGATTTTAGTTCAATTGAAGTCTACATTTTTTATTACTACTGAATCTCTTTTTTTATAAAAAGAGAGTGGCAGAGATGGTCAACCTCGTGATAATTTGATGCTATCACCGATGGACATCCTCGATATAATTATGATAATATTAGTTAAGAATGAGAAACTTTGGCCTGCCCCCCGATGTACCGTCTACTTTTTGAGAAATAGGAGTGGATTGGGAAAAAAGATTGGGATGGATGAAGAATAGGGAGTACAGGGAGTATAGATGAGGAATAGCAGTTTTTCTCATTCCACTACTTTCCTTTGATAGAATGTTATCGGACGGTGCAGTCTAAATTGCAATGTTACCTATTTAATGCAACTTAGCGATGTACCTCCTGACCTAACATATTCCACCACCTAACATTTTCTTTTATAGGGCTACGACACCTTAATAGGCGAGCGTGGAGCATCACTCTCCGGTGGTCAGAAACAGCGCATAGCCATCGCTCGGTCCCTATTACGTGAGCCTGCGGTCTTACTGCTGGATGAGGCCACTTCGGCTCTCGATCCCCATTCCGAAAGGCAGGTGCAAGCAGCATTGGATAGAGCTAGTGTTGGAAGAACTACGCTTATAGTGTCTCATAGGTAAAAACTAGTTCGTAACAATTGGGGCATAAAGCAAGTTGACACTTATTATAAAGTGTTTTATTTCTGTATTCTAGGTTATCTACAATCGTAAATGCACACCGCATTGTTTGCATGGACCAAGGCGAAATAGTGGAGCAGGGTACACACGAGGAGCTTATGAAGGCTAGAGGTAAGATGGAGTGACAAAGTGAAGAGCTAAAACAATATTAACAGTAGCATTAAAACCATCTACTCTGTATTATTCCCTGCCGTATTATTTACCGGAAATCCTCCTTTGATTGCATAGGGAGAACTGTGCCCTGCAGTGGGACGTTATAGGCTGGTGTCGAATCTGCATTACTTATTCCAGCTAATTACAACGATAGGCAAATGATATATTCTATGATTACTGGATCACCGCCGATTACAGCATCGGCAATGTCAAGAGCTACGGATGTGCTGCTAATCTTTAGAGTTAGCTACAAAATATCGTTAATGGATGAGTTAACGTTAATGATTAATTATTTCAGGTTTCTACTACAAACTAGTGACAACGGGCAATGAAGGTAAAGAACCAGATGTGATCGAGACAGTGCCGGAGGAAACAGATGGTGATGGAAGTAAGAAGGGTGAAGCTGGAGATGAAATGATTGTCACATCGCAACACGATGACGTTAAGAAGAGGTCTACCAGGAAGGTGCATAGAACTCTTTCCATGAAACTAGGTATGATTGAAGTACTTTTACGAGCATAAATCTTTTCGTGACATAAAATAGACAATATTGACCACTTATTTAAGACAGAAGAGAATGTGATTTTCGTACTTCACTGCTTTAGTTATGACAATAAAAATGTCAATTAATACTCGTAGCAGTGCGATTAATAATAAGTGGGATGATGATACTCTTGGAAATATTTGAATATCATCAAATATATTTATCTATTTAAACAGGTCTTAACGCAAATGTTTACTTTATTTGTTTTACTTGATGTTTTGGTTGGGTTGCCTATAAAAGGTAAATGTGTGAAAAAAGCGGAAATCTCAAATGTTATATCATTAAATATGACGGGCACCGGCATGTTAGTAGACGCAGTGCCTACTCGTATGTTAGAGTTAGGAATCAGGATTCGGGAGATTACGGGAGAAGGACGAGGACTAGGAAATAATTATAATGGAATGGAAGAATGAAAATGATTTCTGACAAGGTTCACTAATGCCGAAAAACTTTGGTGGATTTTGTAATAGTCTTTTGTGGGCGTAAGGAATCACGCGGTGCGGCAACGTCCTCTTATTCTGGACTATTGAACTTATGTGTGATTAGTGATTAGTTTATTAGTTAGATCAATAAACCTGTGTAAGCTATTCTAAAAAATGTTGTGTTGGAGACTGTCTGTTTTTTTTAATATTTAATGCTTTGTTACGATTACATTATATGTATAGATAGACTATTATATGTATTAATAATTAGATAGACTGACACTTGACTAATCGCAAATCAAATGATGGTACATCTGATCTCGCATCTCACATCTGATAGACGGATTGTTCACAAACCTTGGATTCTCAAGCAATGTGGATGGATGATGTAAATTTTTTAAAACAGAGGAAAACGTACAGCACGACTATTAACCAGTGGTCAGTTTGGTACGAGTATGTAACTCTAATAAGATCCATGTCGGACTGACAGGACAGGGACAGGTGATGACACACACGTATTAATATTGGTAGGGTAGAAATGTTATTTAGGATAAGGGCACTACCTTCGTAGTTGTGTTTTTTTGTTGTATAGGGTCGTAACTATGTAGTTGTTAAATTAGCCGGGGCCCTCCGGTCCTCCTTGTACTAGTACCAACATATTTTTATTAGATTTCATAAGGCGCGTATTACGATAATGATTCCCGAAAGAACTTGTAACAGATCGGGATAAAAAGTAGCCTATGAGTTGAATTACGACATAAACTATTACTGTAGATATTTTCATTAAACTCTATTCAGTGGTTTTTATGTAACGGCTGATATTGTACATACGTACTTAATGATAATTCCCTCAGGAACTTTATAACAGATCAGGGTAAAATGTACCCTAAATGTTAATCCAGGTCATCAGCTGTAATCTTGGCAAATTCATTAAATTCTGTTCAGTGGTTTTTGCGTGATGCACGTTTAGACAGACAGACAAAATTCCAAAAAATGATGTTTTGGGCTCTATATCATACGTACTTTATATTGCAATCACTTTTTTCGAAATATATTTCATGTACAGACACGACTCTGTTACAATTTTATTATATGTATGTGTTCGGGACAACACATGTTCGGGTTTAGTTTCGCAAAATTAGCGATAGACGGCGCTATAGCTTATTTAAAAGTCGCTATTAAGATTTTCCCAGATAATATAAATATGGGCGCGGATGTCCATACATTCATTCCGAGCCGTACAGCGATATAAGAAAACCAGAAAATAGAAGAAATATTGGCATCCTGAAGAAAAACCAGCATACACAGCAAGCAAGAACCGTACCGGCGACCACATCGTTACATACAGTCCGCTAATAGCAAGCCGGTGCGGTACAGTATGTATAGATTATGGATCTGATGATCCATAATCGTAATGCTGATGCATTAGGTAGGTACCGATCTAGGTTAAACTTTTAAATTTCTAAGACCTAACAATAAAAAAATAATTAGGCTTGCTTCTTGGCATAGGATGTTGTTGTTACTCGATATCTAAGGGTGTGAAAGTAGAGTGCAGGAAGTCAATATCGATATGACTACACAATCATAGCTAACTTCACATAATGTTACGTGGCAGAGTCTCACGACTGGATGACGCCGCGCCCCTCCATCTGTTCGGTTATGTCGACTGGCCTACAAAATTATATCTACAATTCCGATGAAGAACCACAAGAAGAAAAGGATGCAGATGAGGTAAATACTCGTAAATAGTTAAAAGCGATGGTAGAGATGTGACTACAATCTATCAACATCAGTCTATAAAGACCACTCAAGCCTCCCCTTGCAATCACAAAGAAGTTTCGGGCTATAATTCACCACGAGGACGCGATACACATTGGTGTCTATTACGCATGCTCTAGATTTTTTATTCTCAGGATTCCTCACGATATTTTTACTTCACCTCCGAATAAGTGATAATTGAGAAATCCGTGCTCCTTACCTATACAATTTTTTTTCCATACCACATCTTACATAGATGTGGTCTTTTCGTTTAGTCAGAGACTTGTTGAACCTGACCTTTTAATCCGATTACAATCGCCTATGTAAATTTGTCCAGTGACAGTTTATAAAGTTGCAGTACATTGCCACCTTAGGAATATGAGCGGAATGGTAAACCGGATCGACTTGTTGTTTCGACCTATGTTTTTGTTGGTTTATACCACAGAACTGGGATTACTTTGGTTTATGCCCACAGGATGTAAAACCGGTTAGCGACTGGCAACTGCTCAAGCTGAACGGACCAGAATGGCCACTGATAGTGGTGGGCGCTATAGCGGCTTTTCTTCAGGGCGCTTGCTTCCCGGCCTTCGCGCTCCTATTGGGATATACCAGCGCGGTAAGAAAATTTTTATGAAACAGACTTTTTAGCGCTAATTTTGAATTTATTCTTGTGTTTTTTGACATTTTAATGAAATCTTTGAGGAGAGTGTTTATGTTATGTTATAAATGGTAGTCGACCTGGAATATTTATCACATTAATTAAAAGACAAAACAAAGCCGATGATTGCGTGACGACATCAATGCCAGTTGTCACGCATATCGAAGGAATTATTTCAGACTTAACGACTTGTTACCAGGAAGACTGAATGACAGAGACATCAGGTCATTGTCATTCTTTAATCATTAAATATGAATGAAATACAAACACCTATTCCAACGTTTCAGATATTCGTGGTACATGATCGCAATGAAATGCTATATTTAGCTGACTTCTACTCGATAATGTTCATGGTAGTGGCAGCAGTTGCTGGTATTTGCATGTGCTTGCAAGGCGTCACATTCTCGAATGCTGGCTTGAAAATGACGTCACGACTTCGTCAACAATACTTGTCAAGTCTACTGAAACAGGTAAGCATAGGAAATTTTAGAGCCATTTTATTGTTAATGGGTTAGGAGAGTCGTGTACTAAAGAGTGTTACGGAACTTTTACTATTTATTTCTTATATTTACTACTTTTACTATACTAACGGTATTTATTTCAGGAAATCGCTTACTACGACAAGGAAAGCAACACTGTAGGCGCGTTGTGTTCGAGACTGAGCGGCGACGCGGCGGAAGTGAAAGGCGCGACGGGACTGAGGATCGGCCTCATATTGCAGGGAGCCAGTTCCCTTGTTGTCGGTTTCCTCGTGGCTGTCAGCTATAACTGGAAGCTGACTCTAGTTGCAACCACCTTCTTGCCCATTGTTGGTATTTATTTCTTACTATCAAGGAGTTACCGTCGCTATATCCCATCTGCATTAAAATAAAGAGAGTTACCTACCGCTGGCAGTTGGTAATTTCAGGGCATATTTTATGGAAGCGATAAACTAACTTAGAGCCTTTTCTTGACATTTTATTTCCTTCAGCGATATGTATGTTCCTAAATCATTGATAAATCGCACTTTATTCTAAATTTGATTTTTATTTTATTGAAAGAAGGCGGCAGACGAGCTGACTTTTCACCTGGTGGTAAGTGGTTACTGTCGTCCTGCGACATTCGCGATACATGCCAACATCAGTTTAAAATGACAAACGTCCCCAGATACGCTGCCTACCTTACATCTTTATCTTACATCTTTACATCTTTACCGATTATCTTTGACTGCAAATTTGGATTTGCATACAAAGAGAAATATATAAAAGAGTCTAATTCAAAGAGAAATAATAGTTTAGTAACAATATGTAAATATCGTAAATTTCACGACCTTCGAGTAAAGTTGCGATTTGTTACTTAACAATTACCACTAATCGGCAATTAAGACTACCTAGGATCTTTGATCGATTTCAACGATTAGCGATACTCGGAGTCGGTAAAATGTGGTGTGGTGCTACAATTATCGGTCACATTAATTGTCGGTCGGCTTACTCAGAACTTTACTCAGAGATCGTGAAATAGGCCCTTATTGTACTACAGATGGTAGGAAGCATCTGGTTAGAGGGTATCGTGTCGCAGCAATCGCAGGCCGATGAGCGAGCCGCCATGGAGTCTGCTACTGCTATCGCGACAGAAGCTGTCATCGCCATCAGAACTGTCCAAAGCTTAGGTACAGGGAAATAGTTCTGTTTGAAATTGGCGCGAGCGTCTTTGCATACCCGCATACATTGATTATTTCGAAGCAACATTTTTTTGTCCCCGCCATATTGAAGGCGGTTTGAGAATTTGATATTTTTGATTAGTAACACGCGCTCGGCGGCGAGCAGAGTTAAATTGAGATAAATTCACACCGCGGTCTCGGACAGTTGATTATTGATATTCGCGCCTATTAATAGGTCTTGTTCGCTGATATCCTGTGCCACGCGAGTGTTTTGGTTGGAATTGTTTGGGTGTGATTGTGCTTGTGGTTTGGAGTGATTTCTCGAGATGATTTGCTGCCGGGTGTGAGTTGCCGAACGATAGCGGCCACCGGCTCACCACAGGACGAGACTTGGATTACTACACAAGTATTTATTGGGAATTTATGTATTTATTTATTCAATCACACTAAGATAGGTCACGTCTAGTAGGGACTAGCGTAGGAACACTTTCCAGATTTGTGCGTGGGCAAAACCACCTGGGGTAAGTGAGGCCTGTATATCCTATTATTGTGCTTACCCACCATTTCGGTGGATATTATGAGTAAGTTTACTACATTTGGGCCCGAGTGCACATTCCTCGGGCTGCTTTCGCGTAACGCGAGGCAGGTGGCGCGCCTAGTGTGCGCATCGTAAACAAGTTCCATTCAGTGATTACGTCCATTGCAAATATTTAAAAAGCGTATTTTTATTCTAAGAAGCCTACTGTGTGCCTCTCACCAATACTACTATATATAAATATTTTTATTTGTTACTTCAATGTAACCGTAGTTCGGTTTAAAGAAATTTATTTCTCTGAGAACATTAAATACTAATTTAAATCAAATTTATTTCTCAACATAGTCTCCTTTGTTCTTTCTGCATATCAACGACCTGTTGCAAATTGGTGACATACGTTGCTATGCAGATAACAGCACTGGAGACGCTTTGTACAGGGGCCGCGCCAACATCCCTCGGGTGGAAGTGGAAGACTGTCGCGTCAGGCTTGTGTCTGAAATGAAAGTCTCGATTTGGGGTTCTCTGAACCTAGTGGATTTCACCCCAGTAAGACGCAAGTCTCGGCATTCACCGCTAAAAAAACCCTTTTGTCGTAGCACCTCGCTTTCAGAGCATACCTCTTAAGATCTCGGAGAGTATCGGGATCCTTGGTGTCGACATTTCCAGCAAAGTCGAATTTAGGGGTCATCTGGAAAATAAGGCCAAAATGGCCTCCAAAAAGCTTGGTGTGCTGAACAGAGCGAAGCAGTACTTCACCCCTGGGCAACTCCTAATGCTTTACAAAGTTCAGGTGAGGCCCCATATGGAGTACTGCTCACATCTCTGGGCCAGTGCACCGAAATACCAATTGGACCCATTTGACTCTATCCAACGATGTGCTGTTCGTATTGTCCACGATCGCACTCTCACAAGCGGTTTAGAACCCCTCAGCATTTGGAGAAACGTTGCGTCTCTATGTGTGTTCTACCGCCTGTACAATGGGGGATGCTCTGAAGAAATATTCAATATAATTCCCACCTCGGGTTTCTACAACCGCACCTCCCATCACAGAAGTGCGGTCCATCCGCATTTCCTCGATACGGAGGTGTCGCGTATGATTTCCAAAAATCATTTTATATCGCAAACCCGTAGGCTGTGGAACGAACTGCCTCAAGAGGTTTGGGGTTATGGAGTTCTTCAAGAAAGCTGTGAATAGGATTTTTCAAGGTCGGCGGCGCACCCGCATACCCCCTGGTGTAGCAGGTGTCCATGGGCGGCACTATCACTTACCACCACGTGGGACCGCTCGCTCGTCCGCCCACTTGTCTATAAAAAAAAATGTTCGCTAGTTGCATGAATAAGATTTTTACAAGTTTATTCTGTGCGATATGAATGTTTTGAAGGTTGGTGTGTATTGCATGTCCCCAGACTACTTCTAAATATTTCAGGTGAGGCTTAACAAGGGCGTCATATACCCTTTTTTCGTCTATTGCTGGACATGGGTCTCCTCATCGACATTGTTTTGTGGATGAGGGATGTAGGGGCCTAAACGGCACACTGGCTTTATTATTACTTAGTCGTAATTTACGACACCTACGGGATGGGTTAGGACGGTGCTATTATGAAGCTGGTCGAAACTACCGTTCACTATGATCCACAATCAGGCTCCACAGGCGGATTTATAGATAATTATTTTTCCTATTCAATCCACAGCTGAATCGAAGTTGTTAGTAGTAATGAATTACATTTTTATTGTTTTACATAAAATGCGTAGTTATTATATCATTACTTTCGCCACCTCGACAAATGTGTGGATTAAAGTGGCCTAGAAATACATAATTACATTTAGATTCAGAAATTGGCGATCGAAGTGGCATAAAAACATGTTATATATTTGAATTCCTAATTTGATGGATCGAAGAGTAGGAAAAATTATCCATAGATCCACCGGTGGAGCTTGATTGTGGATCCAAGTGAATGGAGGCTTTGTAGATCTCTATATTTCAATAATGATCCTGAAGCAGCGTTTAAGATGTTTTACTGGATACCTTTCTAATGTCAGTGGGAAGCATAATACACATATTTTCACATATAATCTTACCCAAAACTATGTGTAAGAGAGATACGCCAGAGTCCATTTCCCATCTTGAAATGAAGGAAGTATCTATCTTGTCCTATTACATTTCACATATCTTTCCATTTAATCCTATCTCAAGCTTCTTACGCCCTTTCTACAAAATAGATTCTGAAATCTTCAAAAGTAGGCAACGCATGATGGCATGTATCGCGGATGTCTATGAGCGACAGTATCCACTTAGCACCAGTTGGGACTATCTGCTCGTCTGTCACCATCTTTTCGTGAAAAATACCACAATTAATATTTAAATTAACTATTTTAAATATTAAGTTAAGTTAAGTAGTGTCGGCCGGCTTGAGAATAACTCCACCCCATCTCTTCTTCCCATGGGTGTTGTAAAAACAGACTAAGGGATAACAAAGCCGCTACCACAAACGCTGAGGAACTATACCACCGCTAAGAGTGGACTCGCCAACCCGCCATACAAGGCCATACATTCTTCATGCAAGAGACAATGTTCATGGAGAGGCCCGAGAACAGTAGTGGAAACACCAAACGGAAAAACTTGAATGTGTACGGAAAATATAATGGAGTATTTTTTTAGAATTTTAGGATATTCAAGACTAAATAATATTATCCACTTTTTATGATTTTTAATATAATAAATAATAAAACTGCATGTTTTAGGCGTTGAAGAGATATTCCTTAAGAAATTCGACGAAGCGTTAGCAACTTCATGCGCTGCGGTTGCAAAGAAAACACGATGGCGAGGATTGGTGCTGGGGCTCGGAATATTTGTGCCGTTCCTGACTTTCGGCAGTGCTATCGTATACGGTTGCTACCTCATAGCCGAAGAGGGGGTCGAATATAAGACTGTGCTACTGTGAGTAATATTGGGTTTAATAATAATAATAATCACCCTCACATTCAGTAATCTACTTGGTCACAGCAGGGCCCAGCATTCGAGACCCCGCCGCTGGGGATCCATGCGACGCTTGTCGTGGTCGCATGAATTCATTTTAACTAATTATAATTAAAAAGTAATTTAATTAAAAATAATTTAATTAAATTAATAATAATTTAATTTATATAAATATCATTTAATTTAATTAAACATTAATAATAATTTAATTAAAAATTAATTTAATCGCTGCCTAGGAGTTTTATAGCATAGGCATTAATCAATTTCTATTAAGGGTGTAGATCGTGAAAATCACCGAAAAGAGTGTTACGATTTTTCATATTTAACCTATTTACATATGATTGATATCAATGATAATTTGTATATATTACAATCAAAGACCAATAAGTATGTTCATGCTTATATTAAACTCTTAAACCTAATAGTTGTTATATAATAAACGTCAACAAACGCACAAAATTGAGTAAAAATGCAAAAACATGACTTCGTATTTTTCAGATTTAACCCCATAAATCAACACAAATTGATAAAAAGAAACACTTTTTGAACACTGAAGAAACCAATAAGTATAGCTGTATACTTCTTTTTATACCTTTACAAACAAAGACTTCCTCTTTTAAAGCCCTAAAATCTAGATATATTTTAAGGTAAATTTTTCATACACAAATGTATGGGATAAAACGTTCGTTTCATTCGTGCAATCTCGGTGGTCTGCAGCGGCAGTTCCTTTCTGTAAGTGAACGCGACACCACGCTTGTCGGCTGCAGACAGCAGAATTACGTATTGTGAATTTGTGTTTTTTGTAAAAAACTGTAAGTATAACATTTTTATAATTAATTTATTTTCAGTTAGTAGAAAGTATCGATATAATGAATGTCTGAAAGAAAACCATGATGGAACTAGATATAAATCGTAAAAAATACAATATCTACACTAATAGGTATTATAAAGAGGAAAGATTTGGATTTTTGTATGTAACGAATAAACTCAAAAAGTACTGGACTGATTTTAATAATTCTTTTATCATTCGAAAGCTACATTATCACTGAGTAACATAGGCTATTTTTTTCGCAGGACTGATTGAATTTGAGTGGCATGCCAGGGAAAAGAAAGTTTTGTACGCATTATAAAAATATGAAAGCCAAAAGATCTCGGAATAAAATGTAAGTTCCTCCCTACTTATTTATTATCGCATTTGAACAGGGTACATTACAAAGCTAATACAATATGTCATATGATTTAGATCGCCCGATTCAGACATATACCTACAATAACATGTAAATATTGGTTTGTATTATCTATATCTATACTGATAAATAAAATTGAAGTATCTGTATGTAATATCAAAATAATAGGATTTTTAAAAAAAAAAAAGGCGATACGGAGTTCGCCGGGTCGGCTAGTATTGTCTAAATATCAAATTGTGGAAGTAGGTAGGCGACAGCGCAACTTTGTCGACATACCTATACCGCCAAACAGACGCGAGGCGCCTAGCGTCTGGCTTAGGGTTGTACAAAATAAATAAAAAGTGGATAATATTGATGAATAATATTTCCAGTATTGAAAATAAAGAAAACCTTGGGGCCGAGACTCTGAGCAACAATGCTACGCGCTGTATAGAGGTAAGTTGTTATACGTAATTCTTGTAGACTTGTTACATAAATAAACAAACTACTTAGTTAGTGATGGGCGAAGACAAAATCTCAATACCTACCTATAGATTTTTCTTGCAATATTTATTATTTTCATCGAGAGACAAACACCTTAGTACCGAAATACTTCTCAATTACTTTCTCAAAAGAAAATTTACGTTCAAATAGGTGACGTCATAAAAAAACAATACCTAATGCGTAAAGAAATTATAATTTCTATTCATCAGGAACCTAATATTGTATTAATTCTTTTGCATTTTTTTAAATTTTTAATTATTTTTTATAAAAAAAATCAAGCCATTATCTTTCTTTACAGGAACTAGTTATTGAAAACGACCAAGAGGGAAAGGTGGATGAAATGGAAGTTGGGCGTAGAGTTGTAGACGTTTCTTTTTTTTTTAAAGCTCTTCAGGCCATAGGGGACCACGGTCCAATGGATTGTAAGTTAAGTTACCTCAGTATAATAGGTGAAGTAAAAGTTGGTCTGGACTCAAAACTCATCATGAAATGTAGTATGTGTAGTATGAAATTTACTGTGTGTTTGATTGAAAAGAAAGAAGATAGAATGGAAGTGAATCATCAAATTGTATCTGGTATCATATCATCTGGTGGGAGCTACTATCAGTTAAAAACATTAACTGCCGCAGTAGCCCTACCAATCATGTCACCTTCATTATACAATGAAATTAATAATACGGTTTGCGATTGGTGGGAAAAGACAGCAGCACATTCCATGGCAGAAGCTGTCAAGGAAGAAGCGGAGTACGCAGTGTCTATAGGTAGTGTTGATAAAAATGGTACACCATTAATATCTGTTGCTGTTGACGGTTGTTGGAGCAAGAGATCTTATGGTAAGAATTTTTCCGCCTTGTCCGGCGCAGCTGCGATAATTGGCATTAAAACTAATAAAGTATTGTTTTTTGGAGTTAAAAATAAATACTGCGTAGTTTGTGCACGAGCCGCAAAGAACGACAGTCAGCCCTCGGAACACCGTTGTTTCAAGAATTATTCGGGATCATCTACCGGTATGGAATCGACCATAATAGTTGAGGGGTTTAAACGTTCCATTGTTGATCACGGTGTAATTTATAATAAATTTGTAGCAGACGGCGATTCCAGTACTTATAAAAAAATATTAGATTCGCGACCGTACGGTAATTTAACATTAGAGAAAATTGAATGCAAAATCATCTTTTACGAAACTACTGCAATAGCTTGGAGAAACTGTCGAAAGACACTAAGTATCCTTGCGAATTGCGGAAATTCCTAAAAGAAAGGTATTTGCGTTTAAGAACGGGTGTAAAATGCGCTATTAAATATTGGGGCGATCAAAATCAGTCACTCGAAGAAAAAATAAAAAATCTTAGTGAAGATATCCTAAATGGTCCACAACACGTATTTGGTAATCACCAATATTGCAAGGAGTATTTCTGTAGACCTGATACTCGTCGAATAGAACCTGTTGGGTTGCTTCCAGCAATTGTTGGATGCGGATTAATGGACGCGGTACACATTTTAAGTAAAAGACTGTCATATCATTCTAGAAGTTTAATTCATAATTGTACAAGTAATATAGTTGAAAGTTTTAACGCAGTGATTGCCAAATTAGTAGGGGGTAAGCGTGTAAATTATTCTTCCCGTGGTTCTTATGCGGGCCGATGCGCAGCTGCTGTTGTGTCTTTTAATACAGGATCGATTCATAGTAAAACTCATGAAGTAATATTTAAATCTAGTCCTAATCCTTTGATCGCGAAAGTGGAAAATTGTAATCGTAGAATCCGTTTAATTGCTAAACCTAAATTAAGATTGAAAAAGAGCCACAGCGCTGTATCGAAAGACGCTCACTATGGACCAAACTGCGAAAAACCTGATCTGAGTCCAGAATTATATGAGAAAGCCAAGTCATCTTTTTTAGCCGATTTAAAGTTGTCTTGTGCTGAAAGAGAGGAGCTTGAAAGGTCGACCCATTTGCAAAGAAGTAGTTCTGAGTGGATGAGTACAAGGAGAAAATTACTAACCTCATCATCGTTCGGGGAAGTTTGTAAAAAACGAGAGAGCACAAGTTGTGCTGTTCTTGTTCGTAAAATCGTTTATGGTAGTAATATCTCCAGTTTGCCTGCTGTACGGTACGGTATCGAAAACGAAGAAACCGCAATTAAACAGTTAGAAATTCAAGAGAATATTAGTATACAAGGTTGCGGTTTGTTCGTCGACGATCAATATGAATTTCTTGGTACTACACCAGATGGCATTTATGCAAACGGTTTAATTGAAATTAAGTGCCCACATTCTTTAGCTGGCATGACTCTTGATGAAGCAATGGCCAAACATACCTTTTGGGTTAAGGACAAGGCTTCCAAGGGTTATGTCATAAATAAAAATCATAACTGGTATTTCCAAATTCAGGTACAGGTACATATTACTAAAAGAAACGTTTGCATGCTTGGCATCTGGTTTGGTGCTACTGTACCTATGAAAGTTTATATTATAGAAAAGGACGACAAATTTTGGGAGGAGAAAATGGAGATGAAATTAGTTAGGTTTTATTACGATTGCCTACTTCCAGAATTAGTTGATCCTCGGCAGTCACGAAGCATGCCCATTCGTGACGCGCCCAGTATCATAGAGGCTATGAAAGAGAGGAAAGAAAGAGCTTTACGTGTTATGAAAGAGAAGAACGCCTAATGATTTTGAAAGATACAGGTAACTTAACTACCCAGCCAGTCGATTCACGTAAACACGCCAGTCCAAAAGTCGTTTTAACTTAGGAACTTAGAAATCGCCTTTTGGTTTTCTGTTTTAAACGCACTTACTTATCTAGTCTTGGATTGTCATAAATCTTCCAATAGCTCAATTACTATACAATTTCTGAGTTACCTGGTGTAAAGAATCATAAAAATTGGTTCAAAAATACAGCGAATTGAGAATTCTCCTTTTTTTAAGTCGGTTAAAAGGGCTAAATTTGCAAAAAACGAAGTGACGTCACTGCGCTACGGTTTTTATTACTTACGTGAATCGGGCAGCTGGTAACGTTTTCATTCTGATAGGTTTTGTGATAGCCATTGATTTTATCATCAAATTAGCAGAAATCAGAACTTGATCCGTAATCGAATGAAAAACCATTAGAATTTTGAACTCATATTTCGTTATTGTTTAATTACATACTTTTAATTAGTATATTAATAATTTACAAACTTCTGTTAAAATTAGTAAATAAATGAATTATTTACTAATTTTTGTACAACCCTAGCACGCTTTTGAGATAGCGAGTAATGGCGACTCATATTTGTTATTGTGTAGTAAATAAATCATTTTTATACTTGTGTTTCATTTATTGACATTTTTTTTAAAACCCTAGGATTTTTTTTAGATATCGACGAGGTGATCGTAAACAAAAAGTAAGTATTTGAGTTTACGCAATAGGCACATTTCCTTGCGTAGAGATAAACACACTTCCTACTGAATTTGCAATTATTTTATTGAATGAATATTTTACGAATTAGAATAAATTTTGGTAGTGAAATTACAAATAAATAAATAGTTGGAATTTTAGGTAAGTAGAATACAAAAATGTCAGATGTCAAATGATAGAAAAACATAAAAATTGTGTCTCAACTACTCTTATTAATCTATTAAAAAGAATCAACAGCTAGTTTCCAAAAATTCAACGTTATTGTTATGCTGTAAATATTCAAGTTCAATAACAATTTCTCAACGTGGAACGTTTGTTGCAAAACATTTTGAAAATCGCGCTCTCTAGGTCATTCATCCGCCCCGTCGGATGTTACATTAAACTTTGGCGCTGCGGTCGCTCGAAATCGAGATCTCAGGCCAACAATCTACACCCTTAAAATGGCAAAAGTGCATTGATAAATGACTGATAATAACTTGATAATAATTGACAATACTTCGATTAATTAAATATGGAATTTTCGTAAAAAAAATATATTTTAATTTTTCCACATAACGCCAAATTCTTTGTGTTTTGATTTATCGTATGAAAAAGAAGATTAACAGAGTTTGCTTTGAAACGTTCACAAACAATGATTCAGTTATTAATTATTATTTATGGTTCCGTAGTTAATGACGTATTTTTGTTACAGAGTAAATCAGGCGATCATGTACGGGTCGTACATGTTGGGACAGTCGCTCGTGTATGCGCCTAGCTTTAACGCAGCAAAAGCAAGTGGTGGAAGAGTGCTAGCAGTCATCAATAGGCAACCTAAGCTGACCACAATGAGTGGAATCAAAGATAAAACTGATTGGGTAATTTATGTATTAATTTTCTTATTCTTTGTGAAAATCGAAAATACAAAATGCTGAAATTTATTCTCAACCAGAACAGTCTCCCTGTAGACTCATGGGCTAAAGCTTGGAGTAAAGTTGTTCGTTGTGTTGTAATGGTAAATTCAAAAGTGTAATTTAATTAAGTAATTTTCACAAGCGCTTTTCCAACAGTCTGCTACAGGGAAGTTCAGCGTGAATGAATTGGAATTCTGCTACCCAACACGGCCAAATCAGCGAGTACTTAAGGGAGTAGACTTGACGGTAGAAGCGGGGAAGACTGTAGCGCTCGTCGGGTCTTCAGGCTGCGGCAAGTCCACGATACTGCAACTGATGCAGAGGTTCTACGACCCTGATGTTGGCACTATTGTAAGTGAACTAAGAGCATTTTATTTAAATTATTAAAAAAGTGTAGGTAATTAAATTATTAAAAAAAAAACGAAATAGTTTAGGTGTTGTTTTGGCAGCTAAGTAATCAATTTGAATAAAATCTTCTCGAAATGTCACAATCCTAATATAATAGGTATAAAACTGAACCGTCTGTTTGTTTCTTTGAAATGCTTTCACGTGACAACGGATGCATGTATCTAGGTAAAATTTTGTATGGATCTTCTTAGGATACCACGAAAAGGAAATAGGCTACAAAACTGAAGTTCTATGGAACAGTGTGCATGCGGGGGATGTCGCGGTGCAGTGTGTCGCGGCCAAAAGCTAGTTGTATGAAAAATTAATTTACGATAGTGTAAGTATGGGGACAGAGGTGAACAAGGCACATGCTCGTACGTCTGATCTATGTGCCATAATATTTTTTTATAGAAAAAAGTGGCAGAAGTGCGTACAGTTTACCTGATGATATGTGGATACTGTAGTCCATCGACGTCCGCGATACATGCCAACATCGGTCCAGAATGACCAACGTGAGCACGGCACAGGATGCGCTCCCTACCTTTGCAGATTAAGGAATGGATTGTTAGGAAGGATTGGTAAAATGGGGAGGGATAGGATGGGATGTAAATGGGCTCTGGCATATCTCACTCACTACCGAAACACGTACGTACATTGAGAAAATACCATAAAGTAGGAAATTCAGTACATTTTAAAATAGTCTTCTGTGAGAGACGGGTAACGTGGCAAGTCGAGTGCGCCCAGCGGCTGTGGAAATGCAGAGTGCTCTTCCACAAGCATACAGAGTAATAATAATTTGTTTTTCAACAGGAGCTAGATGGGATTGATACTCGCTCTGAATTGACTTTACCACGCCTTCGAAAGCAACTAGGTGTGGTTCAGCAAGAGCCCGTACTCTTCGATCGCACTATTGCGGAAAACATCGCCTACGGAGACAACTCCCGCAAGATCACTATGCAAGAGATTGTCGCTGTTGCTAAACAAGCCAATATACACAGCTTCATTGTGTCTTTGCCCAAGGTATATTTTTGAATATGATCAGTAGGACGTTGTTGAGCTGATTTATACTGTCTCTGCATTATACAAACCTCTCCAAGGAGAGTACAACATTTTCCATTATTAAATTTTTACAAAATTATTTTATTACGGAAAGAAGATGGCGTCTGCAAACAGTGTACTTGGTAGTAAGTGGATACTGTCGCTCTGCAACATGCACGATACATGCCTACATCAGTCCAGAAAGACAAACGTTGGCATATCCCTGGATGGGCTGCCTACGTTTGGAGAATTAGGAATGGATTTGGAGAAAGGGTTGCGAAAATGGAAAGGGATAGGTTGGGATGGGCTGGAAATGGCTTTGGTTTCTCATTTACTACTGAAACACATACGTACAAAGGGAAATAGGATAAAGTAAGATATAATAGAAATTGTTAAGGCAAAGTTAATATTGATAAGCATCTATGTTTTTATAGAATAGATGGCAGACGAGCGATCGGGCCATATATGATGGTAAGTGGTCACCGCCGCCCATGGACACCTGCAATATCAGGGGGCTTGCGAGTGTGCCGCCGACCTTGCAGAATACCATTGTATATCAACATTTCAGGGCTACGACACAAATCTGGGCTCAAGTGGAGCCCAATTGTCTGGAGGTCAAAAGCAGCGGGTGTGCATCGCGAGGGCCCTCGTCAGGGAGCCTCGCCTGTTACTCCTCGATGAGGCCACATCTGCATTAGACGCAAACAGTGAAAAAGTAAGTTTATTGAGTCTGAAGATTTAAATCTGGGCTTGAGTAGAACACATCTATCTGTCCGGAGGTCAGAAACAACATTTGTGTGTCACGAAGCCTCTCATCAGGCAACCTACTCCTCGATGAGAGATATCTGCATTGTATACGCCATTGTTAATGCTGAAGATTTGCTATATTGTGTGGTGCGGTCAATTGTAGAAAAATATGACCCCCTATCTATTGAAATATTATGTGTCCTATAAGTTCGCGGCCGTTTTATAATTATAATAATAAAGACTTTTTTGTATTAGGTACATAAATATTTATTGAACGGAATATTATCCATTTAATTCGACTATCTTTCGGCATTTGTCTGGCAGAGCTATTATCCCATAGCTATAATTTTTTTTGTGTTTCTTAGCGCAAAACTGATTTAAAAAGTTTATACAGACTTCTCTTGAATGTAATTTTATTCGATTTAGAGAATTTTGTAAAGAGCGTAATAAATGATAATCCGAAGGTATGTCTGGACTGTATGGAGGATGCATTAAAACTTACTAGCCAAGGTCTATCAATTTTTGTTTATTATCAAAGATGTATGCGGTCGAGCATTGTCGTGATGGAAAACAACACCTTTTCTATTGATCAATTCTGGCCATTTTTCTTCAAATGCGTATTTAAACTCGTAATACACAATGCCTTTCCAGTCCCACCATACACATAACATGACTTTCTTCGGAGTGAGGCCTGACTTTGGTACTATTTGTGATGGCTCACCTCGCTTAGACCAAGATCGTTTTTCGAACATTGTTATCGTAGGTGCCGTTACGAAAAAGTCAGCTGTCAAACGGTATATTACTTTTTTTTTTTAATCCAACGCAAACTTACTTCATTCTAAGGAAGACTTCTTATAAATTTTAATATTCTATCAATTCCTATCCAAACGCCGTTGTTCGACTGCGATTTTCATTATAGGTGGTTAAAAATATGGTTTTGGGTATCCTTATAACGAAATATATAAAGAGGCGAAAATAATGTGTAAAGGGCTCATCATCTCATCCTTTATCCACGAGGATACGATGATGAGCCTTCATCCGTCATAAAAAAAGAAACCAGTCAGGATGTTAAACCCGTCAATATTTTTAAATGTTTCTTTTCAGGTTGTATCTGAAGCCCTAGAAAAGGCAGCTAAAGGACGTACGTGCATTACTATCGCTCATCGTCTGTCCACTATCAAGGACGCCGATCTTATCTGTGTATTAGACAAAGGTACGATATTACACTATTGGATTGAATAAATACTTCTATGAATGGGATACTAAATACAACTATTACTTTTAATAAATATTCTGCGGCTTCGATAATGGTATCATTTTGTGGAAGTGTACGAGTAAATTCAATTCTTGATTAAAGTTTGCGCTTGTTATTATTTTTAGGTAAAATTATCGAAAGAGGCACGCACACGGAGCTGATTAATATGAAGGGTTATTACTGGAAAATGAGCAAAGGACAACAAATGGCATGGATGACGTCCTCAAACGAAGATAAATATTAAAATCGCACAGTAACGCCAAGCCCCTTTGTTAAAGCCCTTTAATTGTAGACCTAGTGCTCGTTTTACTTATATTTTGGCAGTATAAAATTAAAATGCCTTCATGTTGTTGCAAGGCTTTATTCGGAAGGGAACATACAGCGACATCTGTCATAAATAGTCATAATTAATATTAATTATTTAAATTTGTATTTTAAACAACAATGTGTGTTGTTTAAAATACAAATTTTACATTTTATGTTTCCAACGTGACTCCTAACAACATAAAAAGAATGAAATTGAAACAAATTCGATATTAGTGGACTGTATTATTTTAGTTAGATCGCTGGATTCATTTGAAATTTTTATATATTAATTAATTCTTTTTGTAGTTGTCAGCAATTGCATATTAAACAACTAATCTTTTATTATTTAATCAAATAATAAAAGTATATTTATATATGTATATTATTTATATAATATTAATAATAATTATATTGACTATAAGCAGATATATAAAATCTAGTCTTTTATTAAAAAAATGAAAACTAACCATTTTGCGAATTTTGAAAGTTATCAATTTAATTACACATTATTTTGCAATTGTTTATGCACTACACAGTATGTATGTATATAGTTTAATTGGATATGCAACATATATTTCATTATACTTGGTATCATTGTAACGTTTTATATCTTTGCACTTATGACATATGACATACTTTATGTACATAAAGTTATTTGAACATAAAGTGCAAATGAACACAACATACTTGTTGAAAATATTAGAGCAATAAAATAACTGCTTATGAAAAGCAATTACTAGTAGTAAGTAACATAAAGAAACTGTAACTTAAAGTACCTCCTTGAAAACAAAGTAAGTTTAAATAGTCATAAATAATCATGAGTTAAGTTGTAGGTAGCTTTTAACCTAATCACAAACCTAAGCTTAACTAACTTAAACACTAGTCTGTTGGCATCATCTCAACTACATATCCCGGCCGAAAGTAATACACATCGACTATGATCGGCTAGCTCGGTTTTGTAGAGCGTCGTCTCTGTCGAAACGGCACATGACAGAGACGACGCTCTACAAAACCAAAGTTAGTCTCTTTCTAAAGGCCGACGTGTATTTCTTTCGGCCGGGAAGTGTACAGATGTAATTGAGATGCCCACTTGGCGGCTTACGAGATCACATAAGTAGCATAGCTACTCTATATGTACAATGCATATTTTTGTTATAGAAGTTCTATGACACCTATTTGCCTTCCTGACTTCCATGGCTCTGACCTTACCGTCATCGCCAGGGAAAATTTTTGTGACTAGCCATAGGCCAAGTCATGGGAGATGTGTCTATCTCTTATAAATAAATATTTACATAAGATTTTAAATATTTACTCTAGTGAAAAGGCATGCATTTCTAGTTCTGTATATAGGTATAAGATAAAATATAATGGTTATTTACTAATAATATTTTCATAAGTATATGTCTTTAGTTTAATTTTATAGATATGTATACTATTTCATTGCTTAATTTCATCTGATAATCTATTACATAACTATGCTCCCTCAATTAATATATTTCTTTTTCCATTCTATATATTTATTTTTTATGGGAAGACGAACGATGAAATTATTTTTGTGTCGTATGTAATGTTTATAAGTTCTTTTGGTCAGTGTGATATTTGTTTGAATGGTATTGAACAATATATCTGTCTTATATTAAATACTTTTGTTTTTATATAGTAGCTCAGTAGGTTCTTTTTTATAGTATTCTTTTTTATTATAGGCGGCAGACGAGCATACAGTCCACCTGGTGGTAAGTGGATACTGTCGTCCATAAACATCCGCGATACATGCCAACATCAGTCCAGAATGACAAACGTTGGCACGCCTCCGGATGCGCTGCCCACCTTTACAGATTAAGGAATGGACCGGGAAAAAGAGTTGGGGAAATGGGGAGGGATAGGATAGGATGAGATAGGAATGGGCTTTGGCATATCTCACTCACTACCGAAACACGTACGTAAATTGGGGAAGTACGATTAGTAGGAAATGCAGAACATTTCAAAGTAGTCTGTGAGAGAGGGGTAACGGGGCCAGTCAAGTGTTCCCAGCGGCTGTGGGAATGCAGCGTGCACTCTCCCCCTACAATAAAATAGTTGTAATTAGTTTAATTTTTTTATTGTGTGTCCTCTGTAGATCTTTCAGGTTTGTTTTGGAGGTTGATTCTCAAATCTTGATCAAGTATTGTAGGTATGGTTTACAAGGGAGTTATATACATATAGTGGTATATAGATGGTATACAATTTCCAATTTTACTACGTAATGCTCCAGTTGGCGGGTTAGGTTTAGATCTCACATATTCAACGTGCGGCTTCCACGTTAACTTATTATTTAGCAATAGGCCAAGGTACTTTTCGTGATTAGATCGAGTAATTATATCGTGGGTTATGATCATCAATCTTTTTATTTTTGGCGGCAAATATCATATAAGATGTTTATGAAGTATTGAAGTATTTATGAAGTTTATGATGTGTGTAAGTAAATTTAGGTTACATTGAGCCTGCTTAATAAAATCATTTGTGTAATGACCGAAGTAAAATGACATTTCATCTGCATATAATGTCAAGTATCCTATTTGGTTGATATTGTTAACATAAATGTGATATAATAGTGGCCCTAAACTAGAGCCTTGTGGAATTCCGCATGAGATCTTTTGAGGAATACATTCGTGGTTTCCTATTTTTACAATTTTATGTTATGTTTTATTTTATGTTTACGAAGCTATCTTTCCATTTAGGACGATTTAAAATATTAAAACAATGTTCTGATCAATATCTCCAAAATTTATGATTAAGCTGTACATTTTGCCCAGAATTTGAGTCAATTTTCTTGTAAATCTGCAATATTTTGCTCTGACAAACAAGTTAAAGGTACTCCTGTCAGGAAATGTCCAGGAGTAAAAATGCTGAAGATATTGGTAACAAAAGTCGTGAATTTAACCACCTTCTATTTGCACAAGCAGTGTACAGCTGCTCGTAAATAAATACCTGTACTTCCTAACACCCTTTTCGGGTGGAATTTAACGCTTTTTAACTTGGTATTGGTATTCAACGTGGTATTTAACGGGTGGTATTTAATAGCAGTTTCCTACAATCTACCAAACGTTGGGGAGTAGCTGGGAATGAAGTAAAAATTGATACCCATTTTAGAAGCTGCACGCTGTACCTGCGCCCGATGCAATTTAGAATTATTTAATTCATATATTTCTATTAATTGGCTCTTTGCACCTTTATAATTACTAGAATTGTCGCAATAGACCTTGATAAGAACGTTTTTTCTAGTTATAAATCTTTTGAAGTTCGATAAGAAAGTATCCCTCCTCCTTAATATTGCTTACCCTATTCCTGCGTTCAATCATCTGCAGCGTAAGACTTTGAGCGCTTCGTACTTCTTTCTTTTCTTTCCTTGCTTTAGACCTATTCGTTTTAATGTGTACCTGATTTTAAATTGATTAATCTAGGCCTACTTTCAAACAGTGATGTAAGAAACGTCTAACAAATCTCTTTGGCCAGGAATCTGTTTTTGTTGTCGTCGTAAAGTTGACATGAACTTAGAGGCCCCCTAGACGATCAACTATATTGTGCAAATTTACGAATAGCGCAATGTTTTTGATCGTTTAGTTAGAGAGTGTATGAAACTTGTTTGGGCGTAAGGTTACTGAAAAGAATAATTTAAACACACACTACCTCACCACAAATTGTGTCATTATCTCAAAAAACAGACGTTATTATGGGTTCCAGTTTTCAAATCTTAGAAGACGTTTCTATTGACACAACGAAATTTGAAGTTAGAAAATCTTAACTAAAGTAAATAAATCCATGAAATCTGTAATAAAAAATATCGCTCACTATTTTTGACTGCTCGTCTTACATCACCTGCTTGCTTATTAGATGGTAGTAGTGGTGAACCGTTCACCAATGGCTATATCGGCACACGCTCTAAATTCCTCCTGACCGCCGCAACCAACCGCTTCAGCCTCATTCTCACAGGTGCGCCAATTGTTTCCGGCTATGTACCTCCGTTGTAAGACGTAATGGGAGCATTCAAGACGTTCGGGCTGCCCTTTGCACTCAATAAGGTCCCTTTGCAGAAATAACGTCACATATGTATAGATAAGCTTTTAACATACCTTTAAGAAGCGTGTAACGAATTTCTTTGATCGATAGCCTGTTTTGATTCCGTCGTAAGTGGACACGTGATAAAAACTTAAACCAGATATCTGTAGGTGCATCAAAACCATATGTAAATTAAAACGTGATGTGCAATAAATTGATTAAATGTATTAATGTCCTTAATGTACCTAAGTATTGATGTATTGTGACTGTGAACTTGACTTGTGCAAGGCCTATTGAGGCAGAACATAATGGGATAGATATAGTTACTATTATAACACCATAATTTGTTTACCATGTTCTGGCAAAATAAATGACTTGACTTGATTTCTTTCGTAGTTTTTTTCTAAAAAAAAATTTTTAGAGTAGTATATTTTTATTGACTAAATAGATATTTATGTACATGTGTACATATGTGTGTGGCGAATTTTTGGGAGAGGTCTATATCCAGCAGAAGAGAGACATAGACTGATGGTATGGTTTGGTATGTATGGTATATGTGTATGTATAAAGACACTAGTTTTTTATTGCACCATCTACTTACCTATATAATTCATCTACAGACATGCCTTCGACGTCTATCAGTCCCCAACGAACATGTTCATTGAACATTATTTGTTTTTTGTCTAAGTTCATTCCGAGACCGACGCTTCGTGATATTGTTTTATGGTCGTTTAGCATTCAGCTTAAATCTTCCAGCGATTCTGTCATGATGACTATGTCATTGGCGAAACGAAGATGCGAGATGTACTCACCATTCACATTGATTCCGCATTCTTTCCAGTCCATCATCCTAAATGCATCATCCAGCGCATTTGTAAGTTTCGGAGTCATTACATCTCCCTATCTCATGCTTCTAAGCATGAGATAGGGAGATGTAAGGGAGATGCTTAGACGCCTCGACCTGGTCTCATATACGGACCATCATGCTCGCAGTGATGTACAGATATCTAATCACCTCCATATATCGCCAAATGATTTGTCACCTCTGTAAAAATTTCAGAACAGCTTTTTATTTATTTACACTTCATTGCACAATATCGTACAAAAGGCGAGCTTAATGCCTTAAGGCATTCTCTATCGGCCAACCTTTGGATTGGTCAGAGAAGTTCAATTAGGAGGTGCATGAAAGACACAATTTAGATGGTGCGGTAAAATAAATATAATACATTTATTATAGTCTTCCGTCTTTTGTGTAATCTGCCGCAGTGTGTGAATGTGGCCTTCGGTGCTGTAGCCTTTTCCAAACCCAGCTTGTTCCGGCGGCTGGAACTCGTCAAACCTCCGGGTGAGACGACTACCCTCGAGAACAAATATATGTGGGTCAAGAAAGAAATGACTATAGTTCGTCAATAAGGTTCTTTCTTATTGAAGACATGACTATCACACTCCTGCTCTACGCCTCCGGTGTTATGCCACCGTGTATGACGGCATTAAAGAGGTATTCCAGCTCTCGTAAGACTGGAATTCCACCGGCTTTCAGAAGCTCTGGCGTTATACCGTTTTCTTAAGCTTTCTTAAGATATAAGGTTTCCTTTCATATGTAGGTAAGGATATTCACTACTTCAAGCAATGACCGCTTGTGAGTTTGCAAAAACTATATGCATTTTTAAATCAACGCAATAATGTTTCAAAATATATAGGAATGCATAAAATGCCTAACCATCTAACAACGATTTGCTATATCGACAGTCGACACTCAAACATTCATTGTACGCATTCGTGGCTTGTTTCCGTGTAACCACGAAAAAAGGTCGCGAGCATTTCCCCTAAACATTGGTAGATATTGTGGCCCATTTATCATGGAGGCATATTCCAGAGAAAAAATGTCGGCTTGTTCCCGTTTAATGATGCTATTACAGGGCTACCGGAAACAATATCGGGGCGCCAGCAAAATGACTCTTATATTGTAATGGACTGGCTCTATTAAGAGTAATTACACGGGTTTTCATAGATATCGTCTTTTCGTGTTCAAAATTTATGTTGTTACATAGTGTTGAGTACATACCCTGGCCCGGATCAAGTGTGTCTAGCGCCCTGAGCGAAAAATCTGCAGCGCCAATTTAAGGATAGCGTTTTTCGCGTGTATAAAAAGTAGATTGAACATTTCTTAATGATTGACATTTAATGTGTATTTTGGAAGCACACTCAGTTTACCTATATAAAGAAAAATCAGATGAATCTCATAATATCAGATGCAAAATCAAATTTTCCGCTGGCGGTGCGGCGCTCTTTAATTACTTGGCGCCCTGGGTGATCGCCCAGCTTGCCCAACCCTATATCCGTCCCTGAACCTAGGTACCTATTTAAATTAGTAGGTAGGTAGGTACCCATAATAGACACTCATACAGAGGCGATTCAGCAACTTCTTGGGGTAGTTAGAAGAGAAATTACTTATACAAGTATGTTATCGCACTTTTAGAAAAACACAAATAATAAAAATAGAAATAAAACAAAAACTCAACTTCACTTCTTGAGTTCCTGCTAAAGATTCCTCGGACATTCCGTTTTTCTTTTTAAAACATCAATCCTTCTGTCACTTGAAAGTAGCTCCCCTCTGGCCTTGAATGTTGAAACAGTTTCTTAACAAGTACATAGATATTAAACGTGACGATTTTACTAAGGACCCAGTGATTTGGAAAGGGTGAACGTAGTCTATGAATCGGTGTTTCTTCACTGGACTGTTATCATTTCAGAATCGATTCTTCATAACTATACTCTGTTCAAGTTTAGAAAAAAGTAATGTCATCACTATCAGTCACATGATTTCACCTATTGACCAATTACAACATGGAACGTTCGTCGATCGACCAATTAACGTTGCTACAGCGGACGGTTTAAGCCAATTTTATCTTAATGTGAATAAAGTACGAGTATAATCTTAATCACTTATTGTGTTCAAAAAAGGTAAAATTTTAATTTTATTCTTATTGCTGAGACCATGTTAGTAACGAATTACCTAAATTTAGTTAGGTATATGTAGCATTTGTTTATTTTAAAAATTCTTATCGATAGCAAAAATGATTAACAACCAACGCAAAAACATTTAAAAAATATAATTTGTCAGTTGAACAGTGAATGATTGATGTGAATTTCGCAGAGTTTCCCAACGACTGGGAGACGATTACGTCACGCCTCGTGCTCACAATCTTTTTAAACCCTGTCATCAATCATACAAAGCTTTTAAAACAACCTAATTCCGAAATGTTTTTAGACGTTTCACAAGTAAACACTGAATATTAATTGCTTTTATAAATCTCTTTTGTCAGGGAAATTGCGAGAACCAAAGTAATTTGGAATAATTATCGGTCTTGCACTAGCCCCACTGCCCCATTTTACGCCACAGGAGGCAGGATTAAAATGTATTTAGGTATACGTGGGGAACTGAAAATTTTACGTAAAAGAAAAGCTTGCATCTATACAACGTTTCATGCATCTGAACCAATTTTAAAAACATTTTTTCCACTCTTCCTCAGATACCTCTTTCAGTCTCTTCGAACATAGCCAGCGCAGCACGTCTTCCGTCGACGAAAACTGCTTTCAATTTAGTAGGGATTTAATTTTGGGAAATAAAAAAGTCACAAGGTCGGTCGGGAGGATGGCCTAAAACTTTAACCGAGGTACTGTCTAAAAAGTCCCTTGTTTTAAGCGTTGAGTCAGCAAGCGCGTTGTCGTGGTGCAGCAGCAATCCGTGGAGACCTCTGTTTGGATGGTTGTTATTCACTGCAGTAAAAACGTTTGGCAAGCACATGGCTACGTACCATTCTGTGTTAATGCTGCTTTGGTTTAGTAAAGGTACTACAGATAGGTAGGCAGTTAAAGTGAAAAAACTTGTGATTAAAATTTATCCCGGACTTCTTCCTCTTTTCACTTTGGTAGGTGAACTTGTTAGGCGCACTCTGAAACACCCAAACAGTATCATCGTTTCTGGATCATACTAGTAAGATCCAAGTTTAGTCATCTGTGACAATATCGTAAACGCGCCGAGACGACCATGCTTCAAATTTTGTTGTTATATCACGGCACCATCTGACACGAAGTTGTCTTTAAGCCTCGGTGAAGTTGCACGGCACAATACTCCTGACTCGTAGATGCCCATGTAATATTTCATACACACTGTCTCCAATCTGCAATCTCTCCTATATCTCCTCGTATTTAATTCGCCTGTTTTCACAAATTAAAATTTTCACTGCTACCACATTTTCTACCGTAACAGCCGTTAAAGGGCGACCGCTACTTTCTTCGTCGCCCACGCTTAAATTCATTGTATAAGTTCATTGTATACCACGATACATAACTGTGTATCGTTAATGTGAATTAATTACATATTGTTAATCACTCATTATTCTTTAAAACCTGAAGATTCTTTTAATAGACTTCAAATGGCGTTTGGAGACAAGTGCCCATCTAAGGCATTTAAAATCATACAAAATCATAGCACGGAAATGCTGCCGTCGAATATTCATTTTTTAATCCATTAATTTAGCTCAAAAAACAATATGGAGGGAAATTTGAATTTGGAATGTTTTGGTTTTATGTTATAGATAGTCTTAGTTTTAATTGACATCAAACCCAGCCAGTGTTCTAGAGTTTTACCCGGGAATACCTATAAATTTCATCACCTTTTCAGAATCTGTCATTACACCTATTTATATTAGAATTTAATTACAAGCTTTTATTTAACTTCACCTGTTTGTATGTTTGGGACAAATCTTGCAAGCTAAATTTGAGCCACTTCCTGTAAACTTACGACTTTGAAATTTTGCATGCTTATTCAGTTCTGATGACAATACACTAAAATGATAGAAATAACCTGAAGCTGCAGCCAGGATTGTCGCTTCATGAGGGCACTCCTCAACGATTAGTAGCAGACGTAACTTTGCATGTAGGTATAATTTTGATAGCAAAACATGATTTTCACCATGAATTGATGCTGCAGCCAGGATTGTCTCCTCATGAGGGCACTCCTCAACGGTTGGTAGCATGCACATGAAACTTTGCAAAACAAAACATGACTTTCTACCGTAATGATGCGTTACTTGAAATGGATATATGAGAAATATTCATAAAAGTAGGTACCATTTACAATTCGTGCGACAAGCTTGTTGAGAACAAATAATTCAATATAAACTTATTGTATTCGTTTTAGTACATGGCTTGCATGAAAGCTTGTTTTTAAAAAAGGTTTTTTTTATATTATTTTATTTGATAATTAAATTATAATTTTTCGAAATAAATCCTCGATACGGCAGGGTATAAGGTAGCCAGGGTAGCCATAATTATTGTTACAAAGAAAATATTGATATTTTTATTCTTACATTATCATTTTATTACATGAATTTGTGTTATTTTAAAAATGAATAGGTGAGCATTTTAAAAATATAATGTTTATTCGAAATGAACACCATTTGCTTTTATACAATCTTTCAATTGTTGTGGCAAATTTTCCACTGAAACACGCACATGGGAAAATTGGCAAGTGCCACCCTTATGCAATATTTTAGGGATTTAATATTATCATGGCGTTTAGAACATGCCATGCTTTCTGAAACAGCCCATAAATCATAATCGAGAGGATTAAGATCGAGACTAGACGGCCAGTCTTCAGCTCCAATGAAGTCGAGAATAGTCTTTTCTAGCCACGCCTGTGTTGAGCGAGCCTTATGACCTGAAACTTAGTCTTGCTGAAAGGACCATTCTTGGTTATGGAACAGGGTTTTGTTAAGAGGCTTTACGACCTTTTTAAGTATTGTATCTTGGTACATTTGAGCCGACGTTTTAATAACTTTTCTACAAAAATAGGGTTCAGTCAGTCCTTAATAGCTAACACCTCACCAAACCATTACTCAAGCCGGAGAATGCCCACGTTGCACCCTATTGACCAATTGAGTAGCTGCTGTAGAGTTATGAGCATAAACTCGATCATTCTGCTACTTAAAATGTTTTTCAATGGTGAACATTTTCTCGTCCGTAAATGAGATTTATCTGTGAGCTACCTTTGGGTACCGCCGAAGAAGTTTTTTCGATTATTTAACTCTATTTTTCATTAAATTATCAGTTAAGAAATGAAGAGTACATCTTTTGAAGTAGCGAGTGTTAAATAATCTTTTAAAATACGTGACATGATTCTGGGTGCTATTTTCATCTTTCTGGATAAAATATTTTGCTTCCGGACGGGATTTTTTCTGATTCTCTCCTTCACAGCTTTTAATCGTCTCTTTAGTACGAATAGTGCGTGGACGGCCAGACCTTTTCTAACACAAACAGATGACGTTTCAAAGTACCCACCAATAGTCTGGTACACAAACATTCGACTAATACCAAGGAGATGAAGAGTTTTAAAAAATGCATTTGGTCCCATGTCTACTTTGTGTAATGCAATTACAGCAATACGGGTTTCGTTATCTCCCACTTTATTTTAATATCTATAAAATATTTAATAATGATTTGAGCCAAAATGAGAACAAACTTTTATTTTTCATGTGAGAATGACCGATTCCAAATTCAAATGTAATTTATTTATTTTTCTACATTATATTTATGGCCATAGTAAGTACCTATAATGGAAGCCTAAACAAAGTCGGACTAGAAAGAACCAAGATTAGTTCAAAAAACAGACTGAGAGTCTTTGTTCTTTATATTATAATGTAAGGCAGACTGTACGGTATACTCGTAATGAGTAGCAAGTATAAGGGTGGAAAAGTCGTATAATTACATTACAAGTCTCACAGTAATATTGTTCCAACATCTAAGTATAGCAAAACGTAAGTTAGTTGTTTTAAAAGAACGTATAAATAACATTTTTTTTTTGCTTAGCAATTTTTGCACGTCTGTCGGCATCAACAAGTTTTTGCTATGTAGACTGAACAGGTCATCTGCTTCTTTTTGGCTTGATCTCCGCCCCTCTTAGATTCGAAGTATTTTGTCTATAGTCAGAAGGCGACAGACGAGCATAGACATCCGCGGTATATGCCAACTTCAGTCCAGAATAACAATGAGAATGACAAACGCCCGCAAATGCGATGCGTCACTTTTGAAATGTAGGAATTATTTTAATGTAGTCAATTTCAAATTTTCACTATTTCAATCTCTTGGCTTGGAGGAAACAAAATAATAGACTAGATGGACTATATTATGAACCAGAAGTGCCCGCGACCTTGTGCTCGTTTATGTGTAGCTTGCTTCTCTTGGGATTGATTTGGATAAAAAGTATCCTAAATGTAACCTGGGACGTAAGCTGTAACTATGCCAAGGTTCATCAAAATTCATCCAGTGGTTTATGTGTGGTGTGCGTTCATACAGACGGCCAAAATTTTAAAAATGTTGTTTTTGTGCTCTGTATCACACTGCCTTTACCTTTTCAACAAAGTACAGACATTGTTTTGTTACAATTTTATTATATAATATGAATAGATAGACAAATAATACTGAAGTTATCCCCGTCGATGTGTGTGTACATTAGTCGAGTGCAATTAGGTTTTTACCCCGGAAAGCAGTTATACTAAATGGAATTGTAGGTATTTTTTTCGTGTACTTGTATTTCTAACGTCAAGTACTGAAAAGTTAACCCTCAATAAGTTTTGTCGTGTGTTCATCTACTATTTAATTTTTTCAAAGTACCATTCTTGTCATATAATACAGTTCCCTATAAGCTTAAATCACTCATTAATCCAACCATCCCATTATACATTGGGAATTAAATCGAGTTCTTCATCAAACGCCCCTATCAATTCATATTTTCACATGAGGAAACAAACGGAAGTCACAGAGCGCGATCGGGACTGTAGAAAGGATGTTTTAAAACATTGATTCTGGTCGCCGTCATATAGTCCGTGGTCCGCAACAGCTCTTTGAGCTGGAGGAACCAGGAACTGCGTCACGAGTTTGACCGTTGATTTGGAACGTTAATGGGAAGGTTGGATTAACGAATGATTTGAGCTTATGGAGAAATGTATTATTTGACAAGGACGGTACTTTGCGAGATAAAGACACCGTAAAATTTATCGAACAACTTGAGTTAAAAAAAAACAATTGTGGCAATTTTTAAAGAGTCAACTTTTTAGTAATTTACCTAAGAAATACAACAAAAAAGCACATGTCTGACTGAGCACGTTGCGTGGAGTGATAGTCGCAGGTTGACTTGGTGTAAGTTTATATGCAGGCTATAATTATAGATTCAAATAAAAGGCCTCAAATCACCGTTTAGTTTATTTGTGGAATCAAGTGTTATTCTACGTTAGTTTAACATACACTAGGGTACAAAATAAGGCTATCGTGAAATGTGAATACGCTTAATTTAAGGCAGTTCTTGCTTACCGTGTCGTGCACATTAACTTCTATTTATGTACAACGATTTACGTATTCTCTTAAAATTTAAGACAATATAGAATTGGTCAAGTTAAATAATACAAATAGTTAAAGCGTTTTCATTTCACATGTAAGCGAATATATATTTTCTGATATAAGTAGTCGATTTGTTTGAATGGGCAGTTATACATGTCCCCAAATGAGGTAGGCATATGATTAAGTAACCAAAGGCTTTTCAAATAAGTATGTAAATATTTATTTTTCTACCACAAAAAAGGAACGTGTTTGCAAGACAGTGGCAGTAAATGGCAGTGGCGAGGGGTGTCTAATGCCACTGTTACACTGTTTACCTTTTGTAAAATATTTCCGTTTTAACACGAGTACAATAATTAATTGTAGTTAGTTTGTCGTGAAGACGATCACATAATAATAATAATGATAGCCATTGCAGTGGACATTAAAACAGATTTTTACCCAAGATAACTAATCAAATAGGTAGATCTAATTAAATATTTACTTAGTCCTTTTCGGTATTTTGAAAGTATTTATTTACATAATTTTTGTGATCGTTCTTTGTAACTACATACAATGGAACTTATTCAGACGTACGAAGTTAATGTCTAATTTATAATTATTTATTATAAGGTAACCTAATCAGAGCAAAAGCTCTGTTGATATTTTTACTACCACTCACTTCTATAAAAAGCGTCCAATCTTAAAGTAAGATAATACTACTAAAATCGCATCTATAAAAGTAGGCTTTTTTACATTCCTTTCTCCCTCAGAGCCTTCGTACATGAATATCATTTGTATCGAAACAATCAGTCACGCAACTGTGTCATGTGTGCATCGATGTTCGATAACTTGCAGTGTTTGTATGAAAATATACAGTATATGGCGATTTAATTGTGTTAGCGCATCCGTTTTTTAACTGCATTAATGCAAACATGAACATGGGCTCTTAGCTTTATTGACCACCCAATTACATCGTTTGTTTTTAGAACCCTCAACCTATTTCCCCGATAAATCCAAAAATTCTAGAAGATTTTTATACAATGACCGAATGTCTATTAGTCTTTTTATCAGGAGCGTAAGGTTCCAATTTGGCTGGTTCGGTGTTCAGAGCACTGTAGTCGACGGGGAACGGAGGCTGTGGTAGGGAGTCCTTCGGAGGGACGAGGACCCATTGTCCAGGGCCGTTCGGGTTTTTGCCCATCAACCAGTTGGTGAAGCAGTGGACATAGGTGCCATAGTCGAGGATTAAGAAGGAGTTCTGTAACAAATTGGTTTTTAATTATAAAGCTTTGAAAAGAGAAAATAAAGTGAAGTTATTAATACCAAGTACACGTACATTCCCTTAATAACTCAACGGGTAAGTAATTACTAAATTGTAAATACTGTAGGTAGTTACTGATTCCATTATCGTATGATTTAACATTTCAGTAAGATTTAAGATTGTATTAAATTATCGTCGGCCGGCTATAGAATAGCACGACCCCAGGCACTTCCTGCGGGTGTGGTGTCGTGGCGACTGAGGGATAACAAAGCGGCTACCACAAGTCCTGGCGAACTACACCACTTCTGAAAGAGTGGACTCGCCAACCCGCTTGGCCATCCCTCATGCACGAGACAATTTGCATGGGGAGGCTCGTGTCCAGCAGTGGCTACTGAAAGGGCTGGGTGTATTGCGTTGCATTTAGCGAAATCCAAAAAGTTTTCGCAACAAAAATATACGAAATTCCGAAGCAACGAAATTCCACGTCAAATATTTGCATCAGTGTAATCTGATAATGTAATTAAAGTATCAGACGCTTTTGTCATGCATACAGATAATAATATGTAATTAAATATAATTTATTCAGGTTTTCTAAACGTGGTCAGGTTTTCTTCCTTCACTCGTATTAAAAAACGCACACACCTACGTTAGAAGTCATCCGTTCTAACAATATTTACGGGGCTATTTCTTAGCACGGGAATATAGTTCTATACCAAAATTGACACGTTCTCGCAGCTAATGCTAGATCGCCCGGAGGCATCGTTATCGCTTTGTTGAACAACGGCTTTATTTGATAAAATGAATAGAGTTTATCTGTACTAACATAAATAAACATTTATCTAAGTGGTATACCCATTGAGGATGATACTAGTACACGCTGAGAGAACATGATACTTGCTTTACTTAAGACTGTCAATTTTTACGTCTATTTAAGGTACCTAGACCTATTTTTAATACTACTTTACACAAAGAAAAAACTGCTAATAATAGACGTCCTAAAATGAGTAATGCATAAATTCAAACTACTCGAATCATACATAATTTTGTCTTACTGTCTTAACACTTGAATAATCTTACATTTGAAACTGCGTGCATTTTTACATATGTGGAGGAGCGGCTTTATTGTAACTTTGGCCGGAATTTAATTTTTTACGATTATTTAAAACAGCAATTTATGAGTATATATGAATTATGAGCAATTATGAGTATAACCACATAATATGAGTATAGGTATCCATCTTTTTTCATAATTAATCGCCAAATTTGAGAAAAATATGGCTAGATATTCATTTTAGTCGTTATGTAAGATCAAAACTTATGAAAAAGAAGCTTGTAAAAAATTATAAGAATACAAATATTACTCAACAAAAAATAAGAATGATTATATGCTTTGCGGCACTTTGCACACGCGCCACTTTGGTGGGGTTCGGCTCATTTTGAAAGACCCAAATGGTCGATTGCTGCTTTGTTTCGAGGTCGTAGCTGTAAATCTATGTTTCGTCACTTGTTACTATGTTCCACACCAAATTTGATGCCCCTTCGTTGAATCTGGTAAGCATGGCATTGCACCAAGTGACGCGTTCCGTTTTTTGAACCTCAGTCAAATTGAGTGGGATCCACCGCGAGTACAGCTTTCGCACAGCCAAATGTTTGTGTAATATTGATGCCTATGCCTAAAGATGCCCGAATCTCATAGTAGGTCACATGCATGTCTGTTTAGATCATATGACGCAGAGCATCAATGTTTTTGTTGTAGACAGCGGTGGACGGGCGACCTTCACGAAATTCGTCACTGAGATTCACACAACAGCGCTTGAATTCTGTAAACTAGCTATAAATTGTTGTCTTGCTTGGTGTTTCATCGCCAAAAGCAGTTTGAAGCCGAGCGAGACTCTGCTAAGCTGTCAAATTACACTTAAAATCGTAAACGTTTCAATCATAGAGAGAAACATTTTCATGAGTTATTTAACGTAATGTTGACACGCTATTTTTAAAATGACGCCACAATGAAAAAACAAATGACTGTTAGATGAAACAAATTTTATTCTATAGCCAAAGAGTTCTATTTTCAAATATTGTAATTACTTTTTAAATATTGTTTATGTAAGTGGCCAACTACAGTGTGACCTATGTAGTTCCGGGCTCAGAATTTGAACTGACGATCAAATGAATGTGAGTCGAGTATACATATACCTCTAGACTATCACCGCTCTATAACAGAAAAAAGAGATAATTTTTATAGAGGCTGCTATTGAGAGAGAACATACCTATAGTCCTAATTCTTGGGAGACTTTTCGGAGATTTTTTTATTCAACTGATAGTGCGATATATCATTAGACTCATGAGCAGAATCCATGGTTTCAGGCCTCGGGAAAGGTTCGTTTACACCTTATAATCAAACTACTTACACTGGTCATCCGATCGTATGCTGTGTCGATGATCTCGTCGACCCTCGCTCCACTCAGTCCGATCACCGATCTGTAGAAAGCTGCGAGCGCTGGCTTCGTTATCTCGCTGGTGGCTGGAAAAATATTAGATAAGTATATATGCTTTCAGTTTGTTACCCACTTTATTCAGTGCTCAGGAAAGTGAAAAAGTAAAAAGTGTAGATACTCTTAACTCTTATAACAGTGACGGTATTACCGTAACGAGCCCTTTTTTTCTTCAGCTGATAGACATGCACATTATCTTGCGTATTTATGAGGAATGTATGGCGTTAAAATGCTACACTGGAGAAGCGGGTTAGCAAGCTCATTATTTTAGAGGTGGTGTAGTTGCTTAGGGCTCGTGGTAGGGGCTTTGTTATCCTCTTGTTGCCATTGACGACACCCACGAGAAAAGATGGGACGGTGCTATTCTAAATCCAGCCCGCATCATCTGAACATGGCACAATCTGAAAGCTAGAGTTTGTTATTTTTCGTATATATTAGGAAAAAAATGTTAACTTGTTGAGTTTTATCTGTTATTCCATTTATACGTACTGGCTCATTCACCTCCGATAGGGAAGAATTACGAGACTGACTGCTGTTTTGAATTTGTCTGGTCATAGTTGAAATGTCGAAATCTCTGAAAATTCTAAAGTCGTATTCTGACGTTCTGATTCTAAAGTTCTGTGTATGTTCTCACAATTTCATCAGTCCAACAATGTATGAAAATGGGGTCTTTAATAAATTTATAATATGAACAAAAAACCAATTCAGGGGCGAACTAAGTCCAAGAGACAAAGGTCGATAGAGAAGAAAAGTAGGAGAACAGTATAATAGTGCCAAGAAGTTTAAGAGAATTTCTGCAAACTGATGAATAAGTTGGTTCAGGCTTGTTTCGCTAATGGTTTAAAAATGAATAGAGTTAAATAAATGCTTTCTATATTTGTAGTTAGGTAACACTTCCTACCTTTCTATTAGGTTGGTGCCTATGAAATTGTCGTTTTATATGGAAAAATTCGAATACTTTTTTTGTATGAAAATTATATATTTAATTAATCAAAGTATTGTCCATTATTATTTTGTTACCAATGAAATTTTGCCATTTTAATGAAAGTTGATTGATACTCTGCTATAGAACTCCTGGGGACGGGAATTGAGTATTTGAAAAAAAAAAATATCAATTTTTTTATGTATTTTAAAACTTTATCATAAATTATATTAATAATCGATGCGAAATACTCTTAAAAAATGTTTATTTAATTTATTATAAACAATTTAAAATTGATAAAATTTTAAAAAGAATCACGTGACTACAAACGCGCTACGATTGGTCGCCATGTTTGTGACGTCATAATGTTAAAAGGATTTCTCGATAGTACAGTACATGTAAATACTCATGATTACTTACATGATATGTACTGTATCATGTACTCATAATCATGTACTGTACTTACAGTACAGTACATGATTACTCGTTCACAGGCTTCTACATGTAAATTGACGACAAATATCCGACATTTAGTTTAAAAAAATATTTATATTAACTACTTTTATTTAGTTATGTGTGATAAAGGATTTATAAAGGCTAATTCCGATAATATACCTGATGTGGATATATTTATGATAACAGATTTTCTTAAAAATGATATTCACTTTAATTCAGCTGAAGTTCGAGGTGCTAAAGCATCAAGGTAAGTTTATAAAAAAATAATATTGTAAATTAAAATATTAAATGATTTATTCGTCATTAAATATAATTTGATGTTGTTTTGGAATTAGGTCGTCGCACTACTTGGAACCATTTATTTCGACGTTTAACATTTTGTGGAACATTTAAAAACATTTTTTCAGGAGTTGTTTTTGTAGTATTCGTACATAATGGTACGAAGCAAGCACGATAACTTTTAAGGTTAGACATTTTCGATATATTTATTAATATATTGACGATAATAACAAGATTTAATCGATTAATAGTCAAAATACTGTATCAGCTCCAGCTGTGTGCTACAATGAGTAGAAATTAACATTGTGACGTCACACGCGCTCGGGTTTGTTCGGGAACTGTCCGCGTGTTTTCGGTACTGGATTTAAAAATTTATTTGTAATTAAATATAACTTTTTAATTAAAGCGAAAAAAAAAAAAAAACTAAAAATAGTTTTGTTATAAAATGTGTATATGATCTTTCCATTAATGATAAAAAATTTTTTTTTTCAGAAACCTAATTGATGACTTCTTTGAAGGCGTTTTTCACTGCCTCATCGAAGTTGCTTTATTCCCGTGAAAAAATTATCCAAATTCCGAAAAAAATGGAAATCAATGTGGGGCAAGAACTGGCGAGTACGGTGGTGGACGGAGAGTTTCCAGTCGAAGCTCCTGTAATTTTGAGACTGTCTGTCGTGCAGTGTGTGGGCGAGCATTATCATGGAGAAGTAGTGGACTAGAGCGATTGACCAGACTGGATTGTTTAATAGCGAGCTTATCCACCATCGTTTGCAGTTGTTCACAGTACACATTTCCATTAGTTGTTGTGCCAGATTTCAAGTAGCTGTATCGGACAATATAGCATAGGACCGGACCACCGTACAGTCCCCCTAAGCTTCTTTTGAATCAGTATACATTTGGGACATTGTTTGGCTGTGTCTCCTGGGTTCAACCATTGTGAGAAACGTTTACGATTATCATACACGATCCATTACCTAACCTAACCTAACAAGTGACAGTACGATTCAAAATCCCATCATTTTTGTGCCGGTTCAGCAAAAGAAGGCAAGCTGTACGGGGAGAGTGCACGCTGCATTCCCACATTCGCTGGGCGCACTCAACTGGCCACGTTACCCCTCTCTCACAGAAGACTATCTTGAAATGTACTGTATTTCCTACTTTATCGTATTTCCCCAATGTACGTACGTGTTTCGGTAGTGAGTGAGATATGCCAGAGTCTATTCCCATCTCATCCTATCCTTCCCCATTTCATCGTATCATAATAGAGCAGTGTACTAATGCATTAAAAGGAACAAACATGTTATGAGTAATTAAATGATTGTTGAATCCAGATACGAAGTAAAAACTATCTATAAGTTGAATGTACCTAAAAGTGATATTGATAATATAGTGAAAAGTGATAAAGTGATAAGTGTACACTATCAGTCATGCGATTTCTCCTATGACCAATCACGAGAGGGTGCGTTTCTCGATTTACGAATTAAACCCGTGTTGAACGGATGACGTCACTTTTTTCTTAATATGAATAGAGTATAGTTGCTTAAGTGAATTATTATACTTAGTTCCATTTCTCGTCCATTCCTTCTGAGTTCTAATAAAAAATATAGCATGGACGGTGGTTGGACGATTTTGGCTAAGAATACTGCGGATGTGCCAACACTTGCCGTTGGAAGATAACCCAAATACATAAATGCATCTTTGTTAAATATACACGTAGTACCTGGTTGTCTGGCGCATAAATATTGCGAGGAAAGAGAGGAAATTACTTGCAATTTTGTGATCAAATAATAAGACTTCAATTTGAATTCTATGTGAAACTATCAGTAAGTTTTTATTAGAGCTTTCCAAAACTAAGTTTACGCTTGCAGCTTTAACAATTTTTTACGACAAATATGATATAAAAATAGGAGAAAACTAAAACTTTATTTAACAAAACTAGTATTTATCGCAATGCCATAGCACTATTGGCTGACTATTGCGAAGAGTCGTCAAGAGATGAGTACTGACGACAGTAACCGTAATCCCTAACCGAAATCAGCCCCGTTAGTATTCACTGTATGAAATGAAATATGTACAGGTATGTTTTAAAACGCCACGCTGGCGAAGCGGGTTAGCAAGTCCATCCTTTTAAAAGTGGTGTAGTGGGATTTGATGCCGATACTTACTGGCGCCGGTAGCGACGCCTAAATATACATATACTTGATATACTATATGCAATCATGGTGTAAATCATGCATTCGCTAAAAATATGCGTGATCTAGATCAGTCCAGGATTAAGATACATTTTAATTAATTCAGAGGCAATTACTGTGATTCACGGTGCCGCGGTCACGGAGGAGCTCTCTCCTCGTCAAATTAAATCCCGTCCATCAACCTGCCAGTTTCGACAGCCACCACTTGTAATCTACTCCATAGGGATGTAGCTCCAATCCCTACGCTGATATAATTCTTTTGATAGGTATTTGTCATTTTGGCGTGGTAAATATATTTTTCGAATATTTTTATTTTTTTGTTTTTAAAAGGTGAGTATAATAGCATTTCTGCTGCTAGTCCTATGTACTCGTATGTCTTGTGTTGGCTGGTATTACAGATTTTACCATATTTCTCTTCTCTTGGAAGCTAATGTTGGAGTTTATACTCGTACTCAATTGGTGTGTTTTCATATGCTATTTTGTGTAAACAGTGTGAGAGTTTCGCCTTTTTTAAACATTTTTCAGCAAATCAATGTCCTTATCAATGGCCAATCAATCATAATGGCCACTCTAAATGCGTATGTGAGATATATTTTCAAAAATATATTCAATATTTTTCACATAGACGTTACTGTGACCGAATGCTGACAAATGGTTATAAAGTAACGTAAGTGAGTGTTGAAGTTTGTTTATTCTTTTACTGATCATCTCTTCGTGTTTGTTCGGAATACAAAATGGCCGACCGGCATTATTTAATCAGGAGTACCTACTGTATATATTTACTTGTAATTTGTCAACTAATTATCTCAAATGTATTAATTAATGTATCTCAAATTAAATTTGGCAACAAACTCAAAATTTATTTTCAACAAAGCAACATAATTGTCATTTGGTTTATTTATTTATACAGTTCATTGCTCGTTATTGTATAAAATGCAAGCTTAATGCCTTAAGCATCCTCTGCCAGCCAACCTTTGGGTTGATCAGATAGGTTCAATTGGAAAGTAAGAGAAAGACCAAAATGAGATGGTAAGTTAAAATAAATATAAAACACACAAATATATTTACCATATATATTTACCACAAATATATTTACCATACTTATATATATTATGACTAGCTTCTACCCGCGGCTTCGCTCGCGTACTCTAAGCAGCTGTAAAAGATTTTTAACATCTGTAAAATCACCGATATGATAGGTTCTAAACAGCCTGTGAGAGTAACAACATACTATCAGCCTATGTGTCTTCACTGCTGGATATAAGCTTCTCCCAAGGCTCACGACCACACACGGCCTTTGGCTATTCTCATCCATCCATCACCGACGCATTCTTTCCAGTCATTGATCCACTTGCCCAAAGGGCGCCCCACACTGCACCAACTGTGGAGTGGTCGAATATTCGAATTGCGCGTCCATAATTGGTATCAAATGGGTTTACAAATATTCTGGTATACTGATCCAGAGGTGGGAGTGGCAATACATTTTTTTTTTATCAGCCTCTGCCTATAACATAATAAACTGTCCCACTACCAGATACAAAGGACAGCGACTATATTTAGTGTGCCATTCATGATTTATCCTCGCATTTTGGTCAGTATTTTTCTTGTAAATATCTTTGCCAGCATCTCAAAGAAAGTTAACTTAAAACAAGGAATCCTGGCTAGTGTCCACAATCTGTATAAAAAAACCCAATAATTTATTTGTTGTATAGTATGCTTAGGTACACTACTATGCACTTAGACTGGTTTTTTTGTTGTTCATTCTGCTTCACACGAAACATTTGTGGTTAACGTGCAACGAAGCGTTTAATTACAGATTATTGGGCGTATCGTGTTCTTCCTAACTCAAAGGAATCAGTCTTCGCGTATCTGTTTAGCACAGTATGTATCTACTGTTTTCGAGGAAGTATAGATTGAAATGCATCTAGTAGAACCATCTGTTTTCGAAAAATCTCTTTAAATAATTTTGATAAAAAATATTTTGTCGGAACTATTAAATACTACAAAGTTTGGAGATTTTCCTGAAAAAAATACAAAGATCATACTCGAGCAAAAACGTTGGCATCAACTACTTGTTTTTATTGGTGTCTAAGGAATCTATTGACAAATACATATTGAAACGTATTTATTCAATAGGCATGTGTAATAAAGCGTTTAACATCAATTTATTGGAGCTCTTTTTAACATTCAAAAGAGAGAATTTCTGCATAATCAATTAAATATATTATACAGTTTTCCAGTCTAAAATGCACCTAGCAGAAAATATGTTGTTTGCACACACCACACACCTAGCTTGATCACACCTAGGATCTGTTAACGAATAGTGTCATGAAATAGTTTTAAGTAAAAATTTTTTTTTTTGAATAATTAAATACTAAAATGACATCTAATATTAAATACTAAGTGTATAGAAAGTTCCTTGGCGCCATAGTCATAAAAAAAACATTGACCTGATAATTTGTTTTTTTTTCTCTACTGCTCACTTTCCTAATATCACAGTGACATGCCACATATTCCAGATTTCCTTCCAGATAATAAGAGCCGCACTACAACGAAAATTCGAATTCATTTATGTATAATAGTTTTTGTACAAAGTGACAATGAATATTGTTAGGACTTTTTTTCAATCCATTCTTAATGTAACGCATTTAAAGATAGGATATTGGCGCTGTCATTGGAATGCATATTGAACTACACGACAGTGAAAGGCTCGTTAAAATTCATCTACTAGTTTTTTATAAATTCATAAAATTTCTTTTTTCATTTTCCTCTATAACTCAACTTCCTTGTGTCATACAACGATGACACACACCAGTTTTCCTTCTGGACAATTAGCTATACATTAATGAAAATCCGATCAGAGTCCATCCCGTAATTTTTACGTGAAATTCAAACAAACAGACATTTCAAGGCCACACATACTTCATGCACAGGGCAATGTGCACGAAGAGGCCCATGTCCAGCAGTGGATACTAATAATTGCAAAATTGCAAACAAAGAGACATACATACAAACAGACACACAGACAAAACATACAGATAACAATTCTAAAAACTTTGATTGTAGCTTCTAAAAGATGCCTCATTTTTATTTTTTTTCAATTAGGTACTCAATGTACAGAGTCAACCCTTTTACTGTCAACCCTTTTACTGTGTAATTTGCGCAAACTATTGTTGCTGTTTGCCACTCAACGTAATGAGACTAGCGGATATGTCTATCTACTTTGTGAAACCTGTGAAAGTGCTTATAAACTTTAGCGTCTATGCAGCTATTTACAGCTCCAGTCAATAAAACCCTTAACCTGGCCAATTTGATCCAGGACAACAGAAGAGTTTCGGATTTGTTTATATTACTCTAGTACGATAGGTATAGTATATGGAAGTGTTGAAGCAAAATGGTTTCAGATAACCGGTATTGGAGTTAAGGACAGATTTGGAAACGAAGTAGAATTGTTTGATGATGATGGTACGATTAGAGAAAAAAAATAGAAAGAAAAAAAGAGAACTTGGCAGATACATAGACAATGAAAATGAAAGTGTAGTTATTAAAAATTATATGTTTCTCACACATTCATCCAAATAAAATATCCTATTTGCTGAATAAAATATGTTTTAAATGCCCACGACTATATATTAGGAATACCAACCAATTATTTGATTTAACTTTTGCCCGATGTACTATAACTATGCCAAAAATTCATTTAGCTATCGGTCTTTCAAGAGTTAAAATGAACATTTCTCTAGCATTGACATTTTGCATGTAGCTGCTAATACTTTAGTAAGGAAAATGAGAATGTATGTATTATCCCTTTCTTAAAACATAATGAATATATTATTATAACATATTAGTATCTCACTTGTTAATGTTTATGTAATTGTAATTTACGCTAGCTTAATTGGTAGGTATATGAATTAGATATAATTTTTATGTATTCATCACAATTATACTGTTTATGCCGAAATAAAATAAATTAAAATTTAACTAAAAATGAATTTGTAGGAATATGATCGTAGAATAATATACAAATCCAAATCAAGAAATGTCATTTTCCATCCAAGTTTAGAAACATTTCAAGATCTGGGAAGCTAGAAACTGAGATCTGGACCTTTTTTACTTAAACGCCCACATTTAATTACAATATACTTACTGGCTCTATCGACGACATGAAACAAAATCTTGCATAAATATTGTAGGTATAAAGGCAGGTCAGCGAAGCGCCTCATTTTGCTGAGCTGCAGCGCCCATCGCGCAAGCCAACCCTCCAGCGTTGTGCGTCCTGGGATACCACCAGCTTCAGGACCGCATACTCTTCTGTAGTACGGTAGATCGCCCCATCTATAAGAAATCATAACAAAATTAAATACAATGTGATTGCGAATTAATCTGCATTTGAAGGTATTGGTATAAGCGTGTATACGACGAAAAGTTTCAGAAAGTGCGTACATTAAATACTTTAGTAAATGAGTTGTTACAATAGGATATTACAGTATTACCATAGGTACAAAGGCAGACTTATTCCTGGAAGGAATCTCTTCCTGTCAACCTTAGAATAATCAAGAGGAGTTACATCATTCAACTTTTGTTATTTTGTCCTCCATATTGTTATACTTATGAGATGACTGGCGGGTACAGTACGGACAATTACGCTCTACCATTAATTGCAGACAAGGTAAAACACCGTGCACGATCTGCGTGCACTGTGTCACTATATGTATATTTAATTATGTAAGGACAAAAGTTTCGAAAATTTAACTATTATCTGAATACAGGTTGAAGTTTGAATCTATGGATTTAGTTTATGATTCCCAGCAGGGCCGTCTTAAGTCTATTCTGCGCCGGGGTGCGGGAGTGTATCCTAAGACAGTCAAGCATCCTATTGTGTATCCTATGACAGTCAAATATCCTATTGTGTATCCTATGACAGTCAAATATCCTATTGTGTATCCTATGACAGTCAAATATCCTATTGTGTAATTGTTTACTATAGCGTTATATTTTTTCATTACCTTTAAAAGGTGAGCGCCCGGGGTGCACCGCACCCCTTGCACCCCCTGGTAAAGACGGCCCTGATTCCCAGTTGAATGATGTGAACATTATTAAAATATTTTTTTGCAAAAAATGTGGTATGTTATTTATTTATATAGTTTATTGTACACAGAAATGATAAAAACAGCTATAAAAGAAAATATACACAAAAGCAAATCTGGGAGAGTGATAGATGAGCAATGAGCTTTACCAATTTTTACACAAATTTACCAATATTGTATTGTAAAACCTATTGTATAAAAAAGATACATTTACAAAAAATACGTAACATTTATGTCAATTGACTCAGAATCATGAGCAGAATTCATGGTTTCAGGCTTCGGGAAAAGTTCGGTACATTCTGTATATAAATAATAGTTTCTGTCTGTCTGTTTTTTCGTGGTAATTTCAGAATCTATTGAACTTATGTTATAGTTATCCAAAAAAGTTATACCTATGGTAATTTTTATCATAATCGGTCCAATTGTTTACAAAACAGTGGTCAGGGCTCGTCACGGTTATTTTATGTAGATGATGGTGTGAATGAAGTCATCTGGATGTTATACTTATGTAGACATTGTGAAACTGAGTTGGAATTGGAATTTCAAGTAGACCAAGCCTCGAGTAAATGCATCTATAAATGTATCTGGTAGCCACTTACTATAAGGTGTGGATTGGTAGTGAGGAATTTCAAAGGGTTAACACAAGCACAGTAAACGCAAGGTCATGAGTTTTAAGAACTATAGAATATAAATGGCACTCAAATAGTTATTTATTGCTTTACTCGTATCTCATGCCTAATAAAATGCTTAATTGGATTAATAAAAAAAATGCCCATTCACTATGACACATTGCTCATCTTCATAACCTACAATAGTTAATTTTATAGCACAAAGTATACCAAATTGATATTGTAAAAGTACATATTCGTACATGTTTGTGGTTAGATAACGATCCTCGTGTACTACGTTGTCTGTTTGTTTGCTATACTATCATTGCCATCGAGTGTCATTATATGACATGAATTACTATTGACAACACTACAAAATGTCAGGGTATCTCTAGTCATTCTTACTTTTCCCGTTTATTAAATTGTGACGAAAACAATGTTAGACAAAAATATGGTAAAATCAGAGAAAAAAGAATAACTCAAAATAGAGATAATTAGAACGATTAAAATGTAGATTGTAGAACTACTACTCATAAATTTCCATCTTAGTATTACCATGTTTTAGCAAATAAATGATGATGATTATGAGGAATAAAAAATTAACGCCTGTTATATAAACTCTCTCTATCAAAAAGCGGTTAAATATGGTTCTGTAACCGCACGACGAGGGTATCGGTTCGATTAAATGAGTAACAGGGGCGGATAGAGAATAAAGGTTTTTTGGATCGAGAGTCTTCGATGAGTAAGTTTTGTTTCTAAACTCCTAAAATCTAGTTTATTTTTGAGGGGTGGATCATATTTTCTAGGAAGACCATCCTGGTTTCTGCTGCCAAAAGGACTGTTTGTTTATTTTATGCCTGGTACTTTCTTGGAAAGTCAGATTATGATTTAAAATTAAATGGCATTATAATCTTGTTTGGGATGATTTCTGGGCTTAGCACTAAATTACACTGTTTGTGGATTATGCTGAATTTGCAAGTGATAGATGCCCGAAAAGATTAGCTAATCATTTTTTATTGCACCCATAATATTTTCGAAATACTTTTTGCGTATACGAATTCTAACGATAGATGAGATAGGATGCTTTGGAATAGGTGGGAGAAACGAAAAAGTTTATACTGATTGTTGACAGGATTATACAACGAGGGAGGATTACATTTTAGACTTGGGCAAACCTGATTGGTTTACCTGAGTCAAAGTCTTAGGCCCGTGGTCGATTTCATACACGTATAGGTATCAGAAAGGCACAGTTTATATTATCACATGTAAATAAATAAAGCTACACTCAATAACCCACACGAATAACCCAATAACTTAATAATCCAATATACGAACACGAACATATCACCCAGACCCGAACAAAACATTTGTCTTTAAACAAATGACAGGGAATCGAATCAGGGATCTTTTGCACTGAAAGTAGGGTCACTATCAACTAAGTTAATCGATAGTCATGTATTGCAACATGTTGCTGGATATATCCATATACTTACTGTCAAATCAGTATATATCGGGAATTTCGAAAAAGAATGCTCGTGTTAAATGCCTGTGTAAACAATATTGCTGTTAGGTTGGCACTAGCTTATTTTTATGTAAAGTTTTGGCGTGATCTGTCAAATAGTTGTTTGAAAATTTTCATATTTGCTAGACGACCTCGAATGTACTTTGCGAATTTTACAATGGATAAAAATATCGAACAAAGAATTTGCCTCAAATTTTGTGTTGCCAACAATATTTCTTGTGCGGAATCATTTAAAATGTTAAAGAAGGCCCACGGTGAGTCGACTTTATGAAAAACAAGAGCATATGAGTGGTATAAAGCGTTCAAAGACGGCCGAGAAGTGGTCGAAGACTTGCCTCGTTCTGGTCGACCTTCAACATCTTCGACTGAAAAAAATATCAACAAGGTGAAGGACATGGTGATGGTAAATCGTCGCGCTAGCTTAAGAAAGATAGGTCAGGAAGTCGACATGAGTCACGAATCCGTTCGCACCATTTTGGTTGATGTTTGAAGTATGAAATGCGTCGCGGCACGGCTTGTTCCGAAGGAACTGAATTTTCTTCAAAAAGATACTCGCCAGCAGGTTGCTACAGACATGCTTGAATGAGCCAATGCGGATAACACATTCATGAAACGCATCATACCGGGTGACGAAACGTGGGTTTATGAGTTTGACATGCAAACCAGCCAACAAGCTTCGGAATAGCGCTTCGATAGCGAACCGAAACCGAAAAAAACACGTCAAAGCCACTCAAAAATCAAAGTCATACAATTCAATACAATAAAGAATATTTTATCTCTCTATATAGCACGAAACACTTCAAGTGGAATAAAATATCATGGCGGGTACAGATACGATAAAAATACCGTGGCGGGTACAGATACGATAAAAATACCGTAACGGGTACAGATACGATAAAAATACCGTGACGGGTACAGATACGATAAAAATTCCGTGACGGGAACAGATACGATAAAAATTCCGTGACGGGAACAGAGAGATACGATAAAAATACCGTGACTGGTACAGATACGATAAAAATACCGTGACGGGTACAGATACGATAAAAAAATCTATAATTGTTTTCTGTTATTCTTTATTTAACCTGCGTAATATATTGGAGTATACATATAGAAACGAAGATGTGCATTATGTATTGCATTTTATTGGCAAAATGATAGACATCAATTAAATGCAGGCGCGAGGTTGCCGTCATGCATTATATGACCTATAGTATAGCTGATTATTAAATATAATTAATTAAATTATTAATTATTATTTAAATAATATTATTAATTATTAATTAAATATAGATTTATTAGTAACGACATGATCTTGATTTTCACTTCTAAGTTTATGTATGTACTTACGTACCTATAATTTTCTTCAAGCAAAAGTTTGCAACTATTACAGGTGATGTTTAGTTTCATATTAGGAGGAGGAAAGTGCACGCTGCAATCCAACAGCTGCTGGGCGCACTCGATTGGCTTCGTTACCCCTCTCTCACAAAAGACTACCTTGAAATGTACTGCATTTCTCACTTTAACCTATTTCCCAATGTTTGCACGTGTTTTGGTGGTGAGTGAGATATGCCAGGGCTCATTCCCATTCCTTCCTATCCTATCCCTTCCAATTTTCTCAACCCATTCTCTAACGTTTGTCATTTTGGACCGACGCGACGACGTTGGCATGTACCGTGGGTGTGCACGGGCGACAGTGTCCACTTACCATCAGGTGGATTGTATGCTCGTCTGCCGCCTTCTTTCTATAAAAAAAATATTGAGGAAAAATACCTACCTAGGCGGTCTAAAGCTAATATCAAGTTTAAATGATTTAGCAGTTTTTAAATTGTTCTCTATACAGTTTCTTTATCATTCAGCTGTGCGTCTTATACTAACTGATCTTCGGTTGGTTTCCTTAAACTTGCAATAACTGATTTATACATCTCTGTACGAAGAATTCATACGCAGCTGCTTCTTGAACCGTCGATTGCTTGAACTGAGTATGACTTTAATAAATTCTAAGTAATATATACTCATAATGTGGACGACTACAGGGAATTCAAAGTTATCTTTGCTATTATATATTGATTTATGTTGATATTCTGCACTGGATATAAAATCAAAGTTTGTTCTCTCAGATAAAGAAACTGTTCTACTCAAGATATCATTTACAATTGGCAATCAAAAGCGAGACATGTTTACATTCTCACCATAGTATAGGTAAGTAAATATTGCTTAAATGTGTGTAATTCGTACACACAAGAGTATGTAACTGTTTTTCTGTTTAAAACGTATTAGATAATAATCATTTACTATTAGGAAGCGTGACTGAAGGGTTCATTCAGCGAGTGTCTTCATGGGAGGCGCTCACGACCAAGTTATAAAAGCTAGTGTTAAATTGCGGTGAAAGAACATTTAATCGTAGGAAGGCTGGAAAAGAGAAGCACTTTTAGTCAACATTTAATATGGGGGCGAGTAAAGACAAAAAGAAGAAAAAGCAGTAAGTTTTTTTTATGTAAAAAATTCTGGGTTTTTTCACGTAAATTCTAAAATATTTGAAGTTGATGTTAATTCTCTTGGTTCAAATATGAATATAAAAAAGAAGTATTAAAATTTTTATCGAAATTAATATTGTCTCATGGATCAAATGAGAAACATAAAAATAGTTTTCCTAAAATTCAATCTGTTTTATTGAAGGCGACATTGAGATGTAATGATTGAATTTTATTTTACAGGGAGGAAGAAGAATTACCAAATATATCTTATGTTCAGATCGTGAGTATTGTTTTCATTTATAAGCTTCAGTCTAACGATATTCAGTCTAATATAACTATTGTGATAGCCTACAAGAATCATTCGCATTTTTTTGAGATATGGACTTCATAATAAAAATATTATTCATAATTATTAAAAAACATAAAACTGCATGAAAATAATGTAATTAGCAAAATTACGGTTATAGGTAATTTTTCTAATACGTGTTTCACGTTTTATACGTGTTATACGTGTTTTAACAAAATTCAATATATTTTTTTAAAAAAATCTATATTTATTTTATATAAATAAGCATAGACGTTTATCAAATTTAAAATAAATGTATACCCCTTTTTCATATTTACCGTGCCACCCACCGACTTTTTAAAATTGCCTCTAATTGTGACTTCTTTTGTTTGGAAGTAGATATTAAAAATGATTGTTATAAATATATGCGTAGTTCTTAGCGGTCAGTGTTAACAATTATTATAAATTATATTGGATTGTGAAACAGTGCGTTGCACAACAACATTGCGGCATGATAATGTTCCTCACCACTGTTTAAGCGAACAAGTTGAAACACAATAATAAGATTATTTTTATAAACTGAGAAATTTTAGTGAACCTTGATAGAAATAAGAATATTTTACATTACTTTTTTATATTTATTGCACATGGAACACAATCAGTCACAAAAACATAACACTGTAACATTGTAAGAACTTAAACATTGTATCGACATAGTGTAATATTGTTAAACATTGTGTACAGTGTACTACAGAATAGTGTAATGGACAGAATATTTAAAGAAATATTAATATACTGTTGTCGTTTAAGTCGATATTTGTATTTGTCATTGCAACTGCCAATGTACGAGTATCTCTCTGTTTAACGCAAATGTTACGAGTATCTGACAGACAGAAATTAAGCTCCCCTTTTGAATGTAAGATAATGTGCAATTAAGTTACTTATTTTTAAATATTAACAAATAAATGAACAGAAACTTTATTATAATAACACAAGTCTTAATTTATAAAATACAATATGAAAGTATCATTTTTATATTTATTTTTTCTACAGTTCCGTTATGCAACATATCTAGAGCTAATGGCGACAATTGTCGGCGTAATCTGTGGTCTACTCAGCGGTGGAGCAGTTTGCTACAATTTGGTGCAAATCGGAGAATTGAGTACAGCTTTCGTGGAACGCACTGCGCCTACAGATCGGCTTTCAAGTTATTTGCCCGTGTTGAGCGCGTTTGGTGGTGGCCGCAGATTGTAAGTAGTTTTGTTATTTTTCAGCCGATATCAGCAAATATCTCATTCCAGGGCCCAGGTTACGTGAGAGAGTGGAGCCAGAATCCACCACGTGGCCTCACAGATTGGTGGATATTGCACGTGTTCCGCTGCTTACCTTCACCGCTTAGCTAGTGATAATTGAATGTATTTACTATTTAAACAGAAATAGTATGGTACGGTGCGGTTTCAAACTTAAGCTGTATCCAGTGATTATAAGGGCTTCCTATTGAGCTTACCCTTGTGACTATAAGGGAAGGTCCGAGTATATATCCTAAAATTTATGTATACCTATGCAGTATAGAAACCCAAAAGCTCGGCTTACCTGATCTCATATTAATATTGGTTATCACTAGGTACCTATTTGATAGTTAGATAATACTATTGGTTTGGCTTATACAAATCCTAATTTGGTTTATGCCAGGACTAAATACGAATTAATTAATTAATTAAATGTTTTGTTTTATTTTCTGTTTGGTCCGCTAGTCGACTGGTAGAGAATGCCGCAAAACATAAAGACCGCTATTTGTACTCGCTAAATGCTTGTGCAATGAAATTTCAATAAATAAATACAATTGGTTTTATATTTGCTACGTAATTCGGATTTTTGTGTTTCTATAGAAGTGCTGCCATTACACCGTCATGTATTGATATCCAAGTTATAAATTTATAACGTCATTTGTCATATGTTTTAAAATGTTAATAAAGCATGTAGACTAAATTGCGTTTCGTTTTAAGTGTTTATTCATGGTTACAAATGGCACCATAATTCGTTCCAATGAGTAGACGAGAAATGTTAATCATGATCTTTCAATGACGTGATGTTTCTTCCAGACAGAATGCATCGTTTGAGGAGAACATGAAAGCCTTAGTCGAGGATGCCTCAGCGATGGCCATAGGGACGTTCGTCAGTGTTGTCATCGCACTGTTTCTTTGCTTCACTTCTGTCGCCCTCGTCAATTGGAGTTCTTTGAGACAGGTATAAATAGATGTCCGTCTATCATATTAAGTGACTCAATTGCATTATTTCGTTACACAGTAACTCTTCTGTTACGACTCGTAACTGCAACCCGCTTGGTCAGCGTGGCGTTTTAAGGCCATACATCCCTCATGCATGTGTATGAGGAGACCCATGTGCATTAGGTAATGGAGTAAGGGCTGGTTACGGTTATATAATATATTCTAAATTTTAGTTCCATACCATACCATCAGCCTATCTCTCTCCACTGCTGGATATAGGCTTCTCTAAAGACTTGCCACCACACATGATCCTCGGCTCTTCTCATCCAACCACCACCGGCGAATATTTTTAAGTCGTCGGTTCACCTGGCCGTAGGGCGTCCCACACTGCGCTTCCCGATACGTGGCCTCCGTTTGACGACTCGTGGCCATCTCTTATCGGTTCTGCGGCAAATATGACCTGCCGCCCATTGCCACTTCAACTTGGCGATTATACGAGCTATGTCGGTGACTTTGGTTCTTTGGTGAATGTCTTTGCTTTAGATCTTATCCTGCAAAGAAACTCCAAGCATAGCCCTCTTCATAGCTCGCTGAGTGACCTTGAACTTATGGATCAGGCCGTACGTACCAATTGAAGACTTTCATCCTCAAGCATTGTGGTATAGGCGATGAGAAGAGTCGACGCATTCGTGATTACCCACGAGAACAGCTTATAAACATAGCTTAGTAGAGAAATGTCTATAGTTCTTCAAAAAGGCCTTCCTTTTTTGAAGAACAGGACTACCACACTCCTACTCGACGCCTCTGGTGTTATGCCACCGTGTAAGACGGTGTTAAAGAGGTGTTGCAGCTCTCGTAAGGCGGGACCTCCTTCAGCTTTCAAAAGCTCTGATGTTATACAGTCTTCACCGGCTTTACCGTTCTTGTACTCATCTCACCCAGGATGAAGTTCGGGATATCTTCGGTGTAGTGGCGGGTTAACTTTGCATGGGCCGTAGGCGCAGGTGCGTGTGCGGCGTAAAGTTTTCTATAAAACATCCCAACTTCTGCGAAGATATCTGGTCTCGAAGATAGTTTGGCCCCTATCGCTTTTAAGCATCGCCAGATGACTGCATCCAAGCGGCTGAGCAAAGACTAAAGCCTTTATTTTTCTCTATCGTCGCCTCAATCCGTTTTGTATTGAAGCAGCTTAGGTCACGGCGTATCAGCATTCGGACTTTTTTTATGGAGTTGTGTATCTGGCGATGCAGTAACGGAAGCTCTCTGCCGCCTCAGTTCCATGAGATCCAGAGTCTCGCTTGAGAGTTTGGACTCTTTGCCTTTGCGCTGTGGTTTAAAGTATTTATAGCCCATTTATCAGCTTTAACTCGGTTTAAATGTTAGCTCTGTCTAATATTTTTTCAGTAATGCTAAAAACGGATATACGGACACAAGACAGTTTCGCCAATAGTGCTTCCGTTTAAGTAGAAACCTAAGTTGATTTGTAGACTTGTAATGTCTACAAATCAGCTCCACCAATACGTGCACTGATCAGTAGCAATTTGTTTTAATTAATGGCCTTGCGTGTTGCGACTCGGTCATGGTCGAGGAAAAATCCCAATTTGCATCCAATATTTTTATTGATAATTATTATCTGTTGCCGACCACTTAGTTCGCAGAAGACTCTTTAAATGGGTGAATTCATAATATATTATATTTATTTATAAATTATTTATTTAGTGAAAAGGGATAAATGTCAATTTTCACCCTTGTGGGGGTTGGTTTTTTGAAATAATCCTTTATTATTTGAAGGGGAGAGTGTATGCTGCAATCCCACAGCCACAGGGTGCACTCAACTGGCCATGTTACCCCTCTCTCACAGAAATTCCGTCCCCTCAAACATGTTTCGGTAGTGAGTGAGATATGCCAGAGCCCATTTCTATCCTATCTTATCCTATTCTTCCCCATTTTCTCAACTCTTTCAGCAAATACTCAATTTCCAAAGGTAGATAGTACAACCGGCGTGAGGGGCGTGCCAACGTTTGCCATTCTGGTCTGATGTTGGCATGTATCTCGGATGTCCATGGGCGGCAGTATCCACTTACCACCAGATGGACTGTATGCTCGTCTGCCACCTTCTTTCTATACCTATATAAAAATATTAGCCAAGTGTAAGCCTAAAATGTCAGTCTCCAAATTTTGTATTCCATTCCATCTCCATGGCAACCGAGAAGTGCAATTTATTACACTGAATATGTTTTTATGTAATGTAATGTAATGTAATGAAAGTGGCACACGAGCAGACAATGGTAAGTGGATACTGTAGCACATGACCATCCATGATGCTTGCAAAGATCAGTCTAGAATGACGACTGCTGGCACTCCGCTGAATGCGCTGCTCGTTGTTTAAATCTCTTTGCAGGTTCAAAAGTGAATTTGGAAAAAGTGTTAGGGAGGATGGGGAATAAGGAGTATAGCGGGGTGAAAAGTGTACTTCATCCAGTTAGAGTGTTAAAATGTTGTAATGAATAGATATCTTACCCGCCGAACTAGATCCATTATAATAACAATCATGATAACCGTGAAGTTTTGTTTGATAGATAGAGTTGTGACTCATTTGAACATTACATCGTATCTCTTTAAGTCGAGTAAACAATTATGCCTCGTTTATAATCATTGTGTTTATATACAGCCTTATAAACAGATTTCAATTAAATCCACGTATTAAGTAGGTTCGTAAAGTATTTTAAATTTTTTCATAAATTTAAATTCTAGCTACCCCATATTGTATTATACTAAAGTAGGTACTCGTATTATCCTAACTGAATAATTAATTCATTAGATTTCAAGGATTCGGCAGCTATTCCTGAAGGCCGTACTCCGTCAGGACATGGCATGGTTCGACACCGACACGGAATTCAACCTGGCTTCAAAGATGTCCGAGTAAGTCGAATTCGCAAACGATTCCGTCGAATTACCAGAATATTTTTGTTAACCTGGTTGCTTGTAATGTCTAATTCCTTATGATAACTATAGTCACTTTTGTAAAATCGTCTCACAAATAAGTTATTACTAATGGCACTTACGATTTCATAAAGCTGTAGTCACACTGGCGCAAGCTGTAGGCCTAGGGTTTTACTGATGGCTCCAGGACATGCCTATATCGAAAGGATTTGCAGTTTCTTTAGGATGCCGATGCCATGCCGACTCGCACGGAGGGCAAGCTTCCTCAGACCAAATTAACCATGATGAGTTATTGATGTGGCTATGTAAAAGTATTATTTAAAAAGTCTGCTTATGTATTATCTATTAAAGATATGCTACATTTCTTATATATAAATTGTTACTTACATCTTAAAACAAATATTTTTTTACTAGAAACATGATGAAACTGAAAGAAGGAATGGGCGATAAGATGGGTGTGGTCGCGAACCTCATAGGTACGGCGATTATCTGTCTCTGCCAAGCATTTCCTCTAGGATGGGAGCTTACTCTGGCTTGTATGACCGTAATGCCGTTCTCTATCACAGCTTCCGTTCTATTGTCTAACGTGAGTATTTAAAAATAAGTGTAATTAAGAAAGAAATAAAGAAAAAAGGAAAGAAAGAAAAAAGTCCTGTATACATTTAGGAACTAAAAGAGAAAATATATGAGTGTATAACTATTTACGTCACTACAACAGGAAATGGGTCCCTGAGTTAGCATGATGTTGCAGCACGCACTGCAGCATCATGCTGAACATAGAGCCAGTCTGGCACAGTTCATCGAAAAATCAAATATAGTAGTAAATTTTGTTGTATAGGCCGGCCGCAAGAAAATATTTTCAAATGCCTTTACCGCAATCATGTGTTCATGTTCGTATACGATTGGTTTGGGGCATATAATTAAGAAACGAAATAATCCAGACTATTGCAGGATTTGTTGAACTAACGAAATAGTAATTTCATATCGTCTATCCTTAGTACCAAACGAAGTCTTCGATCCGAGAGATGGAGTCATACAGCCAGGCCGGCAAGCAAGCGGAGGAAGTGCTGAAGTCGGTCCGGACTGTTGTAGCCTTCGGTGGAGAAAGTAAAGAGATTAATAGGTGAGCTTTATACTCCTAAACGTTGAACTTTATAGCTTCTCAACTATGTAACCGCGACCAGATCTTTTTTATTGCCCACGTGGCATTTGTGGTGTATGAAATGAAATATGTATGGCCTTAAAACGCCACGATGGCCAGGAGAGTTTGCGAGAATATGTTTGTTGAAGTGGTTGGTTTGTGGTCGCGGCTTTGTGGTATCCTTTAGTCGCCTTTTAAGACCCCTACGGGAAGGGATGGGGTAGTGCTATTCTAAAGCCCACCGACACTATACGACCAATATCTAATACAGTATTTGATAATAGATATTAGAAAACCCTTATAGATAGAATTTAATGCTGCGATCAAACTAATGGTTTGCTCTGAACAAAGCATTATTATTAGTAAATACCCACCGTCAAACATTAGAATTGTTCGAAACATATGCAATTAGATGGGTAATAATTTATTTTTTAGTACGAACTGGTCCGGTATAAATTATAATAACATAACATAACACTTCATAATAACATGGTCCATAACATATAATTTAGTTCGTCTGGCTGTGAGCCTTGTTCGAACTGGCATATAATTGGCACATTATGGCAATTTAATGATTATCAACAAGAAACATGTTTTCTGTACATTGTACTTTGGTATAAACTCTTAGTCAAATTGTTGCTTCTATAAAGAAAATAACTCCGCATTAGTTAAAACCATTTGCTACCAGTTGATAATTGGTCCTGACCTGGCACAGGTAGCAAAGTAGAAATCACATTGTATCATCATTGTATTTGCACAAAAATTATGCATGGGTTATACTCGTACTTTGTTTCAGAATGTGAAATTGCAAAAGTTACTAATATACAACAATTTGATCATAATGATCAATGTTGCGTCTGTCTGAATTATCGTGGATTTTAATACCTTTATTGGGCTCTATTCAATAATCATGAAATTATTAAATCTCGTTTATATTCTTTATCTTTATTAGTCATACTTGAGGTACTTTGAAGAAACACAAAGTGAAGTACGTTCTTGGTTTCCGTATAGTTTTATTCCACTGGTTATCTCTTAAGATATCTTTCAGATTATAATATGTCTTTTGTTGTAAAATATACTTAGCATTTAAATTTCAAGAAATTATTTGCACGACTGCCGACTTACATAAAAGCCTTTCTTTATTTGTAATCGTGCATGACTAACGTCTTTAATGTAGAAACGTCAGACTTAGAAACGCCACTCAGTCAAACCTTACAACCAAGAAAACTCACTATCTTTACGGAAATTACTATTTGTGCTAATCTTAATTCTCTTTTTGGTATTAGCCTTTAATGTCCCACTTACCTATGGATAATTATAAAAGAGAGAAAAGTCATCATCTTATCATCTTATAGCTTAATTATAGCCCTTTGTTTAGCAAAAGTTTACAATGAACTAATTCCGGGCTCAGTTAACATTCATCGGGAAACGGACGCAAGAAGATATAAATTTAATTCAGTTTAAAAAACTGCTAGGACATCCCCAATACTAATCAGTACAATATAAAATAGGGGGTGGGAAGTGCGTTGTGACGATTATTTCGGCCGTGCATTTTCTGGGTACATAAAAAGTATAAGGTATGTATATATGTCGGTACAAATGCCGATTTCCGTTTCTATTTCCCAACTCTCCCATTGAAATCTAGCTGATTTGTTTGTTCTCCTCTTTACAGAACTTCTGTTAGCTTCTCAAAAATACAAATTTTATTTTTTGTTTCACGTTGCACACGTTCTTTTGTTTCACATTGCAAAACGCACTAGGTTGATTTAATCATAAAATGTGGTGTCTATTGAGGCATTCGCGAGGTTCAGTTTGGTGCTCACATAATCTGCTTAATTCAACTGATGTGAGTAAGTAACAAGCTAAGTTCTCTTTCTGTACACAGGTTTTGGTAATAAAACTTATGAGGTTCGTTTGTGTTCAATACTATTCATGCCTGAATTTTAGATACAAACGTCAGCTGAGGATTACAGTCGCAATTGAGATATGTACGCCAATCTTAGTATTGGGTTTAACTATATTCTCATACACTACGCTTGCCTGAACATATAATTTGTTGCTAGGTACAAACGCCTCCTGGATCCAGCTGAGCGATTCGGTCGCAAGAGAGGTCTGTACACAGGTTTCGGTACAGGTTTCAGCTGGGTACTCACGTACGCACTTAACGCTATAGGAATCACATACGGCACGAGGCTTGTTATCCAAAACATGGATGTGCCTACTGATGAACGAAGATATGTTGTTGGACAAATATTTAGCGTGAGTATTCGTTTTACACAATTGTAGATATGCCACACACACCCTATTCTTATGTTATGATATACCCATAGTTATTATTTTACATATAGTTATGTCCAAATAAACCACCAGAAGAAGTAGGTCAGAGTACACTGTCAATATACATATGTAGTTAGTGTCAACAGTTAATGTAAAAAATAAATAACTATAAAAAATACATTTTCAAAGTATTGAAAATCATTTTCTTGCTCACAGAAATCGCATAAAGCTTTAACATTTTTTTAATAAACATTTCAGATTCTATTTAGCATGTACATGGCTACACAATCTATTACTTTTTGCGTGCCTCACGCGGAAGCTTTTGCGAGTGCCCGCGGAGCAGCTGCTAGCATCTTCAAGATGCTGGATAGTAAGCCAACTATCGACAGCTTGTCAATTGTAGGATCATCACCACGGAGGGTTATTGGTGAAATAAATTTGGAAGATGTGCATTTCAGCTACCCATCGCGGCCTAATGCCAAGGTTAGTAAGGTTTAGTAAGTTATTAAGCATTTATGTATTAGGCCCTTACCTATAAAATTGCCATTTTATATGGAAAAATTCAAATGCATTTTTTATATGAAAGTTATATATTTAATTAATCGAAGTATTGTCCATTATTATCAATGCATTTTTGCCATTTTAATGGAAGTTGATTGATGCCGCTGCTATAGAACTCCGGGGGACGGCGTTTGTCACTGAAGGCGGAAGTCAAAGCGCCTTCACTGAAGTCTGAAGGCGTTTGTCACTGCCTCATCGGAGTTGTTTATTTTTCCCTATAGAAAGTTATTCAAATTCCGAAAAAAATGGAGATCAGTAGGGTAGTACGCTGGGTGACGGAGAGTTTCCAGTCAAAGCTCCTGTAACTTTGAGACTGTCTGTCGTGCAGTGTGTGGGCGAGCGTTATCATGGAGATGTTTGGGACATTGTTTGGGTATCTATGTCTTTTGAGTTCAACCATTGCATGCATTGCGACGAACGTTTACGATTATCATACAGGATCCACTTTTCATCAAAAGTAACAATACGATTCAGAATCACTTCATTTTTGTGCCGGTTCAGCAAAGTAAGGTAAGTTTCGACGCGTGTTTGCAGTTGACTTTCATTAAGCTCATACGGTACCCACTTTCCAACTTTCCGGCGTCTTTACTTTCCCGATTTGACACGAATCAATATCGTCGCGTCACTTACGCCGAAGGCTGCTGCTAACTCAGATGTGGTTTGAGATGAATCTTCGGTTGTTCAAGGAGCTTGTTCTTGAGGTCGAAATTTCCAGAACGGAGGCGATCAAACCAAAAACGCACCGTGCGTTCATTTACGGTGTTTGGTGAGTACATATGGTAAATATTGGGCGCCGTCTGTGCTGCGTTGCTGCTACGGCGGAACTCATTCGAAAATAACAGCGAAATTTTAACTTTTCCACAAACACACTATATCTAAGCAAGAAGTCGTTTGATAGAAATACAAATGGATAAGTTATTTTGAAAAATAATGTCATAACTTTAAATTGTAATTAATTTGAATTTGGAATTCCAAGCCCAACGTAAGATAACTAAGTTCAAAGTGTTCACTACGGACAAACGGCAATTTCATAGGTAAGGTCCCAATATTTTTATGTTGGATATAAGTAATTTTGCACGCCATTATTGGCAAATGTTTCGTTCTGACTATGTTTTTACCACTTGTTGTAACGCACATTGCAAATAAATAAATTGAATTTAATTGAATATATTCAATAAGGAGATGTAGCTTATTACTCCACCTTTATTTTATTATTGTACGATGATATTTATCATCTTGACCTTAAAGTTATAATCTGCTTTCACCAGGTACTAAAGGGTTTGTCTCTCCACATAAAAGCCGGAGAGAGCGTGGCACTAGTAGGAAGTTCTGGCTGCGGCAAGTCTACCATTTTGCAGTTGCTGCAGAGGCTCTACGACGTTCATTCAGGCTCAGTAAAACTTGATGCGAAAGACGTACGGAATCTTAACATTGGGTGGCTTAGATCATCATTAGGCAAGTTTACGATTTTATGCCAGAGGACAAAATATAATGAAAATATTTACCAATACTTAATTTGTTGTATTTCTCTTAAAAGGAGTAAATAAAATAATAAATAATATTGTATGTTATGAATTGAGACATACGATTAACTAATCAAGTAATGACCTTTGACCTTTTATTGTTTGTCTATTGTTTGCTGGAATGGAGGAGTCCTAATGCTGACATATTGGTTAAAGTAATACAAATTTGTAGGTGTGGTTGGACAAGAGCCAGTGTTATTTAAAGGAACGATTCATGAAAACATTGCGATATCGTGTCCCGAGGCGACGCGGGAAGAAGTGCAGAGAGTTGCTGAAATGGCTTACGCACATGACTTTATTAGTCGTCTGGTTAACGTAAGTATATAAAGAAAAATAATGTTTTTTTTTTATTTATTTATTCTACATACTTGTCATATATTCTTCATTGAATAGTCATAAAAGAAGATAGGCAGATGACTTACTTGTCTTAACTGGATTACCTAATTATGAAATGGTGATTGTTCTATTCATATCAGATTTTAGTTCAATTGAAGTCTACATTTTTTATCACTACTGAATCTCTTTTTTTATAAAAAGAGAGTGGCAGAGATGGTCAACCTCGTGATAATTTGATGCTATCACCGATGGACGTCCTCGATATAATCATGATAATATTAGTTAAGAATGAGAAACTTTGGCCTGCCCCCCGATGTGCCGTCTACTTTTTGAGAAATAGGAGTGGATTGGGAAAAAAGATTGGGATGGATGAAGAATAGGGAGTACAGGGAGTATAGATGAGGAATAGCAGTTTTTCTCATTCCACTACTTTCCTTTGATAGAATGTTATCGGACGGTGCAGTCTAAATTGGAATGTTATCTGTTTAATGCAACTTAGCGATGTACCTCCTGACCTAACATATTCCACCACCTAACATTTTCTTTTATAGGGCTACGACACCTTAATAGGCGAGCGTGGAGCATCACTCTCCGGTGGTCAGAAACAGCGCATAGCCATCGCTCGGTCCCTATTACGTGAGCCTGCGGTCTTACTGCTGGATGAGGCCACTTCGGCTCTCGATCCCCATTCCGAAAGGCAGGTGCAAGCAGCATTGGATAGAGCTAGTGTTGGAAGAACTACGCTTATAGTGTCTCATAGGTAAAAACTCGTTCGTAACAATTGGGGCATAAAGCAAGTTGACACTTATTATAATATGTTTTATTTCTGTATTCTAGGTTATCTACAATCGTAAATGCACACCGCATTGTTTGCATGGACCAAGGCGAAATAGTAGAGCAGGGTACACACGAGGAGCTTATGAAGGCTAGAGGTAAGATGGAGTGACGAGGTAACGAAGTGAAGAGCTAAAACAATACTAATAGTAACATTAAAACCATCTACTCTGTATCATTCCCTACCGTATTATTTACCAGAAATCCTCCTTTGATTGCATAGGGAGAACTGTGCCCTGCAGTGGGACGTTATAGGCTGGTGTCGAATCTGCATTACTTATTCCAGCTAATTACAACGATAGGCAAATGATATATTCTATGATTACTGGATCACCGCCGATTACAGCATCGGCAATGTCAAGAACTACGGATGTGCTGCTAATCTTTAGAGTTAGCTACAAAATATCGTTAATGGATGAGTTAACGTTACTGATTAATTATTTCAGGTTTCTACTACAAACTAGTGACAACGGGCAATGAAGGTAAAGAACCAGACGTGATCGAGACAGTGCCGGAGGAAACAGATGGTGATGGAAAGGAGGGTGAAACTGGAGGTGAAATGATTGTCACATCGCAACACGATGACGTGAAGAGGAGGTCTACCAGGAAGGCGCACAGAACTCATTCCATGAAACTTGGTATGATTTGAGTACTTTTAGGAGCATACATCTTTTCTATATTGAAAACTTATTAGAGACAGAAGAGAATATGATTTTTGAACGTGACAATAAAAATGTCAATTAATAGAAGTGCATGATAAGTGGATACTGTTCTAAATGATAATGTTGGAAATATTTGAATATCATCAAATATGACGGTCACTGTTAGGGATTTAGGAATCAGGATTAGGGAGATTATTGGAGAAGGAAGAAGAATAAGAAATAATTATAATGAATGGAAGAACGAAAATGATCTCCAACAAGGTTCATTAATGCCGAAAAACTTTGGTGGATTTTGTAATAGTCTTTTATGGGCGTAGAGAATGATGCGATGCAGCATCGTCCTCTACTTCTGGACTTTTAGTTTTAATGTCTGATTACTGATTGATTAATTAATATAGTTTATTAGTTAGATCAATAAACCTGTGTAAGCTATTCCAAAAAACGTTGTTTTGGACACTCTTTGTTTTATAAATATTTAATGCTCTGTTATCATTTTATTATAAGTAAAGATGGATATCATTAGATAGACTGAGAATCGACTAATCGCAAATGAAGTGATGGTAGGAAACGCGGTACTGACATCTAACAAACCGATTGTCCACAATCCTTGAATTCTCAAGAAATTTGCTAAAACAGAGGAAAACGCAAAGTACGGCCATTAACCGGTCTTCAAAGTTTGGTGTAACTCTAATAATATTCCATGTCGGACTGACAGGACAGGGACAGGCGATGACACACGCGTATTAATATTGGTAGGGTAGAAATGTTATTTAGGATAAGGGTTGTGTTATTAGGATAAGAAGTGTTATTTAGGATAACCCTCGTAGTTGTGTTTTTTTGTTGTTACTACATATGATTATTGTATTTTATGTTTATAATCTACTGTATAGGGTCGTAACTATGTAGTTGCTTAATTAACCGGCCCCCCCCCCCCGTCCTCCTTGTATCAATATATTGCTATTAGCTGTAATCAGGCGCGTATCACGACAGTGATTCCCGAAAGAACTTATACTAGACCGGGGTAAAAAGTATCGTATGCGTTGAATCAGGACATAATCTATTACTATACTTATTTTCATTAAACTCTATTCAGTGGCTTATACGTAACGGCTGATATTGTACATACGTACTTAATGATAATTCCCTCAGGAACTTTATAACAGATCAGGGTAAAATTAACCCTAAATGTTAAACCAAGTCATAAGCTATAATTATGCCCAAATCATTAAATTCTGTTCTGTGGTTTTTTCGTGAGGCGCGTTCAGAGAGACAGACAAACATTCCAAAAAATGATGTTTTGGGCTCTATATCATACGTACTTTATATTGCAATCACTTTTTTCAAAACATATTTTATGTACAGACACGGCTCTGTTACAATTTTTTATATGTATAGATTATGGATCATCAGAATTACTGATCTAGGTTAAAATTTCTGAAAAAATAGGCTTGCTTCTTGGAATAGGATGTTGTTGTCACTCGATATCTAAGGGTGTAAAAGTAAAGAGTGCAGGAAGTCACTATCGATATGACTACACAATCATAGCTAACTTCACATAATGTTACGTGGCAGAGTCTCACGACTGGATGACACCACGCCCCTCCATCTGTTCGGTTATGTCGACTGGCCTACAAAATTATATCTACAATTCCGATGAAGAACCAGAAGAAGAAAAGGATGAAGATGAGGTAAATACTCGTAAATATTTAGTTAGTATATTTAATGAGGTGGTAGAGATGCATAAAATATATATATCTCGTAACAAGTGACTACAGTCTATCGATATCAGTCTAAAAAGATCCTTCAAGCTTCCCCTTGCAATTAGGAGTCCCAAATCGAGTCCCGAATCTCGCAAATACCGGAATACCGGGCTCAAAATGGGGCGACAAAATACTGGGATTGGACTTTAAAAACCGGTATTTTTGATATTTACGTTATAAGATAACGTACTGTTCAAATGCTTTATTGGGTCTATCATGCAAAAAGGAGTTTTTCTTTAAGTATTAAAATAATTAAAGCGCTGTTTTCGTTAGAAAGTTACTTTTGTAACCATTTGCACTCCGAATTGAGCGATAAAACTCTAGATACAATGTCATTTATAAGACCTCAGTATTTAAATTTTTGTTTTATTTTGAAGGAAAATTACACCAAACATAAAAATTTTTACGTTTAAAGACATGATTTTGAAAAGTCTTATTTTTAATTATTAAGTCATTACTTACTTTAGTAATGACTTTAAGTAATGACTTAAAGTCATTACTAAAGTAAGTCATTACTAAAGGAGTTAATGAACTCATTACTTAAAAGTCATTACCTAGGGTAGTCATTATCTAGTCCCTGTTATTATGAAACAGGTCAAGAAATAATAATACTTTTATGTCGTTTTCTATTTCATTAAAATACAGGTTATAATAATTAATAATAAGTAACTGAAAGAGACAGATACGTCGTGACCTGAGTCGCTTCAATACAAAACAGACACAATAAACACCATTAAAAGCTCTAGAGTCTTTGCTCAGCCTCTTGGACGCAGTCATCTGGAAATGCTTAAAAATGATAGTGCCCAAACTCTCTCTTCGAGAAAAGTTTTATGAAAACCTCTACGCGAGTACATCTCGCATCTTCGTTTCACGGATGGGATAGTCATCATTTCAGAATCGTTGGATGATTTCAGCTGAATGTTAAATGATCTTAACGTAACATCACGGCACATCGGTATCGCAATGAACTTAAACAAAACATAAATCATGTTCAATAAAGATGTTCCTCCGGCACTGTTACACATAGAAGGCGTGGTACTCGAAGTTATTAATAATGATGTCTACCTTGGGCAAACCATCCAACTAGGCAAGTTCAACTTTACGAAGGAGGTCAATAGACGCTTTCAACTTGATTGGGCAGCATGTGGGAAAATGCGTCGGTTCTTCTCGTCGCCTATACCATAACGCTTTAAGGCGAAAGCTTAGACGTTATGACGAATAGTGCCGAAACGTGGCCTCTAACGTCAGGCTTGAGAGTTTCTTTACGGGACAGGATTCGAAATGAAGACATTCGCCAAAGAACTAAAGAGACCAGCATAGCACTTAGAATGGCATGTTGAAGTGGCTATGAGCAAGTCATATTTGTCGCAGGCGCAGGCCAATGGGATAGACGAATTCTCCAATGGAGGCCACGTATCGGAAAGCGCAGTGTAGGACGCCCTCTAGGCCAGGTGGACTTCTGTTTCTGTTTGGATCAAATTAAAACACTATTTGAAACCTCAAAACCACTGTTTCCAGTTGTTATAAACCTACAATATCCTTTTTTTATAAAAATATCGAAGGTATAAAAATAGCCAAAAATCTCAAAATTACGATATTCATAATAATTTAATACCGTTAATACCAGGTTTAGTAAGTGAGGGTATTCTGACCCCTACTTGCAACAGAAGGAAGTTACGGGCTATAATCCGCCACGAGGACGGAATAATGATTCTTCTTCTTCTTCTTCTTTCTCAGCCCTTGGACGTCCACTGCTGGACATAGGCCTCCCCCATTGTCCGCCATTTAGACCTATCGGCAGCGACCTGCATCCAGCGGGTCCCCGCAACCTTTATGAGGTCGTCTGTCCATCTAGCAGATGGATGTCCTCGGCTTCGTCCGCCGGTACGTGGTCTCCACTCGAGAACCCTTCTGCCCCATCGGCCATCGGTTCTTCGAGCTATGTGCCCTGCCCACTGCCACTTCAGCTTGCTAACCCGAGAGGCTATGTCGGTGACTTTAGTTCGTCTACGGATCTCTTCATTCCTGATTCGATCACGTAGGGAAACCCCGAGCATAGCCCTCTCCATAGCTCGCTGTGCGACAGTGAGCTTATTTATGAGGCCCATAGTCAGAGACCACGTCTCGGTGCCGTAGGTCATCACTGGCAACACACACTGGTCGAAGATAAGAAGTGATAAGTGATAGATAGATAAGTCGAATAATGATTAGTCGATATTAAAAATGCTCTAGATTTTTTTATTCTCGGGATTTCCTCACGATATTTTTACTTCACTACCGAAGAAGTGATAATTGAGAAATCCGTACTACTTAGCTATAAATTTTTCTCTTCCCACACCACATCTAAAATTCGGAGGTGTGTGCATTGTTGTGGTCTTTTAATTTAATCAGAGACTTGAAACGACCTTTCAATCCGATGATAATCGCTTATGAAATTCTGTCCGGTGACAGTTCATAAAGTTCATAAATTACCACCTTAGGAACATGGGCATAATGGTAAACCGAAACGATTTAATATATGTTTTTTGTTGGTATCTGCCACAGAAATAGGATTGCCTTGGTTTATGCCCACAGGATGTAAAACCAGTTAGCGACTGGCAACTCCTTAAGCTGAACAAACCAGAATGGCCGCTGATAGTGGTGGGTGCTATAGCGGCTTTCCTTCAGGGTGCTTGCTTCCCGGCCTTCGCGCTCCTATTTGGATACACTAGCGCGGTAAGAATTTTTTTTCGTTTATTTCTTTTTATTCTTGTGTTTTCTGACATTTTAATGATGTCCTTGAGGGGAATGTTTATGTTATATTATTACTGGTACGAGGCTGGTCAATATAATCTCCGTCTATTTGAACACACTTTTCGGATCATTTAATTAGCATTTCAATCTCTGTATAATAATAGTCAGAAGTTTTGTCTTCAAAATGGGCGAAAACTGTACCGGTCACTTCGTAATCAGTAAAAAATCTTCTACCCTTTTAGTCCGCCTTGATTTTTGAGAATTGGGAGCCAAGTCAGGACTATAGGGAGGGTGGCGAATTTCCGTGAGGTCATCATTTGAAACAGCAACTTTCGCAACTGCGTCGCCGTGGATAGGTGCATTATCATGGAGAAGCCGCACCTTTGTTTAGTTTTCCACGACGTTTCTGCTTGATTGCTTCTCGTAAGGTTAGCATAATAGCTTCCAGTCACCGCAGTTTTGTGTTCTTTTATGTCTATAACCAATATTCCTTGACAATCCTAAAGTATCGAAGCCATAATTTTTTTGGTGGACTAAGTCAGCTTTGCCGTTCTAGGCGGTATTGCACCAGAATAATGCCACTGTATCGACCCCCTTTAGGAAAGTGCATCACAGTAACTATAATATCATCTCCAGTAACAATTCACTCCAAAAAATCGTTTCCGTTCCTCTGAAAGGCCTCCAAAAGTTTCTCAGAGCACGCTACTTGTTCACTTCGCTGCACACTTGACAGAAGTTTTGGCATCCACCTCGCACTAACTGTATTCATATGAATCTTCATCAAGAATCCTAAGGTCTGTAGTTTTTGAAAGCCCTGTCCTTGCTGGTATTTCTTTCATCTTTAGTCAGGTCATTGTCATTTCTGAATTAGTAAATATGAATGAAATACAAACACCTATTCCAATGTTTCAGATATTCGTGCTACAAGATCGCAATGAAATGCTATATTTAGCCGACTTCTACTCGGGAATGTTCATAGTAGTGGCAGCAGTTGCTGGTATTTGCATGTGCTTGCAAAGCGTCACATTCTCGACTGCTGGCTTGAAAATGACGTCACGACTTCGTCAACAATACTTCTCAAGTCTACTGAAACAGGTAAGCATAGGAAATTTTACAGCCATTTTATTGTGAATGGGTTAGGAGAGTCGTGTACTAAAGAGTGTTACGGAACCTTAACTTATTAAAAATTTAGTAAAATCTATTTATTGTTATACTCATATATAATACAAGTAAATGTGTAATATCATTTTAGTACATAATGTATTTATTTCAGGAAATCGCTTTCTACGACAAGGAAAGCAACACTGTAGGCGCGTTGTGTTCGAGACTGAGCGGCGACGCGGCGGAGGTGCAAGGCGCGACGGGACTGAGGATCGGCCTCATATTGCAGGGAGCCAGTTCAGTTGTTGTCGGTTTCCTCGTGGCTATCAGCTACAACTGGAAGCTGACTCTAGTTGCAACCGCTTTCTTGCCTCTTGTTAGTATTTATTATCAAGGAATTGCTGTCTGTAATCTGCATTAAAAATCAAGAGTCACCGCTGGCAGTTAGTAATATCAACGCATAATTTATTTGTCGTTGAGAATCTCCATTTGTCGTATCACCTCGATTTCAGAAAATTCCTTTTAAGATCGCCGAGTATTTTGGGAACCTTAGCATCGATATTTAGAGCAAAGTTGAGTTTCGGAGTCATCTGGAGAGCAAGATAAAGCATGCCAGTAAAAAACTCGGTGTACTGAATAGAGTAAAGCGGTACTTCACTCTGGTGCAACGCTTGTCGCTTTATAAAGCTCAAGTTAGAACCCACATGGAGTACTGCTCACACCTCTGGGCCGGTGCACCGAAATACCAGCTGGACCTTTTCGACTCCGTCCAACAACGTGCTGTCCAAATGGTCGACGATCCCACTCTCACAGGTGGTCTAGAATTGCTCAGCATCCGTAGAGATGTTGCATCTCTTTGCGTTTTCTACCGCCTTTATATAATGAGAAATGTTCTGAAGAGCTGTTCAATTTGATGCCAACTTCGGGTTTTTACTATCGCGCAGTTCATTATCGTCATGTGGTTCATCCGCACTTCCTTGACACAGAGTCACTGCGTACTGTGCGGTTAAAGACACTTTATTTTATCTGAACTTTATCTGAAAGTTGTGGAATGAACTGCCAGCTGAGGTATTTCCGTTACGCTACGATATGGGGCTCTTCAAGAGAGCTGCGAATAGGATTCCACAAGGTCGACAGCGCACCCGCAAGCCCCCTGGTGTTGCAGGCGTCCATGGGCGACTACACTTATCATAATGTGGCTTGACCGTCTGTCTGCAATCTATGCTATATTTTTTTTATATAGCTAACATAGCATCTTTTCCTGACATTTTATTTTACTTCGTAAGATACGTAAGTTCCTCAATCATTGAATAATCGCATTTCTGATTTTTATATTATTTTATTTTATTGAAAGAAGGCGGCTGACGAGCAGACTGTCCACCTGATGGTAAGTGGTTACTGTCGCCCTGCTACATCGGAGAAAGATGACAACACCAGCCTAAAATGACAAACGTTGGAACGTCTTCAGATACGTTGCCTACTTTAGATAATTATCTTTGAGTGCAATTCTGGGTTTGCATACAAAGAGAAATATATATAATAGTTTAGTTCAAAGAGAAATAGTTTAGTAACCATAACGATATGTAAGTGGCGATCAGTTAGCTAAGAAATAAATTATACTGAGGGCCTATTTTAAGACCTTCGAGTAAACCTGCGATTTGTTACTTAACAATTATCAGTAATCGGCAATTAAGACTTCCGAGTATTTCTGAACGATTTCAACGATTACCGATATTCGAACTTGGTGAAATGTGATGCTACAATTACCGGTCACATTAATTGTCGGTCAGCTTACTCAGAACTTTACTCAGAGATCGTGAAATCGGCCCTTATTGTACTACAGATGGTAGGAAGCATCTGGTTAGAGGGGATCGTGTCGCAGCAATCGCAGGCCGATGAGCGAGCCGCCATGGAGTCTGCTACTGCTATCGCGACAGAAGCTGTCATCGCCATCAGAACTGTCCAAAGCTTAGGTACAGTGAAATAGTTCCATTCTGCGATTACGTCCATTGCAAAAATGTAAAAAGCGTATTTTCATTCTAAGAAGCCCACTGTGTGCCTCTCACCTATTGGTTCTCACCTATCTATGTTTTTATTTGTTCCTTCAATGTAACCGTAGTTAGATACCCCTTATTCTGGTACCGCTGGACACGAGTCTTCTCATGCACATTTCTTGTGGATGAGCTTGGCTTTGGTATCCCTAGTCGTCTTTTACGACACCTACGGGAAGGGTGGGGGGGGGGGGGGGGGTGCCAATCTTGGATGTGTACCTTCATATACCTATTGTATATTCCGTAGTATTTTTTAAGATTTCATGATATTCAAGACTTTAATTAATATTATCCACTTTTTATGATTTGTATAGTAAATAGAACTGCATGTTTTTAGGCGTTGAAGAGATATTCCTTAAGAAATTCGACGAAAAGCTAGAAACTTCATGCGCTGCGGTTACAAAGAAAACACGATGGCGAGGATTGGTGCTGGGGCTCGGAGTATATGTGCCGTTCCTGACTTTCGGTTGTGCCATCGTGTACGGCGCCTACCTCATCGCCGCGGAGGGGGTTGAATATAAGATTGTGCTACTGTGAGTAATATTGGGTTTATGATGAACCTATTTGACATCTGAGTATTATTTATATACTACATTTCACATTATAGTATATATAAAAGGTGAGCTTAATGCCGTAAGGCATTCTGTACCAGCTAACCTTTGGGTTGATCAGAGACAATTATGAGGTGCGAGAAAGGCTCAAATGAGATATAGATTTGAGCTATACCTCATGAGACTCAATGATGGTATGCTAAACTAAAATAAATATAAAATACAGGAATACATTGTATTGTTATATACAGGTACATACAAACCTACATACATATATACGTACATAAGAATAAGTATAATATATACAAAGAATAAATAAACTAATGAACAGACTCTTTAAATAAAATCCACATTTGTATACTTGTATAATTATTTGGAGTGCACTGGTACTTATCGCTTAAACATGTATATTACGAAGTGTCGATTTGTATATTGTGAAAGTAGTTAAAATATTAATTCGTAATATAATGCTAAATTCTTTGTGGTTTGATTTGTCGTATGAAAAAAAAAAGAATAACAAAGTTTGCTTTAAAAGATCCACAAACAATGAATTAAGTTATTATTTATGTTTGTTATTATTATTATGTTATTATTATTTATACAGTGTAAACGAGGCGGTCATGTACGGGTCGTACATGTTGGGACAGTCGCTCGTGTATGCGCCTAGCTTTAACGCAGCAAAGGCAAGTGGTGGAAGAGTGCTAGCAGTCATCAATAGGCAACCTAAACTGACCACAATGAGTGGAATCAAAGATAAACATGAATGGGTAAGTGAAACGGAACAGAGTCCCTGTGGACTAATAGTTTGGAGTAAAGTTAATAATTAGTTAAGTGTAGTTGACTCGCTGACCGCACAGCTACAGTCTGTTTTCAGCATTAACGATGCTGAAAGGAGTAATTTGGATACTTCTTCTCTTACTAGTCTAATATCGGAACCTATCTCATGTCTTCACACAGTATCATTTACGGAGAGGGAAGTGCTAAATAAAATTAGGAAATTAAGGATTTTGCAAGGGGCTGGACCTGATGGGCTGCCATCCCTATTTACACAACGGTGCGCATCATCCCTTGCTTCTCCATTAACAAAAATATTTAATATGTCTCTTAAAAATGGAGTGTTTCCTACAGAATAGAAAAAGGGCCGTATTGTTTCTATACATCAGAAAGGTGACATAAGGAATGCAAAAAAGAAATCCTATTTCCCACAGGCCTATTTGTCATTTATATCTAAATATGTGAGTCATTGATTTATCCAATTCTTTATAATCATATTAATTCAATAATTAGTAATAGGCAACACGGTTTTTGCGGCGGAAGATTGATTGTGAGTAATTTAGTTCCTCATATGAATGACTTAGTTGAAAGCATGGACATTGTAGTCAGCTGGACTCTGTCTACACGGATTTTACTGGCGCGTTTTACAAAACCAATCAATCAAAAATTATTGCTGCACAATATTAAATTCATGTTCGAGGTAAATGAAGTGTGGCTCACTCATACAGAGGGCTCGTGGATGCAGGTTTTCGCCCCGATGAACCCCATAAGCATATCCGAAGAGGACGTAACTGCTGCGGTCCGTAAGGCCCCGAATTGGAAAAGTCCGCAACTGGACGGACTAGACCATTACTGGGTTAAGGGGTTCTGGCGATGCTATGCTACCCTCGCATGACAGTTTCAGCGAGTACTTGAGGACCGGTCGCTCCCGAATCACAGGCGTCATTTATTTAGCTCTGACGAGTGAAGTGACCGCGAATCCATCAAAATATCGCCCCATTACATATCTTTGTACAATGTACAAGACATTCACATCCGTTCTGACTTCTAAGATCTTTCGACATATCGTAGAAAATCGAATATCTACCGACATATCTCGGAGACTCAGCTACATTTCATTGACGCAGTCGCCGGCAAATTGATCAAACGCAATTGCCGTAACTTTTCCGCCACTTGGATTGATTACAAGAGGGCATTCGATTCAGTCCCTCGTTGATGGCTTTGAGAATCCTCGAGCTGTGCTGAATCGACTGTGCAGTTCGATTCTTCGTCGACACATGTATGGAGCAATGGAGTACGATCTTTAGTCTTTCAGGCGAGCGGATGACGGCTGCGGATGACCGAATTCAGATAAGCAGCAGCGAATCAGATAAGATTACCTTCCAGGGCGATTTTCTGAGCCCACTTGGGTTCTACCTTATTCTGGACTTCTGAGTACGCTCTTGGAGTAATAGCGACGGGTTTTCAGTTTCGGAGAGTGGGTACATAGATGACCCACATTCTCTACATGAATGACCTCAAGCTGTTCGCCCCACTGCTAACAAACTGGAGGAACTACTAAAGATCACCGATGACTTTAGCAATTCCATCAGAATGGAGCTGGGCGTTGATAAGTGTGCGGTACTGCATCTCCATGTGGAGAGGGGACGGACGGATCATTATTTCCGATGGGTTGAGGTTGGCGCCAATCGCCTAATATGGCCTTATCGCTTAAGCGATCTCTTCCAGGCAACCATAGGACAGAGATAAAGATTTAAAGATTCAACAAGGAGTTTGAATGGATATAGCAATAACATAAATAAGTAAACATAAATATACAATATACTACACACTAAAAATACACAGATACTATAACACAATAACAAGTACAAAGTACATAAATATATCATTACCAAAATTTACATCTAGAAGTACAAGTAGTTACTAGAGCATGGACGCCAAGGACAAGTAGTATGAAGTGATATACTAACCAAAGTAAAACGTAAATAATTAAGCAAAAGAAGTAAGAGAAGAAAAAGAATTAAAGTTGTTCGTTGTGTAAAATAATTTTAATGATAATTTTAAAGGGGAATCATTATTCAGCGAGTGAGTACTTCGTTAAGTACTTAATTTTCACAAGCGATTTTCCAACAGTCTGCTACAGGCAAGTTCAGCGTGAAGGAATTGGAATTCTGCTACCCAACTCGGCCAAATCAGCAAGTACTTAAGGGGGTAGACTTGACGGTAGAAGCGGGAAAGACTGTAGCTCTCGTCGGGTCTTCAGGCTGCGGCAAGTCTACGATACTGCAACTGATGCAGAGGTTCTACGACCCCGATGGTGGCACTATTGTAAGTGAATTAACAGCATTTTATGTCAATTATTAAAAAAAAGTGTAACTTTTATCACGGAGGAGATGAAATTGAATTAGTTGTTGTTTTGACAGCTAAGTAATCAATTTGAATAATGTCCTCTCGGAATATTTATGTTCCAATAAAAAAAAATAGAACAAAGGCGCCAGACGAGCATACAGTTTACCTGATGGTATGTGGATACTGTCGTTCATAGACATCCGCGATACATGCCAACATCAATCCAGAATGACAAACGTACACGTTCCTCCGTATGTGCTCCCTACCTTTGTAGATTAAGGAATGGATTGTTAGAAAGGGTTGGGAAAATAGGGAGGGATATGATGAGATGGGAATGGACTTTGGTATATCTCATTCACTACGGAAACACGTAAGTACATTGGGAAAATACGATAAAGTAGGAATGCGATAAAATCGTCTTCTGTGGAAGGGTAACGGGGGTAAAGGGCCCTACTCTTTGGCGGTGGCTGTGGAAATTCAGCGTGCACTTCCACCAGCATACAGAGAAATAATAATTTGTTTTTCAACAGGAGCTGGACGGGATTGACACTCGTTCTGAGTTGACTTTACCACGCCTTCGACAGCAACTAGGCGTAGTTCAACAAGAGCCCATACTCTTCGACCGCACTATTGCGGAGAACATCGCCTACGGAGACAACGCCCGCAAGATCACTATGCAAGAGATTGTCGCTGTTGCTAAACAAGCCAATATACATAGCTTCATTGTGTCTTTGCCCAAGGTATATTTTTGAATATGATCAGTAGGACGTTGTTGAGCTGATTTATACTGTCTCTGCATTATACAAACCTCTCCAAGGAGAGTACAACATTTTCCATTATTAAATTTTTACAAAATTATTTTATTACGGAAAGAAGATGGCGTCTGCAAACAGTGTACTTGGTAGTAAGTGGATACTGTCGCTCTGCAACATGCACGATACATGCCTACATCAGTCCAGAAAGACAATCGTTGGCATATCCCTGGGTGGGCTGCCTACGTTTGGAGAATTAGGAATGGATTTGGAGAAAGGGTTGCGAAAATGAGGAGGGATAGGTTGGGACGGGCTGGGAATGGCTTTGGTTTCTCACTTACTACTGAAACACATACGTATAAAGGGGAATGGGATAAAGTAAGATAAAATAGAAATTGATCAGGTGAAGTATTGATAAGCAGTTGCACCTATGTAAATCAATATTTCAGGGCTACGACACAAATCTGGGCTCAAGTGGAGCCCAACTGTCTGGAGGTCAAAAGCAGCGGGTGTGCATAGCGAGAGCCCTCGTCAGGGAGCCTCGCCTGTTACTCCTCGATGAGGCCACATCTGCATTAGACGCAAACAGCGAAAAAGTAAGTTTATTGAGTCTGAATACTTAAATCTGTGTAGAACACTTTTGAGAAATAACCTTTGTATGTCACAAGGGCTCTCATCAGGCACCCTAGTTTTGTACTCCTCGATGGGACATGTCTGCATTATGCGGTACGGTCAGCTGTAGAAAAATATGACCCCATATGTATTGGAATATCAATACATATGGGGTATTTTTTTTTTTATGTATATCAAAGGACTTTGGGGTGCTTTCTTTATTTTAATCTAGTGCAAACTTACCCTCCTTTCTACTTCTTTCTAATGAAGACTTCTTATAAATCTCTCAATTTCGTGACATACATCTCAAGATCTCTGATAGTTTTGGGATCCTTGGCGCCGATATTTCGAGCAAAGTCGAGTTTCGGAGTCATTTGCCGAGCAAGACGAAACTTGCTAGTAAAAACTCGGTGTACTGAATAGAGCAAAGTGGTACTTCACTCCGGAGCAACGCTTATTGCTTTATAAAACTCAAGTTAGATCCCATATGGAGTACTACTCACACCTCTGGGTCGGTGCACCGAAAAACCAGCTGGACCCTCTTGACTCCGTCCAACGACACGCTATTCCAATTGTCAACGATCCCACTTTCACAGGCGGTTTAAAATCGCTCAGCATCCGTATGTTGCATCTCTCTGCGTTTCCTACCGCCTTTATATGGGAAATGTTCTGAGATTTGATGCCAACTTCGGGCTTTTACCATCTCACAGTTCGTCATCGTCGTGCGGTTCATCCGCACTTGACACAGAGTCATTGCGTACTGTGCGGTCGAAAAGACACTTTATACTGCGAACCCGAAAGTTGTGGAATGAACTGCCGGCTGAGGTATTTTCGTTCCGCTACGATATAGGGCTCTTCAAAAGAGCTGTGAACAGGTTTCTACGGTAGCCCCCTGGTGTTGCAGGTTTCCATGGGCGGTAGTGACCACTTACCGTCATGTGGCTCGACCGCTCGTTTGCCATCCAATCTATAAAAAAACCTATCAATTTCTATCCAAACGCCGTTGTTCGACTATGATTACCATTATACGAGGGAGAGTCAAAAATTACCTACACTTTCATCATAACACATAGTAGAACATAGCGTTCTACGCATGCATGCTTATAGTTGGTACGAATATAGTCTGACCCCGATCGCGGCAGTTGCCTTCTGGCCGTTACAGTGTAAACATAACCGCTCTGCTAGCAGTTCGCACCAAGGAGGAACAACGAGCAGTGATCCGATTTCTCTGCTCGAAAGCTGTGAAGGGAGCTGAAATTCATCGGAGACTTTTATCACAGTACGGGGACAGACAGTGGTGCACGAAAAGGGAGCAGGATGTCCGTCAACCTCCACCACGGACGATAAGATTCAGCAAGCTCGACAAATGGTTCTGGCAGGCCATCGACGAGGTAGCTTCTTCTTTGAACATCAGTCATGGTTCTGTCCTTCAAATCATCCACGACGAGCTCGGCTTCCATAAAGTCTCTGCGCGAAGAGTGTCAAGGCAGCTTACTGCAGAACAAAAGTTCAAACGTGTTGACATTCATTCAAACCATCAACAAGTTTGGTTTGTGGTGCTGAAACAAACACCCTCCCTACAGCCCAGATCTTGCTACCTGCGACTTTCAACTGTTTTGGTCGCTCAAGGATGATTTTCCACAGACGTAGACGTGCAGGAAGCGGTGCAAAAGCGGCGTTGCGACCAACCGAAAACCTTCTTCTTGGAAGGAATACGCAAGCTTGTAGACCGCTGGACCAAATGTATTGACAAGGGAGGAGACTATGTTGAAAAATAATGTCAACATGTACATTATTTTTATTTACATTACCTTACATAACATATGTACATAACCCTTATTTTTGTGTACATAAATTGTAGAACGAGAAGGGTAGATAATTTTTGACTCACCCTCGTAGAACGGTTAAGAATATGGTTTTGGGTATCCTTATACCGAAATATATAAGGAGGCGAAAATAACGTGTAAAGGGCTCATCATCTCATCCTTCATCCATGAGAATACGATGATGAGACTTCATCTGTCATAAAAAAACAATCAGGGTAGGTGTAAAACCGGGCAATATTTAAAAAAGAATTACAACATTTAAATGTTTCTTTTCAGGTTGTTTCTGAAGCCCTAGAAAAGGCAGCTAAAGGACGCACGTGCATCACTATCGCTCATCGTCTGTCCACTATCAAGGACGCCGATCTTATCTGTGTATTAGACAAAGGTACGATATTACACTATTGGATTGAATAAATGCTTCTATGAATGGGATACTAAATACAACTATTACTTTTAATAAATATACAATGTATGTGTACTTTATACTTCGATAATGATATCATTTTATAGTATAATAAGTAGGTTCAATTCTTGATTAAACATTGTGTTTGTTTTTATTTTTAGGTAAAATCATCGAAAGGGGCACTCACACGGACCTGATTAATATGAAGGGTTATTACTGGAAAATGAGCAAAGGACAACAAATGGCTTAGATGACGTCCTCAAACGAAGATAAATATTAAAATCGCACAATAACGCCGAGCCCTTACACAAGTGAATTCCCGCGTGAAAACAGCCATATCACGGGAAGGTCTGAGCTCATACAATCGATTGCAGCAAATATTCTCGCATTTATACGCTTTATCGAGTGCAGTGTAGAAAGCTATTGTGTGCCGTTAAAAAATGAATCAATGTTGTTGATTTTTCTAGTAAACCGCCTTTTAAAGTGTAAAATCTCATTTACAAGTTGCTGCCTCATTAAAATATTGTTTATAATAAATTATTTTATTTTGTTTCGTCTTCCTTGTCATGTATAATAAGACCTTTAGATACATAAATAAAACGAAATCCATCTATGAGATCTACATTCTTCACACTTTTTATTGAATATACACCTCAGCCGAGGCTCCCCCTCTCCCACCCAGCCCGCTTGCATTTGTTTGTACCTACCTATTTACATTTCAGATCATCATGAAAGTTGGAACAACTTTTTCAATTTCAGCGTCTTGAGGACTTCGCGAGAAGTTTTTATGCACTTTATTTACTGGAGTTCATAAAATTGTTTTTGCAGCGTACTATTTATAAAACAAGTTGTCATCATACATCTATTGCCTTTTCATCGGGCCTGTCTCGGGCCGTGGCAACATAATGGAACATATTATATGATCGCTTTGATAACAAATGATAACAACGTAACTTTAAAGTAGATCAAGGAAACAAGTACTTACAACAGTACAAGTACAACAGAAACCTGTTGTACTTGTACTGTTGTAAGTACTTGTACTGTAAACGTTAAACCGAGTAAACACTCGGTACACATTTTATTGAACATTATAGTATAAAAGGTGTTTTTTTTCAGTTAACCTTTCGGCTGAATGGAGATATTGCGAGGTGCAAAATAAGACTTTGCGAAGCTAAACGATATAAATATCATATTTTTGTCTTTCTGATATATATTATTACTACCGTTGAAATTAGCAGTAATGTTCAAGTTATTAAAATTATTCTTAGCAATGTATTCTGGTATTGTAGCGTCTATCACCGTAGTTAAAACTGTAAATTATCATTTGTAAAATTCACTGAATATTTCCAAAAACCGTAATAAATTCATACAATTATTATCTTCAAAATCAATTAAAGTTACAGTAATCTTCCATTGTGGATAAAAAAGATAAGATATGGACGAAGCGCGGTACTCTTAAAATGCTTTCGCTTTAATTAAAAACAAAGAGAATAAGCTTAATGAAAATCAAGCAAGAGTTTTTTCATGAGAAGTAAATGCCAGATTGTAAATAAGTACAGACAACAATTTAAGTGTAAGAGGATTACGCAATTTAATATACATATTTTTTTATAGAAAAATGCGGCAGACAAGCATACGGTCCACCTGATGGTAAGTGGATACTGTCGTCCATAGACATCTGCGATAAATGTCAACATCAGTCCAGAATGACAAACGTTGGCACGCCCCCGGATGCAGATCTGCAGATTAAGAAATGGATTGGGAAAATGGGGAGGTAGAGGGTGGGATGGGAATGGGCTTTGGCATATCTCACTCACTACCGAAACACGTACGTACATTGGGGAAATACGATAAAGTAGGAAATTCACTACATTTCAAGATAGTCTTCTGTGAGAGAGGGGTACCGTGGCCAGTCGAATGCGCCCAGTGGCTGTGGGAATGTAGCATGCACTCTCCCCTTACCATAAATGACAAAGAGTATCCTGTGTATAATTGTTTTTATCTCGTTTGTGTATAATTGTGTATAATTATGTTAGCCATTTATCTCGCCCTATACTGCAAATTAAATTGATTTTATTTATTCTATGTAAATGTATAAGTTTGTTCCATTTTTTTGTGAATACGCCGGTTGCAAGGTTGGTGGTGCACCCGCATATTGCGATTTCAGTTGTTGCAGTTGTCCATGCGCGGCGGCAAGCACTCCCACATAATGTTAAGTGGCCATCACGTGGGCCGCTTGTTCGCCCGCTTATTTTTATATAAAAATAAATGACCAGAGCGATTATTCTAAAGATTTGGTCATCCTTAAGTTGATGCCAGAAATTAATAAACTTCATACTTATAGAATTATTTAACAAATTTTTGCTTATATCGTATATTTAAACGTTCATCAATTAAACTTTTTATTACTTTTAAGGATGGATGTGAAAGATATTTATATTATTTTAATTGAATAGATAGCTCAAATATTTAGTGCAATGTTTTGTTGGATTTGTCCAGCCAGTGCAGTTTCAGTCTTACAGGCACAGGCAGAAGTATAGCCTGATAACATTGTCGAAGATGCTGTCGAAGTCGACGTCGAAGTCGAAGTCGAAGAACATGCTATTTAAATATGTTACTAACCGTCCAAATAATGTTTGCAATCGTTTACATATAATTTGAATTTAAATTTAAAATGGGTACAATTTATAGGTATTGTTATTTCAAGCTCCAACGGTCTTACAAAGACAGGCTAATGCGGTATCGTGGTTGTATCTCTTAATTCTAAAAAGGGATGTTTAATCTTGACGAATAACGATAATTCATCGCGCCATTCATTATTTTTGTAGATCAGTCGACTTACTTGGGGGGCAACGGGTTGATGAAATTCTCGATGAATTCTTGCTTGACCTCCAGCAGTATGTGGAACTCAGACGAGTTGCTCGACCAGTCAGCAAAGTGCGCCAGCCTCTGAAACAAATTTAATTATTCTCTTTCATTATGCCTCTGTTAGCTAGACTATGCGGTTAACAGGGTTTTATGATGAATTCTAGTTGCTTAATTGTGTAATGACGTTAACAATTAAGAAACTAGAATTCATCATAAAGTAGATTAATTCATTACAGGTACCTACTGTCATACATTTATGACAGTAGGTACTTATTGAATTATAATTAATGAACATGTCACTTTGTCGTTCAATATATACTTTAACGATATAAAATACTAAACTATTATTAAATGTATAGAATTAGAAGAATTTTGTAACGAAATATCCAATTTAGATTAAGTAGTAGAACATATTTATCAAGTCGACAGAATTATTTAGTTGATATATATGTATCAAGTAATATCAAGCATATGAAAGTGATTTTGAATGCTCAAATGTAATTAATTATACAAAGGATTTAAAGTAAATACACTAAATTATTTATAGCCCCTTTCAAGATCCCCTTTCAAAAATGTATGGAGTGAAAAGTCAACAATTTACTAAACTTTTAAAGTAATTTTAGGAAAAGTAATAGACATTAGTGGGTAAATTAGATCACAGTTGTATTACTAGTAGCACAGTATCTTGATAGTTTTATAACATTTTGTTCATTGTCGAATTTGTTCAAAAGACAGTAACTTACTGACAAAGTTCATTCAATAATGCGGGGTTTACACGGGTCGATTTCCGTCTAGCGAAGAAGTGGTGCAGTGTAAATAATGAACTCGATTAGCCGCAGGTGACTGAAACTGCAAACGTCAAAGTAAACTAGCTTTCGATTTTTGTCGTATGGCGACAGTTCGCATGCGGCTGAATTCGCGGCCGGTGACTAAAATCGACCGTGAAAATGATTAGTCGCAGGCGATCGCCTGCCGCATGAACGTTTGTGCGTTGCGCTGCTCCGCGGCTGCATTATCGTGTGCACCGTTTGGTTGCTTGTTTCAACGATGAAAAAAACTAATATTCTGCAGCTTTTGGAATCTATCAAAGCTTTTGTAATGAAAAACATCCATGCCTATGGAACCCAAGGGAACAAGGCTACGAGTAATGTTCGTTGAGCGGCTCTTAAATCTTTGTTCTACAAGTAATTCTTGAAATATTGAGTCATGAATTATTTCGACATCAGTACGCACTCGTAACACATCTGTCCTGCTCAACATTTTCAAACAAAATGTACTAGTCGCATGCGATATTTGTCTACTGTGAAAATGGAGTGGCTGTGCGAGGAATCGCTTGACACGATGCACGAGGGAGCGACCAGTCGCACGGCGAAAATCGTCCCGTGTAAATCCTTCATTACTGGCTGGGCCGCTACGCCGGGAGGCTGCTGAATGATCACAAATTCATGCAATACAAAGATGATATCACTTATGTTGCGCCCAAAAGTGATAGTGATGAATAATAAATAATATATCATATTATATAATAAATACATGTACATGGTCGACAATAAAATGATTTGATTTAAAGTTCGTTTGAAGCACGGCATACAATCGACAACAAGGCACCTTTTCACTAAACTTTGGATCAGACCTTTCCTCAAAATTTCGTTGTTTTATGGATGTGTTTAATCAAAAACACGCTCTAGTAACTGATATTCAATATAGAGCAATATATAAAAAAAAACAATATTTTTTTGTGATTTCACTAAAGTCTGAATATCTTTAGAAGTAGAGCCTACAACAAGGTCCCTTTTCCGCGATAACGTCACATACTCGTAGGTATGTATTCATAATCTTTATGGTTATATAGCCGTATTGAATAGGTTTCCTTATTAATTTTTCGATGATTACTATGATTTGTTACTATTTTATGAAAATTTTAAAGCATTTAAAAATGCCTATTCCAAATTAATTTCTAAAAATGCCTGTTTAGGTAATTACTTAGAACTACTTTGGCTAGATAACAACAATACCAACTTTTGTTGACTATTATTTCAATATTTCGTTCTCGCTGTTTTGTAAAATAGAGCCGATACTGGCAGCAATTCAACATTTTTGCATTATTATTATACGGGAATATCAATTTGATTTCCGCTACAATATTTGTTTATTAAATGTCAATGACCTAATAGAGTTAATAAATCAATGTTAGATATACATAATTTCGTTCAAAAGATTATCAAGGCTGCAGACATGAGCCACAAAAGCATTTTTTGGGTGCTGTAACACAATTTTGTTGTTGTAATTTTGAAATTGATTGGTGTTTTACATTCAGCTCCAAATATTAGTCGAAATTCGAAAGTTGTGCTCTCTGCAATTGGTAGATTTTTGCAAATTTTTCCTAATATCAACCAACAGTACTGATTTATTGTTGATACCTGGGCGTACCTCGAAGAACTGGTCGAAGTCCTGGTCGCAGATGACATCATCGCGGTCGTGATCCAGCAACTCGGTGAAGAAGAGGGTCATTTTGTCAGTCTGAACGGCGCTGAGTTGGGCGAGAGGCTGCTCGTCTTCTAGGTCTAAGCATTCCAGGTCCTCGCTGAATCGGTTTACCCATGTTGCTGGGAAAAAAGAATCAATTTACATTAATCGTCCATTATAGTTCAACGAAATCAGTACAATAACACCTTTAGGATCCTATTTAGGCTTTTCCGTTTTTCCAGTGCCTACACTAGAGTATGTTTGCAAATGCGAGAGTGGAAGAATTATTCACATTGATGCGTAAAAACTCGTTCTCATGAGTTAACTGACTGGGTAGTATAAATGGAATCTAGAAGGTGATAGATAGGTGATGGTTACATATAGCGAGAGCTGGTGTACCTACCTTGGTTAAGCTTCTAGGGCGAAACATATTGATCTCTTTTCATATAACCATAGCTTTTTAAGTTGTCACTGACTCTATATTATGGATCATAATGGCCTCAAATAAAAGCTTTTCTTATTTTTTTGTATAGAGAGAGGACTATGTACGAGAATATTATGTGCTTGTATTGTATTCATTTGCAAAAAATGCAGATAATTTTTAATCAAATACAATTACGGTTAATATTTTTGACAATTAAACACTGATGTGTTCCGTGGAAATATTTCCACTGTGTCCTTTAATTTGATTTAAATCAAGAATACATTTTTTAAATAAAGATTTGGCAGATGGGCAGGCCGTCCGCCTGGTTGTTAGTGGATATCGTCGTCCATTGATATCCGCGATACATGCCAAAATCAATCAAGAATCATGACCAATCCCCGCATTTAACTTTTTGTGATTAAGGAGTGAATTTGGGAAAAGGAGTCAGAAGGATGGGGATTAGGGAAAATAACGAAGAACTATCTTCATCCTATGGTCCACTTACCATTAGGTGGATTGTATGCTCGTCTGCCGCCTTTTTTTTAACCCTAGAAGCCCAATCATATTTTGCTATCTAAAAAGCCCAATCATAGGTCAAATTTACCTACATGAATAAATACACTTGTAACATAGTTTATTCTGTGTAATTTTTTTTTTATCATTATTTATTTGTATTAACTATGTAGGAAATGAAAAACGCATAATTAGAATTATATTTATTTATTAGACTTTGAAAAAACAACTATTACTAATTAATACAAAAATTTGGTACAAAATGAGATCCTTTCGGTTTGCTTCTTTTAAACTAAAAATATAAAAAAAAAAACTAAACAAAATCTTCTTTTTTCTACTAACCAATAAATATTTTATAACAATTAAACAGTTTTATGTAATTATTTTTTTTTATAAACACTTTTCACACACATCAATATTGTGCTCACGACATATTGCCTTTTTGCATTTTATGCACTGTGAATTTGTATTCCGCTGTTTTTTATAAGAACAACACCCACAGTAGCGACGCTTTTTCGGTTCTGGTTCTTCTGTGAGGTCCTCTGGCACTGGTTGTAGCTCATTTTGAAGGATATTCGTGATATTGTCACGCACTGAACGCTTCAATGTAGGGGCTTCCACCCGCTGTTGCATCCATGGCCTGGTCAAATCCGTGCTCAATTTTTTCATAAAGGGTTTGCGACTTAACGGTTTTTCTTTATTAGATCGCTTGTTGTGGCAATGAATAATATATGAATTTACAAAAGACATATTGAGCATGCCGTAAAAAACAGCCATGGGCCACCGATTTGTCTTCCTATTTCTTGCATCCAGGAACACATTTGATCGAAGGAATCGACACCTCCTTATATAACCTCCTTGTCTGATTATAAAATAAGATAAATGTCAGGCTTTCCGTTAGTGTGGTCGACTACAGCATCTTCATCACACGATGATAAGAGGTATAAGAGGTCTTCTTCCGAGTTTGTATCGCATGTCTCTGAGTCACTGTTATTTTCTAAAAGGGACGCTATCTCGTCAGTTCTCTGCTGTCTAGAGGACGCCATCTTGTTTCTTTCCCTAAAATAATATTTATTCGTTAATAACACAATAAAATACAACGTTAATCCTCTTGAAATAGCTCTCTTTAAAAACTTAAAAGAAATGTAAAAATTACAAAGAGCCTAAACATAGGTCAAATTGACCTACAACAGTACGATAACTCCAATATGAAGGGACTTACCAAGGCAACACCGCCGTCTCCTGTGGGCTCTTGGCGGGTACTAAGTTGGTTCGATCAATCACGGCAATCGAAAGAAGTGTGCGAAAGAGAAAGCAGATATTTGTTTACATATAGTTAAAAATGACCTAGATTGGGCTTCTAGGGTTAATAAAGATAAAATACATTGGCTTGGCTAGGGAGGGTAGGAAATAGAGGGATGGGATCACGGTATGTTTTACAGCCATATTCTGTGAGATACTCGAACTAGACCGGTTGGGCACGCCCGGGGCCCGCAGCATAAACCCTCCCTCTTAGAAAACATTTAAACAAGATCTTTTCTTCATAATCAACTATTGAATGATATAAGAAAGATAAGTACTTACTCTTATTTTTTGTTAAGATCAAGTTTTACTAGTATGTACCTATTTTATTTTTCGGTTATTTGGTGGCTATAAATACCAGTTTGATGCAGCCTGAATATAAAAGTGTTTGCACGGCTAGCCATAGTTTCTCATGTGAATAGGTAATATAGCCTAAAATAAGAATTTTAGGCAAATACTTCTACTTTATCGATTGTAATAGAAATAGCAATAGCTATCGAAAATGTGGATAAAATGTGGTATCGAAATGTCGAAAATCGATTCCAAAAATCCTGACGATTTTAAAGAGAATTCATATTTTAGTAAGTATTCGCGACGTGAACATTAACCATTAGATATTGACTACAAAAGGCTAGGCACAATTACTAGCCGACGTAAATTCACGACTCATCGAACCCTTTCGGTAATGGTCTCGCGGTACGTACTTAAAGTATTTTTGTCGAACAATATTTGTTTAGGTCTTTTCCAATATTTAGAGTAATTTGTCATGCCATGGAGAATTATTTGTCATGCTTTAGAAGGTATTGGATTTTGTGAAAGACAAATCGATAATAGGGAGTTCTATTTCGAAAAAGTCTCAATCTGTATCTGTCACAAATCTACCATAAATAAATGGTATTGTACGAGTGTTTACGAATAAAGTAGATAAATAAAGTATGTGCATGACTGGGAAAAGTGACAGAATCAACAGGCCGGCAACGTTGTAAAATGGGCTGTCAATGATCATTATCATTAATGATAATGATAAATGGGCTGTCAATGATCATTATCATTAATGATAATGATGATGATGAATTAATTTAAAAAAACCCGATTTCATAAATCCAAGCAAAGACATAAATCAATATTGATTGCCCAAAAAAATTTGGCTTGGTTACGCTAAGAAAGGTATAAAAATCAGATCGTAAATGGATTCTATGTCTGAACAGAATATAAATGCATTTGAACGAAATCGGGAGAAATAATATTTGTAGCAAATAAGACGAAATAACGGTATATATATATTCTTGGGATTTTTTCAACTATCAGTTTGTTTCATTTTTAAAAGAAGAATTAGAAAATTCTTCTATTCTTCTTTTCAGTAATTTAGAGTAATGTAATAATACCTTGACGATCAGAGTAAACTTGCCTCGATAATATTATACCTATGCAGATATCTATGTTATTGGAAGACGGAAGAATGTACGCTGCAAAGAGATGTCCCGTTTGAAATCAGAACCGAGTCATGTCGCGATATTTCCGACCTGTTTCTTCGCTTCAGTGCAAAATGTCACGGAGAAATACTTATTGAAATGTGTAGTGATGTGGCTTGTGGGTTGCCGTTTATTTGACAAAACGAGGACGGGTGAGGCACACGCGTGATCGGAATTTACGAACGATGGCATGATACAAGTCAATTTACTTGTTGATGGAATTTCGGAGACCTCTTAACAATCTCAATGTATCATTGGTATAATTAATTGTATCAAGGTGAAGTGCTTCGTATGTGGCCAGTGAAGTAGCTAAAGTTTCCTAAAGCGGCTAAGTAATATTAAAAGTTGCAGCTTCAAAAACATTTTGCGTCGAGCGACATCATGAGAATAAGACACTGCATCGTAGATTCTTCGTAGTATGCGTTGTTCTATGGTTGATTTCTGATGGTTTCATTAGTGTTTAGATGATGTTATCAAGAAAAGATATTTCACACATTATAAATGTATGTTAAGGCCGCGTGGTGTTGGCTGCTGTGTTCCATATTGAATTATAATATGGAATGGATCATGAGACTATTAAAACTTCAATATTATTAAAACTCACGTTGAAACGAAACAATTTATCTATTCTGGGCTGCACCGTTTGATACAAAGGTACCAAGAACTTTTCGTTCAATCTTATTTTACGACAAACTGCCGCAGAACAGGATTGACGCAGAAAGGGCGGGAGTATTACTTATTAAACTGCGTTCGGGTTTGCCCGGTGACCGAATTACTGCGTCGCAATGCGTAAGCCATTGTGTTGTCTAAAGGGGACACTAGATCCTGCGACCTTTGATATTGCAGGGAAGGTTTATTCCCGACATTTATATATTCACCTTTTTTGAAGAATTTGAGTAAATACTATGACAAGAAAACGATTAGTAGGTTAATTATACATTTGAATAGAACCTCTGTTGCAATTTTTTTTTAATTGGTTTCCTGTATAAAAGAAATGCAAGTTAAAAATTGCCCTAGCGATCACATCATTTAATTGTAGCCATAAAAATAAGGGCTGTATTGAAGACTGATTTCTGATTGTAGTGTATTTATTACGCTTCATTCATATTATTGTACTAGCTTTCGACATATACTGAATAACACGAAAATACAAAACTAGTTCCTCAACAATACTAATAAGCAGAGTGTGATGTCGTAAATCGTGGCAATCTTTTAAACCTATCCTTTGACCTTCAATTGTTCTCTTTTGTACTAGATGGACGAAACTACGTCTAGTCAAATCGTCTTGTTAAAAAAAATCTTACTTGAATTTTACTTTTTGTTTTTGTAGAAACCGAAGTTACTTTTAAAATAAGAAAATTTTAAAATTTCATTGAAAAAATTGTGTCCATTCTATATTAGAGTGTTGTTTAACATTATTTGGTTATATCAAGCAAAGTCTATAATTGTCACGAACCAACTCCGCGCTTACTCTATTATCGTGATTTCCAGTTATTGCTGGATCGCGTGTTACCCTTCATTTCATAATGTATAAGTTTAGACTGCTAAAAGCGTGACAGGCATTTAAACAGCTGGAAACAAAGGATTTTACTACAATCAGCCGAGACATACCAGGTAACATGCTGGTAGACGTGTGGTTAAGTATTACGATTTGCAAGGGTTAATTCCTGGTAAAAATCTAGAAGGCTAAATTCTCTAACTATAATTGTGATGCTGTTAAGTTTTATATTCTCTTTTTACTGCTTCATCAAGTTTAAAAAAGAGTTTTAGAAATAATCCAATCTGATGATAAGGGAAAACGATTTTGATATTAATTGAACTTACATTAAGTACCAAAACAAAACTCGATTACGAGAATGTTTTGAAAATAAAAAACAATGACCTCGGATGATTTCAAATTTTATTATAATTTAGTATATATTTTTTTTAATAAACCTCATTTGTTGTAATTTGCCGAGTAATTTGCCGGGCTCATCTCACTGTGCTGTTAATTGGGCTTTTTTAGCTAGTAACATTGATACTACAATAAATACTTCATTTATGACGGAAGGCGTTCAGTCAAAACTAGTTTTTACTAGGAAAAACTAGTTGTTACCAAGGCGTTTAGTCAAAACTAGTTTTACTAGAAAAACTAATTGTAACAAAGGCGTTCAGTCAAAACTAGTTTTAACTAGGAATAACGCGTTTTTACTGAAAACGGGTTTTAACTGTAACATATACATAAGGTGTTAACGTGTTACATAACATAACTGTTCTTTTTGGCTTCACCGTAGTCTGTTAAAAAGGGTGATTTTTAGTAAGTAGCATGTCTATGGATGTACCACCTACCACTGAATGATTTTATTTAAGTAGGTATAGATTTTTAGTAAATAGCATGTCTATGGATGTACCACTGAATGTTTTATTTAAGTAGGTATAGATTTTTAGTAAATAGCATGTCTATGGATGTACCACTGAATGTTTTTATTTAAGTAGGTATAGATTTTTAGTAAATAGCATGTCTATGGATGTACCACTGAATGTTTTTATTTAAGTAGGTATAGATTTTTAGTAAATAGCATGTCTATAGATATACCACTGAATGTTTTATTTAAGTAGGTATAGATTTTTAGTAAATAGCATGTCTATGGATGTACCACTGAATGTTTTTATTTAAGTAGGTATAGGTTTTTAGTAAATAGCATGTCTATGGATGTACCACTGAATGTTTTTATTTACGTAGGTATAGATTTTGAGTAAATAGCATATCTATGGATGTACCACTGAATAATTTTATTTAAGTAGGTATAGATTTTTAGTAAATAGCATGTCTATAGATGTACCATTGAATGTTTTATTTAAGTAGGTATAGATTTTTAGTAAATAGCTTGTCTATGGATGTACCACTGAATATTTTTATTTAAGTAGGTATAGATTTTTAGTAAATAGCATGTCTATGGATATACCACTAAATATTTTTATTTAAGTAGGTATAGATTTTTAGTAAATAGCATGTCTATAGATATACCACTGAATGTTTTATTTAAGTAAGTATAGATTTTTAATAAATAGCATGTCTATGAATGTACCACTGAATATTTTTATTTAAGTAGGTATAGATTTTTTTGTCAATTTCAATTCAACGGTAAATGAAAATAAAAGCAATTCAGGTGCACCTGAATTAAAAAAAATGAGGCAGGTGCAGTAACCACCAATAATAAATATAATAGGCGCATTGGACCTAGGTATATGGTGGATAAAATAGCCCGAAACTCTTTTGATTATGGTCTGCCTCCCATACCTGAAGTAAAAGTTATAAACTGACACAATATACGCAGCTACAATTCCTGAACACACTTTATTCAAAAGGAGTTTCCGGTGTCAGAGAACATGTAATTTGCACTTCCATCGGAAAATATAGTTCTATATACAAACCTATAAAAGCCTATACGATACGTTGCAAAAGCAGAACGTGGACTTTTGCCAGAAAATTTTAGTAAAACCGAGACCATTTATTCCATTTTAAAGAGCTCTATTCACTTTGGTATTGTGTAGGTTAGAGGAGGGACATTTCGAGGTGATATATTATATAAGATAACTAGTCGCTTTTCAAATTATTTCACTATCAGATTCAACATTATACTGCAACGTCTTGCTGTCTGACCAAAATGCCGAAGTCTTTGAATTGTCTCAGTTGCCTAAAAGAGCATTAACGCTTATTGTATTAAACGGTTATTGATGTAAATAATTATACCGATTATAAGGAGTAGATACAGTGCATTCAGATTGAATTGAACAACATTGTCAAAATACTTTAATAATGTACATTAGGGGAACAGTTAATTTTTCATTCCGTTCATGTTGTTTGTTGTATCCACTGTCGCGGTTTCGTTCGTCAAAAGTTTAATGAATTATTAGTTCGCGAATAATTAAGATTTGAAGTAAATAGAAAATGTTATTTAGTCAGTGTACGGAAGGAAATTAATTTTGCTTCCTCAAAATGAAACTAGAAACTTACTTACGCACGGCTCTTGGAGCTGCTGCACTTCATCACCACATAGAAGGGAATTGTACAAACATAACTCTACATAATGTGTACAAACGATGAGTGTAGATTTTTACTTTCATTCGGTCGAAACCGTACACAAACGCTAGTTATGTTATTTTCTTTCTCATTACATTAGCATTTTATTCACTAATGTATTGGAACCTTACTGTCAATAGGTAAATAGAGAAATCAAAGAGTTGCTTTTAGCTATATTGGAAACAGAAATTGGTAGAATGACATAAACATTTCCATTTTACCAAAGTACCTCTTGATGCAACATTTCCAATTTTTAGTGTGTAGAATGGGTTATAGTAACGTCAAGAACGTTTAACAAAAGTATTTATTCAAAAGGTTAAGTTATAGATGGACATAGGTATAAGTTATATAGTTACACAGTGCAGTTTTCAGGTACTTGAAGACAAGCTGAAGTCCGAACTGTTTAACCGGATAGTTACTTGACCAAATAATACGATAATATACTCATTATTCCATTATACTTTTGACCCCAAAGTGGGATGGGAAGTGGGATAAGCCTATGAGTTTATCCCAATGGGAATGGATGGAAGGAATGGATCCCAATGGAAGGAATGGGATGCCATTCCTTCCTTCCCTAACCTTCCTTAGGAGGTGTAATAGGACGAGGAAAATACCCCGTCCCGTTATACTTTCTATTCCTCATTTTTCCAAATCAATTTTTAAATTTCCAAATCCGGAGCTCTCCAAGTCATCCCCAGGATGCAGTGCATCCGGGGGCAGTGCATTCTGGACTGATATTGGCACGTTTCACCGATGTCCATGTACGACACTATCTACTTACCGCCAGGTGGAATATATGCCCATTTCTTTCTATAAAAAAACAAACTTATTTAACCCAACTTTTTAACTTTTTTTGAGGCTGCCTGGAAACATTTGGTGAAGGTTTTATCAAAATCGATTTAGTGGTTTCGTTCTTTCATGGTACAAACAAATAAAGAAATGAATCTGCGTAAAAAATAGATAATTTAAAAGTAGAAAGGTCAAGAGTTAAATTATTTAAATACGTGTAGGGCATATCCTCGTAAATTGTGCCACTCTGACAGGGGTTCTCGATAAACTTCTCACGTAGAGCTTTACCTTTACATAGGTACTCGTAAGTAACTTAGGTATATTCCTTTTGCTATTTTAAAAGTAAGTTTACTTATCGTATATGAAGTATACTTGTTGACATTTGTAAGAATAAAGGGGATCTTTGAGAAACTTACTTTTAATACGTTACTCTTTACGTATATTTTCAATTATAAAACGTTTCATTAAACTTATCTAGAATAGGACGGTATAGCAAGTTTGTCTATTTGTCATCTTTTACAAATAATCCATAAACAGAGGAAACTTTTCCTTTTGTTCCATTCCTGTTATAAAACTGAGATTAGGAAAAAAATTACATAAACCATTCAATTTCAAATTGTGTATATTATACAACTAACATTTTTATAGAAATCTTTTTATAGTCACGAGAATCTCTATCTAGTGAAATTATTCAACTTTAAAGTTATCGTTATAAAAAAATATGAATCGACTGTTACAGTCAAAGCTGGGATTATCGTATTCATAGCCTATATTAGCCTACGTTAAAAAATATTAAGGGTGTAGATTGTTGGCCTGAGATCTCGATTTCGAGCGACCGCAGCGCCAAAGTTTAATGTAACATCCGACGGGGCGGATGAATGACCTAGAGAGCGCGATTTTCAAAATGTTTTGCAACAAACGTTCCACGTTGAGAAATTGTTATTGAACTTGAATATTTACAGCATAACAATAACGTTGAATTTTTGGAAACTAGCTGTTGATTCTTTTTAATAGATTAATAAGAGTAGTTGAGACACAATTTTTATGTTTTTCTATCATTTGACATCTGACATTTTTGTATTCTACTTACCTAAAATTCCAACTATTTATTTATTTGTAATTTCACTACCAAAATTTATTCTAATTCGTAAAATATTCATTCAATAAAATAATTGCAAATTCAGTAGGAAGTGTGTTTATCTCTACGCAAGGAAATGTGCCTATTGCGTAAACTCAAATACTTACTTTTTGTTTACGATCACCTCGTCGATATCTAAAAAAAATCCTAGGGTTTTAAAAAAAATGTCAATAAATGAAACACAAGTATAAAAATGATTTATTTACTACACAATAACAAATATGAGTCGCCATTACTCGCTATCTCAAAAGCGTGCTAGGGTTGTACAAAAATTAGTAAATAATTCATTTATTTACTAATTTTAACAGAAGTTTGTAAATTATTAATATACTAATTAAAAGTATGTAATTAAACAATAACGAAATATGAGTTCAAAATTCTAATGGTTTTTCATTCGATTACGGATCAAGTTCTGATTTCTGCTAATTTGATGATAAAATCAATGGCTATCACAAAACCTATCAGAATGAAAACGTTACCAGCTGCCCGATTCACGTAAGTAATAAAAACCGTAGCGCAGTGACGTCACTTCGTTTTTTGCAAATTTAGCCCTTTTAACCGACTTAAAAAAAGGAGAATTCTCAATTCGCTGTATTTTTGAACCAATTTTTATGATTCTTTACACCAGGTAACTCAGAAATTGTATAGTAATTGAGCTATTGGAAGATTTATGACAATCCAAGACTAGATAAGTAAGTGCGTTTAAAACAGAAAACCAAAAGGCGATTTCTAAGTTCCTAAGTTAAAACGACTTTTGGACTGGCGTGTTTACGTGAATCGACTGGCTGGGTAGTTAAGTTACCTGTATCTTTCAAAATCATTAGGCGTTCTTCTCTTTCATAACACGTAAAGCTCTTTCTTTCCTCTCTTTCATAGCCTCTATGATACTGGGCGCGTCACGAATGGGCATGCTTCGTGACTGCCGAGGATCAACTAATTCTGGAAGTAGGCAATCGTAATAAAACCTAACTAATTTCATCTCCATTTTCTCCTCCCAAAATTTGTCGTCCTTTTCTATAATATAAACTTTCATAGGTACAGTAGCACCAAACCAGATGCCAAGCATGCAAACGTTTCTTTTAGTAATATGTACCTGTCCCTGAATTTGGAAATACCAGTTATGATTTTTATTTATGACATAACCCTTGGAAGCCTTGTCCTTAACCCAAAAGGTATGTTTGGCCATTGCTTCATCAAGAGTCATGCCAGCTAAAGAATGTGGGCACTTAATTTCAATTAAACCGTTTGCATAAATGCCATCTGGTGTAGTACCAAGAAATTCATATTGATCGTCGACGAACAAACCGCAACCTTGTATACTAATATTCTCTTGAATTTCTAACTGTTTAATTGCGGTTTCTTCGTTTTCGATACCGTACCGTACAGCAGGCAAACTGGAGATATTACTACCATAAACGATTTTACGAACAAGAACAGCACAACTTGTGCTCTCTCGTTTTTTACAAACTTCCCCGAACGATGATGAGGTTAGTAATTTTCTCCTTGTACTCATCCACTCAGAACTACTTCTTTGCAAATGGGTCGACCTTTCAAGCTCCTCTCTTTCAGCACAAGACAACTTTAAATCGGCTAAAAAAGATGACTTGGCTTTCTCATATAATTCTGGACTCAGATCAGGTTTTTCGCAGTTTGGTCCATAGTGAGCGTCTTTCGATACAGCGCTGTGGCTCTTTTTCAATCTTAATTTAGGTTTAGCAATTAAACGGATTCTACGATTACAATTTTCCACTTTCGCGATCAAAGGATTAGGACTAGATTTAAATATTACTTCATGAGTTTTACTATGAATCGATCCTGTATTAAAAGACACAACAGCAGCTGCGCATCGGCCCGCATAAGAACCACGGGAAGAATAATTTACACGCTTACCCCCTACTAATTTGGCAATCACTGCGTTAAAACTTTCAACTATATTACTTGTACAATTATGAATTAAACTTCTAGAATGATATGACAGTCTTTTACTTAAAATGTGTACCGCGTCCATTAATCCGCATCCAACAATTGCTGGAAGCAACCCAACAGGTTCTATTCGACGAGTATCAGGTCTACAGAAATACTCCTTGCAATATTGGTGATTACCAAATACGTGTTGTGGACCATTTAGGATATCTTCACTAAGATTTTTTATTTTTTCTTCGAGTGACTGATTTTGATCGCCCCAATATTTAATAGCGCATTTTACACCCGTTCTTAAACGCAAATACCTTTCTTTTAGGAATTTCCGCAATTCGCAAGGATACTTAGTGTCTTTCGACAGTTTCTCCAAGCTATTGCAGTAGTTTCGTAAAAGATGATTTTGCATTCAATTTTCTCTAATGTTAAATTACCGTACGGTCGCGAATCTAATATTTTTTTATAAGTACTGGAATCGCCGTCTGCTACAAATTTATTATAAATTACACCGTGATCAACAATGGAACGTTTAAACCCCTCAACTATTATGGTCGATTCCATACCGGTAGATGATCCCGAATAATTCTTGAAACAACGGTGTTCCGAGGGCTGACTGTCGTTCTTTGCGGCTCGTGCACAAACTACGCAGTATTTATTTTTAACTCCAAAAAACAATACTTTATTAGTTTTAATGCCAATTATCGCAGCTGCGCCGGACAAGGCGGAAAAATTCTTACCATAAGATCTCTTGCTCCAACAACCGTCAACAGCAACAGATATTAATGGTGTACCATTTTTATCAACACTACCTATAGACACTGCGTACTCCGCTTCTTCCTTGACAGCTTCTGCCATGGAATGTGCTGCTGTCTTTTCCCACCAATCGCAAACCGTATTATTAATTTCATTGTATAATGAAGGTGACATGATTGGTAGGGCTACTGCGGCAGTTAATGTTTTTAACTGATAGTAGCTCCCACCAGATGATATGATACCAGATACAATTTGATGATTCACTTCCATTCTATCTTCTTTCTTTTCAATCAAACACACAGTAAATTTCATACTACACATACTACATTTCATGATGAGTTTTGAGTCCAGACCAACTTTTACTTCACCTATTATACTGAGGTAACTTAACTTACAATCCATTGGACCGTGGTCCCCTATGGCCTGAAGAGCTTTAAAAAAAAAAGAAACGTCTACAACTCTACGCCCAACTTCCATTTCATCCACCTTTCCCTCTTGGTCGTTTTCAATAACTAGTTCCTGTAAAGAAAGATAATGGCTTGATTTTTTTTATAAAAAATAATTAAAAATTTAAAAAAATGCAAAAGAATTAATACAATATTAGGTTCCTGATGAATAGAAATTATAATTTCTTTACGCATTAGGTATTGTTTTTTTATGACGTCACCTATTTGAACGTAAATTTTCTTTTGAGAAAGTAATTGAGAAGTATTTCGGTACTAAGGTGTTTGTCTCTCGATGAAAATAATAAATATTGCAAGAAAAATCTATAGGTAGGTATTGAGATTTTGTCTTCGCCCATCACTAACTAAGTAGTTTGTTTATTTATGTAACAAGTCTACAAGAATTACGTATAACAACTTACCTCTATACAGCGCGTAGCATTGTTGCTCAGAGTCTCGGCCCCAAGGTTTTCTTTATTTTCAATACTGGAAATATTATTCATCAATATTATCCACTTTTTATTTATTTTGTACAACCCTAAGCCAGACGCTAGGCGCCTCGCGTCTGTTTGGCGGTATAGGTATGTCGACAAAGTTGCGCTGTCGCCTACCTACTTCCACAATTTGATATTTAGACAATACTAGCCGACCCGGCGAACTCCGTATCGCCTTTTTTTTTTTTAAAAATCCTATTATTTTGATATTACATACAGATACTTCAATTTTATTTATCAGTATAGATATAGATAATACAAACCAATATTTACATGTTATTGTAGGTATATGTCTGAATCGGGCGATCTAAATCATATGACATATTGTATTAGCTTTGTAATGTACCCTGTTCAAATGCGATAATAAATAAGTAGGGAGGAACTTACATTTTATTCCGAGATCTTTTGGCTTTCATATTTTTATAATGCGTACAAAACTTTCTTTTCCCTGGCATGCCACTCAAATTCAATCAGTCCTGCGAAAAAAATAGCCTATGTTACTCAGTGATAATGTAGCTTTCGAATGATAAAAGAATTATTAAAATCAGTCCAGTACTTTTTGAGTTTATTCGTTACATACAAAAATCCAAATCTTTCCTCTTTATAATACCTATTAGTGTAGATATTGTATTTTTTACGATTTATATCTAGTTCCATCATGGTTTTCTTTCAGACATTCATTATATCGATACTTTCTACTAACTGAAAATAAATTAATTATAAAAATGTTATACTTACAGTTTTTTACAAAAAACACAAATTCACAATACGTAATTCTGCTGTCTGCAGCCGACAAGCGTGGTGTCGCGTTCACTTACAGAAAGGAACTGCCGCTGCAGACCACCGAGATTGCACGAATGAAACGAACGTTTTATCCCATACATTTGTGTATGAAAAATTTACCTTAAAATATATCTAGATTTTAGGGCTTTAAAAGAGGAAGTCTTTGTTTGTAAAGGTATAAAAAGAAGTATACAGCTATACTTATTGGTTTCTTCAGTGTTCAAAAAGTGTTTCTTTTTATCAATTTGTGTTGATTTATGGGGTTAAATCTGAAAAATACGAAGTCATGTTTTTGCATTTTTACTCAATTTTGTGCGTTTGTTGACGTTTATTATATAACAACTATTAGGTTTAAGAGTTTAATATAAGCATGAACATACTTATTGGTCTTTGATTGTAATATATACAAATTATCATTGATATCAATCATATGTAAATAGGTTAAATATGAAAAATCGTAACACTCTTTTCGGTGATTTTCACGATCTACACCCTTAATATTTCATGAATGCGACTGAATGAATCAGACGTTAGATACAATGAAATATTCATTTTTTCTCGCGACTTGAAGTTAATAAAGAATGCTATATTATCAATAGCTACACGCAATAATAATAATAATTCATTTATTTCAGACCACAAGGTCCATATTTCATTCTATTATTAACTTGACAATTAGCATTGAATTTACTATAGACTAAAGTACATGGCTGATATTTTTGCTGTAGTTGTTGTCAATAGTGTTATATTTTAAAATAGTTAAGTCCCTTTTAAAGCATTATAATGCATTTTACGAAGTCAAATCTACAATAAAAATAGATAAAAAATACTCAACTATGCTATGATTTATTGAAAATAATGGATGGTTATTAGAATTTGAAGAAAAAATAATGTACTGTTTGAAAATGTAAAACAGATACTTGCTAATCGTGGCTATGATAGGTATATTTACGTGCAAATAAATATAAATTTTGAATAGAACAAGGGAAAATTGGTTTAAGTAAATATAAATTTATTCAGATATCGTATCATAATAAATACAAGCGGATCATTAGGATTCACTGAAAAGGGATTTCCGTAGAGCCAGCCCTCCTCCACTCCCGAAACCTTTTGCTTGATGGATGGAAATTACTTTTGGGGCCTCTTGGTTTTCACAGTTTTTTTGGGTCGCTTATACATCTTGCACTCATTCTTCTCTAGCTGTGATGTCACGTTTCGATACAACATCTTCTTAAACTTATAGTATCCCTCCTCCTTAATATTGCTTACCCTAGTCCTGCGTTCAATCATCTGCAACGTAAGAGTGTGAGCTCTTCGTACTTCTTTCTTTTCTTTCTTTGCTTTAGGCCTATTTGGCGGTTTTGCTTTCGCCCTATCAGACTTCTCTTTGTCCTTATTCATTTTAACGTTGACCGGATTCTAAATTGATTAATCTAGTCATTATATTACACCTTCGAGATTTGTGTCGAATTATTATCTGTCAGTGTCAGGGGAAGCGAGACGTTTATGTCGTTTTTTTTTTAAATAATAAAATGTGCCGTTCATGTACCCTGTGAACATTTCATTGGGCTGACGGTTTATAACGAATACAGAATACAGAGTAATTTTTACGTATGTAACACAGAAATTAACATTTTCAGTGCACTTTTTATGGTATATACAAATAATTATGGTATATAGGAAAATAGATTAAACAACATACCCCTTCACCACATTACAATGACATACTTTCAAACAGTGGTGTAAGGAGCGTCTAACAAATTTCTTAGGCGGAGAATCTGTTTTTGTTTCCCTCATAAAGGAGCAGTAGTTGACATGAATTTAGAGGTCTCCTTAGACGATATTCTGCAAATATAATAGTAATGAATATATATATATATATATATATATAACCTTATTTGTTTCCGTTGTAACAAATCAGGCGTTGATAAAAACTTACTTACTTAAAATGTTAGTGAAAACCGGATATTTGTACATCAAAACCATATGAACATTATAAAGTTTTGTATATTCATATAAATTAAATGTATTAATGATATTAAAATATGTATTTACTTATTAAAGTATTGTGACTGTGAATTTGACTTGTGCTGGCCTGATTTGTGTTGACTTGTGAGGCAGAGAACATAATGATAGATATCCATAATCCATAATATCCATAATCCATAAGGTATATGTGTATTTATGTATGTTTATGTATAAAGTACATATTTAAAAACTTGAGTATTATCTTGAATATATCATTACAAAAAAATTTTGAAAATTGTTATTAATTGTTAATTGTTATAAAGTACATCGGTTAGAAGCAGATGTTATACATATTTGGGCGCGGTGGCCAATTACATGCCTACTATTTGTACAGAAATGCCTTGTGATAGGTTGTTGTAATCTGTATCTTGCTGAGCTTGTAAGTAATTGGCCACATCGACCTAAGGAACTGATATTTACACGGTGAAAGGTTTCATATTTACGCCTAAAATGTATATGTGCTTGTTGCTATAATTTAAATATTAAAAGCATAACCATTGAATAATATTATCGCAAGATTATCAGATGAAAACTATCAATCAGTGCATTGAAAATATTTATTTAAATTTAAATTTAGAAGACATTATTTCGTTTATTGTACCACTTACTTACCTCTATAATTCGTCTACACACTTCTATACTAGGTACACGACAGCGCGGGAGTGCGGTTGTGCTATGAGATATTAGTCCCATACCTGGCTTTAATTTTGTAGTTTGATTTTTTAAATTAAATTGTCTTGTATATAAGTATATCAATATTATACAAATATATCGATATACATTAATAAACTTCAATTACAATTATCGTTGAGTACCCAACGTACCCATCGTAAGTCAACCTAACGTTATTTTTACAGCCCTGACAAATTCCTTGAAACCGTACTACCGCACACCACCAAAGGATGCCTAGAAGAAATTTCTTTTGCGATGAGGTCGTCGGTGGTGGCCCTGATTACAATTTTAGTTATACTCGTAGTTCTTTCATCTCAAGAGGGCGGGTTACGCTTAGAAGTGGTTATGCGCGTAAATTGTTTTAGTGTTGGGTAAACTTGAGAACGCTCAGTTGGGTTCCAGACGCCGCGCCGCATACTAAAACTATGTACATGTATGTCCACAACCATCCGCCTTCGTGAGATGCAAGAACTATACCAGTATCCTTTTATTTTGGTGTACAATAAAGTTTATCTATCTGTCTATCGAAGATTTTCCATAAGTATTGACAAAACAAACATATATTGTAGCTAATAACTTATATTGTATACTGTGAATTTATATTGTAGCATACTTTTGTCTTTGCAATTTTATTATAATTAATTTTTTTTTAAATGTCTCTAGTTCGGCGGTGAGGGAAACATCGCGAGGAGACCTGCTTTCACCAGAAATAAAAATCAATCTGGAGTATGTGATCCATCATTCGGCACCGGGCCGCGTGCTGGATTACGGCTCAAAAGCCCCCAGGGATTTACTAGGAGAGGCCTGTGTCCTGCAGTGGGACGTTATAGGCTAATACAAATGTTTTTAATTGAACTGATAGTGAATGTTCATTGTTCGCACTGCAACTATTTATATATCTGCAAGAGTTTTGTGCAAATAACAACGAAAAACCGTATCAATAATACAGTAATCAACTTTGTTATATCTACAATGCACCCTCCATATAATTATTATAATATTTTAAACACAACTTGTTGGCTCCATCGTTTTTTTAAATTAAACCTCTGTTCTGCAAATGATTATTCAATTCCTATTGTCCAAGTTTGTTGTTTTCAATTTAATTTTTGCGTATAACTCAAGGCTCATTTGGAGCAAATGCTTTTAATTTTATAAAAGTTTTAATTTCATTTAGGACCGGAATCAAGGGATCTTGCCGAATATTGAGAGGAAGGTTATTTTTTAGTATTTTGTTGTAGTTTTATAATTATTTCCATGATAAATAGGTACGAATCATGGAATATATTAATACAAATCTGAATATAGATAAATTACAAATCTTTGGTACCGATAACAAAAAAACCTCAATCGCCTAATCGCTTTAAATTTTATTGTTAATACCATAGATAGATTAGACGTGTGATGTCGGTCGGCTATACAATAGCACCATCCCATCTTTTCCCGCAGATGTCGTAAAACGCGACTAAGGGATAACACAGCGGCTGGTGCAGGCCCTGAGCACCTGCACCACCTCTGAAAGAGTGGACTCGTCAGCCCGCTGGGCCAGCGTGGCGTTTTAAGGCCTTACATCTCTCATGCACAAGACAATGTGCTTGAGGAGGCCCATGTCCAGCAATGGATAAAGGGTTGGTTGCATTGCATACCACATGTATATATATATATATATATATATATGTGTGTTCTTGTAGTCTTAACTTTAAAGTAATAAATATTACAAACAGATTACGCCTCGACAAGTTTGTTATATAGACACATACATACAACCATTTAAGAAAATAGGCAACTTTATTCTGAGATACACAGAATGTACATACAACAACAACCAAAAGAATGTAGACAGAAATTCAAAGTAAAGAAACAACAGAAAATTACAATCACAAAAAATTACGATAATAAACAAAAGTATATTAACAAAAAATGCCAAATGAATACGTACAAGTTGTTTATGTACGATTATAAATTAAAACGATAAATAAAAAAATATAAAATAAAAAAGCACTGCGTTTTCAGGGCGACGATGCGGTGTGCGGGCTACGTGTGGGTACAAATCAAAACGCGGGCGATATTACATTATGTTTGAAATTTCCCCTGAGTGGGTAAAAGGTACAAAACTCTATCAAATACAAATGCTTTTGAGACCTTCTTCATACCGGGTGGGTTATTTATATAACTTAGTTTTATGTTTAGTGTTGATATAAAAATATGAGTAAACCAAATTATTGTACTACATTTTTATTATTATTAAGGATTATGGATCCTCTGCGAGGTCCTCTAATGTCTCGTATCACTGCGACCATTGATGGTCTACTGTGCTCGCCTCATGTCTTATAGTTCGCTACCAATGCCTATGGCCTGCAGATATTGTGGGATAGTTTTAGCAGTTAGTTGTTGAATATCTTACGGTTTTAATAAGTAGGCGCCCAAAATATACTAAGTAGGTACTGTATTAATATTTGTGAGATCAATAGATCGATATCAGCCTATAAAGTTCCACTGCAGGATACAGGACTCGGCTACTAGATCACTAGGGGATTTCGGGCCATAACACACTCACGTGAGCCTAGTTCGGATTGGTGGATACACGTGCTCGAGATTATTTCTATTTTTTCATCATGCGGGTTTCCTCACGATGCAAGTGAAATCAAATCGTTCGGTCGACAATACTGACTTCCTATCCCTTTTTTATATGGAAACAAAACGGCGGACGAGCATTGACGAGGCGGTGGAACAGTCCACCTGGTCGAAAGTGGATACTGTCGCTCATTAACATAGGCGATACATGTCAGCATCAGTTAAGAACGTTTACACTCTCTCGAATGCGCTACCTACGTTTAAAGATTTGGGAATGGATTTGGTCAAAAGGGTTGGGAAAATGGAGAGGGATAGAACCCTCTCCCTCCGCTTCTCAATGATAATCTTAAAAATACGTGCAACTATTTAAGTACCTACTGGTTTTTTATATTATCAGTGGCTCGGCGGTCAAGGAAAACGTATTTGTGAGAATGTGCAAAAAAATCTTATTAATAGATACTATTTATTAGGCGTCGTTCACACGGTATCGTCTGGTCGTGCGGCCAAATGTCAAATTGACAAAACCTCGCGACTTTATCCATTTAACTCTCATACAATTCCTTTTAAGTCATTAGTGGCATGGCCGCGTCTATTCTACGACTTAGAAGGGAAGTAAGTAAACACTTTATTGCACACCAAAGAGAAAGTCACTGAAAGTGACACAAAAGTTTAAATAAATATATATATGAGATGTAGGTCTTCCTGGCAACCTTTTGGGCGGGAGATGTATACGAACACAAGAATAATACGTAGATTGAGCATATATTATAATTACTAGAAACAAATATGTAATAAATATGTTTACCTATTGCATACTATATATCAATTATAAAAATATACTGATCCTTATAAACCATGTGTTGGCATCACAATGTTTAACAATCAGAAATATCAGCGAACAGAGGGCTCTGGTGGGAGTTTTAAGTACAAAACTACGTTTGAACTCGTACGAGCTCACTAGTTGTATGAAGTTTGAATATTTCCAGCGTATGAGCTTACAACTTTTTATTCGTTATTCCCTTCCTCTTTTATTCTCTTTATAGTATAACCAACTTTATGTAGGCACTAATGTAGCTCTCCACAAGATTTGATATTTTGGAATTATCAATAATGTTTTTTCCAAAATGTTTGTTGTGCGTGAAGAATATAAATAATATAGAGTTATCTATACCTGAGCCTTGCGCGATAGTTCATGTATAAGCCTATCGCCCATAATTATTATCTATTTAGAATTCTATACATATGTAGTAAAATCTGTTTTTGGCAATAAGCTTTATGTAGGATTTTGCAAGGTCGGCGGCGCGCCCGCATACCCCCTGGTGTTGCAGGTGTCCATGGGCGGCGGTAACACTTACCATCACGTGAGACCGCTTGCTCGTCCGCCCTCTTCTATATAAAAAAAAAATGTACGAGTATAATATGTATAATAGCTTAATAAGTTCTCATATTATCTTACTCTGGATCTTTGTTCAAAAATAAAAAAAAAACACGTCTTTTAAATAAATAATATGGAGTAACATAGTTTAGAGCCATTTTACTGTATATTATTAAAATTTATTAAAAGACCAGGTATTAACATTAGAAAATATTCAAATTATTTATATTTAAAAATATTACTTCGAAGTAAGTAAAATTGTAATCGACACACTTTGGAATACTATTAAAATTCGAAAACTCAATACAGCGCGCCTCAAATAGAATTTTATGTAAGAAACATTTAAATTGGTATGTACAATCTACATATAGTTACTTATAATTCTAACTATTCTATAGGTATTTTGTTTCTAAATAAATTAAGAATCATTATTTACATGAATCTTGTGTGATTTACAATATTTTTTTTATTACATATTTTTAAGTACACTTGTCACTTCACCAGTACCATTTCAATGTAAATCTACTTTATATTATTTTATATTAATCTAAACGGTGTTGTTGCAATACAGAGTATGTAATATACTTAGTATAGCAAATGAAATGTAATACGAGAAAAGGGGAAAATAAATAAAAATTTTATATAGAAAAAAAATGTTGTAATAAACGAATTTCAATTCTAACTCAATTTCAAACGAAATTTTAATTATTCTAATAATGAAAATCTTAAATATGTCTCAGCATTTGGAAACATGATATATTAGTTCGTTGGTAAGTTTTTATGGTACTTACGTTAGCTGTTTATTAAAACAAATGCCTCCATTTTATGTTTCTTTCAATGAATTTAATGGATTAAATCCATTATCATTCAATAATTTTATTATATTATTATATAACATATTATTTTATTCCACGTAATCGGTTTAACTTAAATTTTAACTTTTATACAAAATTATTTTATGAATTTCGATAATAAAGGCTGTAAAAGCGATTAACCTAAATGATTGTACAGATAAAGCAGCCAACGCCTGAATAGCGTGCCTTTCATGTTATAGCTACGGTAAGCCGCGAGTCAATGTATAAACATGAGCACCTTATGCTTCTGACAATAGAAGTTAAATTAGAATAGGGACTTTTGTGCAGTTTGTTCCTTATTTAAAATACGAAGGCTCGATTAGCTGGCAACAGAAATAGTGAAAATCGATCTGTCGTGACGCGGCTGGTCTGATTGGGTCAAACGAATATTCGAGTGAATAATTTACATCGCATAACCGACATCGCGTCGTTTTACGGTTCGTTTGATAATTAATACTCGTATGAATCGGCGGAGTATGAAATGGAATATTGGTAAGGGTACAAAATGCAGAGATGTCAACGGTCATTCATTCCTAAAGAACATATAAGGTCGGGGAAAAAGTTTGTTCGTATTTTATATACAAATTCAAGACATTTTTTAAAAAGTTTAATTACATTTAATTATAATATACTTATATGTGTCGTTTTGTTCTATAACCTATTGCCATCTTGTAGGTAGTGACATGATCCCGTTGCTGTAGAAATTTTGGGATTTTTGGTCAAAAAATTGCGACAAGTAGTTTTGACAGTCTTCCCTTGATGTTAACCTTACACTACCTAAAGAATTCTAAAGAGACCGAAACAAATGGAAATCTGAGGGCGCAAGGTCAGGACTATATGGTGGGTGCATCAACACTTCCCAACCAAGCTCTCTTAATTTTTGCTGAGTGGCCAAAGATGTGTGTAGTCTGGCGTTATCATGATGAAAGACCTTTCCGTTGATCAATTCTGGGCGTTTTTTCTCAATTTCTTGCTTTAGTCTCATCAGCTGTTGGCAGTAGAGATCCGAATCGATAGTTTTGCCCGGCGGTAAAAGCTTATAATGAACGATGCTCTTCCAATCCCACCATACACACAACATCACCTTATTGCTCGTTAATCCGGGTTTCGCCACAGTCTGTGGAGCTTGGCCGCACTTAGACCATGATCTTTTCCGCACGTTCTTGTCGTAAGTGATCCACTTCTCATCACCAGTGATCAATCTTTTCAAAAATGGTTCGATTTCATTGCGTTTTAATAGAGAATCGCAAATGGGTACACGGTTCATTAGGTTTCTTTCAGTGAGCTCGTGTGGTACCCAAATATCGAGCTTTTTTGTGAATCCAGACTTTTTCAAATGAGTCAAAACTGTTTTGTGCTCAATGCCCAGTTCATCAGCAATGTCGTAACTACTTATATGCCGATCTTGCTGCACTTTTTCACAAATGACATCAACTTTATCGGTAACAGGGCGACCGGAGCGAACTGCATCTTTAACATTAACATTTCCGTACTGAAAACGCTTAAACCAACTTTGTGCTACTCTTACTAACACTGCATTAGGTCCATAAACGGCACAAATTGTTTTCGCGGCTTGTGGGTTGTAATAAAACTTTAAAATATATCGAATTTCTGCGTTAGATTCACTCATTTTCTTGGACAGAAAAACAATTGAAAAATGGCGAGAAACAGTTTTTTATTTTTTTATTTCTTTTTTTAAATGTTACCTTTTTAATGGTATCATAACCAGCCAGGTACAAACAGTTCAATCGCAGAATTTGGATCACAACTTAATACATACAAAATACGAAAAGACTTTCTCACCGCCCTATTAATATAAATCTATATTCGTCAAAATATACTTTATACAAATATACAGATTTTTTTCTACTCCTGATACTTTATCTCCTGATAAAGTAACTGTTAACAATCTGATAGATAAATTATCTGCCTATTAAATCTAGGTGATACTGACTTTCTGATAAAGTATAACTGACTTTCTGATACCTCCTGATTTCTTATCAGTTAAAAACACTAAAACACTAAGGGCCTTCTTCACCACTGTGTAGAAGGCCCTTAGTGTTTTAAGTTTTAAAATGCCTTTTCTATGTATACTCTTTTATACTTTAGTGTGTTTTGGGTTACACTCTTTCTCTGTGGTGTACAATAAAGAATACCTACTTACTTACTTTAAAAAAATGAAGTTTACCTAAATTTGCCGAGTTCATGCCATTAGCATAATAATATATGTGTATGTATAACATAATAATAATATAAGTACATAAGTGACTTTAAAATCACAATTAAAATCACATTACAGAAATTGCAGAAAACACATTTTTGAATTTGAAAAAAATATACAATATATCGAGTAACAATGGTGCAATGGATATATTTATCTTAAAAAATAGAATTATTTTCTTTTTAATTAATGAAATGAATGAAATTTCTTTGAATTGAATGTTCCCATTTCATAGCAAACGGATTCTCCAACTATGTAGTTGAGGAGAATGTAATCTAAATTTGGGTAAGTGAATGAATATGGAAGTACAACTCCAATATCAATATTAGTGTAATGTTTTATCCGCGATACGCGGAGTCAACGTTAAAAAAGGAATCCAAAAGTTCTGACCTTGTAACCTCCTGTTCACTCACACTCGATCTTCCTGGGGGCCCCCGGGACTGCTGAACAGGGATGCGCTTAATAGCGCCGATGCAAGGTGTCGTTCACTGTTTTCACTGTCACTGCCATACACTTATTATCCAACTATGGTCACTCGCGTGCCCCAAGGTCTCCCAAAAATGTGCAGCCTACTTGCACAACAACAAATTGCGATCGTATCGCACAAGGATCAATGGCCGACCCGAGCCGCCGAAGGGTCAAAAGCTAACTAATGGGCGATCCGCGCCCGCGCAGCACGTGAATTCACCCCTCACCCCGCAGCCTCCGAACAATACCGAACATGTAATGAAACTGGTGACTTATTACAATACTGATTGTTCCACAGGGAATGATTCTGGAGGTAAACATAATTATATATGTTACGATGAATCCAAAAAAACTGTTGCTGTGTTTATAACATTGTAAAGACTCACGCAATAACTACTGGATAAATATAATGTGACTTTTACTAGGAGGTAGCCAAGAAGTCCTTGGTACTAAATCATGTACCTACTGTAGCACATTCCTATGTATGTTTCAATACCTAGTACCTCTAAGGACTCTATTGCGAAAATGGTCATGTTTTTGAATAGAAAAAAGCATTTAACATAAATTCAGCACACAAAATGTATCTCGTATTAGATATTTCTCTCAAATGTGGCACTTGTATAGTGCCCTCTATAATTGGGACAGTTAAAGAGCCATTGTTGGTTAATGCTAACGAGCTGCATGCTGGGAAATCATTTGTGAACAGCTATAACAATTTTACCGACGACGGGTTTAATGATAAATTTAGTTTATTATATCTCGCATTTGGATAGAGACAGTGGTACTTTTGAAAATGAAATGATACAAAATTCTTTAATTTTAGTGATTAATAGACAATTCTGATTAAGTCTCATTTAAAAACAACAACAATAATTTTTAAAAAAATATTCGCAAACAGGCAATTGAACTCATCGCTTCGTTTGATCTTTCGCTTTTCTTCAGCTTTTACCAAAGATCTTTTAAGTCAGCTAATCAGAGCTCGCACTGGGATGAGCGTCCCGTGTAAGGTCTACCTTTCCCGGAGCGCCCTCCCTAATCGGGGTCTCATCTGTTCCAACTATGTAATAGTTACTAGTAATTAAGGAATAATTGTCAATCGCAAACTTGTAGATATCAGAAACGTGATACTGAGTTTTCTAAAACAATCTTTATAAATTACTCGCCTAACAGCCACTGAGGAATTTCTATCAGTTTCCCTACGAAACTCCGAGCTGCCCGGTAATTGTTGTCATATTTTTCGTGTCAAAGTTTGTGAGAGCGGGCGGGCTCGACAAGTTTAGCCTCTGATGGCCTAAATAATGGTTAACAAATGAGTCGGATGATGATGAAGTAAAAAGTGTAAATCCTAAATGAAAAACGTATTTACGTTGCGGTTTTGTATCTACTGTTTTCGAAACTTGAGATTTAGATAAAAAACCATTTTTGTGAACAATTCCTTCTATGGTTAGATAAATACCCTATATACTTGGTCTGTTCGAAGTAAGATTTTCGTATCACCGTGAACTCACAGTGGCCTTCAGCCAACACTTTTACCAGGTATCGGCACCTGTCTGGGTGCTTCTCGCCAACTCGTGATCCCGCGGTACCCTTCCAAAGTAACGCCCTAAGCCGAGGTGTGTTCCTTCCGCCGGTCCACCGGCGGGGGAGCCCTTAGCCACGTTGCTGCACACACTTTTTGGTCGTGGCTGCGCGTTTTTAGCGTTCGCCCTAAACCATACATGTCCAGTGACTCTTGAAAGGCCATTAGGACCACAAGAATTTACTCATTCCGAAAGAAAAAAAGTAACATTTCTATGTACTTATCGGGATTTAAGCGATGATCGTGTGGACGTGTGGTGTTAGTCGGCTTTAGAATAGCACCAATACATCTCTTCCGGTAGGCGCCGTAAAAGTCAATAATAAAGCCGCTGCCAAAAGCCTACACCACTACACCTACTACACCACCTCTAAAAGACTGTAGTCCCCAATCAGCTTGGTCAGCATGGTGTTTTACTACCATACATCCCTCATGCACGAGTCAATGTGCATGAGGAGGCCCACGTCCCGTAGTGGACAATATAGGCGTTGGTCACGGTTAAGCCATGACCAATGTACTGGTATGTGGCATCTACACCATCCGCAACACAAGGAAGCAGTAACAATCTTAAACTGGAGGTCGGTGGGACCGACCCGAAGAATAATCAAATTAGTCTGCCATAAGTTAACAAAGTTAAATGCTATATGGAACTACATATGTATATCTATAATAAGTATGTATATGTTAGCCGAGCTACATGCAAAAGGAGGTACCACATTCATGGTATATCTAGCTAGTAGTTCCGCTAATTTGAATTAAAATTCAGTATGCTCTGCGAAATTTGAGAAAGTATTTCATTATATTGACGGGAAGGGAAATAAGGTAAAGTGGAGAGGTTTTTTTAGAGTGGCAATTGTTACTAGTATTAACATAGTAATGTTAATAGTGTGGGTGGAGGCCTGTGCCCTACAGTGGGACGTTTAAAAGCCTGAATTCATAATCATGATCAGTAAATTTGTAGGAAAGATATTGCAGGTCATCTAGTGAGCAATATTGCTTCCCTCAATACTACATATTTGTCGGTATAAATATCATAAAGTGCTAGTGTGCTACTCATAATTCCCGTCGTCACTAAAGAAATCGTACGGCAGAGTTGTCACAGTTGCGATGTAAAATAACGCTCTCTGGGAAAACAGCGAATCAAGCAGAAGAACATAATGACGGGGCAATTTAAGAAGGTATTGTAGAGAGATAGGTTATCGTTTGGAACGCTTCGATTTCGTCAAGTCGCGTAGATTCGGCAACTGTAGCATTATCGTACGCATCATATAGAAGGGATAAACTTGGGATAGCTCTTTATTGGTCTGTGGCTGTCTGCAAAAACATTTCGGTGATGGAATCTAAGTACAAACTCAAAGATTCGTTTGAAAATTGTGTGTAAGTACGTAATGATGTTAAAATTTGTCAGATGCTTTTTACGTAGTCTCATTTTACAGGTATTGCAAATTTGAGGTCATTTTATATAAGTAGGTATTTACATCATATTATTATTTGCTAAATATTACAAAACACAGTAAGCAACTAGATATAGCAGCAACAACAGTAATAATAGCAGATAATAATAGATCGTCTTATTAATAATAACATAAACATTTCTACGTCTAACTTTTAGTCTAAAATGAAGTTAATTTAATTGATATTCATCCATTGAGTAGACATATTTTTGAACTAAGTACCTTTTTATTTGTTTGTCGAATAATGTTAGTTTTGATTATTTTTTATATCTGATGGTAAAGCATGTAGAACTCTAACATAAAAAGGGGTTCATTTTAAGAAAATAAATGGTAATAAAGTAAATACCTTTAACCCTAACAGACTTGTTAAAAATGTTTTAGCAATCAATTACATTAATAAGATCCCTCCACGATGTATACGACTTCTGCAATTCGGGTTTAACGTATTTTCTTGCTATTGAAGCGTTGGTTCTAAAGGATATCTTATCTCCTTAATACTTTCTAAAATTACACTGTCATTATGTACTACTCGACTCCGTGATTTCCTTAATTATGAATAGGGATTCATTTATAAGCCAACTGTTGGCCAACTGTGTCAAATCTAACGATGTCAATCTCCTGCAGTGGGACATTAAAAATGGTGAAAAAACATTTTGAAAGGCTGTGAGACGCTACACTAAAATTGTCCACGGATGTATTCGACGATAAATCGTGGGCTTTGATTTATAAATGGTAGTTTACCACCATCATTACCACCAGGTGAACTGTTTACTCGTCTGCCATCTTCTTCCTATAAAAAATAAGAAATGCAATCCCTTTAATTACGAAAAATGTGTAAGTATACTTACTCCAAACATGCACGCTCCACCCATGCTGTTTCTCCTCGTCACTGTTCCCTGCCGCCTGCATCTGTCCAGCCGCCTCAGTCTCTGGCAATGTTCTCCAACGCTTCAGAAGTTCTTTGGTCTTATCCTTCGTCTTGTCACAGGCTTGCTTCCAGTTTGTGAAGTACTTGCGGGATACTTTTGGGCTTGATATCGACGTCGCTTTTGAGTCTTGCCTATGTAAGAATGAGTTGTAATATAAGAAACATGAATATACATGTTGAAATAAAAAAATAAATAAAAAATACCTCTAAATATTCAATTTCTTTCGTGAAAATTAAGAACTCCTGTTCTACGACTTTTTAAATAAACAAAGACATACCCAGACCCGAAACAAACATTTGTCTTTAAACAAATTAATGTCCGACAGGGAATAGAACCTGGGACCTTTTGCACAGCAGGCAGCGGCAGTACATAGGCACCAACTGCGCCAATCGGTTGTCAAATTAAAACTTAACATTTTTTTTCACACAAATTTGTCAAAAAAATGATCAAAACTTCAGAATTGGACTATTTTGGCGATGGTACTTTTAAGTGTGTTCCGTTGTCATTCTATCAATTACATACGATTCACGTCGATTTAGGATCCACCGTTAAGTGCTCAAATATGGCTCCAGTCATATATAGCTTTTTACCTGATAAAACCGAAAACACATACACACGTTTCTTTGAACTGATAAAGAAGAAACTGCATGTCAATATGAAATCCTTCAAATGCGACTATGAGATAGCTGCCATTAATGCTATGAATAAAACTTTTCACTGCAATATATCTGGATGTCATTATCATCACTCCAGAGCAATATAGAGGAAAGCCAAAGAATTAAAACTGAAAACAATCGTTCTGGAAATAAAGTACTAAGACTGATCAGTAACATTTCATTACTTAGCTAACGGTTAGCCGGCATGGGACACAATTTTAACTATTTCACCTGATTGCGAAAAAATGGATTTTTTTTTAAGAAATACTATGTGCATGAGTGGATTACGATATTTTCTCCGGCTATTTTAAGCTTCTCAGTCTAAAAAAATATAATAAGGTCTGTAGTTTTGTTTTTATCTTATGTTAATGTGTTTTAATTTAAAATGGTAGTTTTTTTTTCGTTGAATAAGTGTTTTGTTTTATTCATAAAATAGATTTTTTGTATTAATATTTTACGTCTTTCATTAAATTCAATATTATTTTAGATATTTATTGCCCACCTTCGCACATGGGTCATTTTGCGTATATGTCAATATGAGAAATTGAGATTGGTCGTTTTGCGTATTGGTCATAGTCATTATACGTGTAAACGGTTGCACTTTCGTTCTGATGTATCCATTTGATTTATTATGATAATATTTTGTTGATACGTAGTAGATAATTATCACTAGATGGCGCTGTAATCAGTTCAACACGTATTAGTGAAAACGTAATATGCTAGATGGCGCTATTATAAATGTCAATACATGATTGTATATTTGTATGAAATTGTAAACCGCGTTAACAAAGTTTTCGTATCAAGAATGTATATATACAAAAGTTTAGAACAAATCAGTGTACTTGCTTCGGCAGTACATATATTAAAATTGGAACGATACAGAGAAGATTAGCATGGCCCCTGCGCAAGGATGACACGCAAAATCGTGAAGCGTTCCACATTTTTTGACATTTTATTTATTCGTGTTCTAATTGGCTATTTGAATAATTTTTATTAATGACTAGCTGACCCGACAGACGTCCTGTCCAAATTTCAATAAGTTCATACAAAAATCCCATAGAAAAACGCACTTTCAGTTTTTCCCGAATTTTCCAATTTTGCGGGCAACTTTTCCAATTTTTCTATCCCTAAAAAACTTATTCGGACTATTACGAACATTTAAAAAAAAATACCCAAATCGGTCCAGTCATTCTCAAATGATGCGCTTACCAACGAACAGCATTTAATTTTTATTTATATAGATAATAAAAAATATTAGATAATGTAGCTTAGGTATAGGCCAACAATAATAAATAAAATGCGTTTTTCCATTATATCCAATTACAAATATTTTGTTTTTATTAAATAAATTAAACATTTGTTATCCGTATTTTACGAGATCCGAAAGGCAAGAAGCCATGATTGACTACCGCGTGACGTCACATCACAAAATTTTTCGCCGCTGTGAATTTTTCTATTCTGAAAGTTAGATTTTATTGATTGTTCTTGGTCTACACAAAATGGAAGGTGCTTTTATTAAAGCTGATGGTGCAAATTTTCCGAAAGAGGATTACCTATTTATTATTGAAAACATTGCTTGCAATTTTAGATCAATCTATTGATTTGATCTAAGCTTGCAATGACTTTTGCTCAGCTAATTGCAAGATTAGAAACGTGGAAACCTCTGTGTACGCATATAAAACTAATAATTTAATTCTATATTATTTCTAATATTTGTTAAAATTACTTAAATTAATTACTTACTTATAAAGTAGACAAGGAAATATTTATATTTCCTTGACTACTTTATATAATCACATGCTTAATTTTAAGCATACAACAACGTTTTTAGATTATTTAGATTTCTCTGAAAAATACAAATGAATATCTAGATAATTCGTTGTTTTGTAATGAATATCGGTTATTTACATGTTTAACGTTTAACAACCGAAATTTTATGAAATGAAGAGTATCTAGATAAAAAGTAAGTATATATAAGTATAGATCCTTTCATAGGCTCTTAAATTATAAACTAGAAACTTAAACTTAACTGAAACTTAACCAGCTGCTTAAACTAGAAACTCATAATAGAAAACGTGGTGGATGAACACCCTTGTGATTAGAAGGGCTCTCTACAATGTAGGAGGGGTATGGAGAGCAAGGGAATGAATATGTATTATGTATTGGTTGAAAGAAAAGAGCTCTTAAGGATCATGAGTACCACGTACTACTTTTGAATGGAATACCACAACCCTGTTGATTTGACTGGAGGCTCGCTGATTGATTTGTTGACTATGTAGAATTAATTGACTGTGTAATGAAAATGAGACAGGCCAATCTAAATGTTGGTAACTTTACAATCATTTGAACGGATTTGGGTACCTTATAAAAAAAATGATTAACTTAATTGTGAATCGTGCGGAACATACGAAGATGTCCAACATCTATTGACGGAATATGTCAAGAAGCGGGTTGGGAGGAAAACATTAATGAATGCACTTTGCTTGAATAAATTAGATGTCGGTGTTTCTCAAACAGTTTTGTTGGACCCGACATTTAATGAAGCAAAGCTTCTTTATTCATGCAATAAAATAATATGTTTTATAAATGTATTAAATTGTATAAAAATAAGATATAAGGAAATACTTGTTTATACGTATTTGTATATAAGAATTTGACGGGATTGACATGTAAGTATACAAAGGTGTACCAAAATCCACAAAGAAATTAAAAAATCTACGTCCTGTTCTTCCTGGATTCAATTCACAATCATTGAATTCAGTGCACATTCTACCATTAACATTCTACCACTAATAATACATTACGTAGGTATGTGTTGTTCTGAACTCTCAGTGATAAATAGATAATAACATTGTTTGAACTTTGTAGTAATTTACTAAGTTTAGGCTGACACAGATTGAAACAACGGCTGACTATGGTCGAGATATAGGTTTCTGATACATTATATCGAAGTAAACTGTAATCGGTGTGCGTGATATCGACAGGAAAACTTAGACAAAATGAAATAGAAGGACGGGTTCAAAGAACCTGAACCAATTTAACTCATTTTTTTTTAGAATAATAAAGGTTAGAGGAGCAGATAGTCCACTTGGTTTTATGTGGATACACCGTCGTCTATGGACATCCATGATACACGCCCAACATCAGTCCAGAGTGACAAACGTTAGCATGTACCCGGGTACGGTGTCAATTTTGGAAATTTAGGAATGGTTTTAGAAAAAGGATTGGGAAACGGGGTTGGGATGAGAATGGGCTACTGTATATCTCACTCAATATCGAAACAAGTACGTACGTTGCAAAATGGAATGGGACACAATTGGGAAAATCCAGTACGTTTCGAGGCCGGCGGCGGTGATCACTTACCATCATGTGGCCAGCCCGCTCGTCTACCATCTATCTATTGTATAAAAAAAATACGGTAGTCTTCTGCGAGTGCGGGATAACGTAGACAGTCGAATGGGTTCAGCGACTATGGAATTGCACCGTGACCATTCCCTCCTCATATAATGTTATTAATAAGATACATTTCAAAAGAGATGATAATATATTCAATTAGGAATAATATTAATTTGTTGAAGTGAAACATTTTTCATACAATATCTAGCTGCCTATGTTCTAGTCGACGGTACACAGTCTAGACTCTAGTCAATGTTGCTAATAGTGCTATATAACCTCAGAAGGCTGCAAATATTATGGATAATAGACTGTGTTTATAGCCTTAACCGTTTTTATAGCTGATTTTTTACAGTAAGAAGATGGTATACGAGCGGCAGTTCATGTAACGTGATGCCGTTGATGTTCATGACACCAGTTACTCTAGGTGAGAAGAAGATTCCGCCGATAAAATTATAAACGTTAAAAATTAGACTAAAACAAAGGATAAACGATGGAGGGACTCATGACTCATGATAATAATACTCGTATGTAAGCGAACTAGACAAAAATATTTAGAATAATTTATGATGACGAATTGTCCACGGTAAGTGGATACTGTTGTCCTGCAATATCCGCGATACATACCAACAACAGTTGAGAATGATAAACTTGCCACATGCTTGGATGTACTGCTTACTCTCGGAGATTTAGGAATGGATTTGGAAAACTATTGGTAATGTTGTGTATCGGTTGAGTATCTAATCTAATAACTCATATTGTTCTAACTTCTACTAATTTCATATTGTTCTAAGTTCGTTCCATTGGGTTTAGTTCGTAGTTCAGGTACTTTTGCCGCTAACTTTTACTCACTATGACATCAGTCGGCCGAGCCTTCAATCATTTTGACCAAGCTGATAGATTCGTGTTGATGCCGTACCTCTTAATTACAAGGCTAAGTTTAGCTTCGTCATTATATCGAATTTTGGGGAGGTAAAATGTGTAAACCAATTTTCTTGTATAAAATTCTGGAGATTTGTTTAATTTAAGTCTGGTAGCAAACCATACAACGACTGTATCATTATCATTAATTAAATTTAATTGAATTGAATGATATTGAATTGACTTGAATAGAATTGAAATGTAATCAAAATAATCATTATTATTAATTATTTTGAATCGTGACTCCCAAACTAGAAAAAAATGCGTAACTTGGGTATACATATAATTGAGAAATGAGCACTCAGTGTATGGGCATCTTAGAGCCAAATCCGATTTAGAATGTTTAAAAAAAAGCGTTCACTAGCAACCGATGACGGTATAGATGTTGAAATAGGTGTTTTTGCGGTTTTGAAATAAATTTAGGTATTATACGATGCGCGATGGTAATTAATATGATCAGTTTAATAATTAATATGGTTATTATTTGTGGTTAATATATTGGCTAATAATATTAACTTAATTTGATAATTAAGTGAAACATGTGCGAAGGGAATCCGTACGTGAAACGTAAAGCTTTACAGAGGTAGATTAAATTCAGGCGATAACACGGTTATACTAAAATGTTACTTGAAATTAATAATTATAATGCATATTGCGCATCTATAGAAATTCAAAATAAAAATGCACAAATGTTACGTAGACATGGAATTTTAAAGAAAACTTGCAATGGTAAAGGTGTCAATTGAAAGCCCATAATTCAACAACAAAACATTCGTTTCTGATGATTATTATCAAGTTTTTGTTTTAATTAAGTTTAAGTTTTAATTAAGCTGTAAAAATAATCTGCGTTTTAAAATCGTAACATACCAGTGAGGTTCAAAAGTTTTAGGCCTGACATACTTCTAGATGTCTAAAAAAGACAAATTATACGTCATTGTAATTGTCATTTATCTAACTAATTCGTGTATAATGTTTAGAGCTCAACCCTTATGATCCTTCGTTACCTTTGATTCCTAGACCTTAGAACAACAGGAAGTCGCAAAATCTTTACAATGTTTGGAATATGGTTCCGTGATTAAGTACCTTACAGAGGAAGGCGTTAGCCCGACCAATATCAAACAAAGGTTAGATAATGTGTAGAGGGATTCTTCTCCTTCTACACTGTTGATGATGTATTGATGTAAGCAATTTCGTTTAGGACGAGAGTCCATCGACGACGAATCTCGCTCCGGTCGAACCGTTGATGCACTCACTCCAAACATGAACTTAATTCATGAATTCTTTTCCATGAACATCTTCATATAAATAAAGTTAGTGCGGGGTGGGTGTCAAAAATTCTTGTGTACAATTCTTGTACAATGTGCAGCTAAATGAACGAGTAGCGTGCTCTCAGGAACTTTTAGGACCTTTCAGAGAAACGGAAACAATTTCTTGGAGTCAATTGTTACTCCCGAGTAACTACTGTTGTAACTGAGGATGAAACTATCATTCTCTACTATGATACTCTTTCCAAAAGGGAGTCCATAGAGTGGCATCTTTCTGGTGAAGCACCGCTTAGAAAGACAAACATGACTCAGTCCACCAAAAAGGTTATGGAATTGTCAAGGAATATTCCTTATAGACATAAAAGTACGCAATACTACGGTGACTGGAAGCTATTATGCTAACCTTACGAGAAGCAATCAAGCAGAAAGATCGTGGAAAACTAAGTAAAGATGTGCGTTTTCTCCATGACACTGCACCTATCCACGGCGCCGCAGTTGCGAAAGCTGCTGTTTCAAAGTCTGTCTTCACGGAAAATCGCCAATCACTATAAAGTCCTGACTTGACTCCCAGTGATTACTATCTGTTCTCAAAACTCAAGTTGGACGTGAGGGGTAGAAGATTTTCCACTGATGATGGAGTGACCGCTGTGGTTTTCGCCCATTTTGAAGACAAAAATTCTGACTATTTTTATACTGTGATAGAAATGCTAATTAAATGATTCTTTCTAAAAGTGTGTTCAAATTGACGGAGCCTATTCTGAAAAATGAAAATGTTTCATGAAGTTGAGCGTCGTTTTTCTTTGTCAAGCCGGAACTTTCAAACCTCTCCTCATGTCTTGGACAAATAATAACAATACAACAAATTTATTATTTTTTAATCCCAAAGGTGCGATAACTCTATAATACATGATGTATGGTGTGTTTATAAACATTCTACATCGATCTTGGCTCAAATATTGGTGCTACATTGTCATCAGGTAATAATTAAGTAAGTATTACATACTTTTATCAAAATCGTTAAAATCTTTGTCATAATTCGTCCTCCACTAAGTAGATATTGTTAGAAGCTCACACATACTTTTGCGGCGAACTCCATTAACTCATTATGCTATTAACAGGCTAGTTGTCGAATCATCGATCATCCTGGCCGAGCTGATGGATTCGCGTCGATTCCGCGTGCCTCTTAATTACAATGCTTGTTTAGCTTCGTCATTATACCGATTAGCGGACAAATAAAATGGGTTAACTGATATTTTGCATACAATGTAGTTGATTTACATGATATTAATATGCATACCAAGAATCATTTATCATCTGACTAATTTTTAATTATTTTGCGTCAAGTAGAATTATATAATCTGTAGTCAAGATCTACATTCATTATATTAGGATAAATAAATTTATCAAGAAGAATTATATAATCCGTGGTCAAGATCTACATCTATTATATTAGGATAAATAAATTGTATTACATAAATTATCAATTCCAAAACATTTCCAGCTAAGGTCCAGGCTGATCCAGTGATTAGAATAGTGTTTACATTTGACAAGTAAACAATTCCACTGAATCATAGATACAATAGCTATGTGGTGTCGACGGGTATTAGAGTAGCACCACCCCATCTTATTCGATGGGTGTGGTTAAAGCGACTAAGGGATAACAAAGACGCTTCCACAAGCCCTGAGGAGCTACATCACCTCTAAAAAAGTAGACTCGCCAACCTGCTTGGCCAGTGTGGCATTTTACGGCCATATGTTCATGAACTCCATGTGGGCGATATAAGGGTTGGTTACGATTCCTTAACCCAGAAAATGCGTTATTTTTTATTTTTATTTGTTTTGTAACATGGTTGTAATAACTTTGGCGGGAATTCGAGAAGTGAAGTTGACTTTCTGTATGATTAACTGTAAAAAATGTGTATTGTACATTTTGTGGTTAAATAGTGATAGTTTATTAAATTTCAAAGTGTTTTTTGTGCGGAATATTTGTGATAATCAAATTAAAGTATAGGACTGCGTTTTTCGAGTACTTCCAAGGAGTCCTCTTCTGTCTTCAGTAAACGTACTATCATTTTACTGGGCGACTCCTGACTTACTTCGATAGGACTAGACATTGACAGGATACGTTTTAAACTTAGAAATTGTTAATTACGAAGAAAACTTGATACTGGCAGAATGTGTTAATTGCACTATTGCCATATAAGAAAAGAGAACAACAACGAAATATATGAATGTAAAATCCCAGTTCTGTGTTTGTATTCTGTGTTCTATTATAGTATCACGTTACAAAATGGCGTTGCCCGATGGCGAGGCCTGAGGCTTATTTGAGGTTGGATGGTAAAGTAGTCACTCGAGCGACGAGTGAAAAGTTGCCAACTCTCAAACAAGTCTCGTAACTTTACTGCAACAGTCTATTTACTTACACCAACTTGAACTTGTGGTGGTCCTGTTTTAAATACTAATTTTGTAAAGAGACACTTTAACGTGTAAATTACTATTCTGCATTTTCCTTCGAACACTTATATTTATATACTATTATATTGTAAAATATATAAATATATAAACCGTTCTTTATATTTATACTTTTTGGCGGGACCTAGTAACGTGTTTTTTTTTTAATATTATAAAAATTGTGTAGGTATTATGTGATTTGTGGTTTAATAGTGATAGGTTATTAAACTTCAAAGTGTTTATGTGCGTAATGTTTTTGATAATCTAATAAAGGCGTGGGACTGCGTTTTTGGTGTGCTTTCAAGGAGTCCTCTTCTATCCCCGGTAAACCTACCACCATTTTACTGAGCGACTCCTGACTACTCCTGAGTTACTTCGTCGGGACAGGATACGTAATACTTTGAAATTGTTTATTACGAACAAAACATAACACTGGCAGAATGTGCTAATTACACCATCGTCATATATTAAAAAAAACTTAACACTGGCTGAATGTTTTTTTTTTTATGTTAGGAGAGACAATCAGGAAAACCCTGCATGGTCACCTGGTACCATCTAGTCAAGCCTTTATAAAGGCTAGCCTAGGTGGTATCAGGTAGTGCCGGACTCCTACCGGCACTGGCTGAATGTGCTAATTACACCATTGTCATATCGCCGGCCCCGGAGAATAAAATGGTAATCGACATTACCATAGTTTTAGTGTTATGCGATATTTGAAGTATGCAGAGCAAAATACATCTTCTCAATTTTTTTCGTAATTTTTCTATCGTTATTGACAAAGTTATAAGATAATACAATATTACTCATCGTTTTTTCTAAGACGCACATTAATGCCAATTAATGTGCCAATTAATTAAATGCCAATTAATTAATGTCAGAACATTTTTAGGGCTCAGAAAAATAGCTTTTATTTGAGTCTTTATTAGATTGTCTACGTCTATTACCAGTTAAGTTATAAGCAAATATCGGTTTTTTATTTTTCCTGAAAAGTTAAGTTTTTGCGATTACCATTTTATTCTCCGGGGCCGGCGATATATTAAAAAAAACGTTCTAGTGAAAGTAATAGATCAAAGTATAGTTTTGATGTCCTATTAAATACGTTCGTAGCGTTCATTACTCAGTACAAGGTAGTAACCGGCCACCGGGCTCGGTAGTTAAGTAACTGCGCGTAGAATAAAACAAATACTAGAAATTAACAATAAGCTATGGATTTTTTTTTGTTGTGAAAACTGGTAGAACCCATTCTACTCTTGATACTGAGTAACCTATTTTCAGTCTTTTGAGTTACTTCGGTGACACGTTGTATATTTACTTACTTATTATTTATTAAAATTATTACAGTTATAGTAATTCAGTAATTGTTGTGGCGTTAAATATGACAGTGCTATCGCAACAATGAGCAACAGTTACAAATCTAAGTCAATGCACTAGTGTTTATTAATTTATAAACAAAGATGTTTTTGTTTTATAAAATATCCAATCTATTTAAAGGATTCAAAGCATAAATAATAAGGATCGGTCCAGGAAATAGCGTTATCGTGTTCGTGAACTTCTGCTTACCTTTAAAAATGTCTGGAATTGTCTCTGTTTCTGTACATTCGCGTCCTTACTTATGCGTTTGCTGTGGCAGGTATGGACTGTTTGCTAATAAGCAATCTGCTCAGTCCTTCCTTTGTTGGACACTGTGCAGTACTGACTAGATGTAAACATCGTCTATGTCGAATGTATCATTAAATACCTTTCAAAAATGTCCTTGAAACGCTCGCTATTTTCGGACAATTTGACTATCATCGCTAAACAGTTTGTTATGTATAGCTTTGTGTTGAAGTAACAGATAATAATCTACTAGATAATCTACTTATACAGCTTTCCATAGAAAAAAAGGCACAGTGCATTTTGATGATATTTGAGAAAAATGTTCTTTTTTTAATTTTCATTAATTTATAATCATGCTAGAAACTTGGATAAAATAAAAATTATAAACCTTGTTTATTCTCTTTCTTTACTTTTCATTTCTGAATATAATGTTACTTTTTTTTTAAATTTCATTGCACAAGTAAACATGTGCCTTACGGTATTCTCTACCAGCCAATCACCAGATCAAACAGAGAACAAAACCGAAGTTCAGTTTTGGCTTATATACAAAAATATAATACATAATAATATATAGGAATAATAAATATACATATAATACATAAGCATATACATAATTATGCTTTCGTTAAAAATGTTACTATTAGTTTTCTTCTTAGCAGGGCATTATAAGCTGATATATTACAGGTAGTGTGTTACAAAATTTGTAATGGATTTAATACCGACAAGGCAATAAATGCATTACAAATTACCTTTAATGGGGTCTTCAAAACTTCATTACACTTAGTATTGCCATTATTAAATGCCTACTATCTACCTTAAACTCCTTAGAAGATTTTAGGTTACAAGATTTTTTCTACAAGATTTAGAGATGTTAATATAAGTACTTGTAACTTAAATGTTGACGGTAATTCAATGAACGTTTGCGATAAAAGTGGAATTAACTATAAAAAGTGCTTTTAGATTTATCGCTACTTCTTCGCAACGACTGATAAGCTCAGATTGTAGCGCCTGTCTGCTATGCAAAAATGTTCTGTGTTCGATTTCCCGTCGGACACTCATTTGTTTAAAGACACATGTTTGCCAGAGTCTGGGTGGTTTGTGGCCGTCTATGTGTATGTCTCTGGGTCCACAACACAGGGAATCCTAGTGTGAGCCTTTGTTATATTATATACAAATTTTTGTCCGGAATTTCGTTCTTGTGGTCTACATGAATGCGTTCATTCGGATTACAATCGACACGTTGTCCAAATTTTAACGAAATCAGTTTGATCGTTTCGACGTAAATAAATACCAAACATCCAAACTTTCGCATTTATTAGTGACTTAAACAGGAATAGTAAGATATTTTCTTGTATTGACGTCGACTACGCTACACGAAAATGACTTTCATCTTTTACGACCTTGTGCGTAACTTTTATGTACTCGGGTTTTAGTTTTGATCTTACCATACTGTTTGGAATTGGCGCGAGCATCTTTGCATACCCGCATACATTGATTATTTCGAAGCAACATTTTTTTGTCCCCGCCATATTGAAGGCGGTTTGAGAATTTGATATTTTTTGACACGCGCTCGGCGGCGAGCAGAGTAAAATGGAGTTAAATTCACACCGCGGTCTCGGACAGTTGATTATTGATATTCGCGCCTATTAATAGGTCTTGTTCGCGATATCCTTGTGCCACGCGAGTGTTTTGGTTGGAATTGTTTGGGTGTGATTGTGCTTGTGGTTTGGAGTGATTTCCCGAGGTGATTTGCTGCCGGGTGTGAGTTGCCGAACGATAGCGGCCACCGGCTCACCACAGGACGAGACTTGGATTACTACACAAGTATTTATTGGGAATTTATGTATTTATTTATTCAATCACACTAAGATAGGTCACGTCTAGTAGGGACTAGCGTAGGAACACTTTCCAGATTTGTGCGTGGGCAAAACCACCTGGGGTAAGTGAGGCCTGTATATCCTATTATTGTGCTTACCCACCATTGTGGTGGTTATTGAGTAAGTTTACTACATTTGGGCCCGAGTGCACATTCCTCGGGCTGCTTTCGCGTAACGCGAGGCAGGTGCGCGCCTAGTGTGCGCATCGTAAACATCTGGTAGCAGAGCGTGGTTGATACCGTCATCAACCATTTTTTTTTTGTTTTGTCATTATTCATCAACTTGATAATTGTAACTTCCCGTGTTAAGGGCCTTGCGTATAATGGGTCCACGCTCCTGCTACATCGTAAACAACTGGTAGCAGAGCGTGGTTTGATACCGTTACTTGATATTGATGACATTGATAATACCGTTAGGTAGTTAATATTGATGACCTTTTGTCTTGTTTGTATGTTGGTAATTTGGCTTAAATATTTGGTTTTGATATTTTATTTTACGTTCACGGTTTGAAGGCTAGGCCCTACGTATAATTCGTATTCTGAGTATATTTTGAATCCACGCGTGCGACGTTTAGTAGCTAGCTAGTTACCCACACGCGTTAATAATTTTTTTTGGATATAACGCTTCACGTTTTTTTGATAGCTGGACATTGTGGTTTTATTGAGTCCACGCTCGTGTACATTTTTGGTTGCGTTTATTTTAATTTGATAATTTGATAATTTAATTTCTTTTTTTTGTTGTTGTTTTGTCAGGTAGTCTTAATTAATATTTTGGATGGTTATACCTTCTTGAAGACACATACGCACCCCTTTTGTTTTTTATTGTGCCTCCACTGCATTTTTTGTTTTTTTTATTTTGTTATTTTTTTTGTTATTATTGTTGTTTTTTTTACTTTTATTTTTGTTTTTTATTTTTGGTTTTTGTTTTGTATTGCGTGCGTCCTGAGGTGTAGACATGTCTGTCAAGGTGACCTTTTCCACACATCAGTCCGCAATGACTGCGCAGCTGAGATGGTTTTCTTCTGCGGTTGCAATGGTCAACCGGCCGGACCGGAAGCAAGCCTTACTCGCCCGGGCGAGTGAAATGCCGGCCCGTTTGGTGGCGTTAGATAGGAGTTTTGCTGAGGGCTTGACATTTATGGCGAATTTGGAAACGCCTGTACCGGACGAGCAGAAGCAGCGTTATGAAGCGGACTTTGGCCAGATTTACGATTTTGTGGACGCAATTAATGAGGCGGTCTCCCACATCTCAGCTCCCTCTGGTGGGGATTCACTTGTTGCACCCCACGCCTTGTTGGGTCGTCTCCCCACGCTCAACCTTCCCACCTTTGACGGTGATTTGGACCAGTGGTTGAGCTACTATGGGATGTTCAACAGTTTGGTGGACTCCCATTCCGACCTGTCAGCTGCTCAAAAAATGGCGTACCTGTTGGCCTCCTTACAGGGAGAGGCTCTAGGCCTGGTACAGCACCTGAAGGTCGATGACAGCACCTACTCGACAGCCATGGACTTGTTGAAGCGCCGTTACCACAACGTGCGACTTTTGGCTGACACCCATGTGGGGCAAATTTTGAACCTGCCTAAGGTTGCCTGTGCGTCAGCCTTACGGACAGATATTGTTAACCCGGTTTTGGTGGCTGTTAACGCCTTAAGGCGATTGGATTTACCTGTGGACCAGTGGTCCTTTTTGCTGCTCCATATTGTGTTGGCGAAACTGCCTTTGGAGATGCGGCTGCGCTTTGAGCGACAATATGGTGGGGACAGCTCCACCCACTTGCCTTCCTATGAGGAACTCGAAAGGTTCCTCGAAGACGAGTGTCGCAGGGTGGATACCGTGGAGGGTTCCACTCTCTTGATGCCGCAGACTAGCGTTCACCGAGAGCGACCACTGGCCCGACCGCAGGGTCCGCCGGTGAATAAGCAGTCACGGCCGAGATATGGGGTCTCCCAAGAGGAGTCCGTGGCTTGCAGATTCTGCAAGCGCTCCGGCCACCGGATGACTGCTTGTCACAAATTTGTGGCTTTGCGCGTAGCAGCGCGTCGACACATCGCCAAGGAGAGGCGATTGTGTTACCACTGCCTGGAGGGTCACTTCCAGCGAGAGTGTCCTCAGCCTCGTCCATGTGGACAATGTGGTGGTGCTCACCACATTCTTTTGTGTGCGAACCGCAACCGGGAGGGTCCTGGTGTTCGCGATGCTGAGCGACATTTGGCTGCTCGCGCTGGTGGTGACAGTCCTGCCAGGTCCAGCGCCCAGGATCGAGCCCTTACGGGCGGGGGTAGGCGTTCGCCACCCCCTAGAGGCGCTGTTGGGTTTGCGGAGTACTCACCAGTCTACCGCAACCGGAGATTCTCCCCCCCGCTGTTGGAGCGACCGAGGTTGGAACAGCGTCCACCCCGCCTAGGAAGGCAGGCTGCAGCCCCCCTCTCATCCGCACATGTTGTGCAGGGTCGTCGCGGTGAGGGCAGGGTAGACAGTTATCGTCCCCTGCCGCACTCGGGGAGGGAGCCCTCACTCCGTAACTTCTCCCGCTAGGGACTCGCAGCTCACCACGCTGAGAACCCAGAGACCATCCTCTTGCCTACGGTCTCTGTGCGGGTATGGGACCCGAAAGGCAACTCGATTGTTGTTCGTGCCCTTTTGGACTCGGGTGCCCAGGGTTGTATAGTCTCAGCTTGGTTGGTGAGCCAATTGGACCTCTGTGTCGGTCCTTCTCCTTTCCCAGTCTACGGAGTAGGAAACGTTAAGGTGACCAATAGAGTTGGTCACACCTTTGTGGAATTTTCTCCAGTACCACTTGGAACCAGGAAAACCAAGATTCCGGTTATTGTGCTGGAGAATATTTTGAGTAACCACCCGCGCATAAAGCTTCCTCCACCTGTCATAGCTTTGACAAAGGGTTTGGTTTTAGCTGACCCCATGTTTCATACTCCAGGTCCTGTTGACCTATTGTTGGGGAGTAATATTTTGGGACAGGTTTGTTCGGGGAGTTGGAGAGCTTTGCAGCCTGGTGGTTTGGTAGTGGTCCCCACGATTTTTGGTTCGGCATTGTTGGGCCCTATCCTTCCGGTTTCGACCGTGTTTTTTGCTGAGGATGGGCTACGTGTGGGATCCACGCTTTCTGACGCCGTTCAGAAGTTTTGGGAAGTGGAGGAACCTCCCTCTATGCCTAGATTGTGTCCAGAGGACGAAGAGTGTGAAAGCTTCTACCAGAGCAACACAGGTCGCCTCGCCTCTGGTCAGCTTGTCACCCGTCTTCCCTTTTTGGCGAATAGGCCTCCGCTTGGCGAGTCTCGGCAGTTGGCTGAACGAAGATTGGTCTCCATGGAACGTCGCATGAAGCGGGATCCGGAGCTTCGCCGGAAATATATTGAGTTCATGCGAGAATATGAGGACTTGGGACACATGTCTGTGTCGAATATTGGTTGGCGCTCAGTGGAGCATTACTTCCTTCCTCATCATGCCGTTTTGAAGACGCCAGGTGGCAAGATACGTGTAGTTTTTGACGGGTCAGCGCCTACTACTTCTGGTGTATCTTTGAATCAGTGTCTCCATGCCGGACCTAAGCTACATCGAGACATTGGAGATATCCTCACTGGGTTTCGTCGTCATGCAATTGTATTCGTCGCTGACATACGTCAGATGTTTAGACAGACGATAATTCATCGCGATGACCGGCGATTCCAGCTGATTTTGTGGCGAGAGCATCCTGACGATCCCATGGTTGTCTATGAACTTCGTGTCAACACCTATGGTTTGCGTTCTAGTCCCTTCATTGCGATCCGCTCGCTCTTGGAGCTAGCTGAACGAGAGCGGATAAGGTTTCCTCGCGCGGCTGCCATTTTGAAGGAGGATATTTATGTTGACGACTGCTGTAGTGGGGCAGCAACTGTAGAAGAGGCTCTCGTCTTGCGGGACGAATTGATTGACCTCATGAAAGCTGGTGGCTATGAATTGCGAAAGTGGCTGTCGAATTCACCTCGGCTCCTTGCCGATTTGCCGGAGGAGCACCAGCAGAATCCCCACATCTTCCAGAATGTAGACAATCCTGACATGTTGGCTGTCCTTGGTGTCCAGTATAGACCAGTCCAGGATGTCTTCACTTATCATGTGGACCTACAGTCCCCGAAGACTTGGTCGAAGCGATCAGTGTTGTCCACTGTCGCTCGGACTTATGATCCGAATGGTTGGATCAGTCCAGTCATTTTTTGGGCGAAATGTTTTTTGCAGAAATTATGGGCTGCTGAATTGTCGTGGGATGAGCCTCTTCATGGAGAGTTATTATTGGAATGGCTAGAGTTTGTGTCATCCCTCCCAGCTCTTAATCGGGTTTCCTTGCCCAGACGTTTCCTTCCGTCTGGAAAATATCGAGCTAGCCTTCATGGCTTTTGTGATGCTTCCGAGCGAGGATATGCAGCGGTTGTTTATCTACGCACAGTGGATGCTGCTGGACATGTTTTGGTCTCGCCGGTTCTAGCAAAGAGCAAGGTTGCGCCTATTCGCTCGCGTATGACAATACCGAAGCTAGAATTGTCAGGCGCCACTCTCTTGACTCGTCTCTTGAATCATGTCGTCGCTACTCTAGGGCGTTCCGTAGAGTTAGTAGACGTCTTTGCATGGACAGACAGTCAAATTGTGCTTTGTTGGTTGCGAGCTTCTGTTCACACCTTGGAGGTGTTTGTGGCGAACCGTGTTTCTCAGATCCAGGCGTCGCAAGCTAAATTGATTTGGCGACATGTCCCTGGCGATATAAACCCAGCTGATTGTGCCTCACGTGGATGCTCAGCCCTAGAGATTATTGGACATCCGTTGTGGTGGGGTCCGGACTGGCTGAAGGGACCAGTGTCAATTTGGCCGGCCTCACGGATCACTCTAGTTCAGCCTGCGATAGGCTTTGTAAGTTTACCAGTGGCCGATGGTGCCGGGAGCAGCGAAGCAGCGGAATCATCATGTGATCCCGATGTTTTGCTAGCCAGGTACAGCTCACTGGATAAACTTTTGAATGTGACATCTTGGGTTAGACGTTGGCGTCACAATGTTAAAAACCCACAGAATAAATTGTTGTCAGCCTTCATCTCGTCTGAGGAACGACATGAAGCGCTATTGAGTTGGATTCGCGTAGTACAGTCTGTTAGCTTCGCTTCAGAGTTAAAATCTATGAAGGAAGGTCCCGCTAAATTGAAAGGCGCTATTGTGCGATTGAATCCCTTTGTGGATCCTTCGGGTCTACTGCGCGTGGGAGGTCGGCTTAGACATGCCAATTTGCCTCATGGTGTCCGCCATCCTCTTCTCTTGCCGAAAGATGGACATTTGGTGCGGTTGCTGGCGATGGATCGACACCTCAAGAACTCCCATGCAGGCTGTAACGCACTGTTGGCGATTTTGCAACGCGAATTTTGGATTTTGTCGGCTAGACGACTCGTCCGGGGAGTCATTTTTCGTTGCATGTCTTGTTACCGAACTAAAGCTTCTACCATGCAACCCCAGATGGGCGATTTGCCCGCGGACCGAGTCTCTGAGTCTAGACCCTTTGCCACAGTTGGTACGGATTTTGCTGGTCCTTTTTTGGTGAAGTCATCTCAGCTTCGTAATGCCAAATCCGTAAAGGCATATTTGTGTGTTTTTGTGTGCCTGTCTACTAAGGCCACACACTTGGAAGTTGTGTCTGCTCTCTCCACAGAAGCCTTCGTAGCGGCCCTCAGCCGATTTGTATCTCGTAGGGGACTTCCTACCTTGATTAGGTCCGACAACGGAACTAATTTTCATGGGGCCAATAACTACTTAAGGGATGTGTATGAGTTTCTTGAAGAGCAGAAAATGAATTTGGGTCGTGAGATGGCCCTCCGTGGGATAACCTGGCGCTTCGATCCGCCAGTTTGTCCGCACTGGGGTGGAATTTTTGAGGCCGTAGTTAAATCGGCAAAGACCCATTTGAGGCGCGTTATTGGTGAGACGATTCTCACATTTGAGGAACTCGCGACCGTGTTTGCGAAAGTTGAGGCCGTCCTCAACTCTCGACCGCTATGCCCACTTTCGTCGGATCCGAATGATTTGGAAGCCCTAACACCGGGCCATTTTTTGATTGGTCAGCCACTCGTCGCTCTGCCAGAGTACCCTTGGACTGATGTGCCCAGTTCTCGTTTGTCGCGTTTTCAATTGCTCCAGCAACTCACTCAGAGTTTCTGGAAACGCTGGCACCTTGAATATTTGCACACTCTGCAGCAGCGCGTCAAGTGGACGGACAAAACGAATCCGCCGAAGGTTGGCGACCTCGTGTTGGTTAAAGATGCTAACCTACCGCCCTTGTGTTGGCGCCGGGGGCGCATTGTTAACCTTTTTCCGGGCTCTGATGGTGTTCCCAGGTTAGCCGAGGTCTTGGTGGGCGATTCTATTTTGAAGCGGGCCGTCGCGACATTATCCCGCTTACCCATTGATTAGCGACCCGAATACTTCGGCTCGGGACGGGGGATTGTTTGGAATTGGCGCGAGCATCTTTGCATACCCGCATACATTGATTATTTCGAAGCAACATTTTTTTGTCCCCGCCATATTGAAGGCGGTTTGAGAATTTGATATTTTTTGACACGCGCTCGGCGGCGAGCAGAGTAAAATGGAGTTAAATTCACACCGCGGTCTCGGACAGTTGATTATTGATATTCGCGCCTATTAATAGGTCTTGTTCGCGATATCCTTGTGCCACGCGAGTGTTTTGGTTGGAATTGTTTGGGTGTGATTGTGCTTGTGGTTTGGAGTGATTTCCCGAGGTGATTTGCTGCCGGGTGTGAGTTGCCGAACGATAGCGGCCACCGGCTCACCACAGGACGAGACTTGGATTACTACACAAGTATTTATTGGGAATTTATGTATTTATTTATTCAATCACACTAAGATAGGTCACGTCTAGTAGGGACTAGCGTAGGAACACTTTCCAGATTTGTGCGTGGGCAAAACCACCTGGGGTAAGTGAGGCCTGTATATCCTATTATTGTGCTTACCCACCATTGTGGTGGTTATTAAGTAAGTTTACTACATTTGGGCCCGAGTGCACATTCCTCGGGCTGCTTTCGCGTAACGCGAGGCAGGTGCGCGCCTAGTGTGCGCATCGTAAACACATACCATACCTACCTATTTTTTGCTATTTTTATACGTATGCCACTTGGGTCCTCAAACTTCAACCGTTACCGTCTCTCCACTGCTGGATATAGGCCTCTCCCTAAACTTGTCACCACACACGATCCTCGGCTCTTCTCATCCAACCGCCATTAGCGAATTTCGTCGTCGGTCCACTTGGCCGGAGGGCGTCCCACACTGCGCTCTCCGGTGCGTGGCCTCCATTCGAGGACTTGTTTACCCCATCGGTTATCGGTCCTGCGGCAAACATGATCTGCCCAATGCCATTTCAATATGCTGATTCTACGAGCTATGCCAAGAGCAGAAGATTATGAAATTAAGTATATGAAGGCTTATATTAAGTATTATGAACATACCTTTCAAAAGTGTCCTTGGAGCTATCGCTATTTTTAGACAATCGCCTTTCTTTTTTTACGCCGCCCTCATCGCTGGGTGACTTCTCTGGAGGCACTTTCAAGTCTTTGTCTAGCATGAACTCCTTGTCCGACTTGCTGCTGGAACGGGAGGTTTTGCCGTCGTCGCCACTGTCTCGCTTGAGGGCCGGCTTTACGGGCGACACGCTGCCGGACTTCTCTTGCTTCTTCACCTCCATATTGTGCGCGGCATCATCGCTGCGTTACTGCAACAAATACAATCCTGTTCTGATAAAGGGGTAAGTTTAAATTGCAATGATCGATAATTAAAACCTCAGTTACGCCCATACGAATTTTATTATTATAATAATTCTAAAAAGTAATGTTATTACATGCATCATGTCCTTAGTTCATGATTCGTAAGATTCTGTAATAGACCTGTAAGACCTGTAAGATTCGTAAAATATAAATCCTTAATTGGAAGTATATGTTTGTTATATACTTTGTAATTTTATGTACAAATGAATGCTGTGGATTTTGTAATAATAAATTTAAAAAATATATAAATTTATTAGGAAATCACTCGTTATGATAATGATAATTCACGTAGGAACTTCGTAACGCATCTGAATCGAAAGTATGGTAAATTTTAGTCTACACAATAAACTATTTGCTAAGTTTCATTAAAATTCGTCTAGTTTTTCCAGATGTCCATGGGCGACGGTGACGACTTACCATCATGTGGCCCACTAATTCGTCTGGCTTCTAATCTATAAAGTAAAACAGACAAACAAAAAAAGTGATTTTCAGCTCAGTTTCTTATTAAAAGAATTCTTTGTTCTGTTTTTTTTTTATTTTGTAAACACGACTTATGAGTATGTGCAAATAATTCATACAGAGAATAAAAAAGAAATGCATTCTTTCTAATCTTCTCCTTAGTCGCCTTAGTCTTCCTCTTCTTCTATCCCTTAATCGACTTTTACGACATCCACGGGAAGAAATGAGGTGGTGGTATAGATACGCTGGTATTTAACTACAATATCAAATTTGTTGTAATTGAAATATTTTGGAAATATCAAGCGATCTTCACAAGTCCAAAGACGCTTGACATTTTCATAAAGATAATTTCGTTTCAATTTCGAGTGAGCACTTAGGTAGGAGATTGCGTTTAAAATGTCAAGTATTTTCGTATCTGCATTGAGCCTCTATAGCACACATACTGCAGACAGATTTTTTACTTGTATTCACATTAATTAATTATCTTTTTTGCATAATAAAACATGTAATACATGCTTAATGTTCTTTGTGTTATTGTACTTTAGAATATTGAATATTTTTTCTATGGACGAAGGCGGCAGACGAGCATACAGTCCACCTGATGGCAAGTGGATATTGTCGCCCATAAGCATCCGCGATACATGCCAACATTAGTCCAAAATGACAAACGTTGGCACGACCCCGGATGCGCTGCTTACCTTTGGAGTTATAGGAATCAATTTGGAGAAAGGGTTCCGAAAATGGGGAAAATGGGATGGGAATGGGCTCTGGAACATCTCACTCACTACTGAAACACGTACGTACATTAGGGAAATAAGATACAGTGGGAAATGCAGTATGTACATTTCAAGGTAGTCTTTTGTGAGAGAGGGGTAATGTGGCCAGTCGAGCGCGTCAAGCGGCTGTTGGATTGTAGCGTGCAATATCCCACTCAAAAGTTACTTTCGTTAGATAATACACCAGGGATGTTCTAACTTAAGGCTCATTTTCGCAACGAGAGTTTCTCTCTCGAATACGTGCAGGAGAGAAAATGTGTCAAAAATATACTTGCCTAGTATAAACAACTATTATAATTATGTGATCACTGTTATCATCGCGATTTTATCATTATGGGAACAGTTGAAGGCGGGAATTGTATGAAGCTTGGTCGCATACAGTATTCTCGCACGAACTGTTCGAAAAACTCTCCTTGTGTAAATGAGCCTTCGCACTATCGGCGATATACAGAAAAAAAGAAAACTTTATTAAAGGGCATTGTAGATACCTGTTATAGCAAAACACCCCTGGTTATACCCCCTATATATATAGCAATACCCTATGTTATAGCAATACCCCCTGTTATAGCATGAGAGTTCATTGCGCGATAAGTAGGTCGCATGTCCGGCGAAATAGTAGAAAAATGGTGTTGGTGTGAAATACGAGTATATATCAATTTTTAATAAATTGCCAGTTGACTTAAAATGACTTCTATACAAAGGGAATAAGTTTAAAACTGACTTAAGGTCATTTATTTTATCGGGTTCCTTCTATAATATTGATGAGTTGGAAGTATGTACCTACCTACTGAAAATTGGAATTGTGACTATAATATAATCATAATTAATTGAATTTGTATTGAATTATTGATTCAAATATTGACTTTCGTGATATTTACATTTTTGTGAAATTTGACTTACTTTTTGGGGTTTCTTTCTTGTGTGTGTTTTAAATTTTAATGTTGATTATACGTCCTTCATGCATGATTTGAGAATACATACTAGATATGTTAATAGCTCGGTAGCTCTCGAATTCTTTAATTCATATGTGTTATGAAAATGGAACATTCTTATTACGTAGTACTTAGTTAAGTTTCGAATTTAACTTTTTACTTAACCCCTCTTCAACTGCTTCACCCCCCGCCCCTAGAAGTTGCCAATCAGGTTTCTCCGATAAAGTACGAATGATGGGCCATCTAGTTTATTTCCATATCCGATGGCTTCACGTAATCATATTCATAAACAATTTTAATTAGTAAACCAAATAAAAAAAAAAAAAATAATAGGTAATTATCGGCTGCGTCCACGGTGCCGTACCGGACGCGGATGGAGTGCGGTAAATTTATTTATTGTTTAGTAAATGTAGTCTAAAGCTCTCGCGTTTGACCCTGTGCTATTGATTATTGATGTGTAGCGGAACTACCAAGTGAAATCACGTTAGATGGCGCTCTAAACTAAGCAGAAAAGGAACGAAGAGTGTTACGTTTCCCTCGCCTCCCGCGATTGCGACACTTCGATGTCGGCCTGTAATGACTCATTGCAGGACACACACCTCATGTTGCAACAACGAGGGTTTTGAGTCATAATCGACCATGCGGGTCCCACACGCATTGCTGGACATTACACATGCCCCAAACTTATCTTTCGGTTTTTCGCTCGAGAGTTCCTCGCGGTGAAAAAGCAGAGTTAGTAAAAATTTAAAGTTAGTTGAAAGTTGGCCGGTGTGCAGTGTGGTGCCGATTTCAGAATACTTCCCGTGGGATTCGTAAATGGCGACTAAGGGAGAACAAAGCTGCTATTACCAGCCCTCAGGAATTACACTGTTTCCAGAAGAGTGGACTCGCCAATCCGCTTGGTTAGCGAGGCGTGTTGAGCAAGGACGTATTCAGGATTTCATTCAGAGTGGGGCAAAGCAAACAATTTTCTTATAATTTATATAGAGGTAGTGTAATGCAGAAAGTCCCTATTGTATTGTCCCTATTGTACCCTATGCTAGGGACAAATTCCCTTGCTTATGACCAGCGGCCCAACCTACCCCACCGTGGCATGGTGGCATGGCACAACGTCCATGGTGTTCAGGCAAGTTCCTTGTGTACAAGACGATGTGCATAAGGAGGGTTATGTCTAGGAGTCGACGATATAAGGGTGGTTACGGTAGGTTATCACTATTCATGATATAGGAAAAATGTGTAAAGCCAACTGCTCTTTGCATTTACTTCGTGGTAGCAACTCAACTATCAACATGTGCTACATTAAAATTCATAGAACTTGCCCAACTTTTGTTTGCGGTGTTGTTATGTGTACGACGCGTGTGCTTACTTTCGAAAGTAGAAAAGTTTTAAATACGAGTACTCAGAAGGATAATCAGCAGATTATGATAACTTATGTAATTATAACTTATTAATATTTTTAAGTAGAGATGGTTCTTTTTTTAAAGCAGCGGCCGGGCCGCCAAGTACTGGTCTACAGCTGGTCTTCAAGTACTTGATTACTTCACCGTGTTAAAAATTTGTTTTATTTTTGTTCTTGTTCTGTGACTGTTTAAATTGTCGTAGGAGACTGATTGAAGATGTTGCATTTCTAAAAATTTCTGGCTAATGCGTAATGAAGACAAGCTATAATTATTCAATGTGAAAAGAATGTGTTCATACAAATTATTTTTTAGGTTTAAAGTGCAATAACGCTTTTAGAGGTAGATATAAAATCGCACAGAAAGCGTTCAGTACATTTGTTTTCCGTGACAAACCGAATACGCAGAGTTTATACAATATATATTTAATAATACATTTATAGTAATATAATACGAAAGTTCGTATATTCAATATAAAATATTTATGGCAATATTCGACAGATGGTCAACTAAAAGGGATCCTTACTCGAACAGCCGCCGCTGCGTGCACAATGTAGGGAGGTCGCGTCACCGTGCTGAGAAAGGACCGCCACGTTAGCAAAATGTTTAGCTAACGTGGCGGTACTTTAGAGAAGGGTTAAGAAATTACAAATAATATTGTTTGTTTATTCCTATCAGACTTAAATCAATACACTATTTAAAATAGTTCAAATAAATAATACAGATGGAAGTAGGGATGTGAAAAAATAATCGAATTTAATGTTAAACGATTTTTTTTTTCAAATAATCTATTTTTTTAAATCTATTTATAAGTAGCGAAGCAAAATCGATTATTAATTAATCGATTTTTTTCATTCAATGTCACATCCCTAGATGGAAGTAGAAGAAGCAGGTGGTAGAAGCTGTTCGATGGCGGGAAAGAAAAAAAAGAAAAGAAAGTGTAAAAAAGGAACAGAAAAAGAATGTGTAGAGAGTTAAGAAAAAATCAGAAAGGGCCGTACAGCGCGCTTCGTCCGCGATACGGTCCGAATAACCACAAGGGTAATAGAACCATAGGATGGTGGAGTACAAAGAAATAAAATAATCGCATACGAAATACAGGTATGTATATAGTGTAATGTAATATCACAATGAGACTATTGCATTTTTTTTGAGTAACTTTTGAACGTTGGCTTTGAAAATGTTCCTTTGCTGCGTAATTTAATTCGATTGTGATATAAATAGACGATCTTTTCATTGTACTATATTAATAGACATTTAATTGTTAGACGTCGCGTTGTTTAACAAAAACACCAACGAGCATTCTTAGGAATAGATGGGTTGATCGCGTTGAAAAGGACCTATCCAGAGGCAATTGGAGGAAGCAAAGATTCATTAAAAGCTTTAGTGCCGTTGGAAGTACGCAATTAAGGTAACAAAGAGAGGACTGTTAAAGATAAACTTATAATAAATGATTATTATTAGTTCAAATTTGTAGCTCAAAGCTAAAGAATAAACAAGACCAAAATTTATATTTTACTCGGTGAGTAAAAAATAAGATGTTTACTTTTAGGGATACATTAAAGACTATTGCCTACAGTTTGCCAGTATTACGCCAAATCATGAATTAATATGAAAATATTGATTTCATACATATTCTGCAAACAGTTTGCTTTAGACACCGCGTATTCAGCTAGCAATGAGCTTAACTAAATTAAATTAACTAAATTAACCGCTCAGTTGTAAACATGTTAATATTCCTTGATTGGTCGGCGAGTACAGCAATACGCGCTCACCGAAACCAATGAGCCTGCGAAATGGCTCACAGTTTGTCTGCTCACAGTAAGCCGCTCACTCTTTGCCAATATTTATTAAAAAAATCACTAAGAAAAAGTAAGTGAACTGGACTAGTCAGAAAATTTTGTTGGAGTACAGAATATATCGTATCTTTTAAACCGTCAAACCGATGTAAATTGAAAGCAGAATTAATTTGCAAGGAACAAATGGTACAAAGGAAAGTTTATAAATTATAATGATACTTTAAACTTAAACGGATGCTATTAAGGGTAGGTAGATCAGCAGCGAACAACACAAAATCCTTATAATATCTGATATTCAAAGGAAGATGTTCTGTAGAGGAATCTGAATATTAATGAGCTAAAGAAAAAACATTTGTGTAAAAGGAGTGCACCTTAAGCTATGTATTTTTTTGTATACTGTTTCTGTATACTAATATAGTCTCTTAAAAATACACAATTTCGACAAGTCCGTGAAAATTGACCACCATTTGTGTGCTAAAATCATTGCAAAAATCGCGTTGCGTTGTTTTCATTAAGTGATCAAATCATTCAGAATGTTTTAAAAATGCAAAAGTTTGTAACGTTTTGGATATTCAGTGTGAACTGAACATACAAAATATTACAAACTTCTTTGCAACTAATTTATTAATTCAATGTATTCAGTTTTAATAAAGAAAATAAATCTGTTTTAATAGTTAGGTATAGTAACGAATGTTATCATAAATTAATCACCTTAACTAAAACCATATATTATATGTCAAAAACAAGTCAACGTTTGGTTGCCTTACTCGGGACTGTTAATCAATGGAAATATGAAAAATAGGTATTATATACTGCACTTATTGTATTGAATGTTATACTTATTTCCTTTAGAATGGAAATTGTATTTATAATTAAAGCTCAAGGTTCTCTACAATGATTCTAACACAAGTTGTCGGGCACAATTTCAGTTAAATACACAACTTGGATAAGTTGGCACTCCCTGGGGATATGTAATTCTGAATAGTGGATGCCGAATGAAGATGACTTCAACTTAATAAATTTAACTTAATTAAATTGTCTTTGACTAGCATTACCATTGGAATAGTCCCAACAATATGTTACTATAATGACGTTTTCTTATGTTATCTTGAAGATAATTGTAAAAGAAAAAAACCTTTACTTTCTTTACCTTTGATTTACTTATTTATATACATATAAAACCGTAACATGCCTGTGTCTGTACATTTAATATTTTTTGAAAATAGTAGTTGGAATGTAATGTAAGAATGATACAGAGTCTAAACGTCATTTTTTGGAATTTTTGTCTGTTTGAACGCGCATCACCCAAAAATCATTGGACGTATTTTAATAAAACTTGGTAATATAGTTATAACTGATAATAATAATAATAATAATCAGTTGACAATTTTTGGCCATGGTATTCCACAAACATAAAGAAAATAAAAGTAAATGTAAAAATGGTGATACAAAATATACTTACGAGTACACAACTACACTCGTGGGGGACTTACGTCATACGAGTATATCTCGTGAACGAAATGCAGAAATTAATTGTATGTTTGCACACTGCGAGCACTCAGGAAGCACTGTGATTACACAGAGACTCAACTGCATCGCACACACATCGTAAAAAATATACTCGAAAATTTGTGTAGTAGAGGACCACAATGTTGCCAAGGCTTAATAAAGTTGCCGTCCCGTTCGGTCACATTTCTTCAAAAATGCGGACAGATATCGGTCCCTTGCAGCACGTTTACTCTCTACCTCTCTACTTGCAGGCGTCTGTCACCCCCCTACAGACCCAACTATCAATAATTAAGATCCAATCTACTGACACACAGATATTTTCTTTCAAAGTACCAAGTTGTACGAACAAAGGGGTGTTTCGTGACAGTATAAAACAAGATTAATAGGAAAATTTTGTCTTATAAAAAATACTCGCTATTGAATCATCATATCTTTTAAGGGAAAGTTTTATTTGTTCTTCTGTATATTGATTTATGTTAACCATGGCAATTATGAATCCAATGTGGTCTAATTGATGCAGGGTCCAATTGACATAATTTGTACACCACACAATTAATACACGAATTATTTTTTCATTTTTTTTAAATATTTTTATATTAGAAGCCTTTGTCCTACAAGGATATGTCAGCCGTATCATCCCCTGGTCTTTCAATTGCTATAATTACTAATAGTCCAGTCAAATTATATAGCGTGCCATGCAAAAGGTCGGGTAGTTTTGATTTTTTACTATGTTGTACCTACCCTATTAAAAAAATAAAAAATCCGAGTTGTCGACCCTGGCAGACAACCACGGGCACTGCCACCATGAAAAAATGGCGGCAATTTAGACGATGTTTCGGTTTTTGCGAAATATCTCTTAACTGTTACCTTAGAGTTTGATGGAAAAAATTATACTTTCATAAATTAAACTAGAGTAAATTTTCTATAAAAGGAGAGTACAGTGCGATTTCCGTATCTTCCAGTTTTTTGTAGGGAATCCTGGTGTGGGTCATTGAGTGTGGCTTTATTAATTCAAATTATTGTCTGCACCAACCTTTGGGTTGGTAGAGAATGACTCAAAGCATTAACCTTCCTTTTTGTACATTAATGTATAATAATATAATTTTTACATAAATAAGTATAGATGTATAAGTATTTCCATTCCATTGAACAAACGTACTGTAACAAACATTCTAACCGTGTAATAGACTGTGTGTTTTCACCATTATATTACAAAGAAGACTGAAGTAACAGTGCCCTAGAGTCATGAAATTATGTATGCGCATAACTTGCCTCCATGAATTAAAACTTGCAGTTTTTTTTATTCACATTTCCGTTTTCTGTCTCTCTGATTAACATATTTGTATAGTTGCATGCAATTCATAATGCTAATTAGGACATGCTCTTTACCAGGAAGCTGCAGACACGATGTCGAAATGCAGAGGATGTCGAAATGCAGAGTCAAAGAGCCTTTTGCGGCTGTTTTGTATAACCCAAATAACAATTTTTTTATTTATTTTATTCTATTTATTCTATTTTATCGGATAACACAGATCCATAGCAAGTGTTAGTATAATAAAATAATTAAAGAAAAAGACTTATAAAACTATGTTAATGCTACGAATTAAAGTATATTAACTTAAAATGAATAAAGTGACCCTTCAGCTCGGATGTTAATCAAGTGTTATTTTAATTTATCAACATCCGAATGAAATGCATAGTAATAGGGGGGTTATATTTATCCGCTACTTACTCAGGATACTGTTTGAGCTGGCTCGCACTCTAAATAAAAGGGACGCGATTTTTTTTTTTGCGCACCCTAGCGTGTAAACTATCTGTACACTCCTGCGCGAACATGCCCGAGGCGCTACAGAAACGAAGCAGCCCTATCAGCATCCTGAACTCATTGTTGTACTGGATACGCAGAGCGTTGAGTGAATTCCCTGTATAGCTGATCCACAAGCTGACCGTATAGAAAGTGTGTCAGTAGGCCTTAAACAGTGTCACCTTCATTTCTTTGATGCAACGGGCAAACCTGCTAGCCAGCATGTTAGCATGTTACACCTCACCGCCAACGCCCTGCGTTCCCTCTCAATGTCCACATGATCGTGAAAGTCGTCGGTTACATAATAATAATAATAATAATAATAATAAATTCAAATTAAGGATCATAACATGGTTTTTTTTTTGGCTAATTTATTTGTCAGCACATGTAGCATACAACAACGCTTCATGTACTGACAGTCGAACTTGTTCGAAAACATTTCCAGGATACCGTTGGCGCTGGCCCGGACCCTGCGCATCAGGGATGCACACCGTTTGCGCATGATCGCGTAAAAACAATCTACCCGCGCTTCGACAAACATCCCGGATGCGCTACAGAATCGGGGCAACCCCACCAGTATCCTGAATGCGTTGTTGTATTGCACGCGGAGGGCGCTATACTGTCTTTGAGTGTAATTAACCCACAGGCTGCTCGTGTAAAAGGATGTACAAAAAGCTCTAAACAGAGTGATCTTGACTTCAGTGGAGCAACGAGCAAACCTGCGAGCTATCATGTTGCATATATATAGATAGGATAGACAATATAGATAGGAAATAGTATGAAGTTTTCTTATTAAATTGGCATTAAAAGTGGCTAATTCAACTTGGTGAATTAGTCACTTTTCAACTAGGTGAAGTAATCACTTTTCAACTAGGTGAATTAGTCACTTTTGACGCAAGCATTTAAAGTGAGTTATTCAACTACCTAGTTGAATAAGCCACTTTAAATGTTTGCGTCAAATAGGAGTACTTGCTTACTTGAATACTTGCAAAATTGAGATGCGTTTTTCTATACGACAACACAAACTTTATTTATGAAATTTTACTACTTCTACTGATTCTAAATAAGTTTTTGTGTATGTTGATTTTTCTGTTGGTTGATTTAGAAAAAATAATACTGAAAACAATTTAAATTAAATAAACGCATCACTCATACTACTAGACGAGTTTAATAACGATAGATTTTTATCAATGGTGTAGTTCGTTTCGCCATGGTTCGATAGCGCGAAGTTTTGACTACTATATAATAACTGTATTGTGTTGTGACTTATTAATTAGAAATATAGGTAATATTCATAAAAAGCCTTTTTTTTCTGCTGCTTATGATGCAGTCAATTAATAGAAATATGATAAAGTTTGATTCTAAATTATCAGAGGTTTATGCATGCGATGTAATATTATGTGACAAATAGAAATGTGTGACTTCGTGTACATTTTGTACACATACAGCATGTTCTATTTCATCTTTATTAAGTACTTGTCTTAAATATTTTTTTTTATAGATAAAAGGCGGCAGACGAGCATACAGTCCACCTAATAGTAATTGGATACTGTCGTCCATAGACCTCGGCGATACATGCCAACATCAGTCCAGAATGACAAACGTTGGCACGCCTCCGGATGCGCTGCCTAACTTTGCAGATTAAGGAATGGATTGGAAAAATGGGGAGGGATAGGATGGGATGGGAATGGGTGCTGGCATATCTCACTCACTATCGAAACGCGTACGTACATTGGAGAAATACGATAAAGTGGGAAATGCAGTACATTTCAAGGTAGTCTTCTGTGAGAGAGGAGTAACGTGGCCAGTCGAGTGCACCCAGCGGCTGTGGGAATGCAGCATGCACTCTCCCCCTAAACGTAGGAGTTTACGTTTTCGCGTTTATGCTTTACATATGGTTTTACCACTCTGTATACTACTCATATTTTTTATTATTAGTTTATATTAAAACACTAGTTTATTTTGTATTAGTAATTTAGAGTGTATTGCAAAAGACAATTCAACACCTACAATTGCATTTGTATACTCTGTAATGTTTTCGTAGAAAAATTAGCTGGTCTGACTTGAAAAAGTATTGAAAAGTATACATACATATCACCTTTCAAAATTAGCTGCTGTGACTTGAAATAGTATTGAAAAGTATACATGTAAAGAAAAATATAATTTTCTTTATTTTTAATTTGCCGCGTTACAAAGCGCCTTCATGGTGGACCGCGAACATAGATTTATATTTTGTAAACTATGATTGACGTTTATACTTTGACGTTTAACGTGAACAAATTACTAAAACTGATATTAATATTGTAATATTAGAAATAAGAATCGACATTGCGATTAATAACATTAAATGTCGTTTCTTTTATTCACAGGTAAAGTTTAGTGATAAGGTATGTTAACATATTGTAATTATAAAAAGTATATGTAACGTAATAAATTCTTTTATTCACAGAGAAACTCAATTGTGTTTTGATTATCAGTGTCGATCCAAGTAATTAGAAAATATCATTACATAAATACATATATATCACCTTTTACAATTAGCTTCTGTGACTTGAAAAAAATATTGAAAAGTATACATATCACCTTTCAAAGTTACCTTTCAGAGGTGACAAGACTATCGCATAGTATTCGAGCGCAGCCGGGACAGATAGCTAATAAATAATATATGGTTGCAAGACGCCTTACAGATGTAGGTCAGACGCTTGACCTGACAGCTCATCCAGCATTTATACTAATTGTGCTAACCCCGTTTACTGTACGTATCGCGAGACAGGGAATGCACTGTGTTTGCGCTTCCAAATGTGAAAAAATCAAAACCTTGTTGTAGGCATTTGATCAACGCACTAATATGAAGTAAAATTTCTTAGTGTCTTCTTAAGTACAAATTTCTCGATACAGTTCTCTCCATTTCTAGCTCAGCGGTTAAAGACAAATCGTGAGGAAACTTCAGAAATAAAAAAATCGGAAGTAGTTTCTCGACCAACCCGTGGTCCTAAACGGCCTCGTCAGTAGCCTTCTAATTGTGGCTTGTGCCTTCTAATTTGTGGGCTACGATTACAAATAACAAGCTGGGGATCCGGAATAGTCATATTGTATAGGTGTGACTCATTATGACTCATATGTATAGGTGTCTCACTCATTTAAAATCTTTATTCGTGTCAGGTAATTATTTAAAACCGTCGTATTCGTCTGGCTTTTTGCACATATTTTCAATATTGATTAATAAATCTGCTATAAAAATTTCAGAGTGGCTAAAGTAGGTATATTTTTTGCGTATATTAATAAAACAAATTCGGGGCAGTCTGGTCATACTTCAAAACCGTCCAAATAGTCTGGGATTTTTATTTCTGGATTCTATAAATGCTAAAATAAAAAATTAAAGTAATTCCAAGGTGCCTAAAGGATATTTTTTTGGATTAATTTTTTGCTAATGTCGTAAGCTACGCAGTAGCGAAATAACCGCAAACGCCCTTCCAGACTCTCGATTCCAGATTCACTAACATTATAAATATAGGTACTGTATTTTATAATTTCAAAGTGCCTAAAATACCTTCCTCAAATTCGTCATCAGCTCTTGGACCATAACTGCCACCACAGCCTGTTGATTTCATAGCTATGACATTTATACCCCATGAAAAAATCTTAAAAGAATATAGGTATTTTTTAAGAATGCGGGTGTCTCCGCCAGTGTAACATCCATTTATACACATTGAATTCACGAAAAAGTAAAAGTATATATATAAAAAGTATATACTCTATTTTGATTACAAAGGACAATCTTTGCACTGCAGTCGAATATTAGGGGCTGAAGAATTATTACAAGAACTATACAAGAACTATTAAAATAAACGATGTAGAGATGACAGGTGGAAAACGGTGCAACGTGTCGACGATTCACACGCCTGTAATAAAGGGAATTTGTGTGATTTATTACGATGGGAACGTATGCGTACATATAGGTCGTACGTACATACTCCTTGGTTCCGTGTCTCTATAACGCGCACCAATTACACAAAAAACTCTATAGTTTGCAGAACGCACAGACAATATAACAATAAATATGCATCTATAGACTTAATCTAATTAATGATGAACATTTTCAAAGATATGTAGAATTATACTCGATAAATGCTTTGGAGAATAGTCGTACCGTGAATGCTGATTAGTACACGACCAAGCATGCCGGAAGTTATTGACGAACTCTGTAAAAACAACCGTAAACGGCTCGTAATGCACCATGACAATGCTAGCTCTCATACGGCCAAACAGACAAATGACTTCTTGAAGGCGAAAAACGTAGAACTCATAAGCGAAAAGTATGAAAAACATGTTTCCGAGGTCAACACAGAGGGGTGGAATAAATGTTATGGAAATTGGTTTATTCGTATGAAAAAATGTATTGACGACGCTCACGGAGATTATTTTGAGAAACAATAAATTGATTTTGGACCATTCATTGTAATTTTTTCTTATTCATTCCGGAAACTTTGAGTGTGGCCCTTGTGTAAGAGCTGTATGACTTTTTTATATTAAAATTAAAAAATAAAATAAAAATATCAATATATGGGAATTACGTTAATATGGTTAAAAGATTATATTTTAAGTACTTAAATCAAATTTTAAAAGAAAAACATATAGACATATATATAGACAAAGTGATCTAATAGTACCTATCAAGGTGTATCTTTAGTATTTTATCTTTAAGCGAAAACAGTCCACTTAGAATGAAATTAATACTGTCGCCCGTTATGCACGTCGAAATTCCACAGCCCCCGGACGCATTCAATTGGCTAGTTATCTTTTATTTTACAGAAGTTTTACAGAAGACTATCGTAAAATGTACTGTACTTTCCACTTTATGCTACCCTCAACGTACGTGTTTCGGTATTAAGTGGGATATGCCAGAGCCCTATCCCATCCCATCCTATCCTATTCCTCCCCATTCTTTCAACTTCTTTTCTAAATCCATTCCTGAATGTCTAAAGGTAGCCAGGGCATCCAACGTTGTCATTTTAGGCTGATGTTGGCATGTATCGCGGATGTTCATTGACAGTATCCATTTACCACCACGGAGACTGCCTGCTCGTATACGTCCTACTTTTTATAAAAAAAATATGATTACTCGCCGCATGATGCCTACAAGTCTGTAAAATCTCTACGGCAATATGTATTTAACGTACTTTATATTTAGACATAGATTTCAATTAACTTGGGAAACGGGGTGATGTTAATCGGCGTGTGCCCGACGCAGATGGCGTGTTTGAGATGCGGTTACAATATTAAACCTCAGGGTACGTCTCGACATTGACTGGGTATTGACTGTCTGTGGCATTAACTATGCAAATGTGTGGCAAACACCTTGTTACGTGGTACTGTTATGTATGTTAGCACAATAAATTTAATTTACATACCTACATGATTTAATTAGTTGAAGACCTAAGTCTGTTATATTGAAATTGTTTCATGCTTTAAGTAAGAGCAATAGAAAACCTCGTGGTTTCGCTGTAATCTCGAGAAATAGGTACGTACTGTTTATTCATGGACTATTTTTCACTGAAAGATAGTGGCAGATCAATGGACAGTCCACCTAAAATAAACTCTAAAAAAAGTAATAAACTCTGTCATCGACAATTATGTTAAATGACATCATCAGCCAGGAATGACAAACTTTGTCATGCCCACAGATGTGCCGTCTCCGAAGCGACTACCACTAACTCTGAGAAAGTACCTATATCACATTTAAAAGAGTGGACTCGCCAATACATACATCCCTCAAGGCCATACATCCCTGGTGCATAAGACGATGTGCACAAGGAGAAGTATCCAGCAGTGGATACTAAAAGGGCTGCTTACGGTACGGTAATTGTGCACAATCCTTTCAATTAATCATTCATTGGCACTGTAGATACTCTCAGTTTCAGTCCACCTATACAGAGTAAATCTTATTTCAAACTATACAGATAAGTGCAGGTGAATAAACCGCTTACCCCGAAACCCACTTTGCATAGACAAAGGTATATGCAAATTAGAGTGCAGTGGTAAATGCACAACGGTTTGTATAGTGACGTAGAATCACTTTAGTATATATACGGTACGTTACGGTTAATGTTAAGTGTGTGGGTAAAGCTCGCATTATCCAGATAAAGCTGGCATTAATTATTTATTTAAGGGCGTCAAGATATAGTTTAAATAGCATATGAATTATTTCAAACAAATTGTTATTTGGTAGGAAGGATTTTAAAAAAATAACTACGAATTCTGAGGCGATCACCACGCTATGCTTCTCACTTCGATTGAGAATTCGTGGTTATTTTTTAACGAGCTAAAATGTTTCTGGGTAGGAAAGTAGGGAAGATTTCTTGAATTTCGGATTTTAAGCTCTTAACCGTAACACATGTACTGGACAATCTATCTTGTCACAGTCTTTCTCACACGCTCAACGCCCAGGGGCAAAAGTTGTGAACGTAGCATTTTTGTTTTATTGCAAAAATGGCATCCACTGGTCCCAAAATTACCTGTCATTTTGATCCCCCTCATTTTATCTTATTACAATCCTCTTTTTTTTAGGTGTATATAATTTGATACAGTGGCCTGGGAATGCGTCAATTACAAAAAAAATCATTCATAGCATAGGCTATTTGTATCACTTATGATACAGTACAAATCAAATCATTTATTTGCAATGTGAGTGGTGAAAGATAGATAGATAGATAGATTTTTTATTTCACACAGAAAGATGGTAATAACATATAACACAGCTCGTCACATTTGCCAGAATTGGCGTTCAAAATTAACATGTAATTATTATCGTCAATTTAATATAGGTAATATGATATGATATAAAATCAACAAAGATGCAGATTGTACGAAAAAAGTATCATTTCCAGTTGTCAGTCATATTGATGTGTCATATTCAGTTGTCATAGTTCATATTTTAGTCATTTCTCAACATTTCTCCAACTCACAAATACTCACAATACACAAATACACACATATTTTAGAGTAACCAGAGCTACTGATTCGCCCTTTAGAATATATGAATCGGTGTTTAGTGTACGATACACCGGCCCTTGAAATATGAGCCGCACGTGTATCCCTAATGATGCACCGGCTTCTGACAAATCCTTTGGTGTATCATGAATGATACACTGGCGATGAGCCTGGTAAAACGTGCAGTCAGTATCAACTGAGTCGTCGTTATTTACGACGTCACTACATATATTTACGTCGTCACTACCATGATTAGCATGCTGTTTGGAGTACTACTGTGATGCCACTGCTCAAATTACAGTGACATTTCTCTCTACATCAAACGCTTTGACTCGCTGTGTACATTGTGATACTATGCATGGTGCAACACAAACATAATGTCCTCGGTCATATTGACCGCGGCGGTAATGGACTAGCTCGTTATGACGGTTACGAGTGTTTGACATTCCGTGTACCTAAACAGTTGAAATATGAATAAAAATGTTCACTCTTTACATAAAAATTTACAAGACCTTAAATATGATTAACGATCTTTTATCAGACCCCACCAATTAAATTAAATTACCTTAATCTTACGTAAACTTCTGTACTTTGCTTCAGCTGCATAAACTATGCAAGCAGTCTGAACATATTTATTTCAGCACCATTAAACTGGTTAGAAACCACAAGCAATTTACTAAACTGTGCTACAGCGTAGCTCTATGTCAGTGACGTCACACCGCAACGCTTGTAGCTATGTAGCTTGTAGCACGTTGCAGGGGTTTGTAAACATAAAGTACCTTGCAAATGGATTTAACTCATCAACAGCGTAAACTGTAAACCTAGTAACTGAAAACTTGTAGTTATCGCTGACGAGGCTTTGAGTGATTTGTAGGGAGTTGATAAACTTTCGTAACTAGTATGCATGTTTCATGTAAGTAAGGGAAATTTATGGGCAAAAGCAAGTTCAATGAAATTAATAGGTAAAGCGGAACTATTCTAACTAATATTATGAATTAATGTAGTGTATATCTATATTTTAATTAATCTGTATAACTTGCCGAGAGAATTTACCCACTTTACATTTAATAATAAACTGTATTTATCAATATTTCTAAATGCAACAGCGTAAGGTTAAGATTCTAAGAAAATATTGTAGATGATTTAATATTGATATAATTTGATTAGAATATGCTGTAGATTATCCTAATGGAATAGGTAGAAAATTTTAATGTTTAAAGGTCGAAGAATCCGGGTTCTAGGTTTTAAGACACATCAAGAATGGTTTAATGGCAGGTTCATTAAACATGTTACATTAACATGTTTAGATTAACTGTGGAGTTGTATTTTTATCTTTGAAATGAATAAAAAGTACCAAAGTTGGTTTGTTTGTTTCTATTTTGTAATAAATCAATGATGTTACCAAATTAGTCATACAAACTATTGTGGAATTAATTGATAAAGGGGATAGTTATTATCATAGTCAATGTGGATGGAGCTGAGGGCAACAGTTAGTTCTCTAAATAGGAACGTGGTACTGGGATTAAGAGCAAATAGAGTTAGTTTAGAAAGTAAATATCAATGTAATGCAAATGCTCGCCGATGATGCGGACAATTGGAGGGATATTTTATAAACAGTGTTTTTCAGTGGAGTCGAAATTCTCTTGTCTTTTAAATAAAAAATACAATTTGCATTGACGTGACATTACAAGTTATTACATCTCACATCTTCATTACTATGCTGTAGCATATTAATTCAAAAGCGCCTATAAAATTGCTTTCGTAAATGTAGACGCAGGAGGAGACTCATTTAAGTTTAAAGGCTATTGTTTATTTTAGCAGAGTAACATTAGGCCGTGGAGTAATGGTCTTTGTAGGAAAGCTGCAGGGTAAATATGAAAAATTATTACCCAGTGGTGTTTGTAGAAAGGTAGGAAAGTGGAATAAATGGGCAAGTGCAAGTCAGGTCCCCGCTTTGAGGGTTCTGTACCCTTACAGCACAAAATGATATTTATGAAATGAATTAAGAGTATATCATAAAAAAGTGATTTTATATCACAAATAAATGATAGTGACAGGATTCTGCAAGATCGGCAGCGCACTCGATTGCCTCCTGGTGTTGCAGGCGTCCATGGACGGCGGTGACCACTCGTCTGGTGGCCCGCCCGCTCGTCTGCCCTCTATTTTATGAAAAAATATTAAAGTTAACTTAGTGTTTCACTTGTTGTTCGTTGCAACGACACAGTTACAACACAATTATAAGACTAAATTGTCACGTATGCAGCCACAATAATATAACTCTTTCACATGGTCAAACTGATCTGATCAGGAGGAATTTACGATCATTTTTCATTGGTTTCTTTTGATTAGATTGTGGAAAAAGTACAGTAGCTAACAATAATGTTATAAAGAATGAAAAAAACTAGGCATAATCCGAGTAGTCGGACAATCCTATCGGTTCAAGTGGGATGATCCAATTGCAATATAATTGCGCCAAATCCTGCCTGCATAAACGTGTAAATAAGTTATTTTTATTTTTAGACAGACGGCCTTTTAAGTACTTTTATAGGACCAATTTATACTAAGTGATGTACAGAGTGCATGTGAAGTTCTAACTTTGTTAAGACTCCATCGTCTAGTGCAGAATTAACATTATTAGATAATGTTGATACGGCCATCGATTTCCATATTCTACGCCAGATTTAGATATTCTACAGGATTGCTATTAATATATCCAATATAATTGTTTAACTCTATCTCCTTTTGTTTGCAAAATAGAGTATTGAGACAGACGGAGAAGTGAGCTTGTCAAACTCCATTACGCTCCCCTTCTCTGTACGATATCCTGAACTCTTGGTCCCTTTCCGTACGGAATTGTAGGAAAGGATACGAATATCAATGGTACGTCACAGTAAACGGAGACAAGCAAAACAAGCAACTACACGAAATCAATTAATAGTAACAACTAATAACGATCCGAAACTAAACAGGAAATTAATAAAAACAGCAGCTACAGATAAATAATACGAGAAGTATTTTTATGCAAATTGTGACCCACTTTTATCATTCTTTATCACTTTCGGCGGCAATATTATCCGTTCTTATCAAGTCATTAAAGCTGATGTCGAAGCACTTTCTCAGTGATATCTAATGCTTGTAATTTGTAATATTATGGGTAGTTATACAACTGATATCCCTTCTTCCCGGTACGTGGCCTTCATTCAAGGATTCCCCTACCCCATCGATTGTCGGTCCTGCTACTCAGCTTACTAATTATGTGAGCTATAGCGGTGTATGTAACTATGGTATATATATACCATAGTTATTATATCAACAAAGTAATAGTAACATAATACAATAATGATATACCTATATGATATACTTTGTTGAATGTAACATACGTCACCTAAGAATATATGACGTTATCTGAGCAAAGGGATTTTATTGTAGGTATGGACTTTGTTGTTTCAAGATTTTATGCTAAAACATGCTACAACATCTGATAATTAAGATAACACAAAAAAGTGAGAAGTACTAATAACACTTCGCCCATTCTAGCATACATTTAGCGTAGATAATTATTAGATAGATAATTATTAGCGCAGATAATTAGCGTAGATTTTGAATGGTAAGATCTGCTTACTTGCTTGTTTGAGATGCACGCTCCTGATCGAATCGTACCCAAAAGTAAGTAAAATATTAGCAGTGTTATGATATAAGAAAATAAAATTAATTTCTAAGAAAGCATTGTACTCCATAAAAATAGAATAATGGGGTCAGGAATGCTTGACCTGCATGGTAATTGTGCTCGTGGGAATGCGAGGCGCACAGCCCACGTGACTACTTACTGAGTAATAGCGGCCAATAATAATAAATGGAGGGAAACCTGGAACCTGCTCTATTAAAGCGTTTTATAGGTCAGACTGATATCTTTTACATATAGATAAGTATACTTTTCTACTGCAATTCCTACTGCTACTACTGCTAATAATTGCTACTGCAATTATATTGATAAAAATTTCTACTGCACCCGCAGTAGAAATTTTTATATATTACTTACGTTCTTCAAATTTCTTTACTAACTCTTTGCAGACTGTTAGGCTTTGGAATTCCTTACCAGTTGTCATTAGACGTGCTCAGTAGCTGTCTAGTTTTAAAAGGCAAGTTATAAATCATTATTCTATTAGTTTGTTTCTTTGGTTTTCTATTTTCTTTCTTTACCAAAGGATTTCCTCTCGCTACCATTATGTTTGTAAACTGTTCTTATTTCGCCGCTCGGGTCTTCGATTCCCTCTTATTTTTCTATCCTTGTCAACTTTGATTCTTATTTGCGAATTAATGTTGTGTGCAGTGCAGATGTAGATATGTATGTACGAGTATGTATTTAAATGTTATTAATTATTATAAGTATGTATTATATTATATTTATTATCGATATAGGGGGTAGCTATATATTGAACACGATTCATTCTGTGGATTTCTGTCATTTTGCACTACATATATACCTTTTATTTTACTCTATCTCAAGTATGCCTGGAAGGGATCGCCTTGGCGATAAGGTCGCCTATTGTATTCTGTCATTTATTATTTGTAGACATGTAATAACTATTTGTATGCAATAAAGAGTATTTATTATTATTATTACTTTGTGGCGATGTATGAAGGGTACAGGCAAAAAACCGGGAAAGCCACATTTTTTTTTGTTTGCTTTAAATATATCAATGAATAAAACATCTTAAACCGTTTGAATATATAATAATAATAAAAAAATCTACTTATATAAATTATTTGTAAATATAGATGTATATATCATACAGTGCAAGCAGCCCTTTCACTATGCATTGCTGGACATGGCTCTTGTGCATGAGGGATGTAAGGCCTTAAAAACGTCACGCTCTGGCCAAACGGGTTGCCAACTCTACTCTTTTAAAGGTGGCATAGTTCTTCAGGATTGTGGTAGTAGCGTTGTTATCACTTTGTCGCCTTTTATGACACCCACGGGAAGAGATGGGATGGAGCTATTCTATAGCTGGCCAAAGCCTATTGGTATCTCGCATGGGACCAACACAGTTAGTGTATACTTAATAGGTATACGTTAGATGAACCGATATTACATAATGGCTTATCGGCTGCCCGCAGCAAAAATAGAGGGCTGTAAATAGCTTTGTCCTCAAATGTATTAATAGAATGTTGAAATTGAATTCCATTTGGTTGTTACTCCTATTGTTTCCGTTTTCAGACTGTGTTATTGCTTTTTAACAATAAACGTTGATTGTGCTATTTTCTTTTGTATCTTTTGTCTTCTAGAAACCTGCGTTTCTTCTGTAAAGTTCAAGGGCTTTATATTTATTTAACCAACCAAGTTATATGACCTCTGGCCTTCAATTGTGGCTCTGTTGATCAAGCCGTGAATGACTTGCGTGTTTCTATATTTCACATATGGTAACTTTGTCTATACTAGGTGTAGGTACTTAGATACTATATGCTAGATACCGAAGAGAAACTGTATACATTCTAATTCCTATGCGAAAAGTAATAATACATTCCTTTTGAAATAAAGACGAGAGGGCGAAAACGTCCCTTACATTTACCTTTCTTTATTACGTATCCTTTCATACAATAGCCTCACATTGCACTTGTCAAAGTTACTAATTACAGTCAAAATGGGCAATAATGACCCCATTATAGCGCGTGCTATAAGACCTTATCGACGCAAGATCTAGTTATGGGGTCGTGGAGACCTTGGCGGAAATTACGTGGTTGTGTGACGATATAACGGGTTATTCTAAAGAGCACCTGCTAAGTCCACTGATAACTAAATAACGATAGCATTTTTAAATTTATTTATCAATTTCATTAACAAGACTTAATTTACATTTTAATTCTAAATACTACGAAGTACTAAGTACGAAGTACGAAGTTCTAAATACTAAGTTTGTCTAGAATGCCGATTCTGCATTATAAAAAATATACATTAGAAGGTAGTTATGCAGTTCTATTGAGTACAAACAACTGAACAGCCATCCCCAACAGTCTACCCTCACTATGTTTATAATTTGATCATTCGATCATAAAGTGCCGTTTTAATTTATTCTTAGGTTCTTTTCGTTAAGATCTCTTTTAAATTGAGAATTGTAATCTATATTGTATATGTATAATAGAACCGTAATAGATCCGTGTCTCTACATGAAAAAAAAATTGCTACAGTATAGAGTATTAATGAATCAGAGCCCAATACAGCATTTTTTAATTTTTTTTGTATATCTGTCTGTCTGAATGCGCGACACGTAAAAACTACTGGACGGATTCTAATGAAACTTGGCATAATATGTATAACTAAATGCCGGATTAATATTTACGGTACTTTTTAGCCTGATCCATTATAGAGTTCCCACGGGAAACACTCTAAAGTTCACGTGAACAAAGTCGCGGACACTGCTAGTATATTATAAAAAAATAGAAAGGCTGAGGTATTCGAAAATAACTTAGGTTAGGGTTTTATGAATAACAACAAAGAATCACCCCATCGAAGTTCGAGATGCCGCGCCGTTGTGTATGCCTCGAAGAAAAATGATCGCATCGTCGCCACTTTTGTAGGGTTAAATCGGGTTTCCAAGGAAATCTTTCACTGCTAGTGTGCTGATTTTTCCTTTGAAAAGTAAATGCGAACGTGACTTTTAAAAGTTTTATTTAATAAATGAAGCACAAGGAGAAATGGAAAGAAATAATGCAAGATGCGTTGCAATAAAGAGTAAAGTTAAATTAATGGAAAGGTTATACGTTTTATACGAGTATTCAAGGGGTCTTATAAATAGATGGATTAGGTCTACTATTACAGTCTACGTTTCGGCACCATACTTATAATTGATATGATGCAGTAAATAGATTGGGAAAAGTAGAAGATACATAGATTTAGTAAATAAAAAACTAATATGTATTAAGAGTTTGGGAGACGTTAGAAGTAACTGATAAAAAGTAATTATGCTAATTATTTTCGAAGTGGTTTGTCCCATTTAATGACATACTTCTTTTTGGCATGAGGTGACAGGCCCATGAGATTTGTTAAGTGGTTAACGCCATGGATACATGCTACACCAGTGGGGATGCCGACACGATTCATTTCACAGTATTCTTGAAGAGCCCCATGTCATAACTAAATTGACAAACCTCACAGCTTTCAGGTTCGCGATATAAAGGGTCTTGAAGACAGCGTAGTACGTAGCAGGTCTGTGTTACGGAAATATGGATGAACCGTCTTTCAGTAACTAGAGGTATGATAACTAGAGGTTCAGAACATTCCCCGTTATACAGCCCGTAAACAGAGAGATGCTATATCACTTCGCATGCCGAGCAATAGTAAACCGCCTGTGAAAGTGGGATCGTCGACATTTCGAACAGCACGTCATTAGTCGGAGTCAGGAGGATTTAGCTGGTGATTTAGTGCTTAAAGGATTACTGCGACTTTTCATCAAGTAAGTGACAGTTGTAAAGTATCTGATTAAACCTAAGACAACCAGACAGATTAGTCCTAGGAAAAGTATATAAACCTATACTTATTGACAAAAAATGCTATGCCATGTGTATAAAAGTATATAACGAGCTACCGAAGGAAATAAAAGACCTCTCAGAAAAAATATGTAAAGAATAATTAAAGATTGGTTATTAAAGAAACGATTTTATACAGTTAATGATATATTTAATCATAATGTGAATTCATAATGACATATGACATATTTGTAATTATAATTAATATCTGACATTCCTACAATGCACGAAATAATTTTGTTTAAGTTTAACGAAATTTTTTTTTGCACGCTTATTAAGACAACATATTGGACAAATATATTTGACTTTAACATCTTATTTTATCTGTGAGCTGGCAACTAAATAAATTCGAATTTGATTGATAAGTCACCAACTAGTTAGTAACTACAAATTGTCCTTAAAAATAATAAATTGCTGTCATGTCAGTTGTAATCAAACAGAAACTTTTGATGCTCGGACAAATGAAGCGTCATGTTTTTGCTGTCGACAAAACCAAAAACAACTGGGTTCAATGCAAGTTTAAAATGCAAGCTACAGTTGCGATGACCGAGTGACATTTATAAATATTTTACGTAAAGTCTATCGCGCTTAATTGTAGTTTTATGATGTTCCAATTATTACAATTTTATTTCCAGTTTTAGTTTCATTAAATGGATTTTAAATACACACTAGCAGGACAATAAAACGGTTGTAATTATTTTATAAAACGGAATCATTTTTGTTAAAAAGGAAGACTTAGTACCTCGAGATTTGTCTCTACATATATTAATTAGGTCCTTAAGCATGAAATTGTCGTTTTATACGGAAGAAATCAAATGGTTCTCTTTTGAATATTATATATTTTATTAATAGAAGTATTGTCCATTACTATCAATGCACTATTGCCATTTTAATGGAAGTTGATTGATGCCTCTGCCGTAGAACTACTGGGGACGGGAATCGATTCCATTCCAAGCTCCTGTAACTTTGTAACTGTTTGTCTTGCATTGTGTGGTCGAGCGTTATCAGATGTTTGGGACATTATTTGGCTGTGTCTTCTGAGTTCAACCATTGTGACAAACGTTTGCGATTATCATACGGGATCCACTTCTCATCACAAGTGACAATACAATTAAGAATCCCTTAATTCAGCTGTCGGTTCAGCAAAGTAAAGCAAGCTTCGACGCGTGTTTGCAGTTGATTTTCATTAAGCTCATACGGTACCCGCCTTCCGAGCTTCTTCACTTCCCGATTTGACACAAATGAATCAATATCGTTATGTCACTTACACCGATGGCTGCTGCTAACTCAGAGGTGGTATGAGATGAATCCACTTCCACTATTGCTTTTAATTCATCAATATCGATGTAAGCGATGACGCCTCGACGCAGATAAGTTAGTAAATAAGTTATAAAACTAACTTGTAAGTTGTTTATGTTTGAAAAATATAATATAGTAAGAGTTTTTGTATTTGTATGTTTTATATTGCCTGTTTCATGTTTTGTATGTTATTTGATAATTAGCATAAGTCTGGAGTTTGAATAAAGTTGACAGAAATAAATAAATATCATTGCGTAGAACGATATTAGCTGCAGAACTCGAAAAGTATAAATGGGTCTCTGTATGATTTGTGCTATTCCTTTCTAAACATAGTTCTATCTTTGTTATTAACTATCTCACTGTAAGGTGTCTGTATTTGTCATGTGCTATCTCACTCTAACATATGTATTTGTAAATTTATTTGCAAATTTAAACACATTAGAGCTTTCGAGAATATGAATAAAGATAGTGTGAGGTGCGTCCTGATTGGTCAAAATACGGATCCTCTCGCGATCGTAGAAGCTAGTTGTGACCCCACGATTATGTAGGTACTGAATTAGTGAACTTATTGAACTTAAGGTACGACCGGTGACTCTTGAAAGGCCACTAGGGCTACAGGAATTTAGCCATTCCGAAGTAGGCCGGTTACCGAGCTAGATCGTAGTTCACCAGTTCTCTAGTTCACCGGTAATAGTCGGAGTCGGCGCTCGTAAGAAGTGTCTCACCGCTTGCTTACTACATTTTGTTCGAGACCTCAGAAGCATCCGGCTGTGTTTGTGTACCGCTAGTGCAGGTTGCACCTCAAGCTTGTTTTCCTGCAACGAACGAGTTTTATGTCCACCACTCGCCGCCTGTGCACCCTCCATCCTCGGTATACGTAACAATCGACTTTAGTCTCTGGTCATCCACGAGGCTTGTTCTTGAGGTCGACATTTCCAGAACGGAAACGATCAAATCTAAAACGCACCGTGCGTTCATTTGCGGTGTATGGTCAGTACACATCGTTGATATTGTGTGCTGTCTGTGGTGCGTTGCTGCCACGACGGGACTCATATTCGAAAATAACGCGAAATTTTATCTTTTACATGGTCGCATACACAACGATATCTAAGCAAAATGTTGTTTGACAGAAAAATAAATGAACAACTGATTTTGAAAAAGAATGTCATATCTTTAAATTGAAATTGAAAGAACGTGTATAGAGTCTAGCTGAGACTGGAAAAGTTTGATAAATTAAAAAAAAATGTTATCACTAGCATTTGGATTAGCATATGATATTCTAACACTAACGATACACGATACATTTGCTAGGTAATTTTATTATTGAATTAGCTGTGGCTGGCCACGCGTTGCTGTGGCTGCCCAACAGATGGCGCTTATCCGGTTCTTTTCTATTTATTTCAATATACTTCTAGATTAATATTCTTCTTTTTTTTCCGTAAATTTTTCAGATATTTTAATAGTTATTCTGCTATTCGGAGCGTAGATGAATCCAACAAATCAGACATCATTAAAATCGGTCCAGCCGTTCTTGAGTTATAAATGTTGTAACTAACCCGTCTATGTTTTATATATATAGATTGACGTATCAGAATTATTTTTTCAATATTATTAGTCAACCTATGATTAAACTTACATATTTGGAAAAGTTGTGAAAATTATGTAAGCTATCAACGGATGAATGTTAATAAACAGCGTAGGTTATTCGCATTTATATGTAAATATTTTAGACGAGATTTTAATATTTGAAAGGTTTATAAAAAGCTCCGCCGTCTAACTTTTTGGGTAAAATCAGGGAAACTTTCCTTTTGTTAGCTTGCCCGATTTAGGCAATGGATTGCTGGCTACGTCAGATTTTAATGAACGCCGAATACATTATAATTACAATTACTTTAACTTCTCTTAAATATTGAATACTTAATAGAATGTGTATTATATATCGATTTATAATATGTATGTATTATATAATAAATAAATAACGCCACATTCAATGGCCCACACTAGGAATCCCCGTGTCGTGGGTCCAGAGACACATACAAATATGAACACAACATGTGCAACACCCAGACCCGAACAAACTCTTGTCTTTAAACAAATGATTGTCCTACCGGGAATCCAACCCGGGACCTATTGCACAGCAGGCAGGGGCGCTATCAATGGGCTAATTGGACGTCAAAATCTCGTTACAGCCCACGAAGTTCGACTTTTCTCATCCAGCCACCACCGGTGAATTACTACGATTATATTAGTAAGTATTCACTGACATTGGAAATTAATATTATACTCCACAGAGTTCCCTGGAATTTTGTTTAATTTTAAATAAATTTCGGACTGGGACTTAACATGCATCACCCGCGAGATATTTGGGCTTTCTCTCATCCTTATCCATTCATTTAATTAACTATATTATAAATTAAACTTGCTCAGTTATCGATACTAAACAATGGCACAACGATCTGATACGGCTTGCCTTATGTCATTGTGTATTTTAAATACCTTTTTTGCACAGTAAACTGTGCGAATACCAATTCCCAATACCATACTGCTGCACACGTAGATCTCTAAACTCATTTCAATTCGATAGCCAAATTCGAACGGGTTTCATTTTGTTTTTACTACCTCAAAGCGAAGGCTCGACTACAATTGAGTCTACATTTTTTATTTTGTCATGTGCCCAACGTGAATGTTGACTAAGAATCGATTCCTATTCCTATCAACGTCGATTCGTTTTGGTTCAAAGGTGTATGTAGAAAGGCATCTATAACTCCGTTGCCGCCACGATGTCAATTCGTTATCGTTTCAATTCGTTCTGCATATTGCGGAAATTTTACTTGTGAATATGAAAATTGTGAAATTTTACTTTGTGAGTTACGTGTAAATTTACAATTGAAAAGGCACGATGATGGAATGAACGATGTTATATAAACAGACAATCTAAGTTAATACTAATTGAGAGTAGATACCTATAGGGTGTAGTAACATATGTGAAGTCGTGGGTTCGAACCCCAGGCACTGAGTTTCTTTTTTTGTACGGATTTTTAAATTATGGCCATTATTGTTGGTGTTCTTTATTGTACTTGTTATTGTTTTAGTGAATTTTTACAATAAGACATTTCAATATTATTAGGTATAAAGACGAACATTCAGTCAACCTTATTGTATTAGTTAGTATGTTATGTACATTAAAAGACTAATAACATTGACTAAGTAATTTATTAATATTAGACGTGAATGTGCGTCTTACCGAGGTCACCTGACAAGAGGGCGTGTAGTCTATGGCCATAGGGTGGTAAGCACTCGTTTAACAAAACCACAGACAATACACTTATAATAACTGGGAGGAAATACACATATCATTAAAAAGCGGACTGCGTCATATAATAAGATATAGAAAATATATTTACACAATAGATTTGAATTATTTTGTTTGCGACTTATGTGAAATAAGAATCGTTTAAAAAAAATCATCGTTATGTAATCCTGTAAGAACAATGAGTTATATGTATGAGTTATATGTATATGTTATATGTAGGGGTTGACAAGATTACAATATAACTCTACAGAAGTGGGGACGACGTTTATTCCTTTTGATTCCCTTTCTGTAACTTTTAATTTTAATTCAAAGCTAAATATTCTTAGTGATTTCATCAATCTGGACCCGGCCGCGTTTCAGGTTGAAAAGGTATATTTAATGATTATTTATAGACATAAAATAAACATACATATATTATAACTCTTAAATGTATAAACCTTTTCTACCCAAATCTCAGCCGGGTCAAGAGATCATTATCATACTAAGGATAACGAAGTTTATCCACTATGATATGGTTAGAAATATTTCAGAACCTTTTATGAAATTTAAGGGCGTGGATGTTGTCAGGACTGGTTACGTTTTTGCTTTTCATTTAATTGATGATTCGACTGGGGTTCACCAAACATTGATCACAAGCTAGCTGATGTCACTACTATGGTCCAATTATCATAGGAAGAGCTTCTGTATAGGAAGAGACAGTTCTGTATTTAATTAATTTTATGTAAATACCGTTTCTTTCTTAATTCATAACATAAATAGAAACGTAACATAATATTTTCTTAGGTTTTCGCGATTACTATACATAGCAATTAAACAACTTTGAACGGTTTAAATCGCGTATATTTAACATTATTTATATCCCGACGTTTCGAACACTTTGCAGTGGACGTGGTCACGGGGTGACTAATTGATTTTATTTGTCACTTGAGTTATTAAGAAATTATTTGAACTACCGTCTGAATTTTTTTTTAATCATAACATTCTCTATGCACGCAGTATTCGCTCACGGTGTCCAGATGTCTTGCAGTATTGCGTTGGCCTTGGGATTTAATTAATTTAATGACTAGATCCCAAGCCGGTGGTACTTGCCAACCATCTTCTCTATTGAAATTTTAGGATTTATTGACCTCATTTACTATGGAGTCTGAAGTCAATAAATCCTTAGCTTTCCTTGACATTCTAGTCATCAGAAATCCTGACAACTCTCTTGGTCATACTGTATATAGGAAAGCCACCCATACAGATAAATATCTCAATGGTAACTCCCATCACCATCCATGTCAGTTGACTACCGTAGGCAAATCTTTGTTACAGAGAGCATACTGCATCTATGACACTGACCACCTCGAGGAAGAGCTTCTGCATGTGAAACAAGTACTGCGAAGCAACAATAACAAACTCCCACGAATGCGTCACAAAAGCCGCCCCAAGCCTCCTACAGTTGAGCGACAATCTGCCATCTTACCATACGTCAAGGGCATCACTGACAAAATTGGCAATGTCTTAAGACGAGCTTCAATTAAAAATTACTTCAAGCCGCACAAGATAATTAGCCAATTTTTAAGACCTGTCAAGAGCAATATCCCCCTACAAGATGCAGGTGTTTACAAGCTTGATTGTGAATGCGGGTTATCATACATTGGGCAAACAAAGAGGAGCATCGGTATCCGGATAAAAGAACACATAGCTGACATGAAGAACAGACGCTCGACTAAGTCTGCAGTTTGTGAACATGTTCTGGACAAACCCAACCATTACATTAGATTCGATAATCCACAAATCCTCGCTAGAGAGACCCGGTTCATGCCAAGAATGTTACGCGAGTCTATTGAAATCAAGAAACACCCAAATTTCAATAGAGAAGATGGTTGGCAAGTACCACCGGCTTGGGATCCAGTCATTAAATTAATTAAATCCCAAGGCCAACGCTATACTGCAAGACCTCTGGACACCGTGAGCGAATACTGCGTGCATAGAGAATGTTATGATTAAAAAAAAATTCAGACGGTAGTTCAAATAAAGTCTTAATAACTCAAGTGACAAATAAAATCAATTAGTCACCCCGTGACCACGTCCACTGCAAAGTGTTCGAAACGTCGGGATATAAATAATGTTAAATATACGCGATTTAAACCGTTCAAAGTTGTTTAATTGCTATAAATAGAAACAATAAAATAGAAAAAATCCCAAAAGACTATCATGTTAAGATTTATGTCAGCAGTCAGTGCTCTTCGTATATCGTACCATAAGTTAAAATTGTTAATTACGAAGGAAACTCGTCACTGGCTCAATGTGTTAATTGCGCTATTGCCTTGCCATATAAGAATAGAAAAAAACGTAGAAAGACAAATAGAATAGTTTTTATCACGTTATTGTCCAGTCCCGTTTACTGATTTACTGAGTTACTGGTTACTGGTTTACTGTTTACTAAATTTATAATGGGTTTAATGAGGATAGAGTTGAACTCCTTGGATGAACACCAAAAATGCAGTCTCATTCTTTGATTTAATCATCACAAACATTATGCACTAACACTAGGTACTTTGAAGTTTAATAAACTATCAGTATTAAACCGCAAATCTCGCAATACACATTTTTTACAATGATCAAACAAATACTCAACTTCACTTCTCGGCTTCCCGCTAAAAATTCTTAAATTTGTAAGACTTCATATTCTTGAACGACGAGGACGACAAAATAACGTTTAAACATGACGTAGTCTTAATAAAAAATTACATCATCTTAAGATTCTTTAACTTGAGTTTGTTTGTGCAGAAATCTTAGAAAGAATGTGTTTTTTGAATATCAAGGTCGGCGGCGCGCCCGCATACCCCCTGGTGTTGCAGGTGTCCATGGGCGGCGGTAACACTTACCATCACGTGAGACCGCCTGCTCGTCCGCCCTCTTCTCTATAAAAAAAAAAAATAATATTATTTGAAAAGGAAATATTACTTCCTTGCCGAATGATATTTTGGCTGGCGCGTGGATGCGGCGCGGCTCATACTGTACTCCTACTCGTATGTTCTACGTGGACATTAACCTTACGCGGAAAACAATATCGTGCATGTTTGGCTTGTAATACGCCACGCTATATTTTCATGTTTCCCCTGAGGTTATGTTACTGGATTTGTTATGAAAAATATTATGTTGTCATCATAGACATTTTACTAAAGTTACATATATGTGTATATTTTTATTATATTACTTATTATGATATAATAAAATTGACAATTTGAAATCTCACCAGCGCCATTATCTCAATAGTCTCGCACTCCAGCGAGATAATACCGCCAAGTATGTTGGGTATATTACTTTAATTACTAAATTTATACAACATGCCATATTGTATATTGCTTGTCTCGACTTATTATATTTATTATTATTATTACTAGTTACTAATTACCTATAAATATTTTACGAGGTCTAAATGGCGGACAATGGGGGAGGCCTATGTCCAGCAGTGGACGTCCAAGGGCTGAGATGATGATGATGATGATGATGATTTTACGAGTATATTTTAAGTTAGTTTTGAATACTGTGTTTTAAGTTTTTGAATACTTTGTTGTATTCAATAAACAAGTTTGATTAGTTGTTTAATTTGATTGTGTGATGATATGGTATACATTGGCAAGGGCGTCGCCAGGGGGGTCACATGCCCCCTCCCGAGATTTGAAATAAAAAAAAATCATTTTATCATCTGGTATTAATCCCAGCTGCGTAACCGAATTGCCAACTGAGAAAACCGAAAAGAAAAAACGGGTAAAAATATGGGGGGAAATCCGTACAATTTCTTCAATATTTTTTTGAAAGTTCTAAAATCCAATAAAATAGAAGTATTTAAATTAGAAGTTGACCATATACTAAGAAAATCCCGCATAGTTTGATCTGCGTAAACGAATTGCCAGGGTGGCAAAAAAATTTCAAAGTTGACTCCGAAAATTCGGTTTTTTGTAAATAACATGGTCAAATACTGACCCATTTTTACAAAATAAATCAAAAAGTGTATGATTTTTAAAGTTGAATCGAAGGCGATAGCGTTATTTTGATAAACCGAAGTTGTTATCCGAAAAACCAGATTTTTGGGTTTTTCGGTATTTTTGCAATATCTCCGGAAATTCCCCGAATTTTAATACACTTTGAATTGCTAATTTGTTCAAAATTCAATGAAGATTACGATTCTGAAATAAGATATATTCAAAAAATTTTATTGCCGCTAAACGATAAAATTCGACTATATGCATTGGTACTTGATAGGGCTATCTATGTATTAAGTGTCATTCGAATTGAATTGAAGTGTCACCAGAACATATTCAGCTTTGTAGGTTACAGTCATTATTTATTATTTTTTCGCAAGAAATAGTTATGTACAATATCTCGTATGAGTTTTATTTTTTTTTTTGATAAAGGATTAGGAAATTATAGCTAAAAATGTGAAATATCAGCAATGATGTCACAGTTACGGCTGGATTGCTACTATTGTCATGATGTATAAAAAAGTAATGTCACCACAGATCAAAATAACTTCATTGTCAGCTGTCATCGAGCTAACCAACAAAAAAACATGGTTATGTTTTTGTGGCATTAATCTCTTTGTTGTGAACTGAGTGCGGTTAGTATACTTTCTTTTTGATCTTGAATTTTTGATTATTTAATACAAATTCGAAACTCCACAGTGAATGTTGCTGCTCCATTTGTACGGGCAAATATCACTAATTTGTCTAAAAATTGATACATGTATGATTGTAGAGTACATGAAGACAAAGTCCTAAACCAAGGCCGAGTACATGAAGAGTGACAAGTCTATCCATGCCGCCGTTGATGTGATGTCACGCTATTTTTACTAAATGAAGACTAGATTGTTATAACACTGCGATTATCATCTTTCTAAGACTGTCACTTTGTGATTCAATCTATATTGGACTACTCTATATAAAAATATACAAAAATTAGGATGTTAGACTCATTACACAATCCCCATTCAATGTAGCACAGGCTAAATTTTACGATTTGATAGTTAGGTACCTACGTGCCTTATATGAAAGTCGTCTGATCTAGTAGAGTTATAAAAAATATGCTTTTTACAAAATTAAAGTACTATAGTCGCATCAGCACAAGTCATATATCGTAAAGTCGTGTTCTAGACGTTTCTCGCTCAGTTTGCGAGCGACATCGTAAGAGAGTCACGTTCAGAGACCATAATGTTACCTCTTATCGCATCACTGATACGATGCTTAAAAGATGTTGTTGACGTGAGTGGTTTTCGTATTGAGTAAATGTATTTTTATATCTTGAATCATGATTCCTGATTACAAATACCAGATTTCTTGATAGAAATGCTGATTATGAAGTTTGAGTTCCAAACCCATATAAACGATTCTTTTCAGAATTCTGTACAGTTACGAGTATAGCTTAAGGGTTTTGTCGCACGAACCACTCGCGTTAGCCCTTTCAGTATCTACTGCTGGACGTGGACCTCCTCATGCACATGTGCTCCGATGGGTCTTTTCATCTTTCCGGGGAATGTCGTAAAAAGATTTTGTACGCTATGCAATTACGATGATAGTCAACAAATAGAAACTTAATAAATAAAGTGAATAAGAGGATAAATCCAAAAGTGAGGTGATTTTAACTGATTTTCTCAGTTCTCCTCATTCGTTCACGCCCGCTTTCCGCTCGGAATCGGTACATTTGTTAAGTCTCACGGTAGGACGAATCTAAACGTTAACTTATGCGTTTCATTGAATTTGAGCCAATTTCAATCAATTTTACCAGACCAGCTCTTTTCAATTTGAAACTGCAAAATAAGACTCAGTGTTTTTCTCAACAGTTTTAAATTCTCTTTTTTCGAAAAAAAATGTCTTATCACATCAGATATTTCATGATTCATAAATATGTAATAAATGTAATAGTCTTGGGGGTATGGGATATAATGTCATTTTTACAAACTCAAATAATAGTAGCACGTTTGCAATCTAAACAAATGTTAACGATATTTATAGCTCGACTAATCTTGAAGGGTTTTTAAAGCCCTCAGTTTTATAGATTGTACCATAAATAACTTTGTGTTTTGATAGGAAATCCTTTAATACCGAAGATAATTTTATATACATTACAAAAGATAGTTTTGTGATGTGTTTGTTTATCGAAATAGAAAGTGTCAAATATTAATATTAGAAATAAATAAATAAACATCTATACTGGGAGAATTAAAGGATTGGGAACGTAAAATGTCAATGCGCAGGTCACACTTACGAGTATCGTAGGAGCAAGGAGCGATGCAATAGACGTGTTCTCGAGTGGAGACTACGAGTGCGTGGCGGGAAGTGTAGTGTCGTGTGGCTCGCACTCTGGCCAGTTGGACCGATGACTTAAAGAAAATCGCACATAGTGGCTGAATTAGAAGAACAGACGATCGACAGCGGGTCTTGGAGTAAGTAGTAAGGAAAAGTAATAGATCCCAAATATAATAGTCTTCATTCTCAGTTAAAAATGAATTTGTATTACTCCAATTTGAGAAATAAATCATAAAAGACGTTACTAGCCCTTTTTTCGTCCACTGGTTGGACATAGGCCTCATGCACATTGTCTTGTGTATGAGGGATGTATGACTTTGAAACGCTACGCTGGTCAAGCGGGCTGGTGAGTATTATTATGGAAACAATATTATTATGAGAGAGTACATGGGTGTTTAAAATGTCTAGCAAAATTATGTTTAATTAAATAGTAAAGGTCACGCGACTGAGTTCGGTCTCTTGATATCTAACTTTATTTTAGTTCCCCAGGAACTAGGTCGCTTACTAATTTGAGTGCTCAGTCTTGGCGAGCCAAAATACATTTTCATATTTAAATTTATATTTTTGATTAGACATCTGCCCTCGTTGTGTTGGATGCCATTTACTAATTTCACCGATTTATCCAAAAAAATATAGGGTATTTCCTCTTTTGGAACGCGGAAGAAAGATAAAAGAGAGAGAGGGAAGAAAGAGCATTATATATTGGACATTGTACAATACGTGGAAGCGCACACATAACACAAAGACAAGGGGAAAATAAAATACAAGATGTGCCAGGCGATAAAGCAAGAAATAATTCGTGCACAGAAGTGGCGCGTGCCGCGGCGCCGCTATTAAACTTACTGAACCGATTTCGATAAAAAGTTCACTTGTGCGATAAACACTACTATGCATTGAACACCGAAAAATTTGGCTGAGAAAATCCTAAAATTACCCTAAGCTGCACAACGCCGCCGCCCGTTCGCTCGTCTGCCAATTCTTCCATAAAAAAAAAAACCTAGATAAAAAGAATAGGTCTCTTTCTAGGCTAATGGTTAATAGTCGAATAAGCTGATAATTTTTAGGCTGATACAGGCCTCTCCTTGCTATTACAACAAGGTTTCAATTTACCACGTATATTATAGGCCACATTATACCGCGAACCCGATAATTGTGGAATGAACTGTCTTATGAGAGTTCTTCACTAAGCTACGACGTAAGGCCTCTTCAAGATAGCCGTGATTTAGAAATTAGTCGATAGGATTGAGGAAGGTCGGCAGCGCAACTGCATCGTCCGTGATGTTGCAGGTATCCTTGGCCGGCGGGGCCAAAGATGCCACTTGCCATCTCACCGCACGCGGCCCGTCTGCCACCTCTTCTAAAAAAGTGGGCTCAGCGCGGTTTGATATGGGTATGACTTTAGCCATTACTGAATTAAATTATTTTTCTAAATATTTCGTCGTAGGTGCCTGTCTGTTAATAAAACATGCATGAAACATTATTGAGTTTTGTTAAGAAAATTTCATTAGTGAAGCTTTTAGTCTGTCCGTCCGCTGTGAAATTATGATGATATCACATTGCACCCTGCTACCATAAAATGTAAAATATTTTTGAAATTTTACCAGGACTTGTAGAGTTTGGCAAATTAAAGTTTAGACTGGTAGACAGCGGCAAAGTAAAAAAAAAATAGGTTATCACTAAAAATACTTTGAAAAATATTTTTGATACTTGAATTCAATCATATAAAATTAGTCGAGCGTTGAATTGAAGTATAAAAAATATTTTTGAAAATATTTTTAATGAAAACCTATTTTTTTACTTTGGCTCGCTTTTCCAGCCTCAACTATCATTTGACAGACTCTAAGTACCTGTCTAGCTGAAGTGGCAGTGGGCAGGGCACATAGCTCGAAGAACCGATGGCCGATGGAGCAGAGGGGTTCTCGAATGGAGACCACGTACCGGCGGACGAAGCCGAGGACGTCCATCTGCTAGATGGACAGACGACCTCATAAAGGTTGCGGGCACCCGCTGGATGCAGGTCGCTGCCGATAGGTCTAAATTTCGGACAATGGGGGAGGCCTATGTCCAGCAGTGGACGTCCAAGGGCTGAAAAGAAGAAGAAGAAGTACCTGTCTAATCTACATTATTTTAATCAAGACGGGCTTTAGTTTTCAATCTGATTTTCGGTTCATTAATCTGAATTATTACAATACATAAGTTTGTTTGAATAATTTACTACCATTAAAATATTAATTGAATGCTATTAGGTCTTTCGTTTGAAAGTTCTACTGAAGTGGAAACCATCTGAAAAATAATGAAAATGTGACTCTCTCACGAAATAATGTATTCAAAGTGATTTTAGAAAAAAAAAACAGAATGGACACACCACAGTAATGAAATTATTGGGCATCTCCAAATAATAGTAATTTTCTAGGTATGAGAATTGTTTTTAAAATTATGGTTTAAAAATTAAAAGTTCACTCAAGTATTCTATAGATATACCTGTATATTCTAGTATATTTTATATTCTTCATAGATCCTGAATAGAAGAACGGTTCAAATTCTTTATATTAAATGTTAAGGTTTCACGAGAACATCTCGAAGTTATGCTTGCTTATCATAAAATTGGGACGATATATCGGAGTGAACGTTTTCGTGTTAGGAATCGCCTGAAATATCGGCGGAAACATCGTATTTTGCGATTTCGGAATAGATCCCCCCCCCCCCCCCCCGCCCCCGAGGTTGGAACCGGGTTTATTTCATTGTTTTGGTTGCCGTGATTCCTAGTCTGAAAGTATACAATAGGATGGCACGTGTATGTTAGAAAGATTTGGAAGGTATCTATCTATCTGCTTTTTATATGTCGGGACTTTTAAATTTCGAAGTAATTTCACGACACCTAGTCTAAACTGAATACAAGACTACAATATTTTCAATAGTTTGCAAATGGACCAAATCAGTTAAGTATCTACTTTAAAAATTACGAAACTTTAAACTCTTCAAAAAATCCATAAACAGTCAATGTCAAACATACGAAGGGTATGTTGTAGGATAGGGCTCATAAATAGTGATGTAAAAATGAGTGCTGCGCGCTCGACGCTCGAGTGCTGAGTGCCGCTAATTAAACCTATAAGACGTTCGCGAACGTTAGTCCAAATTTTTACGATAGCATTCGATATAAGACAAACCTTTGAGTTTAAAAGCTCAAGTTTAAAACTGCTTTTGAGGTTCATTAGCCCGGACTTAGCATTCGAGTTCTCAGCGCTCAGTTTTACAACACAACTCATGAAGCTCTCTAACTTTGGTCTTTTGTTTCTAAAAGGTACAGAAAATTTGCTTTCCGACCACCGCGGCAGCCCCTGTTATCATCGGCCTTTTTTCAAATCACACACAACATTTTCACAGCATCGAGTATCAATTACTTCTTCATGTCCAATTAATTGTCTTACACATCCCCGTAATAGAGACTAAGATATTGCTCCTGTGGACATAACCGGGTCTGATATATACCGGGTGCGAGACATTACGCCTCGAGCACATATTACCGCTCCTGTATCGCGTATTTTACGCCCCATCGCTAAATATTTATTCAGGTTCTGCTTTACCCCACACTGTGCCCGTATTATTACATTTTTGCTTATTTTGGCATTATTCCTTGTGCAATGTTTACTGAATTTCTTGGCTGCTTGTCTAAAGAGTTTTCCAATTTTACACGTTGACTGGTTACGGAGTTATAACATCTATCAAATAAGGTTGCCCGTTATACTCGTATGTAGATATAAATAGTATAAAAATAGATATGTTTATAGTTTGCAAAGTTGGGGTTGGTGCACATTTAAGACAGTAGACGAGCGAAATTTTCAGTAACAATGAAATGTAAACTTCATCTATGTTGACATTCAGTTTCAGACGAACCCGGGCGCGTGTTTTTGTAAATTATGTCCTTGTTCGTGTGACTAACTCGAGCCTTTTCTATTCATTCTTTTTAAATAAATTTCTAACATTGCACTCTATGGCTCTGGTCCAGAGACATTTATTTGTCTTTAATCAAAAATAAATATTTGTCCGAGTAGAATTGAACCCTAAACCAGCTGGGCTAATCGATTTTCCATGATCGTTCTAATTCAACTTACCTATTTGAAATAGGTAAACATTTGCCTATGTTTACCTATTATAATAAGATATTCTAATCTTATAATAGGTAGGTAGATATAAGTAATTCGTTACGAGTATAAATAGGTATTTGAAAATATTAATATAAGAGATTTGATTTGAGTGAATTGAATGGCCCACATTCAGATCACTTACCACTTATATCAATTATAATTTCCGAGCACCTCCACCTAGATCAGCATCTATTAATTTTTATTTTTTTTTATAGAGAAGAGGGCGGACGAGCAAGCGGTCTCACGTGATGGTAAGTGTTACCGCCTCCCATGGACACCTGCAACACCAGGGGAATAATTGAAATTTGAATCTGGCACGATTTCTATTTCAGGTAGAAAGATACACACTCGGATGTATGTTTCTATTATTTTTGCAAACCAAGTCTAAATGCATTATTAGCAGTTGCACAAATAAACCCAAAAAGTGTAGGATAAAGGAAAGGATTTAGCCTTTTAACATTTCATAAGTTGAATTAGATAGAATAAATCATACGCCAGAAACAGTTTAAGTAGACCATTTTTACCATATACGTATGTTTATACCAACAACATATCTAGCAACTAATGTAATGAACGAATAAAAATATTATATTCTATTTACTGGACGGCTTCCCGTTAAAACATACGGGGTTTCGGACCATAACCCCTTTATGATTAAAATAAACTCAGTTTGTACCCTCACTGAGCCGAGCCTGTGACCCACTGAATGGTAAATTATAATTAGTCATACTTCTTGGATATTTTAATTCAGAACTTGAAAAAATGCGTTTCTATTATTAAATCTATATCTAACTAAACATTTCATCTTTACTGTATATCAACAAAGTTTACATTGTTACAAATAAGAGTTATAAATTAATAACTCGTTTCCGAACACAGAAAGATTTGTAATTGTGCGATCGCTCGGTTGACCTATATATAAACGACTCATTTAATTTACGGAAAACATAATACGAGTATTTGTGTATATAGTAAAACGCTTTCGTTTCGGTCGTTGCTGTCGTTGGGCTAACTACCCAATATAGAAAAAAATTTTATGTTTGCGCAATCTTCAAGAAACAGAAAGCCTGAATCACCTAATATAAACACAACGACCTTGGTTAAGGATATGGATTAAGTGTGTAGAGGAAGATCTGGGCGTAAGACGTGTAACATTCTGGAAGAGAGAGGTTAAAGAACCAAATGGAGTAGCATTGTGGAGGAGGTCAAGATCCACAACGGACTGTAGCGCCGCTAAAATAAATAATTATAGTATGTATACTTATGGTAAACTTAAAATTTATCTTGTACATTATGCTCAATGTATTTAGATGTTGTGGTGTTGTACAAACTTGGTCCCGGTGTCAAGGTACCCAGAATGCTATGGCATTACCTCGCTAGATTGCTAGGCTAATACGTTGCACGAAATATTGGCCGGCCCTAGGCTGACTATTTTATTATGTATTTCACATTACATCGACTACTTAAAAAATATTCCAACGATTTTTTTGGTCGTGCAGAAATAGAAGTAGCAGTTAACTTCGAATAAATAGATGAAAGAGAGTTTCTAAAATATATTTTTTATTGTATAGATGCCATAAAAAACATAATTATAATCTGTCGTAGAGTGAGAGTGCATGCTGCGTTCCCACAGCCGCGGGGCGCACTCGACTGGCCACGTTACCTCTCTCTCACAGACTACCTGGAAATGTACTGCATTTTCTACTTTATCGTATTTCCCCAATGTACGTACGTGTTTTGGTAGTGAGTGAGATATGCCAGAGCTCATTCCCATTCCCTCCTATCCTTTCCCATTTTCCCAATCTATTCCTTAATCTGCAAAAGTGGGCAGCGCATCCGGGGGCGTGCCAACGTTTGTCATTTTGGACTGGCATGTATCGCGGATGTGTATGGACGACTGTATCCACTTACCATCAGGTGGATTGTAGAAAGATACACACTCGGATGTATGTTTCTATTATTTTTGCAAACCAAGTCTAAATGCATTATTAGCAGTTGCACAAATAAACCCAAAAAGTGTAGGATAAAGGAAAGGATTTAGCCTTTTAACATTTCATAAGTTGAATTAGATAGAATAAATCATACGCCAGAAACAGTTTAAGTAGACCATTTTTACCATATACGTATGTTTATACCAACAACATATCTAGCAACTAATGTAATGAACGAATAAAAATATTATATTCTATTTACTGGACGGCTTCCCGTTAAAACATACGGGGTTTCGGACCATAACCCCTTTATGATTAAAATAAACTCAGTTTGTACCCTCACTGAGCCGAGCCTGTGACCCACTGAATGGTAAATTATAATTAGTCATACTTCTTGGATATTTTAATTCAGAACTTGAAAAAATGCGTTTCTATTATTAAATCTATATCTAACTAAACATTTCATCTTTACTGTATATCAACAAAGTTTACATTGTTACAAATAAGAGTTATAAATTAATAACTCGTTTCCGAACACAGAAAGATTTGTAATTGTGCGATCGCTCGGTTGACCTATATATAAACGACTCATTTAATTTACGGAAAACATAATACGAGTATTTGTGTATATAGTAAAACGCTTTCGTTTCGGTCGTTGCTGTCGTTGGGCTAACTACCCAATATAGAAAAAAATTTTATGTTTGCGCAATCTTCAAGAAACAGAAAGCCTGAATCACCTAATATAAACACAACGACCTTGGTTAAGGATATGGATTAAGTGTGTAGAGGAAGATCTGGGCGTAAGACGTGTAACATTCTGGAAGAGAGAGGTTAAAGAACCAAATGGAGTAGCATTGTGGAGGAGGTCAAGATCCACAACGGACTGTAGCGCCGCTAAAATAAATAATTATAGTATGTATACTTATGGTAAACTTAAAATTTATCTTGTACATTATGCTCAATGTATTTAGATGTTGTGGTGTTGTACAAACTTGGTCCCGGTGTCAAGGTACCCAGAATGCTATGGCATTACCTCGCTAGATTGCTAGGCTAATACGTTGCACGAAATATTGGCCGGCCCTAGGCTGACTATTTTATTATGTATTTCACATTACATCGACTACTTAAAAAATATTCCAACGATTTTTTTGGTCGTGCAGAAATAGAAGTAGCAGTTAACTTCGAATAAATAGATGAAAGAGAGTTTCTAAAATATATTTTTTATTGTATAGATGCCATAAAAAACATAATTATAATCTGTCGTAGAGTGAGAGTGCATGCTGCGTTCCCACAGCCGCGGGGCGCACTCGACTGGCCACGTTACCTCTCTCTCACAGACTACCTGGAAATGTACTGCATTTTCTACTTTATCGTATTTCCCCAATGTACGTACGTGTTTTGGTAGTGAGTGAGATATGCCAGAGCTCATTCCCATTCCCTCCTATCCTTTCCCATTTTCCCAATCTATTCCTTAATCTGCAAAAGTGGGCAGCGCATCCGGGGGCGTGCCAACGTTTGTCATTTTGGACTGGCATGTATCGCGGATGTGTATGGACGACTGTATCCACTTACCATCAGGTGGATTGTATATTCATCTGCCGCCTTTTTACTATTAAAAGAAAAAAAATGTGTGTAAACGTATTTAATTATGACGCGTACATTTAAGCATCCAACTTTAATCTCCCTAATACAACTCGCGTTTGTCTCCTGTGTTTTATCAGTTGTCTGTTCGTGACACGTCACCGGTGGTTCTAGCAGAATATCAGCTTTCCTGTTTTTGCGGCCTGTTTCACAGGTCGCAACAATATGCTGAGCCCGGTGTCCATTTTGTTATTGCGACACACATAATTTCATATTTTTATCATTTTGTTACTCTTTGTAAGTGCATGGAAATTCTAGCTTATCGGCACATTAATTTTTTATTTCTGTTACTTCAAACCAAATGTTTAAAAGTTGTGTGTGTTGCTTTAAATTATAACAAATAAATCATTCATTCATTCATTCAAAAATGTGAAAGTTTTGATACGTATACTGAATTTGATTAAAAGTTAGTTTTACTGTAAGTTCGATACCATGGTACCACCACTATGTTCGTAAACTTTGATAGTTTTTTTATAGTCGCGGCGCCAGGTGCTCGCACGCAAGAGTGATTCCATTTCGTAGTACGAATACAATGAAATACAGACCTGTACTTAATGTAATGAAATTGAATTCATAATACAATAATAGCGCTTTGGGTACTAAAATAAATAGTTTATATCAGTATAGTTTTACAAAATAGGAATCCCAACGTTTTTTTTTTTTTAATAATATGCAATTAATTGAAAGACAACGAATACTTTGGTCATAAAAAAGAAATAATGAAATGAGCAGCAGAAACACTGAATAGGCAGCAAATTTAAAGGTGCGTTAGGTTCACTAGTGACAATAAAGAAATAGAAGTCCCGTGAAGCGGAAATTCGACTTGGAGATGACACCTTAGTAATTTAAAATGATTTGCTTAAATTATTCATAAATAGGCTGTTTAGTTGATCGTGATTTCCTGCTCATTCAGTATTTTTTTCTGCTCGTTTAAATACAAACCATAATATAATATATGTACAGATGCATTACAAAAACATTGGCCACCGGCTAATCCGGAAACACCAGACCGCGTCATTCACGTCTATGATTTACTGTACCTCTAATTGCATACTTATTTTACGAGATACTTTATTACATACTTCATTGCATGGACGTGAATGACGCGTTCGGGTGTTTCCGGATTACCCGATGGCCAATGTTTTCGTAATATATCTGTACTTACGTTATTCGAGGTTGTTCGAGTAACTTGAGTGAAGTGGGTCGAACGTTTTCGGTTAATTATCGATTTTACTGAATATAATAGACCCACCCAGTGTACCGCAATGATTAGAATTCACATGTATGGTTCTATAATAAACATATACAGAAAATAGTGGTTTTACGTTATATAAAAATGATATCCACTTTAGTAAAAAGTGCTAGCAAACAGCGGGGTCGAGTTTCTTTGTATTGTAGGCCTTCCTAAAAGTGTATAAGGGTCTCGTAACTTTTGCTTCTTCAGTAATGGCTGAATGAGAAGAGCTAGAACTGTGCTAGAACTATGGGAGAACAGCAGTGAAGTATTATGTAATGATATGGTGGTAAAATATAATAGTATTTAAAATACTCTAAATGTTAATACAGCACATAAATTATAACCATGCCAGTGTTTATGTTTATGCGCAATCACACAGACAGACAGACGAAAATTCCAAAAATTGTTGTTTTAGACTCTGTATCATTCATCATTCACACGGCATCGACTTTTTAAACAAATTTTTAATGTACAGACTTGTATAACCCTTATGATATGTTAAGTTTAAGCAAGGCAATCATATAAAATGAAATGAAACAATATTGAAATGTCAAGACGAGGCTTTGTTACGATTTACGTTACTGGCTGTAGAATATCACCACCCCGTGGGTGTCGTACGAGGCGACTAAAGATTAAGCGACTGCCACAAGTCCTGAGGAACTACATCACCTTTAAAAGAGTGGACTCGCTAACCCACTTGGCCAGCGTGGCGTTTTAAAGCCACGCTGATCCATCTCAGAGACCCATGTCCAACAATGGATACTAAAAGGGCTACTAAATACTAAAAATGCAAATCCTGGTCAAGCTCCCACGGGAATCAAGCTCATCAGAAATATTGAAATATCTTCGTGTATGAAGTCGTGGGTACTGCTAGTTGCAATATTAATTAAAATGTAGGTACTTATTCCAAACGAAAAAGCACCGATGGCGGGCGCAAGGCAGATAAATAGAATTCTGTACTTATTAAAATTTTAATTTTCATCGACACTTTTTGGCGGGAACTCGAGAAGTCATGCGGGAACTCATGGGATAAATATCTTTATTAGGGTGTCAGAGTTAAAGATTCAACTTATATTAATAAGATACGTATTCTGTGTGAACTGTTACGTGTCGGACTTTTTGGGAGAACTCGAGAAGTTGAGTTTCAGTTTGATTATTGTGAAAATTGTATATTAGGCGTTTTGTGGCTCAATAGTGATAGTCTATTAAACTTCAAAGTGTTTTTCGTGCGTGGTGTTTTTGATAGTCAAATAAAAGCGTGCGACTGCGTTTTTCGTGTGCTTTCAAGGAGTCCTCTTCTGTCTTCAGTGAACTTTACTGTTATTTACTTTATTGTACCTATCGTTTTACTGAGGGACTCTTTTTTTTATAGAGAAGTGGGCGGATGAGCTAGCGGTCCCACGTGATAGCAAATGTTACCGCCGCCCATGGACACCTGCAACACCAGTGGGAATGCGGGTGCGCTGCTGACCTTCTATTTACAGCTTTCTTGAAGAACTCCATATCGTAGCTTAATGGAAAGACTCCTTGAGGCAGTTCGTTCCACAGCCTACGGGTTCGCGGTATAAAATTATTTTTGGACCGAACAGTACGCGTCACCTCCGTATCGAGGAAATGCGGATGGACCACACTTCTGTGACTGGAGGTGCGGTTGTAGAAACCCGAGGTAGGAATTATATTAAACAATTCTTCAGAGCATTCCCCATTGTACACGCGGAAGAACACACGGAGAGACGCAACGTCTCTCCAAATGCTGAGGGGTTCTAAACCGCCCTTGAGAGTGATTTACTCCGATGGGACTGGACATTAACAGGATACGGTAGAAACTTTGAAATTGTTTATTACGAAGATAACTTTAAACTGGCAAAATTAACTAATTGCACCATTCCCATGTATGAAGAAAAAAAAAATTAGTCAACTCTGAAATTGAATTCTAATTGTATCTAAATTAATAATAAAAACAAAAAAGGCTGCCTGTTCGTTTAAAATTTTTTGAACACCTGCTTTAGGGCGTATAGTGAAATTTAAGTAACAGTTTTGCCCATGTACTTTATTTTTATCTGTTAAAATTACAATACTTTAAATTTGTGTCATATCATATATTACAGATTTTGCTACATGATAAATCTGTGATATCTCATATGAACATGATTGGCACGTAAGCATTTAAATATAAACGCGAGTAAATAAGTAGACAGAAATAAGTACGTACCTAATAGGTCATATATAACTATGTATTTGTAATCAGCTGTGCTCCACCTAAAGTGAAGTCATGGATGGATGGATATTTGATGGATCCCTACATCGGGAGTAAAATTGGGTACATCAATATTCAATCAATTTCGTTTACTCAACGAAGCGTAGAATGTTTCATGACCGGTATATTAATAAGTCAGTAAATTCTTTAATAAGTAAATACAAAAATGTTACAAAAATGCCGGGAAGTGCGTGAAGAATCAATGATTCTATATAATACTATATTATTGTTGAACTGTGTAATTTTGTATGGTGAAAAGGCTTTTTTTTATAGATGAAAGGCATAAAAGTATGATTTATGCTGTGTAAAGATACAACTTTTATTAAAGACACTTCTTTTTTTAGTAATAAGACGGCAGACGAGCATACAGTCCACGTGGTGGATACTGTCGCTCCCGGACATCCACGGTACACGCCAACATCAGGCCAAAATGACAATCGCTGGCACGGCCCCGGGTGCGCTGCTTACCTTGTCAGATGTAGGAATTGATTTGGAGAACGAGTTGGGAAAATGGGGAGGGATAGGATGGGATAGTAATAGGCTCTGGCATATCTTAATCACTACCGAAACACGTACGTACATTGGGGAATAAGTTAAAGTGAGAAATGCAGTACATTTCAGGGTAGTCTTCTGTGAGAGTGGGGTAACGTGGCCAGTAGAGCGCGCTCAGCGGATAGATAACCAAATAAATATTAAATTCCTGTGACAGATTCGCCAAAATGTATCAATTGATCCAGACATCACTGGATAGATTACATCCAGACAAAATCTGCGTGAAGACAAGCACTCGACAACATCAACAGAGTTAACGTGTGTTTCCACTAACCGACTTGTTTGAAAATTATCTTGACTCCATTTACAATGTCTGGCAGCAACATCGATTTCTGTATGTTGCTTCCATACGTCTAGACTAGATATTTATTTATTTATTTTTATGGTAAATTATAGTCATTTGAAATATAAATCAAGGTACAATGACAAATACAAATGTTATAATATGTAACAAATGCTGTTAATTAAATCTCCACATTTAACTACTATATAAACATTTAGGCCTAATGAAATACAAAACACTTAAATAAAGGATAAAATTTTGAATATAAAACATTTATATAAACATGAATTAAACAATTGGATAATCAGACAGTGCAATTAAAGGTTTCTGGAGAAAAAGTTCTCTGCTAGGGCTCGTTTTTCTAATGCTGTGCTGGTGCAATGTAATTCTATGTTACTGGAAAACTTGATTGAAAACATTAATAGTTCTCGTAAAAAATGTGTTTTGTCTGTACTTCGTTTTAGTTAAGGGCGCGTGAAGTAACAAAGGCCTTTTAAGGTTATTTTTGTGTGTATGCAGTTTTATTTCGGAAAGTAATTCGGGACAATCGATTGATCCATTGGCTACACACATGAGGTAACATGGTAATATGGATGTTTTCTGGCGGCAATATTCATCGGCAAGTTAGAAAAGTAATCATTGATCATTCCAACGAAATCATTACTTGAGGTACCTCAAGTAATGATAACAAGTAAAATGTAATAATAAAAAGGTAGTTCTTTGAAAAGTAAAATTGGATCACGTATAAAATACAGACTAGAAATTGAAAGGAAGTTAAGAGAATGAATTTATTTCGTTTCTGTTCCTTTTTAGGGTTCCGCAGTCAACTAGGAAACCTTATAGTCCTGTATGTCACAGACCTTTTACTCTCAATATTAACAATGTCCCTCCAACTTCTAAAAACTACAAAAATCTGAAAAAACTTCAGCAACTACTTTTAACGAAAATTATAACGTATACATAAACAAAGGTACTTTCAGATACATTACGAAAACATTGGCCATCGGCTAATCAGGAAACACCCGAACGCGTCATCCACGTCTTTGAATTACCGTACCTCTAATTGCATACTTTATTACGAGATACTTTATTGCATAATATTTTATTGCATAGACATGGATGATGCGTTCGGGTATTTTCGGATTATCCGATGTTTTGTAAACATCGTTCGATGTGATGTTTCGTTCGATGTTTCGATGTTTTGCCAATGTATCTGTACCTACTTGAAATTTTTGAAAAATAGTTTTCTTATAGAAAGGAAAAATGATCGAATAATAAAATTGTTAAGATAAAATGGCTCTTATCGTGTATATAAAATACAAAGTATACAAAGAGTTTATAAAACATAAAATTCAAAGGCAATGTGAATCTGAAACGCCGACAGAACCTTTCACGGGCGTGTCCGATACGCTTTTGCCCGCTTTTTCTGTCGCTTATTAGTGTAATAGAAATATTTTCTTTTTAGAAATTGGCATCCCTACGTCGACCAACTAAAATACATTTGGTTGATTGGAGTATCCTTAATTAATTTGCCTAATAAATAATTTATATTATTATTAAATATGAGTGCCCATACATATTTATATTTCCGAATTTTATGTAGGTACTTAACTTATATTCTTTCATTTTTTATGCTTGTCCTTAACTTTTTTTGTCTCAATTTTGTAAATTCCATTCTAGAAGACAATATCTTTCATAAATATCGAGAACCTTAATAAAAGAACGGATCATTTGGATCCTTTCTGGGGCATAACATTTTATCACTATCACTTTAATATATTTTATTCAGATACTAAACACGTGAAGGAACGTTAGGTAAGGAAAATAATTACATTTTATCGCTAGCCATTGTGAAGGTCATACAGAGGGCGGCGACAAAATTGATGCTCTTATTGATTCTACATAAAACACGCCTATTATATTAATTAGCAGCGACATATTTTACCATCACAGTTATAAAGTAAGTGAATGAATGATGAAGAGTCCGGATCCCCAAAGTGTGCATAATTACGAATTAATATTCACGAATAATCCATAATTATGCAGATTGTAGATCTAGCTACAATCAAATTATAACTGTCACTGCAGATTGTATGCAAAATGAAAGCGAGGAGGAATGAGAGGAGAGATATGAGTTGATTTGGTTAGTATATCATATTTAGATAACTTTATCACTCAATTTTCTAGCAGAATCGTTCTATTTGTGGCTATTTCAATATAACAATAAGAAGAAGTTTTACTCCTTGAAATAGCCAATGTTTGGTGGATCGATATTTGTTAAGTTATCATACAACATACGGTAACTTTTGGTATTAATTCTGATTAGGCGTATGACAAAGATAGACGGTACCATTTATAGTCCTATGTGGTTGTAGAGGAATTTTGTGGGTTGATAAAATGGGTAATTAAAAGTCATCAAGTCATCAAGTTGCATCAAGTGTCTTTTGCTCAAAAAAAAAAACCGAAAAAATATGATTCAAAATCTTTTCTCCTATTTACCTAAGAGTATAAAAAATTCATGGACGGATGGGAAAAACAGAAGACCGTGTGTGTTGGTGCCAGTTGCCGGTCCATAGGCACCCAAGGGCCGACTATATCCAGCAGTGGAAAGACACAGGCTGATTTTATGGTATGGTATGTATAAAGATATCATTTTCTTACTTCCTTGTTTACATAAGGACAATTTCTCGAACGTTTCGAGCGAGAATACGGTTCCCGTAAATTACAATTCTCGCCTACAACTGTTAACGTGATAAAAACTCGATGATAACAGGGATAACAGTGATCAGATGATGATAATACTCGTTTATAGTAGCTTTTGACTGACGTTCGAGAAACTCTCCTCGTGTAAATGAGCTACTAGTAAACCAAATATAGCTTCGTGGATTTTACTGAGATGAGTATACAAATTCGCAACAGGTTCTATTCTTTGACCGACATATAACAAGTTAGGGCGAGTCACAAAGAATTAATTTGATTAATAAAATTCTGTTCTTGTGCAGATTTTTCTTCGTCTCCCCTTAATAAATCAAGACTTCTTTTGTTGCCCGGACCCCTAAATGATGAATCGCGTGTTCTCAACACGCCAGCTATTTGTTTCTTGTTTCTTTCATGAAAAATAAACAGATACAGAAACAAGATAAAAGTAACATTAGGGCAATTGTCCTTTCTGTGTTTATTCAATGTACATTTTTTAAGAGTAGATAGTGTACACCAACACATACGGGAAAGAGAAATAATAATACAAATAATTAGAAGTTCAATCGGGCAACCTTATGATAAAACGATTTCTTCCAGGCAACCATTTGGGTGGTAAGGAGAACTCTATAAACGAATAGAGGTAGTTGAGGCAATAAAGAAATAATGTTTTTATGTAAATACTTAGATACTTAGTAAATACTTAGATATATAAATACTTACACTGTAGTACGAACTTGGAAAAACAAAGAAATCGTCATTAATAAAATTGTGACTTGTCTTTACATAATTTGTGAGTAATTGTGAGTAATAAAATTTCTTTACATAAAAACCTACTACACTTATGTTCTTTTTATAAATCTTTATGGCAATGAGAGTTGGTTGACCTATTTCATACTGTTTCCTTTACAAATACTTTGAGTACCTACGCAACATCCGCAGTCCTCGTTAAATGCATGTAACTTGCTTTAGTTTCTCAGCTTAGAGAGTTACAATACACTTTCATACATTGTTAAATAAAAAATAGTCTCACCCTCTTAAACACAGAATTACTATAATTAAAACTAATAACTTTTGTCCTACGACTTTTTACTGAACTCGTTATTTTCTCGTCAAAAAAGTTTTTTTTTTTAAATGAAACCTGTGAGTATTTTACTCTGTACTTACTGTATGCCACTACGAACGGTAACGCCGCATACTGCACACTGCATACTGCATTTGTGAGCAGTGGCTAATCGTACCGCTATTAAATACACCTATATCTCTGTAAATCGGTGGGAGTGTACGTACGTGGCGCAAGTGAGAGAGTAATTTGTGTGATAACTGTTGAATTTATGAGAATATTGTGAAAGAATAGTAGTATATTTTCGATAAGAGGGTATTTTTTATTTAATTCTGTATACCTATTAATTGTATTATTTATTATTATTAAATTATTATTTATACTTATTATTTAATTGTACCTATATGTATTGTATGATATGATAGTCTATGTATCCATACATGTTATGTATAGGTATATTAATTCGTAGCTAAATTATGTATACATGTCGTTTAAGTTATATATTTATACCTCTCATCGGACCTCTCAATGTAATTCTATGTTTAAATCTAAGGTTAGCTGATAGAGAATGCCAGGGCGTCAAGCTCGCCTTTTGTACCATAACGTGCAATTATTTTTTTTAAATAGGTACATAAACAAATATCAAAATTGTATGTGCCAAAGAGTTTGCTGTGATATGCCGTGCCAGGTAAATGCATTGTCGTAAAATCGATATTGTGGTTGTTAGGGCGAGTGGCCGAGTCACGGCGGATCGATATCGACCCACTAATAACGCGGGATCACGATTCACGTGCCGACATTCTAAAATTCTCTGTGTACGCACAATTAGTTGCCGACTGAGGAAAAATAACTATTGTTAGGCTCAAATATAAAGAGCTACAACAAGTTGAGAAAAGGTCGTCAACAACGTACATTAATAGCAATATAGCAACGAAACCTTGTTTCATTAATACAAATAATTTAATGAAATAATACAATTAATATGTTGACACATGTAATGATGATAGCCTAATTCAAGATATAATGCTATTTCACTTTTTCAGACCTTCAGGGAAAAAATATCCAACTTCTAGATTTTTATTAACTCAACGATTTTTAGTGATTTTTATTTGTAAATAGTGATTAAAATAATTGGATTTGTAAGGACAACATCTTCTCATTAACTAGGGTTTTTTAATTAACCAAAGGGCAAAAACATGATTAAAACTGGCTCAAACGTATGAATCAGTTTTAATGTGTGAAGTGGATTAATAATAAAGGAAAATTATATAACTCAGTTGAAAATACACTATACCTGTCTATGGTTTACACAAGACTAGCATTTCTCACTTTATCCTATTTACCCAATGTACGTACGAGTTTCGACAGTTAGTGGTATATGCCAGGGCCCATTCCCATCCTATGCTATTCTTCCCGATTTTCCCAAATTCATTACTAAATCTCCATAGGCAGGCAGAGCATTCGGGGTAGTGCCAATGTTTGTTATTCTGGACTGGAATGTTTCGCGGATGTCCATGAGAGACAGTACCCACTTACCACCAGGAGAACTGTTTGTTCGTTTGCTGCCTTTTCTTTCTATAAAACAAACAAAGTAACAAGAAATATGTATCTTCTAACAAAAAGAATAGATTGGTGTTTATGTTATTAAAAGCGTTAACATTATTATAATACAGTACAAGTATTACAATACGAGTATACGTTTTCAATTTGGATTAATTAATACAAAAATGCTCGTGTATTTTTTTGGCTAATGTAATTAATATCAGATTACATGAATGTTTTAGTTCATTTCATAATAATGCTTATAGTATTAAAGTGAATATTTTCAAGGCTTTTACTTAAACTACGTCTTTTAGGCTTTTACAAGCAACAAGAAATATTGAATGAACAGCAAATCGTGATCAACAAAAAAATTATTTTGGAATAACTGAAATAAATAATCTTAAATTATTAAGAAAGTCATCACAAAATCGACAGAATCACAGCTTCATGTAAACTGTTACGGAGTCCCGGTTGGAGGGACTCCTGTTAGCTTTATTGTCAAGAGAAAACATAAAATTAACCCACCTTTAAATTTCCTGGCCATTCAGTGTTTTCAGCTACTCATGTAAATATTCCTCTCTTTTAAATTAAATATTATTGTAAAGAACAGATACATCACTGAGAGCCTATGATTTACCGATTCTATGGTAAGGCGTTTATTTGCTAAAATTTATATCTATATCAACCTATGTCCCACTGTAGGGGCCTGCCCTAATAAATCACTGGGGGAGAGTTTCGCGCCATAATCCACCACGCGTACCGAGTGGCAATTTTTTTAATTTTTTTTTTTTTTATAGAGAAGAGGGCCGACGAGCAAGCGGTCTCACGTGATGGTAAGTGTTACCATCGCCCATGGACACCTGCAACACCAGGGGGTATGTGGGCGCGCCGCCGACCTTGCAAAATCCTATTCACAGCTTTCTTAAAGAACCCCATGTCGTAGTTTAATGGGAAGACCTCTCGAGGCAGTTCGTTCCACAGCCTACGGATTCGCGATATAAAATATTTTTTGGACCGAACAGTACGCGACACCTCCGTATCTAGGAAATGCGGATGGACCGCACTTCTGTGACGGGAGGTGCGGTTGTAGAAACCCGAGGTGGGAATTACGAGGAGCGTTCAATGTATTCTCGGTATCGGGGTGATATACTAATGATGAGGGTAATTAAACTATCTCATTAGTTAAAGACACTCTTTGAGGTTATAAATATAAAATTTAATTTAATTGTCACCATTAGTATTCGTGATATCATTACGAAAAGGCAACTAGGATGACTGATACGACAATGTTGAAAAAAATCGAGCATCGCGCTTTGATAAAATTCCTTACAAAACAAGGAAAGGCTCAAAAAGTTATTCACGAAGAAATGGTGGCTGTTTACCAAGATTCTGCTCCTTCATTATCTACTATTCAGAAGTGGTCTAGTGAATTCAAACGGGGTAGAGAAAGTATTGAAGACGACCCCCGTGCCGGTAGGCCGGTTAGTGCCGCTACTGAAGAAAATGTCAAAATCATTGAGAAATTTGTATTAGAAGATGCCCGTGTGAGAGTGAAAACATTAGCAGAAAGGACTAAGCTATCCGTGGGTACCATTCACACTATCCTTCATGAGCATCTGAATCTGTCAAAGGTCAGTGCAAGATGGGTGCCGCGAATGCTCACTGCGCTTCAGAAACAAGTGCGAGTTGAGTGTTGCAAGAAGTTTTTGGAGCTCTGTGGTGAAAATCCGCATAGTATTTTCGATCGAAACGTTACCGATGATGAAACGTGGGTTCATCACTATGATCCTGAGAGCAAGCAAGAATCCATGCAGTGGCATAAAAAAGGAACAGACCCACCGAAGAAGTTTAAAGTCACCCCATCCGCCGGAAAGCTCATGGCCACAGTGTTTTGGGATTCTAAGGGAATCTTACTGATTGAGTACACAAAAAAAGGTCAAAGTATTACTGACGCATCTTACGCAAACACGCTACGTAATTTAAAGACGACAATAAAAGAAAAAAGACGCGGTAAATTGACCGCAGGTGTATTGCTTCTTCACGACAACGCGCCGGTTCACAAAGGGCGCGCTGCCAAGGCTGCTGTGCGGGATTGCGGGTTTGAAGAAATCAATCATCCACCCTACAGCCCGAACCTAGCCCCTAGTGATTACTTTCTGTTTTTCAATTCAATATTGCAATATTTTTCAGAGGATATTGAAAAGTTACTTTCCCGTTCAAATAAGTGTATTGAGGTGATGGGGGACTACATTGAAAAATAAATTTTATTCAGAATTTTCTGCTTATTCTTTCATGCCTATACCGAGAATACATTGAACGCCCCTCGTATATTGAACAATTCTTCAGAGCATTCCCCATTGTACAGGCGGTAGAACACACAGAGAGATGCAACGTCTCTCCGAACGCTGAGGGGTTCTAAACTGCCCGTGAGAGTGGGATCGTTGACAATACGAACAGCACGTCGTTGGATGGAGTCAAATGGGTTTAATTGGTATTTCGGTGCGCCGGCCCAGAGATGTGAGCAATACTCCATATGGGGCCTCACCTGAGCTTTGTAAAGCATTAGGAGTTGCCCAGGGGTGAAGTACCGCTTCGCTCTGTTCAGCACACCGAGCTTTTTGGAGGCCATTTTGGCCTTGCTTTCCAGATGACCCCTAAATTCGACTTTGCTGGAAATGTCGACACCAAGGATCCCAATACTCTCCGAGATCTTAAGAGGTATGCTCTGAAAGCGAGGTGCTACGACAAAAGGTTTTTTTTTAGCGGTGAATACACAGACTTACGTTTTACTGGGGTTGAAATCCACTAGGTTCAGGGAACCCCAAATCGAGACTAGATTTAGAGAGTCTTCGATTTCAGACACAAGCCTGGCGCGACTCTCTTCCACTCCGACTCGAGGGATGTTGGCGCGGCCCCTGTACAAGGCGTCTCCAGTGCTGTCATCCGCATAGCAACATATGTCACCAATTTGCAACAGGTCGTTGATATGCAGAAGGAACAGAGTTGGAGACAGCACGGAGCCTTGCGGGACGCCAGCGTTAATAGACATGGTGTCGGAGCAACTACCATCGATAACGACTCTGATGCCCCGTCCAGTCAAGAAACTGGCAACCCATTCGCTTAGTCCCTTGGGTCTCCCGAAAGATGGTAACTTGGAAATTCTAAATCTAAATTTGTATTGGTAATTGGAATTCTATTCTAAATTGGTAACTTCGAAATTTAAATTCTGGATTATGCTTTTTTCCTTATGATGTTTTCAATCATCGCCGAACTAGTGATAATTATTAGAAATCCGCACTCTTGTCGAGGTTTTAAACTCGCGATTTCAGGAATGAGGGAATAGATATCCGAGATACCCCCTAGCTAGGCAATCACCGTCCCTTGTATTATAAACAAGCATTTGTTTGAGGTGTAGGTGTGTTCTCTTTGTTTTTTGGCTTTTATCACACACACAGAGAGAGTATACCATACATTGTTCTATTTTAAGGTAAAAATGTGCCCTATTTCCTGTATATTTGTATGTTACATCGCGTGCGATAATCTGTTTAAAACGCATTTATTTCACACCCCATAATAAATTGTTACAATATTCGTTAAAAATGGGAAAGTATAATAATTACGTATTTCACTGTGGTACAATTTGCCGAGGACAAATGACAAAAGAAACGTAGATGTGTCTAGAGATCGATTAATTATTATTTTTAATGGAAGTGAAATAAAACTTGTTGACATCTTAATAAAAACCGAGGGTATCATCTGGTCCAGCTCCTTTATATGGATCCAGAGTCTGAAGATATTTTAAGATACATTCATTTTAAGTACCTACATTCGGAAACGGTAATGTTTTGTAAGCTATGAATATTTGATTTGTAATGTTATTTGTTTGTAATGATTGAAAGTTTGTAATAATGCTAGATTTCTTCATTTTTTGAATAGATTTACTTTTTCCAATCAATTTTATCGCTGACAGTAGGTACTAACAGTTTACAAAATGTCAAAAATTTTATGACACACCAATATATTTTACCAAATTGCTAATAATTGTAAAAGACATAAAAATGAGAAAATGTACAATATGCGAATACTTCCATGAGCATGCCGAATAGCTTACAATGTGCTAATAGACAGGTATATTGAAAATTCTAAAATGACCCAAAATACGAATGTTTACAATATGCTAATAAATCTGCTGGATGATGATTCCTCGTGCACATTGTCTTGTGCATGAATGTAGGGCCTCGATACGCCACAGTGGACAAACGGGTCCATTCACAGTACTGGGCCCATGTGGTAGATTATGGCCCGAAATTCATTTTGTAATAACAAGGGGAAGCCTGTGCCCTACAATGGAACGCTATAAGCGTACATCAATTAATCATATCAGTTACAATATTATATAGATGTCTTATTGAAGCTTTGTCTTTGACGATCGATGTGTTTGACAGTTCTGTTGTATATCATGCGAGTTCTGGGAAATGTTTTCGCATGAGAATTGATTTGGAATGTCAATTTGCAACAAATTGACTTTACATAAAAAAAAAAGTTAATAATAGTCGCCAGTGGCACAGGTTTTTATACGTTTAGGTATATAAAAAGTGTCCAACGTGTCTAAAATTCAACACTAGGCAACTAGTGTTGAATTATTTATCGAGATTTTTTTAAATTTGCTCCGTCATAATTTTGAAACAACTGAACCATTTGACTTAAATGACACAGGTGAAGTTCGTAAAAAATAATATAATCGAATTTATATTTAACGTTAATATCCGTTGCTCTACTGAAAGAACAAGTTTGTTATACAACTTATTATTATTTATCTATTTAAATGGGTCATACGCGAATGTTTACCTTATTTATTTTACTCGACGTTTCCATTGAGTTGCACCAACCCAGGTCACGAGCTGACTGAAGGGGCGGGTAGTCCAATCGAGAGTTGCGAGCAGTTTCATCAAGTACACGTATTTGGTCTACATAGTCCGGAAAGTTGCGGTACACAACAATCACAATATCAGAAGTAGCGTCAGACAAAAAATTGCAAGGTTCAATTTTATCCATTTTCTCGATTGAAATTTCTTCACGCACAATCCTGGAGAAATAGTAGCGATCAGTGGAGAGGATTTTTGGACTATTTAGTTCTATCCAGTGATTAATTCCGGCGTTGAGTACATGGTCCGCTATCGCCGATTTATTCGTTCGGCGATTCTTCACAGCTGCGATATGTTCTTTGACCCTTTCTGCTACGGTGGGGTTTGTTTGGCCTATGTAGAAAATACCACAGCTGTCTTATAGACACCTGGCATCTGGTAGGGTATTACATCCTTTTGGTGTGCGTAGGTTTTCCGCTACTTTAGAGGACGGTGTATGTACAGTCTTAATTGGTATTTTCTTAACACTATTCCAACTTTGTCCGTTACTCCTTTAACGTACGGCATAAATGCCTGTTCTCTGCTGACCTCAGGATGTCTTTCCCTACCATAGCGCCGTGGTTGCCTTCCACTCACTTTATATCCATTTCATTTAAGTATCTCCTGAACATGTAACAACTCATCCTTTAAATGTTCAGGGTCACAGAGGTCTTTCAAAGCTACTGATTGTAGTTGTCGAGGGAGGTGATGAGAGAGAGAGACAGTGTGGGACAAGGAATCATCTTCTCTAGCCATTATTTTCACGTCTAGGAACGCTAAAACTCTGTGAATATCTCTTCATATGTTAATTTTTTTTAATAAATGGAATTCAGGTGTTGTATATATTTTTCTACTTCCTTTGATAATACTGAAGATGTCGTCAACATATCTTTTTCAAAGTCGTACACAGTGCTTGGTCCAAGGCTGAGAGTTTCTTCTTCATAATGTTCTATCCAGATATTGGCAATAACTGGTACAACGGGACTACCCATAGCGACACCATCTACCAGGATATAGTACTGACCTCGGTATACGAAGTTATTGCCTTCCAGATAGTGTTCAAGCGGAGTAATATCATCTGTTGAAAGGTTACTAGAGACCAGCTTATCCTTAATGATTTATAAGGTAAACGTTCGCGTTAAAATCCATTTAAATAGATAAATATGTGTGAAAATACGAAAATCTATAAAACAAAAAAAAAAAACAAAATTAACTTTGTATTTGCGGTTGAAGTTACCTAGCCGCCTATAAGTGCCTACATTTCATAATTCATAATGTTTCATAATACATTGCAGTGTCTATAGGTGTAGACATTTCTCGTACACTAACTACCTCTGTATTGGAAACCACAAACGCATAATTTTTCGTTTCAGATCCGTAATTGTGATATTAATGACAAGTAATCGGGAACACGTCAAAAGTCGCTTATAAACGGGAAAATGTGGCCATGCTAGTTCTAATCTTTAGCTTCATGTTTTTCTTATATTTTTGAAATCGCTGAATACGCACTGAAGTTATTTTTTAATTAAAAATGTAGGAACATTGAACAAAATGGTGTTTAAGTGAAAAATACAAGGAAAGAAATTTATTACTTTTTCATCTCCAACTCGCTATTAATATCTAACAATTAATTATATATTATGTATTTCTTTATGAAATTTTGAATAATCTTTAAATTATTCTAAAGGAAAAACGGCCAGTCTGGACCTTCGAAACACTTCTTTGCTTGTGTGGCAATTTTTTGAAAATTTCTCATTCAAACCGTGACTTTAATTAATAATAATTACCAAACATAGGCTGGTGGTAACCAGCCTATGTTTCTCCACAGTTGGATAAAGGCTTCACCCAAGGCTCACCACCATTACTATCGATAAATTTTAACTTGCAGTTTATATTTTCAATTAAAACCTGTGGCACTGAAAATCTCAAGCAAAACAGAAAATATGCTCTTTATTATCTCTGTGGTTTTAAAGCTTTTAAGAATTATCTTCCACTTTTAAATAAATGTTTACGTTCAATCAGCAAGTCGATCAATTATTTCTTGCTAAGAAGGCCTTTTATGAATCCGTTTATTGTGACCCGCTTTGACCCTTTTCGTGAAATATTGCATAATTGGAGGACCATAATTAAGGGACCGAGTTGTTTCTAGCAATTAGAAGGGAATGAATATTTATTTTAATTTTATTCTATATTAAATAATACTCTGTACCATTCCAGGGTACTCAGAAAGTTTTGCGACAAACAGTTTTTATTTATGGAGCACTGGCTGATTTTGATGTCAATTAAAAATATGACTATATAACATTGAACTAAACTTTCCAAATTAAAATTTTCTACCATATTTTTTTAAGAGCTGGTTTCAAATATCCTGTCTCATTAAAAAATGGATATTCGACGGGAACATTTCCGCGCTATGATTTTGAATGACTTTATCTTTAAAGCCTGAAGATTCTTTTTATAGACTTCAAATGCACTTTTAAGGCAACTGTGTATTGTTGGTACAATGAATTTAAGCGTTCCCAATGAATTTAAGTTTGGCTGACAACGAAAGCAGCAGTCGCCCTTTAACGGCTGTTACGATAGAAAACATGGCGGCAGTGAAAAATGTAATTTGCAAAAGCAGGCGCATTACATACGAGGAGTTCAGGGGAGATTGCAGATTGGATCGGATAGTGTGTATGAAATATTACTTGGGCACTTACGATTCAGGAGGATAGTATCACGTTGCGTACAACTTCACCGAGACTCATAAACAAGTTCGTGTCGAATGTTGCCGTGATATGATAACAAAATTTGAAGCAGAGTCGTCTAGCCGCGTTTGCGACATTGTCACAGATGACTAATCTTGGGTCTACCAGTATGGTCCAGAAATTAAGCGTCTGTGCTCAGAAAGTACGATCGACATAAGAATAGAGCGCAAAGAAATTAAAGGAGTATTATAAGATATTTTTCATTTAATCCATTTGACCCTTTTTAAGTTTGCATTTAAAGATTATATTATAGGTAAATTCGGCATAAAAAATAAGTTAATGGATGGTAGGTTTATTTATATGTAAGCAAGAAGCTGTGATCTAGAAGTATTATATATTATTATAGGTACCTGTTGAGTACGCCTACAGTTTTAACGAAAAAACCATGGGTCGTGTTTATGTCTTTATTTTAATATTACTTTAAACTTTGATATTCTTGATTCATATTATTACAATTATTAAAAAAGTATCATTACTTAATCTTGCCACTTGAATTGTTTTCATGTGAATTAGAATTAGTAACATAAATTACGAATTCGTTGTCCATATTGTTGTCTATATGCTGCGAATATTTTCTTAGCAACGTATTTTTTTAATATCCCCCATATCTTTTCTATAGGATTGAGTTTCGGGTGATAAGGGGGTAGTTGTAGAACTTCAAAACCTTTTGATCGAATAAGTTCATCGATTGCGAAACTTATCAATCCATTTTTATTTTTTAATATTAAATAGTCTCCTCCATTTTATAATAATCTCCATTTTATTCATCGATTCTTTAAATGGAATGTTCTTTTCAATAAGCCATGCTCGCATGACATTCTTATTTGAGTTGGAATTCGGACATTTTTCGGACAAAACATTGTTATATGACGCATTATTCATGGACGATGACAGCGTTTTCCGGCAGATACAGTAATTGTCTGTTAAGCTAAGTTTAGTAATTTTCTGATTCATATTATAATGGTAATCTCCACTCGTTGGTTTGGTAGTTATGGTAATCCCTTCACATCCACAGGCATGAACAATAATGACACGAATGCCTAACTTGATAACTTTTTGTAGTTGTGACATTCCCTTCACTCTTTTCCAACACTTGTTTTGAAAATGTGTTGTATGCACATAACTTTCGTCTGTAAATACAATATATCGGCCCTCATCGCGATATTGTATGTCACATTTGTATGTCGTGCTTTTCAAGAAGAGCTTTATGGTTGTCATCTATGTTGGATCACACGTAGCTTGACTCCCGTAAAATGGTGCCCAGAGTTTCTGTGCAGCCATCAAAACCAATCCGTTCGTTGTTCAAACCTGTTTACGTTTTCTTAAAGTTCGCAGTTCTTTATAATCATTATGAAATGACATTATCGTTCTTCGTAGTTCAGCCATATCAAAATCATCCAGATGAGACTTAGGATGCACCCCTTTTCTTTTTGATGGCGGTTTAAAAAAATCTGTGACGTATGTGTTGATGTACTAGCTTGTTTTTCTTCTCTCAGTATTCGCATAATTATGACTGCACTAACAGCAACAGCTTGGACAGTTCGCCACATAGCGTCAGAGAGTTTATCCACTTCATTTTCTCCTTCATATTTCCTTCGGTGATAAACTTTCGCGATGATTGGGTTTTTGAAAAAAAATTTTTTTTATCATTAATGGAAAGATCATATACACATTTTATAACAAAACTATTTTTAGTTTTTTTTTTTTTCGCTTTAATTAAAAAGTTATATTTAATTACAAATAAATTTTTGAATCCAGTACCGAAAACACGCGGACAGTTCCCGAACAAACCCGAGCGCGTGTGACGTCACAATGTTAATTTCTACTCATTGTAGCACACAGCTGATACAGTATTTTGACTATTAATCGATTAAATCTTGTTATTATCGTCAATATATTAATAAATATATCGAAAATGTCTAACCTTAATGTCTAATGTCGTGCTTGCTTCGTACCATTATGTACGAATACTACAAAAACAACTCCTGAAAAAATGTTTTTAAATGTTCCACAAAATGTTAAACGTCGAAATAAATGGTTCCAAGCAGTGCGACGACCTAATTCCAAAACAACATCAATTTTTTTTTGTTGTGAAGATCATTTTGATGTAAGTATATTATAATAATATAGTAATTAAAAAATATTTATGTAAACGTATAAATGAAATAAATAGCATTCGATAAATAAAAATTAATTATATTTAATGACGAATAAATCATTTAATATTTTAATTTACAATATTATTTTTTTATAAACTTACCTTGATGCTTTAGCACCTCGAACTTCAGCTGAATTAAACCGAATATCATTTTTAAGAAAATCTGTTATCATAAATATATCCACATCAGGTATATTATCGGAATTAGCCTTTATAAATCCTTTATCACACATAACTAAATAAAAGTAGTTAATATAAATAATTTTTTAAACTAAATGTCGGATATTTGTCGTCAATTTGCATGTAGAAGCCTGTGATACTGTACTATCGAGAAATCCTTTTAACATTATGACGTCACAAACATGGCGACCAATCGTAGCGCGTTTGTAGTCACGTGATTCTTTTTAAAATTTTATCAATTTTAAATTGTTTATAATAAATTAAATAAATATTTTTTAAGAGTATTTCGCATCGATTATTAATATAATTTATGATAAAGTTTTAAAATACATAAAAAAAATTGATAATTTTTTTTTTCAAAAACCCAATAGCTTTCCCCTGTAAAAGAATACCGATATAAATTAAATCCAATAAAATAAATGTAAGTCTGATAAACATTCAGAAAATCGTAATTAAATATTATAATAAAAATAATTACCTGAATCCAAAGATGCTTTTTTGTTGATATGCTGACGCTACTTTCGCGATCGAACAACGCAACTCCCACGTTTAAGCCTAGTCGGCACCTGAATAACCAATGACCATCGCACATTTGTATGTACTGAGTCCATATTTTCATTTTGCATGTTTGCGTAAACGCGGTAACTCAGACGCATGAAACTTTGTATACATGCAAGTGGAGAATACTTTGAAAATGTAATAAAAAAATTGGAAGCCGCAGAACATTTTTTTTTCTTTTTACCCACCTATAGATTTGGTTCTATAATAATTCCTTCTTAACTGTTACTCAATCGAGTTGGCAATTGACACTTTTACGATTATTCTCCATGATGAGCGATGATGCGTAGACGCAGCTTATGCCGAGGTTTTCTCTTACTTAATCGGATAAATTTATTCGTTGCCTAAAAATGTACTCCTATAAGTATAAAACTGTAAATTTCTTGATATAAATTAAATAGATTGATGAATATTATCAATATGTCTCTATAGTAGGTAACATAAAATCTGTGAATGTACGCCACATCCATGTTAAGCCATACACATAAATAGTTTTTACTTCTAAAGTATTACGAACATAAAATGTTATTACCGCATAGGCTTATCGTTTTAGGATTTCTTTTATGTCTCCATTTCAAGTAGAACGCTTGAGGTTTGGGAACATCCTATAACGTAACTACTGCACATGCTTCTATTTGTAATTAAGAGGGGTTTCGGGCCATTATTCATCACGAGGGCCCATCGCGAATTGGTGATTGTTTACACATGCCATAGACAATTTAATTATTGGGTATGCGGTGGTTTCCTCACTACGCGCACGACGAAGCGACGTTACCTTTTATAGCCGAGCTAGGAAAAAATCGCATTTAATAGAAATTTAGGGGTCGGAGTGCAAACTCATGAGTGAGTTTCGAGAAATAAAGAATCTCCTAAACAACGACAAATTCTGAATTTTGAGTGACAGGTTGTGGAGACAAGTAGGTTCTTTTTTAATGTTAATAAAGGAATGTTCTTTTCGGGCGAATGTCTAGAGGAAGGGCGTTCCTTCTGTATCATCAATAGTTATTGCCATAATTATAGTTATTTTCCTACAATGCCCCGTGACAAAGAACAAAAGTGCACGAAATATGTCTGCGGCCTCTTAAATAAATAACATATCGATGGTTAAAAAATCAATTGGCGTAAGAAACAAAAAGGGTTGTTTCCAGTAGAGCAAAAAATAGTTTTCTAGGATCTTTAAATGATTGTAACTTTTTTAATTTATTTAACTATTTACTCGATGCGTGAAGTCATATTCTTAAAAAAATGAATAATAAATAATTGAAAATTTTCGAAATTCTATAATTCCAGAAATAGCTTGTCCTTTATGTTAAAATACTCTAAATGATTGTCCCTTAACCACTTCAAAAATTTACTTCATAACTTTGTACTTGGTGTAACTGTCATGTTCTATTTTCTGTAATAAGTTTAGGTTGTAACTGACAGAAATTTACACTCTTCACAACCAAGTTTATTGATATTTATGGTTTTTAATTTATGGTAAACCGTGTGTGTAAACCCTTTACACATTACATTACCATTCTCTTGGTGTATGTTTACAAATATGGTCATAGTTGTGTAAAAACTGCAATCACACTATTGTTTCTTTACAATTTCTTTACTATTGTTTCTGCACAAATGCAGTCTAGTAAAAGAATAATACATAATAATGAAATAATAATGTCCCTTACGCCGTAACTCATGAGGTGTTTTTATATTAAATATATAGTAGTAAAGTACATTCGTAATGACAAAGAACTTTACAATGATAACGTTAAATGATAAATTAATGGTTACGCCCCAAGTAATTGGAGGAAAAAATTAAGTGTACCTTACAGAATATTTTTTTTACAAATAACTAATCACATGACGATGTAATAAAGTACAGTACGAAATCATTATTTGAAGAAATATCAGTTTATTGATGATACGGTTGGATAGAGCAAAAAAATTAAAGAAAATGGGAGTTAATCATTTTTTTGTGATTTGTCCCATACGCTAATTGAATTTATAACCGCTGTTATATGTACACAATAGGTACATATTACGTAACCTATTAACATATTATATGGAGGTGGAGCTAAACATATTTAATCTGACATTTATATTGTACCTCATTTTGAAATTTGTAATCTAAAGAATAAAGATATTTTTTAATAAACTGTGACGAACTTTCTATGAGGTGTACTGACTTATTTCTATAGGGAATGTACCTTTTGTATAGAATCGAGAAAATTCTTGCGCAGTTACTTTGAAATCTTCGTAGGAATTAATTATGAGTCGAATGATAACACTGAATGGGGATCCGAAGTTTGAATGGGCGTACCTGAGCTACATAGTCGGGAGTTTGGCATTGTTCGCTGCACATAATTGGAGGAGCGCAATAAAGGAGGGTATATATTGTACGTACCTTACCAGAGATAAGCTTATTGTCAGCTCTATCTACGACTATAGAAAGATAATATTAATTATCTTTATATGACTATAGAAAGATAATAGAAAGAACCACTAGCTTTCGCTTCCTGTTTCGTTTGGTTACAATCCGATTTCATTTGAGAAATAGTCAATGTGAAATCTGTTTTTTTATTTCAAAAATATTAACTCAACTTTCGGTGGGGCTAAGACTAATGTTTCCTGTTGTCCACCCTAGGTGGACGGACAAACATGGGGTGGAGAACAGGAATAATTCTTGAGAATTGATTCATAATTCTTGGTGGTCATCCCGCAGCTTTTACAATGACCGAGGGAAGCATTTATTTTCGCATTCCTGCTCTTCACCCTAGGGGACTAACTTGGGGTGGACAACAGGAATAATCTACCGTATCCAACAAAAACGGTGTAATAGAATTATTATTATCAATAAAATAAATAAAACTGCAACTAATACTCTACACAAATGTGAAAACCAAAAGAAAATTGAACCCGAAGTTTCTGTACAACAGACAATCGTTAGGTTTAATATAGAGATAACGGTATATCGCGTTAAATCGATCGATGTTGAACGCCTCGTGACAAAAGAAGTGGAAACAATGGGCCAAAATAACTTCTAAATAAAATGTTATTATAACTCTTTTAGGCGTAGCCAAAAGTTTATCTTTACAGAAAATGCTTCAAAACTTTGTTTTCAGTAGATATTAATTATGACAGGCATATCTTGTAAGAACTCGGGTCTTCGCTTAGCGAAGTAAAGTAAACAGTGAAGTAAATCTGTATCACATTTCGTAATGTGAAATGTCATTTTATATAAAGTTTATACATAATTTTGATATTTGGATCTACTTTTGTTTAAATGAGTTTTTAAAAACTAATATATGTAATCTGAATTTAGAAATGTATGATTTTAGGAATATGATCTGAGGTGATATTAGGAAAATTTTATTCAATTTTAATAAATCTTTCCCGTGTTTATTTTTGTAGTGTTTAATTATTTATTTTGGAGATCATTTTAACAAAGTAAACGAAGATAATTCAAAGCTTTCGCAAAATAGTAAAGTTATAAAAATGTATCATGTACAAAAGGAAAACATATGCGAAAAAAAATCATAAACAATGGATGTATTTTCTGCAAGATGTAGTCAAAACATACTTATTTATACTATGTCAAAAAGGCATATGTAACTATGTAAGAGTACGTAACTATTACAGAATACGAAAATTACATAAATAACTAAATTTAAAGTACGTTTAAATATAAATATATTTCATTTAGGTAACTTAAATGAAGCTTTGTTCCAACTTACCTGCTAACTTTAAATTGGGTTAGCTCCTCGGAGGCGCGTCGTAAAAATATAACCTTAGCATCAGTCACATTCAATGTCAACACCCACATTACCGAAAACTCAACGTTTTGTCATTGTTAAAAGACCTTATGAAAGTTTAAATTTAGAATTAGAAATTCAAATGAACACGAAAGAAGTTTGGGTCATTTTTAATGTCGATTCATGTAAGTCGCGAAGTTTTTGTTTGAGAGCGCGACGAGCGTGCAATCATCGCGAGCCGCTTTCATCTACTGCTGTAAAGGACGGCTGAAAACTGAAATGGTTTGCAGGCTTTGGAGCCTTTAAGCAGCTTTGCGGTTATTAGTGTAAAGGGTTCCAGATTAAGCATTTGGTGGGCTTACATTGAGGAGCAGAAAATTAATATTTTTCAGAATAATATTCAATTTTGATTTTTTATGTTAAAGTTTTAAGAGCTCTTTGTTTAAATTGAAATATTTTGTTTTTTTTTGGTTTTAACATAGACTTTTATGGAGAAAACATCTGGGACGAATCTTGGGCACTTTTCACCGATAAATCGCCTGACGAGACAGGGTAACTTACTAAGCAGATAGGTTGACTTGTTTGCTGATAGTCTAAATAAAATTAGGCCATTTATTTTAACAAGCACGATGACACTTTCGTTATAACTTCTTTTTATTGTATTTATTGTATACCTACACAATTATAATTTTCAATTTTGATTTATAATTTAATTTTAATTTTCTATTGTGATTTGAATATTAATTTTTTTTTGGCTGTGTTTACTTTTAAACGATGTTGTCGCCTTTAAGTAGAGTGACATTTATATAATTACATTCTTGCATTGCATGTAACCCTTTCATCTACATAATGTATTCTCTGTTGGTGACTAATGGTGACTTTTAATAAATAAACATTGTTTCCATTCATTGAAGTTAAATATTTTACACATATTAGTAATAATGTTAAAAAGACAAGGATTCATAAAGTTAAGTATGTATTTTTTACTTTTCATGGTTAAGACACACATTATCATAATTGAATCCACGATTAAAGTTATTATAAACTAATTCAGAAATCTGTCATTTAAAAACATAAACAAGTACTGTAGATTAATCTGTTTAACTGCTTCTAATTTATTTTTATTTGTCATAAAGTATATAAATAGCTTACAATAAGTACATTATTCTACTTTAATTTGGTTATCCAGTGGTGAAGAGACATCATTGGTTTAGATTTTTTTTGAATGAATGAATGAATGGATTGTTCTATAAATACGAGAAGGTACATGACAATCATATCCAAATCAATAGACCCTGGGAAACAGACATCACTAGCTGATAGTGTTTGCGTAGATTTGTGTATTATATGTATGTTATGTATTCATGAGGTATATTTCAGGAGATTATATTATATATTGTTGTCGTTTAGGTTATACCTACCTATATATTTATACTTCTAATCGCCCCTCAGGAAACAGGTGAAACTCTGAAACTGCATCTAATGCTCATTTCATACAGAAACCAGGCCAAATGAATAATTTCTGGAATGATCCAATTAAAATGGAAATTAAGTACCAGAGATCTGGTATCAGGGAGCTTTTAGCCCAATGAATTCTCCACTCCAGCCGAAGTCACAAGATATTCAATTTATTTTTGCATTGAAACTGAAATTGGATCTAACATTTGAAAATTGTATTTCCTCCCTTTACTGCAGAACCGTATTTGGTATTCGACGTTGCTTTTGAATTCAGAGATACACAACGAGCTCAAAGATATTAATACGTTATGCAGTAGTCATGAATGGATGCGTTTGGTTTTTTAGTGGAGAAGTCAAATTGTCAAATGAATGTCAAGTAGTTTGTGTTGTCAAGTATCTATTGTAGTTTGAAGGTGGAAGTGATAAGATCCGTATCCGTACGTACGAGTATACATCGTTTCACGTAAAAAGAGCGCTAACAGTCAACCTGCGCAGTAAGCGATTTATCGATCTATTTTGTGGTACGAGGTGCGGGGCGACGGGGGGATTACGCGTCACATGTCAGTGCCGTCGTTGCGCTATTGGTTCGTCAGTCGACCATTGCTTCCCTCGTTAAGTCGACGTTTCGTTCGCTCGCAAAGTACAGTCACGCACAAAAGTTTTTGTTAATTACGAATATTGCAAGATGGTTTTGCATAGAAAAGAAAGAAAAATGGTTTACAACGTATATTGTTTAATGAAAAGAGAGGCTGATAATGGCGAGGTAATTAATTTAAAACAATGTATGAAACGAACCGCAGCGGCAACGCATACTTCTAAGGCCACTGTGAGACGAATTGTAAAAGATGCAAGAGATTCCGAATTTCTCACAATTTTTCCAACTCCTGGTAAAAACAAAAAGCATAAATCATATTAAATATTATATTAACTAAACTTATTTTTGTAGTTTCAGACAAACCTTTATTCTAAAGTATTGAAATATAATATATAAAACAATAAGTAATTTCGTGCGCAATTGTACCGATGCGCGGAGTCATCCCTTCCACAGACGTACAACGCTTTTTTTACGTGACGATACCTATATACACGTTAATATGCACTTGATTCTAATATGCGCTGAATTACAGGCGTTCTGTTTGCTTAGGCCGTGTGGTGTCGCCAGGCTTTAGAATAGCAACACTCCATCTCTCCCGTGAATGTCGTTAAAGGCGACTATGGGTTAATAAAGTCGCTACCATAATCCCTGGGGAACTATACCACCTCTAAGAGTGGACTCGCCAACTTACCGTCCGCCGCGTGACGTTTTAGGGCTATACATCCCGCGTACACTAGACAATATATATAAGGAAGTGTCCAAGAAAACTTTTAACTGTAATCCTATAGCCGTTTAAAATATGTATATGAAGATTTTACAGAATTGAATACATCCGTTGTATGGAATCACTTAAAATTTTTGGAACACCAAAAATTGTAATGGTGATCTATTAAATATTCTGTCTTACGTAAATAAACTTACGTTGAATTTTTTACAGACTGATTAGATTCCATTTTATACCTCTTTTCGGTGGTGTATAAAATGTTTCGACTCAAATATTATTTGTACTCGTGTATTGAGCCAAATTTAATGCTTAACGGAATAGTCACCGCGTCTTTATAATTTAAAATCAACTGATATAAATGCAGCCGCGCCCTTGCGTGCACAGTGACAGTGTCGCGTGTAAAAGCGACAGATTATGGATAATGGACAGGGGACGGAAAACGTGCTTCCATCTCTCTAACGACGCGAATAAGTTGGATGAAATATTTCATATGTTATAATACTAAATGAGCGGCAAATTATTATCAACAAACCATATTATTTTTGATTATAAATAAATAATATTAAATTACTAAGAATGTCAACGCGAAGTCTTTGCTTCTTTCTTTTTTTTTCGTCATCAGCGCACCCAAATGTAACCCACTTTAAAATTGACTGCTATCGATTTGCTGCCCAGTCAGTATTTTCTATCGCTCATTTATTTCTCGTCATTAATATACCATTGGCGTCTTGTAGTTTTAATTTAAAAAATATATAGAGGAGACAAGATTCTTAGTCAGAAGCTTTATTTTTATCGCATCGCTTCTATGCTGTTTCAATGTAACTATTACTAATGTAACTATTTCTTGCGATAAGAACACGAGACATCATCTCATATAATCACCTAGCTCTTGACCACAACCGTACTCTAGCTTAGAATGAGAGTGTTTACCGAACACTTTTGCCTGTATTCTGTGATAAAGTAATATAATGTGGGTTATGGGCGGGTGATTGAATGGGCTCCCTACTTTCTGTCTTCATAAATGACCCACTAATTGAATAAAATGTGAAATGTTTTATAACATTAACATGTTTCATAACAATACGCAGACCAGAGAATGAAAGGTTACCTCTATAATATGTTTTGCTCAGTATTCTGTTATAGTATACTTGTTACTACATGGGTATAAAATTAGCTAATACTAAATATCACCGCTTACGGATTTCTTTCTAATGTGTAAAGAGGTTTTAAGTCTCTTTGAGAAACAGTTTCATGTCATTGTATACTTACGCTATAATACTATTATATACTTTCATCTCACGAAGACGGGTTACGCTTCGTAGCGGTTCGTAGCTCACGAAGACGCCCGCGACACACACTACAGCAATGTACATGTACGCGCCCAATCACTGATAAGCGTAACCCGTCTTCGTGAGATGAAAGAACTATAACAACAACATTATTAACAATAGCGCAAATGTGTAAGAATACTTTGTTCACTTTTTTCTATCTTATACGCTCCACGTTCCCCTGAATACCTGGGAATTTGTGTACTCTTTTATCATTCTATCCATATTAATAATTATTATTGATTTAATAAACGAAATTCATCTTCACTATTATACCCACTACATCTTCTATGTAGTGTGATGTCGGCCGGCTATAAAATATCACCACCGCATCTCTTCCCGTGGCTGTTGTCAAAGGCGACTGAAGGATAACAAAGCGGCTACCGCCAGCCTCGAGGAACTACACCGCCTCTAATAGTGGACTCGCCAACCCTCTCGGCCACCGTGGCCTTTCAACGTCATACGCCCCTCATGCGCAAGACAACAGTGGACACTGAAAGGGCTAATTGCATTGCATTATACCTATTTAGTTCTGGTAGCTGTAATTTTTCCACAGCTAGGTGTACGTACTATAAGGCTCCCCACAACAAACAATCTTCCGCCTTTCTAGTGCAGCCTCTATCGGAAATTTATTAACGTTATGAAATTTGTTCTGGTTCAATGCACGCGGGCATGTATGTGCTCTTGTGGAAATTGTTAAAATAATTTTGTATGGAATTAAGTTTCATAGAAAAGTTACTAGTAGTTGTTTGGTGTGTTTAGGATGTCCCAGTCTCACTTAAGACTCGTGGCCCCATACGAACCTCGGCTTTTCTCATCCAACTACTTAAGTCCTTTTTTAAGTCCTCGGTCCACCTAGCCCGGTAAGTGGCGAGTATCCGCGGACTCGTCTACCCCAACGGTTATTGATCCTGTAGTAAATACGACCTGTTTATTTCCACTTTAGCATACTGATTCTACGAGCTATGTCGGTGACTTGAGTTCTTCAATTAATCTCTTCATTTGGATCATATCTCGTAACTTTAGGCTAACAGTTAGAGGACTGCTTTCGGAATCATTATTCTAATTTAATGAATACGAGTATTATAGATACCAATACTAATTAGATTCTGCCAGTTTGGCAGCGCACCCGGAAGCCCCCTGGTATTGCAGCTGCTCATGGACGGCGGTGACCACTTACTATCATGTGGCCCGATAGCAAAAAAAAATCAATAATAGTTTATTGATAAGAATATTAAAGTTGCTATCAATTTGAAATGGCTTGTTCATATCTTACCGATAGTAAATATTAATGTGAAGTAAGTTTTCGTTTCGTACCTGACATATATTGTGCTGTGCCACAGAGTATGTCAAAACATATTTAACATACGCCCCCTCTCGCATCAACGCGTCAATTTGTATCTGTACGGTTCATTTGAGCTACACTGAGGGCAACATGACTGCTATAATCTGCTCGAGTCGTGTTGTGTTCGAGACGACAGAATGACAAATTTTGTGAAGTATGTCGCGTTCCTTGGCATGACGATACCAAAACACAGTGGGTCAATGAGTTAGAAATAGGGAAAAATGCCAACAGCGTCTAGACAATGACGTTCAATGGCACTGTATTCAGACCACGCTACTCGTGTAAACAGCCACGATTGACCTGTTTCGACGCTCTTATTGACGGACTGCATATTTTAAAAGGCTGTAATAATATGTATAGAGGGTGTTTGGTGGGGCGTATTTCTTTCAGGGGTGATTGTAAGAAAAAATCGAAAAAAATTGCCTGTATAATTGCCAGGTTTCTGAATAATTTGGTCTCTTTTCGAAATTCGATTTTACGGATTTCGAAGAAATCTACCTAGTTCGGAGAACAAAACTTTCGATTTTCAGAATAATTTCATTACATCTCAACTAAGGGTCATCAGTTGAATTCAAAACACCGAAAAGTTTCGAAGTTTATATGAGATATTAATGATATTTGTAGAACTGCAGAGTAAATTTCTTAACGGATAAAATTAAATTTGGGAGGAAAAATTTAGCTCATATTTCGGTTTATATATTTATTTATTTTATGAGGCTTATGTACTAAACACATTCAAAACATTTACTAACTAAACTACAATGGCTATTAGAGGTTACCTAATTGAAGAAAAGAGGAGGACGCTGGAGTGGAGTGACATTTGAGTGGGGTGCCATTTTGACATTTGTTTCATGCGACATTTGGAACGTCGGGGTATTTAGTAGTTGTAAAAGTTATTGTGAAACCTAATAATGAAAGGTGTAATTATTTTATATATATAATACAAAATATTATTCTATATGTGCTTAAATTACACATAGGCCGGCTATGTTCGTAGATGAGCCATATCGATTCAATAGTTTTAAAACTAACGATAGTGTAAGTTTACAAGAAAACCTAAAAAAATTAAGCTCCACAAATCTTATCTAAACATGTCTAAAACTGATGGAAACTAGCAAAATCTCCATAATGTACTGGAAAATTTCATGAATATTTTTTAATAAGGTCGATAATGACGTTTTTTCTTAGCTTTTTCAATGTTTATAACATTCTAGCAAACTTTTCCATTGTAATGACTTCTATTAGCACTTCCTGAAATGAATACGTCGACGTACCCTGTGCACGAGTTCGGTCAGGTTGACCTGATCTGAACTTTTAATCATTACTTTAAGACGTCACATCCCTACAGATGTAGGTATGTGACAAATGGATGAAGAAATTGATTTTTAGACAATCGATTTCTTTCTTAATAATAGATTTTAAATAAATAGATTTTTCTATTTTAATAGTTCGATTTGAATGAATTAAAAAACAGCTCTAAATTAGAGAATTTCTAGTTTATTATGACAACAATCACGACAAATTGGAGTTATAAATTCAAATGTTATTACATGTTAAAATTTTCTAACTTTAAAACACTTCCATAATTTCGGAAAACAACATAAATGGCGTTGTTTGAAAAGTCGGTTAAACGTTTGAAATGAATAAATCTACTTCTAGTAAGATGGTAAGATCTACCATCTTATTAGTAAGATCTACTTAGAAAGATGGTATGCCGCGTAGACGGAGACGGGATATAGACAAAGTTTTGTCGCGTTCATCGTGCTGCACTTGCAAGTGTAATCATTTCATGTAATACGTAACCCATGATTAATTCAAGGGCATATAGCTCACCTTTCCACAGCGCGCGTATATTACGTGCGGATATAATATAATGCGGGGATATATGCGTGTATTAGGTTCAGACGGATATATTATGTGACTCGCTAACAAAGGAAATTGTACAAATGGCGTCTAAATAAGATATTTGCAATGAAGAGGGATTATTTGTCATCAATTAAGACTTTGTCCATACAAACACGAGAGACATAGCGACACAGTTCATTATATTCGTATTATACTTACTTACTGTGCCGGTCACTTGTTCGCATGAACTTTATGATGATTTTTGGGGGGATTTTGTAAACGGATCTAGATAAAAATATGTGATTAAATATAGGTATGTATGTTAATGTAAACTATAGAATATGACCGTGGTAAATATCACTTAAATCTTTCAAGTGTTTTTTGGGCGATGCTTGCTCAGAGTGTAAGACAAACAAAATTTAAAGTTGATGTTTTAAAGATTCCTCACTACTGTTAGTGCAACGTTAGCTCAGGTGGTAGGGTTTCCTTATTCCAGCCATTAATTAATTAATATTAAAACAGTAAGCTGTATTTATGTAAAACCGGTCTATTAGCAACTACTTAGCCTGATATGGTGTTTTTCTTTATATACTCGTATTTATAGTGTAGAACTACATTAGTGCCATGCGCAAACAAGCACTTCTCAAGCAGTGAGATACGCTATACTTAATAGTGGAATATCCACAAATATAGGTTGTATAGACACTGAAGGCTTTAGCGGATACAGTAGAAACACGTACTTAAAGAACAAAGAATACATAGCAAAAGAATCAAAGTGCACGCATTTACGTTTAAAGCAAATTTGAATTTAGATTTTCATTAATGGCCAGTAGCGGTTCTTAGAGATTTAGTAGCAAGAAGTTCGGTAAAAGACAATTCTCGAAAGAGTTACAATTACAATTAACTCTTTAACTTTTTTCAAAATTATTTCATATACAGGCCGATGTTTATGTAACACTCATCGTGTTATTAAGTTTCAAATGCAAATACGCGTATTATTACGCTTCGGAGCATGACGTCGAGTTCCTAGATAACCACTTCCTAAAATGACTATTAGTTATCTTCATAACTTTTCTTAGGATTTATCTATAAGTATTTAAAGTATTTTACTTTACTTTATAGTAATTAACCGCCTTTCTTACTAACTGAAAATGGGTGGCAATTATCGAGATCCACTGGAGCTAGTTAAAAGAAATGTTATATAATTTAAAAACACCAGAGGCAGAGTTAAATTCAAGTTCAAATAATCAATGTGAAAGTTTAGCTAGACGTTTCAAGTTGCCAGAAATTAAAATATCAACGTTTTCCGGGAAATATACTGAGTGGCAGACGTTCAGAGATCTGTTTTTAGGGCTTGTGCATGAAAACAAGTCTCTGGATGATGCTCAAAGGTTCTACTATCTCAGGGGACATTTAACAGGTGAAGCGGAACAGTTGTTGCGAAACATTAAAGTGACATCTGATAGCTATCAAGTTGCTTGGGAGAAATTGGATAGTATGTACAACCTAGTCTAGAACCTATAGAACCAACCTAATTTAGTATAAAAAAAAACATATCATACCTAAAAAAAGTATGAACTTGTGGCGGCGTTTGGAATTGTGACTTCGTTATTTATTTATGTTGTGCTATTAATTTTTTGCTTTGCTTTAAGTACACGTCGGTCTGATATATTCTCTTGTTGTGTTGCTTGATTCTAACTGTTGCCTCGCAAGAACTCTATGTAAGTAGTGTTGCGTGTTATGTTATCGATGTTTCTAGTCGATGTACAAAAATGGAAAACTTTTATCTGATTACTTCTGTAGGTAATAATAATTTCTGCAAATAATATTTTTGTAAATAATATTTTTTGCAAATTAACGCTCTGTTTCTCTGCACTATTTTAATAATCATTCTGATATTTTTGTATTACAATCCCGTTCTATAATATCTGCCTATAACGTCCTGTAGTGACAGGGTAAAAGCGTCCTCTTACAATTACAAGGAGGTTTCTTGTCACCACGGTCACCCATGGTCATCGACCACGCGAAGCCAATGCGGATTGTTGGATATTACTCATGATTAACCAGTTTTTTTTCTCAAGAACGCGGATTTCCTCACGAAGTCAGTGTCGAGCCCATAGAAAAATCAAAAAAATAATCTTTGAAAGTCGATAATTCAAAAATTTGTAATTCGTAATAAACTCAGTGAAACGAGCGGGGGTTTAAATTTACGATTTCATGAATATCAGTCATCTCTAGTACGAGTATCTCTACGCAATCATTTTTACAGTTGCTTTTAAGGTAATAATAGTTGCTATTGATACTCGTTACTTAACAGTAACTACGTAGATTCTAGATAATTCTATATTTAAGCTATAACATTGAAATAGTTTTTTTAGAGTAAAGGAGAGTAAAGAGTAGACGGACAAGTGACCCACGTAATTGTAAGTAGGCACCGTCGCCCATGGACACCTGGCAACACCAGGGTGTATGCGGCCGATTTTGAAAATCTCTATTCATAACCTTCTTGAAGAATCCATCTCCTAGTGTAATAGACTTTACGAGACGTGGGTACACATCACTTTTAAGTTATCGACATTGTCGACGTTATTTACATTTTAGCCCATCTCTATGCATAGTTTTTACCGCTCGAGTGCATTGACTGGAACGGCACGCAACCGAATTGTTGCCGTATTGTCCAATCACAGCAGCCGGTCTACAACACGCTAACGAAGTATTTTCCAAGATAAGTATAAATAGAAATGCTGGTAACATTCTCTCGGGAGGTCCGATGCTGCCGGGAAGACTGGCTGTGGCGAGGGGCCGGACTCTGTCCTCGCTCGATTCAAATTCTAAAACAGTAGAGCGGACTCTGCTTCGTATATCGCTTGTTAATATTAATCTCCTGTAGTTAAGTTAACTGTATGTATGCGTTAAGATTAGAGACCCTCTTCTTCACCTTCACTGGTTGGTAGCATGTTTGACTTCCTTTTGGGTTGGCGAATATTTATTTATTTATTTATGTTTATTTTCGAATTTTACAATCATTTCCCTGCATAATGTCACGCGCACTTGTTTTTGTTCAGCAGTCATTGAATGAGAAACCCAACGCAAACAAAACGCAATCTTGATTTGAAGGTGTTGATGTAAAATTTCATGAATGACCGGCGATGAAATCTTAAGAGTCTCCTCTATCTCTTTGTAGGTAGTTTATGGGTCTTCGTGCAACACTTTCTTTACCGCCTCGATGTTTTCATTCGTTAGAGAAGTTGCAGGACGGCTACTTCTCTAATCATCTTTCAAGGAAAATTGTCCTTGTTTATATTGAGAAAACCATATAAAAATTGTTGCACGGGACGGTGCGAGGTCCCAAAAAGTTGATACTAATCTATCTTTACACTCACTTTCATTTAAATCAACTTTAAATCATTGCACTAAAATGTTCTCGTTCGAATTCCATTGTTGCAAAGAAACGCGAGCGAAATGTAATTAAAAAGTGAATCCAACGTTTTCATTTTTTTCGTTTTTAGGAAATATCGTTTTGAATTCGAATTTCAAATAAATGATGTTTTAAAAACGGTACAGGTCAAATAAATTCTCTGTCTGAAATTTGAGTACCTCAAAATTTACCTAGTCGCCCTATGTATTCCCATATCTATGATCTGGGATGATGATGATCATGATAGATATCTGTAATGAATTAACGTCTTAAATTTTGTATGTGACTGTTTAATTATTTATTTTACAGATTATACAGGAAGAAAAAACATGTTTTTAAATAAAAAAATGACACGTAATAAGTGTTTCGTAGACAGATAAATGACATTGACAAAAATTGAAAGTTGTAATAATAAGGTTTCATGCATATTAACCCATACTTAATTAATGGTGTTTAATTAAATTAACAAATTGTTGGATTAATTTCGATTTTGTATGCCTACGTAGACGCTGCCAATATTATTTAGATCATTCAAAATTTCGGGCAAGATTTTCAACAAAGTTCGAGCCGTGGTGACAACAAAACCGTGGTACCGGCCGGCTTCAAAAGACTGGAAGATAAATGGCATGGAAGAGGGCATGGAGAGGCCGGAAGAGACGAGGTGGCCGGCACCACCTCGTTTCTTCCCGTGGGTGTCGTAAAAGGCGACTAAGGGATAACAAAGCCCTGAGATACTACACCAGCTCTAAAATAATACACTCGTCAACCCGCTTGGCCAACAGCATGCCGTTTTAAGGCCATACATTAGTGGTTTAATCTTTAGAAGTGGTCTAGTTCCTCAGGGCTTGTGGTGGCGAGCTTTCTTATACCTTAGTCCCTTTAATCGCTTAGTTATCATTCCTTAGTGTGGTGTCAGACTAAAAAAACCTGAAATTATAATATTAAATTTACTAATATCTTATATTAAAGATTCAGATAAAGATTAAAGTTCCTAATAATAATGTCATCGTTAAACGAATTAACACATTGTGTTTATTATCGGTACGCAACATAATCTTCCACTGAAACAGCAATTAGTGTTACGTGAATTGCTTCATTAATTACCCGAGTTTCACCACGAGGGCTAATGTAACATTACCTCTAGGTTTTACTAATGACATTGAGCCTGATATTAATTAACACACATTCACCGTTCAGTCTTAAAGGATACTGGAACGGTGTAACATTTAACATTCTTATTGAACAGTTTTTTGTTTAAATGTTTAACAATAATTCAGTAGGCCAATCAATATAAGTAGCTAAATTTTTATTAGACTAAAATGGGTAGTGAAAGATTGTTAATTCTATTGTTCGTGGTAATGTTTGTTTTGAATTGTTCAGTGGAAGTGGTCTCCCAATCCGGCGTGGATTTACCGATTCAGCTGGTGGCGTTTCCTGCGCTTATTGTTATGACTAGGATTTCCAAATTCGTGAAGCGATTAAACTACATTCTGAATCCCGGTAAGTAATGTCCGGTTGTTTAAACATCAAGGACATTATATAATGCGAAGTAATAAAATGATAATTGTTTGCCTTTGAGTCTAGTAATAGTTATTTAATGATGATTGCACATGCAAGTATCAAATGAATGAGAGAATAAATCTAAATTAATTATTATTCCCTTAAATCAAATTTAATCGGTCCTATAGCTAGGTTAATCAAAAATACCAACGAAACTTAGAAAATGGGACACGAATTGAATAGAAAAGTGATTGATAACGCTGATCGATGATAAAATCAATTATTGTTTATTGCTATCGAACACTTTTCCACATCAAAAGACATAACACAAGTGCATATTCACTGCTAGAAAACATAAACAAAGTTATATCATTAACTGCACTACATACGTACCGAAAAATGGCGAACCGTGACGTGCGACCTAATTTTTATGCGTAAAAAATTACCTGTGATTACCCACGTTACGTGGCATTGCGTAATCACGTACAGCCGGGCAAAATATTAAAACTATGTTGTGTGATCTTTACGTGTTTAATGTTTACAGAATCAGATAGTCAAATGTCTTTAACAAGTCATATTATAAATAAATAAATAGTTTATTATTAAACATTATGTAATATAGTACATTTTAGACATAAACATTATACCTTAGAATATAGACCTAAATGGAGCTCATTAGTTGGTATCATGTACTATTAATGGATAAGGGTGTGGTTATACCACGGTAATCCTATATTATCGTAGTGTGGGTTACAAAAAATACTCAGAGCCCCCAATAAAAATTGGAGGCGACTTTGAGTAGGCGCCCAGTGTGGAAATATTCTAAAGCCTACTCAGGTAAATAAATAAATATTAAATTAAATAATGTACCGATGTGCTGTCCTCGAATTCGTTTAATTTACTGCTTCTGCACTGGACCCACGCACTGGACCAGCGCGGCGGGTTACGGTCCACCCCCCCCCTATGGCAGAAAAAGTAAAACGGCCCCAAGTTCCCGGCGGCTCCAGTCGCAACACCGGCGTGGACGACGGGCGCTGGTCGAGCGCTGGAGCCAGGGGTGCTAAGAATCTCCGGGCGGGATTCCACCGTCGAACGACCAGGGCTTTTGACATGGATCACCGACGTAGGTTGTCACTGGTGACTTACAACACGCGCACTTTGAGGACAGACGAGAAGATCGCTGAGCTGGAAGAGGAGATAGGCAAGTTGCACTGGGATATATTGGGGTTATCAGAAATCCGAAGAGAGGGGGAGGACACGATAACCCTGAAATCCGGCAACTTGTTCTATTACCGGGAGGGCGACCAGCAGTCCCAAGGTGGTGTCGGGTTTATCGTCCACAAGTCCCTCGTAAATAATGTTGTAGCCATCACGAGTGTGTCGAGCAGGGTCGCGTACCTTATACTCAGAATATCCAAGAGATATTCGTTGAAGGTCATACAGGTCTACGCACCGACCTCGGCACACCCGGATAACGAAGTGGAAGCAATGTATGAGGACATTAGTAGAGCCATACATGCTTCGAAAACACACTACAATATTGTTATGGGGGATTTCAACGCGAAACTGGGCAAAAGAGGCGACGATGAGTTGAGAGTGGGGCAATTTGGATGTGGGCACCGGAACCAGAGGGGCCAGAGGCTGGCCGACTATCTTGAGAAAGAGGGACTCTTTATGATGAACTCTTTCTTCAAGAAGCCGGCTCATAGGAAGTGGACCTGGATGAGCCCCGACGGTTCCGTTAAAAATGAGATAGACTTCATTATGGCCACAAAGAGACAAATATTCAATGATGTCTACGTGATCCACAGGGTGAAAACCGGTAGTGATCACCGAATGGTTAGAGGCACATTGAATATAAACGTCAAGTTAGAAAGGTCCCGCCTGATGAAGTCTACGCTCCGACCTACTGCTGCCCACATACAGAATCCCGAAAGCTTTCAGCTTGAACTGTCAAATCGCTTCGATTGCCTAGAGGATTGCGTTGCAGTGGACGATATCAACAACAGGTTGGTAGAAACTGTCCATACGGTGGGGTCTAAATTCTTCAGACATCGTCGAAAAGATGGACCCCAAAAGCTCACCGACCACACCCTCGACCTCTTGGCGGAACGACGTTCGATGACACTGCAGACTCCTGATGACGCGGAAGCATATCGGCAGCTCAATAGACGGATTCACCAGTCCTTGCGACACGACATCCGTCTCTTTAATACTAATCGTATTAAGGAGACGATAGAGCGGAATAAAGGCTCCAAAGTGTTCGCAAGAGACTTATCTATTGGGCAGAGCCAGTTGACGAAGCTGAAGAGGGAGGACGGCAGTGTCACTTCCGACAAACAAGAGGTACTGAGGGAGATCGAGAAGTTCTATGGACAGTTGTATACCTCGGTCGCTAAACCTGTTGGCAACTTGGCCAAAGACCCAAGAGCCAAGTTGACCCGACACTATACCGAAGACATCCCGGACATCAGCCTGTACGAGATTAGGATGGCCCTCAAACAGCTTAGAAATAACAAGGCGCCGGGTGAGGACGGAATCACTTCAGAGCTTCTGAAAGCGGGTGGAACACCGGTACTGAAAGTCCTTCAGAAGCTCTTTAATTCCGTCTTGCTCGAAGGTATTACGCCGGAGGCATGGAACAGAAGCGTGGTGGTGCTCTTCTTCAAGAAAGGTGACAAGACCTTGTTGAAGAACTATAGGCCCATCTCGCTTCTGAGCCATGTTTATAAGCTGTTTTCGAGGGTTATCACGAATCGTCTCGAGCGCAGGTTTGATGACTTCCAGCCTCCCGAACAAGCCGGTTTCCGAAAAGGCTATAGTACCATAGACCACATCCATACGCTGCGGCAAGTTATACAGAAGACCGAGGAGTATAACTTGCCATTATGCTTAGCGTTTGTGGACTATGAGAAAGCCTTTGATTCGATCGAGACTTGGGCAGTGCTACAGTCCCTCCAGCGGTGCCATATTGACTATCGGTATATCGAAGTGTTGAAGTGTTTGTATAACAACGCCACCATGTCAGTCCGAGTACAGGAAGGGAGCACGGAGCCGATTCCATTGCAGAGGGGTGTGAGACAAGGAGATGTTATCTCTCCGAAGCTCTTCACCAATGCGATGGAAGACGCTTTCAAGCTCCTGGAATGGAAAGGACTCGGCATCAACGTTGATGGCGAATGCATCACTCACCTTCGATTTGCCGACGATATCGTGGTCATGGCAGAATCGCTGGAGGATCTTAGCACAATACTCGGAGACCTCAATCGAGTTTCCCAACAGGTGGGCCTTAAAATGAACATGGACAAGACGAAAATCATGTCGAATGTCCATGTCGTGCCCACCCCAGTTTCAGTTGGGAGCTCGATTCTCGAAGTTGTTGACGAGTACGTCTACCTAGGCCAAACGGTCCAACTAGGTAGGTCCAACTTCGAGAAAGAGGTCAATCGACGAATCCAACTCGGCTGGGCAGCGTTCGGGAAGCTACGCAGCGTCTTCTCGTCCAAAATACCTCAGTGCTTGAAGACGAAGGTCTTCGACCAGTGTGTGTTGCATTTGTATAGTTACATAATTTATTTATTTGACATTAGTTATTTTAATCGTGTCCAATGTGACAATAAATGTGACACAATATTCCCGTACCTCAAAGTCTAAAAAAAAACAGCTAAATATTGTGTCGAAAAATTGCTAATATTGTGTCACATAAGCCACTAATGTGTCATAATATTCCCATAGCTCAAAGTCTATAAACACAGAGTACAATGTTGGAAAATTGGAAACATCAGAAATATTGTGTTGTTACATTAGTCACTAATGTGAGGCAATATTCCCGTATCTCAAAGTGTATAAAAAACGCAGTAATATTATGTTGGAATTTTGAGAATATTAGGTAGGGTATCTCAAAGTCTAGAAAAATGCGTACATTTAATTTTTCAAATTTGCAGATGTCTATGTAATCTTATTGAACGGCTTCGTTGCGTTTATTTGTATTTTATTGTGTCATGGGACTCATGAGATAAATGTGATCTTTATTAGGATGTCAGAGTTAAAGATTCAACTTATATTAATAAGATACGTACTCCGTGTGAATTGTTTCGTGTCGGACTTTTGGGGGAACTCGAGAAGTTGAGTTTCTGTTTGATTATTGTGAAAATTGTGTATTAGGTGTTTTGTGTTTTAATAGTGGTAGTCTATTAAACTGTAAAGTGTTTTTCATTACTCATACTCTGAAAGTAGGTCCGAAGTTGCCTGTGGAGCGAAGTGAAAATAGCCCAATACACCCTAGGGTGAGCGTTTTCAACTGACAGACAACTGAAAAATTAAGAAAAAAAAAAGAGCTATTTTCACATTTCTATGTAACCATGATCTAACTTCCTATACAGCCACTCCATTACAGCGCGATGTAAAATTGAAATAACACAAAGAAACGCACCCATTAATTAAAGAGTATATTTTTTAAATTACTATATTATAATTTACTTTCAATTATTTCTTCAAAATAACATAGATTTCGGCAAAATATATAAAAAAAACATTTATGAAAATGAAAAGTAATTAGCTGAAAAGCTGGCTAACCGCGCGGCCGCGCGGCCGCGCGGCAGAAAAGAAATAAAACAGGCGGGAAAGCGGCAATTCGATTTTCATTTGTTTTTCCGAGTGGTAGTGTTTTGTAAACTTTTGTACTCGTAGCAGAGATTTTTTAACACTATGAGTTCAACAGATTCGGACATGGAAACTCAAGTATCCCAGAAAATATCAAATATGAAAATACCCGGAAAAAACATTTCACTAACTATAAATAATTGCTCTAATGTCACCATAAACTTTAAATAAATATCTCACCAAAGTTGTTGATTTATGAAATAAAATTCAATCATTTTTTATTTTGCTAATTAGTACTTTTATTTTTACTTTCCTTGTATTCGTAATGAAAAGCACAGTGTTTACCTAGGGGTTCAGGACTTATTTAGTCCCTCGACCTATTGGCGCCCACGCTGCGCTCGGGCACCAAACCCAGTCTCGGGACTGAAATAAGTCACTTTCACCCCAAGGGTAACAATGTACTATTTCGTGCGTGGTGTTTGTGATCGTCAAATAAAAGCGTGGGACTGCGATTTTCGTATGCTTCCAAGGAGTCCTCTTCTGTCCTCTCTTCAGTGAACTTACTATCATTCTACTGAACGACTCTTAATTTACTCCGAAGGGACTGGACATTGACAGGATACGGTAAAAACTTTGAAATTACAATATTATTAAACGATGTATAAAACTGTAGATAAAAACTACTTGTGATTTGTTATTGGAAGGAAAATTTTAATTTGACATGAATCCATTTCTTATTGTTTTCCAATCACTCAAATATTATAGTAATATGAACAGTACTTGTCTGTGTGTTCTATTATACAAAATGTATTTCTGTCAAATATTCAGAACATATGACTATGGTAATAATTTCAAAGCTTTTTCCTTATTTGTATTGTATGCTTTCTAATGAATGTGGTGCATATTTCATTACGATAGACATAAAATTGATGCTAGATAAGATTGTTATTGATTAGCCTATTGTGTGACTTATAATTAGTTTTATTGTGTGTGGAAATATAGTGCTTTGATGGCGTAGCATCATCAAAAATGTATTACATTATCAAGGGATTTTATGACTCTTCGATATCAGCATACGTATCACTGTAGGGCAAAGGCCTTCCCTACTAGAGGGTTTCGATCCTTTCGATCCATAATCCTAATGCGGATGTTTTCCTTCACCACCGACCTAATACGTATGTCAACTTAACAATACTTAACTTAAACCATACTTACCTAGAAACTCAGTGGTACAGGTCGAGGATTTATTTATACGCACAATTTTATGAATGAGAGTCAGAGATAGAGGTCTATATTCACTATGTATGGAGATTATATGCACCTACTAAATAGATACTTGATGAAATTGTTACGGGTGGATTACGTTAGATAAGCGTCATGGGGAATGAGATTTATCCCACTTCATAAAGAAGTCTGCGGGAGTCATTACCTTGTCGCATTGTGGGGTACAATGTAACAAATATAAAATAATAGATAGCACAGTCAATATTGTATATATACGCTGCATGCGCTCTCATTAACCTAGACCCTATAGGGCATTATAGTTTAAGTTTCTAACGTTTGATTGTCTTAAACTCTTGAGGTTAAAAGATCAAATCTAAAAAGGTTTAGGTTAATTAACGCTGACATAGCCCTTAAGCGCTCTGCGTTCGTTGTTATAATATTAGAACCAGTAGAGTCCGCTCGAGGGCTCGATGCCGCCATGCACATTTAACTCACGGACATATGAATGGCGCCAAACATTTCTACAGAGCGCAAACTATGTTATTAGTTAGGCTCTTTGATATGTATAATAGTTAGAACTAGCGATGCCAGCGACTTCGCTCGCGTGAACTTGTGATTCCCGTGGGAACTTGAAAATTAATCTGTATAAAAAGTAGTCTAAATATTAACCCAGCATAAAAGTTACCATAGTGCCAAGTTTCGTTAAAATCCGTCCAGCGGTTTTTGCGTGATGCACGTTTAGGCAGACAAACATTCCAAATAATGTTTTGGGCTCTGTATCACATGTACATATTTATTATTATGACTACTTAAAAAATATTTCATGTACAGACACGGCTTTGTTACGATTTCATTGTATGTATCGATAATAGATATACTTACATATCTCCGAGATATACAACCTCATTGGACTGCGAATTTACTTCTGAACCTTACTAGTAGTCCACTCATACAATACCGTAACCGGCCCTTTTATCGTCCTCTACTTCAATAAGCCTCCCTATCTGTATGAGCCTGTCTTCGTATGAGGGATGTATCGCCTTAAACTATCACGCTGGTGGTGTAGTTAGTCGTTTAGCGCTGGTGGCAGCGGTTTTTCCCTTAGTCACCATTTACCATACCCACGGGAAGAGATGGTGTGGTGATTTTTTAAAAATCGGCAGACACAGCACGGCCATAACTTCATAGTTTTTTCAAGTAATAACATTTCATTAAAAAGAAAGTTAAATTACACTACATTTGAGTTGTTTCTTGACGTGCTTTATTCAAATATTGTTTAGAAAAGTAAAAGTATATTAGTATCTGTCACAATAATGCGCTGCAATCTAAATAAAAACATTTCATAATAATACGGCGCAGTATTTTTAAAAGCAGAAAGTAAACAAACGGTACTGCAGATAAAATAAAAGTTCCATTCACATTTTATGTTACTTACGTTGAGATGCCCCATTTGCTGAGCAATTCCATTATAGAGAACGAGTTTCAAGTTAACGGGTTAAGTTAATGTAATTGTTTTGCTTATAATGCACCGTAATAGCGCCATCAGATTTTCAGAGAAAACCGACGGTAGGAAGGGAATCTTTTTATCTTCTAAACTAGTCTCTCTGCCCTTCTTGCCTTCTTCTAAACCCTGACTTTGAGTGCTAAGAATTCAAATTTGGAATTTCAGAAAAATTTCCAAATGACTGCTCGTCTAGAAATATATGTGTTGTAACGAAATAAATTAAATTCATATAAGATTAGCTGTATGGAGTCGTCATACAGTTGCCTGCTCCCGGAGGTTCACGACAAGGCAACTAATTTGGCTCGCCTGTTTCTGTGAAAGAAAAATGTTTTCATCAAAGGAGCTCCTTTCCAGCTATTGTATGATGTAGTTTGGCGCGGCGAACAGCCGTATGCTCGGTGCCTGAAAGCCATCGAAATGTATTCATGGTATTTCTGTGATCTACGAGTCAGCAAGCTGAAGTGGCAGTGGACAAGCCGTATATGCCGCGGGACCGATAAATAATCGATGGGGAGACGATTCCTCAACCGGATCGACCACGGATCGTGAATCGTAGCGTCCTCCGCTATGAGGAGAGCAGAAGATTGTGTGTGGTGGCAGCCTTTGGGAGGGGCCCATATCCAGACATGCTGATGGTATGGCATGGTATGATATTGTATGTGATATGATATGAAAATAAAAAAACTAAAGAGAATATTTGATTTCATATAACGTCGTATACTTCTTATGCTCGTGGTAACGTCAGCCTGCATCTTTTAAAGATGCTGTGATTTAAAATTCCTAGCGAGGCCTTAATCTAGAAGAAGAACGGACCACAAAATTCAGCTCTTCTCATCCAAATACTGACAATAACTTTATATTAACTTCAGCAACGTCCATACTTTTTCAAGACATTACAGATGTTAACTCTTCACGATTTTGTTATCAGTGTAGATGTAGATAGAGATAAAGCCAGCCAGTGAAGCCAGCCATAACATAATGCAAGAATGACGTCGCGTTAAGAACACTATGGTCCATTGAGTGCGGAAACGCTGTGATTTCATAACGGCCAATTACACGAAAGTCGGCGTTTTATGGTTTTTATAATATTTCGTTCATTGTCGTGGCGCAAAATTTGGCATTCGCTCTCAAGACTGCACACAGAAAAGTTGCCAGTGACAAAAAGTGTTTTTGTTTATATTTTGTTCAATTTTTTTTAAACATGTTTTTAAAGTGTTTTATAGTAGTTTTGGCAGTGATGCAATTTTGCACGGAATCGTCAGGACAAGGTGATTTATTCTTACCAGTTCAAACTGTTGGCTTTCCCTTTATTACCTTAGTGATGCGAATGGCTAAATTAGCTAGAAACCTTTCTTATGCTTTTAGACCAGGTAACTAACAGTTATGGTTTCCATTTTTTTGATTTCCTATTAACTTTTCATATCTTTCAAAGTCTGGAGTTGTGTTCTTTTGTTAATGTGAATATTTATGCATAGTTTGAACTTATTATATCTTTAGTTGTCTATAGAAATTATCTTTAGTTTTTGGGCTCAAACTCAGATAAGTAGGTTAGCTACAATTTTATGGTAACCATTTAGCTTAAATGTATTTTTAGTGTATAGTTTAATCTGCTTTCAATTTGAATTAGTAATTGAGAGATAATATATATGCCACAGTATCAAATTTTAGTGATTCGATGTGAATAATTACAAGTATTTTGTGTATGTATTACTATAATCATATTTTCGTATTAGGTACCAATTTGTACTTTTTTATAATAGGTATCATATTTATGTACCTGTATTTAATCCTTTAAATAAATTCATTGATTACTTTTGCATGATAAAAATTATATAGAAAAAGTTAATTTACATTGACATTTTCTATATAATTATCGTTATACAGTTATACATTTTCATAATATCATTTTTATGAAGCATTACTTAATAGCGCTTACAAATATGTACATAAAGCAGCATTACCTATTTACTACATTATAGAGAATAATTTTATGAATAGCGGGAATAATATTCCAAATGGCTACATTTTGGAATAAAACATTCCGCCCTCTAGGTTTTATTAAAATCGCGCCGCATTCATAAAAACACTCTTTCAAGAAGAATAACAATTGGCGAGTGGACGAATGGTGCATAGGGTTGCCATAAAATGTATTAACCTTTATAATGCTCAATCTATTTTGTAAATGCACTAACTTGTTTTTGAACATTAAAACAGTAATGTCCATCGATTTTAAAAGCGTTGTTTTATTCAAATACGATAGGTCAAACTAAAAGAACTGGCTACTGTACGATACGATAGAAAAATAACAAATTCGAATTTCAAAAATGGAAGTCTTTGCTTGTCAAACGTCATTAAATTTTCATTTATTAAAACGTCATTTATTTTTTATTTTTAGCGGCAATTTGAAAATTAAGTATTTGCAGAAAAATGAATTTAACGATAGACCATATCCGTTCAACATTTTTTTTTATCACTTTCGTTCTAAACTTTCGTTCGGTCTAAACCAGTAACAAAGTTATAAAAGACTTAAGTTAGCATTTAGTGATGAATCCCCATCCAGTGCCACTGTTTATACTAGTTCAGTAAATTTAAACGTGATCGTACCCACCTCAATGACGATGTTAGAGAGGGGCGTCCTGTGACGGCGGTGACGGGGGAAAACATCAAAACTGTGCGGCTCATGATTGAAGCAGACAAACAAACGACATATCAGCAGATACGGGCATCATTCCGTATTGGTATGAGTCAAGTTCAAACTATTTTACACGATCACTTACGAGTAAGGAAGCTTTGTGCTAGATGGAATCCTCACAATTTGAGCAAAGCTCAAAAACACTGCCGCGTGGAATGGTGTCTCCAAATGCTTGAAAAATTCGACAATAGTCAATCTAATGCCGTTTTTGATATGGTAACAGGCGATGAAAGCTGGATATACTGCTAAGAGCTCGAAATTAAGAAGCAATCTGCGCAGTGGGTCGTCCCTTTCGAAGAATTGTCGACGAAAGTGAAGAAAGGACTTAGTGCTGCAAAGAAGATAATTGCTTCCTTCTTAGGCAGCTAGGGGGCCACTTTGCTACTATAACATTAGAAAATAAAAGAACAGTATCTGCGGGCTGGTATGTGAATAGATGCTTGTTTTCTGTTTTGGAAAAAGTCAAAGAACGACGCCCATGAAGCAGAATGATCCTCCATCACGACAATGCTCCAGGTCACTCCGCCAGAGAAAAGGAAGCAATTTTTGAGTACTGTAAATGTAGAGTTAATGGGTCATCCAACATACAGTCCCGACCTTGATTTTTATTTATTCCCTAAAATTAAGGATAAACTCAGAGAAATATGTTTTATGAATGCAAAAGAGGCAGTAATGGTGGAAGGCCGTTGAACGGCTGTTGAAGAGGTGCGTAAAGCAGCGTGGGCTGAATGCATCACACAATGGTTTCATCGCATGATAAAGTGTATCGATTGTCGCGGAGAATACTTCGAAAAGCAATAAAACAACTTTTACCTTTAAATCTGATTTCGTTTTTGAGATTCTAAAAACTTTCTGTGTCACTCAGATACTTATAATTTGATCTAGGCATTCATATAAAGAGAAATGTCGTGACTGACTGACTCATCAACACCGAGCCGAAACTGCTGAAACTAGAAACATGAAGTTTGGACAGTAGCTTCTTTTTATGATGTAAATACTTACTAAGAAAAGATTTAGCGAATTTTAACGGGCGAAACGGGTTGTCAAAATTTGTATGGAATAAATATTTTATGGTCCCACTAACTAGAAACTTGGTATAAATATTCTAAAATACAAATTATTTATTAAACACGTGTTTTATCAATTTTAAAATGATTTCAGGGAGCTAGAATACAGGCCGTCAAATTTTGGCTTCGCTCACTTAGAACCCATTTTCAATTAGAATGTATTATCTATCATAAAAACGTATCTAGTTATGTTTGAAATTAATCGAGATTAACATATTATTATGTGGACGCAGGGAGTCTGCTGAAATATCAGTACAATAAACTTCTTTTAATAATGATAAGAATGTCAACCCTGCGTTTCTGCGTAATCTCCGTGTAACAAGGCTATAATGCCGGCGCCCATAATGGGCTGTTTACACCGAACCCTTTGTGATGATTCCCTATGTTTAGACACAAAAACGGATCGTATTGTTATACATTTTTAAACAAATAGTGCCCAGTTTCGTTTATGCAGTGATAGAGAGAAGTAGGTAACGGTGTCAGCTCTCAGCTCTCCTTCTACGTTCGGGTAGCAATACTAACTCGGTGGGCTTATTATCACGCGGGCACATCGCAATTAGACATACTTCCAAAGTAATTACTTTGAATTTGCGTCTCGTTAATACCTACAGAAAATTATACTCATTGAAAAAAATATCTTGGCTTCAAGGTGTTGTAACTTTGTAGAGGAACTCCTCGGGACGGATGGTCGCAGCTTTGTTATCGCCTTTTACAACAACCACTGGAGGAGATAGGGTGGCGCTATACTAAGGCCAGACAACACCACGCTGCTGTAATGTATGGCGTTGGTGTGGGATTATATTGCATGAGGGATGTATGGCGTTTTAAGACAATACATGCCTTATACAGAAACAATGTGCATGTCCAGCAGAAAACGATAAAATGGTTGGTGATGGAATTTATATTCAGCTGATGGTATATGAAATATTCTCGATTTTTTCTTAATATATTAATTACGTAATAATCATTTGGGAAAATGTGTCACGCTTTCTCGTCGTCTATACCACAAAGTTTGAAGACGAAAGTCTTCAATCAATGCCTCCTGCCCGTAATGACGTATGGTGACGAAACGTGGTCTCTGACGGTAGGCCTGTTTAACACGGTAGATACCGTGTGTGTGTGGTGATGGTCGTTGGATGAAGCCTAGGTCCAGCAGTGGAGAGACACAGGCTGATGGTATCGTATGGTAATAATCATTGCGATAATATTTTTCCAACATTATGACAGTGAAAGCTGTCCTCGAGTAGTTTCTCGGTGTCACTGTTATTCCTATCAAGTTATTCCTATCAAGCATACTGTCAAGCATACTGTCCTATACTGTCAACTTATTCCTATCAAGCCATTGACCATATCTTTAGAATTAAAGGTCCGTTTGGACCCTTGATAATAAAACCCGCAATAGATAGTTGCGCAATAGATAGCATTTTGTGGCGGTTCCACTTAGATACGAAACTTCGACTTGTTACCGTTTACTTTCAAATAATAACCATCAGTGTCTAGCTTTGTTTTGCCATCTGTAATGAAAAAGGAAAAGCGGGTAACGGTGTCAGCCCTGCTCTGCGTAATCTCCGGATAACAAGGCTATAACGTGGCGCGCGTAATGGTCTGTTTACACCGAGCCTTTTGTGACGTCTCCCTATGCTAAGATACGAAGCGAGAGCTCGGCGTATTGTGATGTTTATGTACTATTCCAATATTTCGAATTAATCTTTTGAGATGTTGATTATTTTTAATGAAGTAGACAATCTAAACCCTATTATTATGAGATTTTAAGCCCTACTATAACTTTGTTTCAGCTTTGTTATTTCAGTTGATTTTAAAGCGAAGTAAATTAGGTAAAAATATTATATGGAATGTTATTTGCGTATTAAGTAATTTAAGAATTACTAATTAAATATAAAAATAATGAAAATTCACAGTATCAAATAAAAATAATAATCAAGTTCAGGTTGTATATAAAGTAAAACTGAGCAAGTATAAAGGATTACGAACATAAAAAATATATTGATATAATTATTGTGCCTATGCATATTAACTAACTAATAGGTATGCATATTATCTAATTTCAAATACTAAATGTTGCATTATGTTTGCATATAAAATGTTTAGCTGATATCATTTAAAGATGTCACAAGTATATTATCATACGAGTGCAGTGGAAGCCGCGTGTGTCCCGCTGCCTGAGACAGGCCTCTCCCAAGTCTCGCTACCTCAAACGATCTTAAGCTCTTCTTATCCAGCCACTACCGGTGATCTTCTTCAACTGATCGACCCAGCCAGTCACGTGATACGTGGTCTTCATTAAAGGGTCCGTCTATTGAATTGGTTGTCGGTTTTGCAGTAAATATGACCTGCCCATCGCCACTTTAGCATGTTACTTCTATGACCTATTTCGGTGACTTTAGTTTTGGTGATTCTCTTCACTTCGGACCTTATCCGGTCAAAAATTACTTTGAATTTATAGATCAGACCTACCGTCATTGAAAACCATCATCACTACCTTAATTAATTTATAATAAAACCGTAACTAGCCCTTTGGCTTTTAGGCGGGAACTAGAGAAGTCATCTGTATTGTACGTTTTATGGTTAAATCGTGATTGTTTGTTAAACTTCAAAGTGTTTTTGTGCGTAATGTTTGTGACAATTAAATAAAAGCTTAGTTAAATAAATAATTAAATAAATGTTTTGTGTGCTTCCAATGAGTCCTCTTCTGTCGTCTGTAAACCTACTGATTCTTTACTGAGCGACTCCTGACTTCGACGGGACTGGACTGACACTGGCAGAATATGCTAATTTCGCCATTGCCAATGAAAAGAAAAAAAATTATCTATTGCTGGATATGGGCCTCCTCATACGCACCGTCTGTGCTCGAGGGATGTACGGCCCTAAAATGCCACGCTAGCCAAGCGGGTTAGTGAGTCCACTCTTTTAGAGGTGGTGTAGTTCCTCAGAGCTTGTGGTAGACGCTTTGTTATCTCTTAGTCGCCTTTTATTACAAACACGGAAAGAGGCGGGGTGATGCTATACCAAAGCCGGCCGACACCACATACCGTCGATTATATTGTTAAGTTCTATTTATTTCACGAATCGAGGTTTTCTGTTTATTTTAGGTTAATGTAAGTCTCTCTTAAATTGGAAATTGTCGATGAACAGGATTATGTGAACAAAATGTGGGATTAATGAAAGCGGTGCCCGAATGAAGGTAATATATCCTCTTTCCTTGTTTTTCCTGTTTTATTTCATAATAATGTGAAAGAATACTTATATTCACTTTTATTATATTCATTTTATTGCTTCGTAACAATTTGGTAAATTACTTAACGTTTTTTATTTTAATAATTATTGAGTTATTATTTTTATATATGTTATGGTGAAAAGCCGAGTGTGGCTACACCTACGTCTAGGCAAGAGTTAGGTGCAACCGGTCGCAGTTGGCTAGAACTAAGTGAAGTCTTGTTCTTAACGGCTACAACTAGGTGTAACTGTTCACAGTTGGCTATAACTAGGTCTAATCTCGCTTAACCTAGGTCTAAGCTCCACTACGACCCGCGATCACCTATTCTAACCTAAACGAGCCAAATCGTTACTGGATAGGAACTATTTCCGTTCTAGTAAAACAGTTCGTAGTAAAACAGATAACCGCCTTTAATTGAAAAAAAAAAAATGTGTGATTTATTTGTTTATTGAAATATTAAAACGGTTATATACGCCACTGAATAATACCTATCTTTTCTGGTGAATAGGTGTCCGGTATAGGGATTTTTTTGAATTAATAAATGAATGGTTTATTTGTTATAAAGCAACATACTCAACTTTTGAGCATTTGGTTTAAAGTAACAAATATAGAAAACTAATGCGTCGAGGCTTTAAAATCTTTATGCACTTACAAAAAGTAACAAAATGATCAATTTATTATGTTACGTGAGTCCCTAATAACAAAATGAATACCTAGCTCAGCAGCGCTGATATTCTGCTAGGGCTACCAGTGACGTGTCACGGACGTACCGAAAGGGGACTGATAAAACACGTTTAAGGTATTCCTAAAATATTCAAACTAGTGTAGGCCAGTGGAGCATAAATGGATTAATGGACACACAACAAATTTATTGAATGCCTCTTTGGTAGTAATAGGGACTGAGGTTTACCAAATTTACATCCTTGACCCGATAAATTATTCCCTTCTAAATAAATCTTCCACCATTTTGTTGACCAGCAATTTCAACTGATTGTAGGTTGGCTAAAAAGGTTGTTTACTTAAAAAGGTCGTTGGTTGTTTAACGACAATGATCAGGCAACACCACTTGCGTAACAGCGTGACTCCCTTAACTCGGAAATGGACGGGGATTTTTGTTTTTGTTATTTTCGCTAGTAAAACACCTCGTAATCCCCAAATAACAAGGTCTACTGCGGCTTCGCCGTAATGGGCTGTGTATAGGACCACATTCTTGCGCCAGACAATTTGTGAAAAAACTTTCGAAATAGAATCTGCGTGGATAGAAACGTTTCCGTTTTTGTCGTTGTTTTAGATAACTCTTTGCTAAGTACTTCACTGCTGTAAGAAGTGGATGTTTTGCATGACTTTTTCGGTGATTTTTTAAATTTATTATAAGTGTTATAATAAATTTATTAGCGTGTAAGATTGACGCTCTCTACTGAGATTTCAAAACGTATTGTATTCTTTTTAATAATATTTATCCTTTATAAAAAGAAATAAATATACACATTATGATGGATTATTTATCTTTAAGGCGACAGTCGCTTCACAAATTTTAAAAAATACACATTTAAAGAAATAGGCATAAGACTTTGGCATGCGATAGTACAAATAGATACTCGTAAGACGCTTTTAAATATTACATAATAAGTAGGTATTTCATCTCTGTTTATGTTTTTGATGTTGTAATTATAAGGTAATCTGGAGGGGTGTAAGAAGTATATGATCTATGTGACAGTTGCAGAACAAACGCAGTTATCTTGATGACGAGTCGACGCAGAACTGTGTGCGGTTACTTTCCATTTTTATCTTATAGAAAATGAAAAATAAATTAATGTTGTAGTTTATCAAGTTCATTAAAATTTCCAAATATTTGCGTGTAAATCAATCGCATTATTGTTGTCTGGTTTTCGTGCTACCTAAATATTAATGGTCATTATACATTACGAAATGTAACCTCGATGGCAGCGATCGGTTAGATGTGGTCAGTAATACGTGAATATCCAAGAATAGCCGATGTGTTTTGAATATGTAGAAAAAGTTAATAAATATTTGACTTTTTTAAAAATAAAGTGATTTTAACAGAAAATATTTCGAAATTCGTTCGAAATTTAGAATTTAAAAACTACTGGCCGTTTGCAATTTCTAACTCTTCTGAACTTAGTGAGAAGGAGCCCATTTAAAAAAAACTTTTTCAAACGTGTTTTGAAACCTCGCGATTTGATACAATTTAAAAATGGAATTAATTAAAGTGTGTTACGTGTGGACAGTGCTGTCAGTTCTGGTATTACAAACTTTGAGTGCGGACCAAGAAGCGGCATTCGAACTGCCAGTACAATTGGTGGGATTCCCATTCATAATCATGGCAGTCAGGCTTACCAACTTCGTCAAAAAACTGTCGTATGCTTTGAATCCAGGTAACGGTAAACCCATCGTATTATTTTAGGACACCTATATGTTATATTAGAAGGACAACATGCATTTTATAATATATAGTTCTTAAATTTTGTTTGAACATAACAGGTATAGATTGACTTATGACGTAATGCGTTGATAGCTGTATGAAGGGTTCTAGGTTCGAATTCAGTTTCCATCACGGATTATTCTGATTCCCATTTTAGGCACAGAAAATTCAATTGAATTTGATGCAGAAATTATATATCATCTAGCTTCTAATCAAAGACAAATTCATAGATTTTTTAATCATACTGTCATTTCAGCTTCAAATTATAATATAAACAGGCAAAAGTGTTTATATTGATTGTAATTGCATATAGAGTTGGCCTGTGACCATTTCTGTATGAGGATTACACTGTGATGTAAGAGTACGATTGACCAACATAGAGCGGTCGCCGGGGAAGGTGTTACGTTCCTTGTCACGTACACCACGTTTCCAGTACAATCTTAACCGCTCGACGCGTTAGTACAGCATACAGGCAGTGTTTCGTTTTATTGCGCGCGTGAATTGCGTATAATGAAACGTTATATTTAGAATGTGGGATAAAAATTCAAACAGACGTTCCATTTGCTCTATTTTTTAAACAAATGTGTCGTATCTGCAAATATTTGTTTTTATTAGGGTCAATGTCGCTAAGTTTTAAGTGTTACTTAATATCTATGCAATATTAATGAGTATGTTAAAGACAATGCATTAGGAATGTTACGTCACGGTTGACTATTTCACGTTTGCGTGCTTCAAAAAACCGGCAGTTGTATGCCATCTGCTTTGAAAGTAACTGAACAACATGAAGTGGAATAATATATTGTTATTAAGTACTCTATTCGTAATATTTATAAATTATTCAACTGTAAACGGTCAAGATGCAGGATTTGAACTGCCTGTGCAGTTGATTGGGTTTCCTGCTATCACTATGTCGGTTAGATTTACGAATTTCTTGAAGAAACTTTCGTATTCGCTAAGTCCAGGTGCGTATAACTTTGTCTAACACTCGAATGTTTTCTCTAGGGCAGAAGACATTTTAGTGAATTTTTTTATTTCATTGCCATAATATACCATTAGCTTATGCCTTTCCACTGCTGGATTTAGGTCTCTCCCAAGGCGCGCCTCTACACTCGATCTTCGGCTCTTTTCATTCAAGTCCTTCACTGGGCTTCCCGGTAAGAATCCTCCATTCGAGGACTCTACCCCATCGGTTGTCAATCCCGCGTCAAAAATGGCCTGCTCATTGCCACTTTAGCATTCTGACTTCACGAGCTATGTTGGTGTCTTTTGTCCTTTGACAAATCTTATCCCGTAATGGATTTTGTGTTATTACATTTTCTAGAAAAAAAGTCTGCACTCATTCATTGTAAACTTGCCTATTCCACATTTTTATGTAATGTACTAGCCGTGCCCGTGACTTTATTCGCGTGAATTATAGAGTTATTCCCGTGGGAACTTTATAATGGATCTGGATAAAAAGTACCCTAACTGGCAAATGAGCTATAACTGTTGGCATAGTTATAGTTTCATTAAAATTTATCTAGTAGTTTTTGCTTTTTCAGACAGACAGATAGACAATTATTCTAAACATAAATAATATAATTGTTTTAGGCTCTGTATAATTCGTACTTTACATTGCAATACTTTTAAAAAATGTATTTCATGTACAGACACGCCATTGTTACGATATATTGAAGATATGTAAATCTAACTAATGTTATAAATGCGTAAGTTTGTTTATTTGTTAGGTAGGTATCGAATAATTTTGCAATAGGTCAACGAATCGTTATCAAATTTGGCACACGTGTAGTTTGACACAGGATAGTTTTAATTCTAATTAATAATTCATGTTGGTTATTAATATGTAATAAGAAACTTAAAATCTAACTACTTTTTGAAAAATTGCCAAAATTATTTTGAAATTAAAAACACTGCGATGATAAATTTTTCTCACACATCCGCTGTAGGTACCTCTGTCAGATTTATGGCTCTACTTTTGTGCAGTGTAATAAATGGTTTTTCATCGGAGCATATCGTAAATTCGGAACATAGTGAAATATTGAAGTTTTTAACCGACCTATGTGCTGTCGAATCTTTCTTATTTTCTCTTTATCTCTCTGCTCTTAGGTATTTCTCTTCAACTCTCCTATCCAAATGTCTCCATGTATCTTTGGTAAATTCCAAGTTAAATGCACAGTGCGAAAAACATTTCTCAACACATATTTTTTTCAGATGTAGGTGTTTTCTGTAAGTTTTTCTGTCCTAGTATGGCTATTGTGTTATTACAATAAACAGTATTATTAATTTTATTAAGTGTCATTACAATAAATGTGTATGTATGTATGTACTCGTATGTCTATATTTAGATTCCTGCTTATATTTATGTGTTTACGTACCTAATATACCTTCTATTTCTCATTATAGGCTCTAGCCTACTTTTTAATGACATTGGTCCTCTCAGTTATTCTAAGGCTGACTGGTAGGGATTCCTTCAAGGAACAAGTCCGACTTCTTTCGTATGGTATTGGAATGTCTTATTGTAACAATTCATTATAAGTATAATAAACGATCATTTAGAACTTGTCACACTTGTCAGTTGTCACTTATATTAAACCAGCAAAACTCGGTAGGCGTTGTCCTGCCTGTGTGTATTTATTTACCTCTGTATAAAAATCACAAATTATTGTATTTTGCCGTCGATATGATTTTTGCGATCGGTTGAACGGTATAGAAGTTGATGTGCTGCAGCGCCATCTAATGGCGAGTTACAACAAAGTGGATAGCATAAAAACCTTCTCCATGAAAAAATACATATATGTGCCAACTTTCATGGTGATCGGTCAAACGGTGACGCAGTCTATTAATTTCAGATATACCAACATCCATTTTTATATAATAGATACATGAACGAAAACAACTCAAAATCGTTTTACAATAAAAGATTCCAAATTAGCCAAATAGGTGAACTACATTATATTATTTAACACAAGCACTTAACACCCACTACATCAAGCAGAATATGTAACACTCGTTTAATAAATCATTACTTTTCCCGTCGGTGTGTCAGTCTGTCGCATTAGTATTCCATCATAACTATACATCACAACTAGTTCGTCTAGTTTTGTAAGTAATACTGGTTGTAGGCGAATACATCTCTAACCAGTAGTTATTGGTAGATTAATAAATAGACTAACGTTAATTTATAGCCAGATAGCAATATATGGGATGTAAATATATAGATATAAATAGCAAGATAGATCGATCAATAGCAGTCTTCAATCGATATCAGCCTATAACATCCCAATGTCGTCCGTCCGGCACAGGCGTTCCCTAATAAATCACTGGGAGGTTTCGGGCCCAGTGCGAATTGGACACATATACTCCAGATTTTTTACAATCCTATCACCGTTCTATTACTGGCCTTTAATATGTTTTTCTATAGCGTTTACTATAAAAATAATTACCGAGTTGTATTTAGCAAAAATAAATATTTAATGTGGAGTTTACAAAATTTATGTAAAATTTTCAAGACTTCTTAGACTACAGGGTAGTTGACTCTCTTTTTAATTAATTGAGTAATTAAGAAGATACTTAAAATCAATCCGTTCTATCGAAAACAAAATTTCTTGATAAATTACTTGATGTTAATGACCTCACTAACACAGTAATATTATTGATGCTGTAATGAGTTCCCCAACTTATATATTCTCAAGCTCATATCTACCCAATTCTCGAATGGATTTGAAACATCTTTAAATATGTTTTTTTCTCTAGTTGTCGATTAAACCTAAAAGATATTAATTACTTAGACAGTAAACAGTAAAAGTTATTCATAGGACTACCTGTAAGATTACAGCCAACAAATAAATTAACGTCCATATTTCCTTTGTATCAGTAAGTAAGTACGCTTTACTGTGCACCAAGGAATACATGAAAATGGGAAAAGTTTTAATAAATTGTATACAAAATCCATTACGCTAGCCTTATCGCCATTGATATGGGGTATAAACTAGATGACACATCATACGCTCTTATCAAAGAAACGTGGTGGGCAGCTTCTAGGTGGATTGAAGCAGATGAGGAGAGGTTCATTAAAAAGCCAATTTTGAAACTTAAGTACTACGTAATAAGTATGTTTCATTTTCAAAACACATGTGGATTAAAGAATTCGAGAGCTACTGAACATAGAACACTATGAGACTGTAACGTGCCTGCCCTAGAGTACTTGTATGATATATATAGCATGTATACTCAAATCGATGCTTATTGCTAAAGCGATATCTTGCAAGCAACCTTTGGGCGGGAGGAGATATGCGAACACAAGAATAATAGGGAGATGAATACACATATTTTAATTACTACAATTATTAATTAATGTATTTTCTAGTTTCCAAAGTTACAAAGAATTGGAGTTATCGCGAATAGATGATAATTTCACTGCAATGGTGATAATTTCCGTTATCATTATATACTCGTACTATTAAGGAACTTGAGAATTTTAAGTTTCTACACAAATGCAGAAACGATGGCTACAAGCTTAGATAAAACAAGATTAGATTATAGAGAAGCATCTGTACCTACATTAAACAGAAATCAATAGATTAGACAAAGGAAGCACCCCTAACCACCGAAATGCTGGTAAGCTCGTAAACTAATGTTTATTGATAATGGAAATTTGTAACTTGTATCAACCGCCTTCAGTTCGAAACATCTGTTTAGAATTTGATATTGTAGATCCATGCGGTACATTTGTTTTATTACACTATAGGCGTGACACTGCATAGCATCAGGCACATGGATGGCTACAAGCTGTATTTGGCGCGCGAGCAGTAGAGCTCCGGAAGGATTGCTATAAGCGCGTACTAGGGCTGGGCGTTTAAGAAAATTAAGTCGATATCGATTGACATTATAGAATACGAAAAAATACACAGATATATGGAGCGGTTAGTGTAGCTAGTAGCTAACGGTGAGCGAATGGGCATCTCCGCCTCTTTCCACCTCATGCCGCGAAGCTCAACTGCTCGCACGCGTAGTGTGGGTAGGTATACAGCAATGAAAGAATGAATATACAACCTGTCGTTGAAGTAACGCTACACCTTTAAACACGTCAACTAACTTAAAACACATATAACCGTTCTAACTAAAAATAAAGTAAATTAGGCAATAAATTAAAAGTTACAAAAATGTAAAGTTTTGGTATTCTCTCTAAAAGGTTTGTAACGATCATTACTCAGTACAAATTAATGAGCGGCGCGATGCAGGCGACGCGCCCAGAATTCAATTGTATGTAGAATATAAAATATATAGGTAGTAGAAATGTACAATAAGTTATGAAAAAAAAATGTATAGTAAACAACAAAGTGTAGGTTTATATTTATATAAATTATATAAATATAGTTTATATAAATTGATCTTAACCCACCGAGAGTTGTTGTTTGTTGAAGTTGCTTAGTGGAGTCCAAGTTTGCTGCTACTTTGGTCTTAATGCTATTAATCTTTAAGTAGATCCATACCATTTAGGACAGTTTATTAGGATTGTGTTTTTGTTCAGTTCATTTTTGACGCGATATTTATTTATGTATTTATTTAGTGATTAGTGTTCCCAATGTCCCTTATGATTTTTACTTATGCTAACAGAGCAGGGTTGACGTAAAATAAAGGATTATTATATTTTTAATTCGTATTTGTATCATTTTCTATTGTAATATAGTGAATATTGCCTCCTTTTTGACTTTGATTTAAATCATGGATTAAAATAAAAAAATCACTTGATTTTTATGATTCAAATCACTCAATTCGTAACAGAGTACAATAAAAACTACTTCAATGCAAACGCAATCAGTAATGAGTATCCACCGCCGCCCTGCGAAACGCTTCCAACGTGCAGTGAAATAAGTTCAAATCTGGGTGTTGCTATACGGGTATAAAATATTGTTCAAAGTTTTGGGGCAATTAACAAATAGCTCGACGGTGAAAGAAAACATCGTAAGAAAGACATTAAAAAATAATTCTGGCGCATGTATAATATAAAATAATATTCACCAAACTGCACTGGGTCCGCGTGGTGCAACCCCCTCATGATTGCAAGTGGAGGCCTTAGAACGTTATGGACTTATATCAATCGAGTTATTGACTTAGGTTTGTAACCACAGAGAGTACAGTTGACCAGAAAACACGAATGAATTAATAATAACATTAGTTAGTTTCACAATAATAATTCTGAATAATGTTACATGGAACAAAAATGTTCCAGTTAAGCTTGAATTGTGTAATTCGGCAGTAAAATACGACAAGGTTTCATTTCGCTGTCATAAATAAAATTCATGTTCATTTACACTTTTAAGACTAAAATTAATTATTCCTAAAGTTAACTGGTTTTAATTGGCACTGGCTTCAAATTGATTGTCATATTCTTTTTCACCAAACACTTTTTACAAGCTTTTATATAACTTTACCTGTTAGTATGTTTGGGACAAATCTTGCAAGCCAAATTTAAACCACTTCCTCTAAACTTACGACTTTGAAATTTTGCATGCTTGTTCAGTTCTGATGAGTTCACACTAAAATGATAGAAATAACCTGATACTGCAGCCAGGATTGTCTCCTCACGAGGGCACTCCTCAACGGTTAGTAGCACGTACACGAAACTTTGCATATACTTTTAATTTTGATAGCTAAACACGTTCTTCACCATGAACTGATGCAGGAGCCGGGATTGTCTCCTCATGAGGGCACTCCTCAACAACTAGTAGCATGCATATGAAACTTTGCAAAACAAAACATGATTTTCTACCGTAATGATGCGTTACTTGAAATGGATAGATTGAGAAATATTTCTAACCAAAAAGGTGTAAATAAAATAATATAAAAAAAACGTTTTTTAGAAACAAGCTTTTATGCAAGCTATGTACTAACACGAATAAAATAAGTTTATATTGAATTATTTGTTCTCAACAAGCTTGTCGCGAAATATTCATAAAAGTAGGTACCATTTACAATTCGCGCGACAAGCTTGTTGAGAACAAATAATTCAGTATAAACTTATTTTATCCGTTTTAGTACATGGGTTGCATAAAAGCTTGTTTTCAAAGAAACGTTTTTTTCATATTATTTTATTTATGATATCAGCCAATAACGTTCCACTTCAGGACACAGGCCTCTACTAGTCAATGGGGGGGGGGGGGGAGGTCGCTTCGGGCCACAATCTACCACGCTGGTCTAGTGCGGTTTGGTACACATTCTTAAGTTTTTTTTTATTTCTCGTGTTCCCTCACGATGTTTTCCTTTATCGTCGAGCTAGTGACAATTTTTAAAAATGCATACTTAAGTCTACTCAAGTGAGTTCTAACTCAGTGGTACCGGCCGAGGATTTCAACTCACGAATGTGAGATAGCTTAGTAGTTGTAGTAGAATAGTACTTAGAGTATTTATATATTTAAACATGTCTCAATGTGTGGAAAACGCTAAAATCTCACTATAACATTTGAGTTTAACGGGTCACCGCGTTTTTCATACATACGCATTGGGACCCGTTTAAATAGATAAATATATTTATACTCTTTTTATGTATAGTATCGATAATCTACCTCGTTTTAAATTAAAAGGCGACATAAAGGAGGTAATTCATGAAAATTATATATTCCCCTTATTGAGAGCAAGTGGCTATAAAGCTGCTCTTAGCGAGAATAATTAGCACGGACATTAGGGGACAAAGCGCAGGTTTAAACTAAGGGCTCTAGATAAATAGAGGACATAAATTGAGTTTTCATTGTTACATTCAAAGTTACTCACTGCCATGCTAAAAACAGCGTCCAAAAAGTGCTCGATGATGATAGTGATATAGATGTATTGAAAGTACCGTAATATGGTTTTCGTATGATCGCAGGATTTTTGTTATACGCCTGAATATGTTCCCAGAGAACATTTCGAAGTTATTTGTGTAAATTATTACACCCCAGAGGCTACTCTCTGTTATCAGAGAATATTTTCTCCAGTCTCAGTCGTAACACACGCTAAAAGTTTTCTGTCACACGGAAACATTATGGCATGTGGCAGTTGCTTTTGTACTTTCAATTGTATAGACTTTTTATCTATTGAACATTACAAACAGTTGTGACATCAGACTTATAACATGCATCATGGTAGGGCACAGGTTTTTACTAATATGATGTAAAGTCTTTCCGTCATCAAATTATAAGTACTGAGTACTGATTACATTGACTGGTTGACCGGTAAAGAATGCCATAAATAGGCATTAAGTCCGTCTTGGAATGACGAGGCGAAGTAGAGTCCTTTTTAAATAAACGAGACCGTTAATTGCTATTTCGGCCGAGACTTGTATAGTATTTTTCTCTAATTTGCGAGGAAACAATAAACAAATTAATTCAAGAAACAGAAGTTTTTCGAGAATGAATTCGCTTTTTTTCAGTTTTCCACATTATGAATTCTTCATATGCCTTTTCATATTTTTCTCTCGATTTCGGTGGTAACAGGTTTTCAGAAAGTATCTTTCCTCCTCCTCAGCTATGTCTGGTGGCGTTAAATCTAATTCACCTTCCAACGAACTAGTGCTCATTGTTTATTAGACAACTTAAAATTGTGATAAACTTATGAGAACATAACACCCACAAACAGAGTAGGTATCTGATTTTTATTCCCGCCAATTCGACTGCGCGGGGTCTTTGTTCTTTTTTTAAACTTTTGAAAAGAAAGGCACATTCAGCCTTTATAATAATAAATATCGTGTACCTAAAAAAACCTAATTTATGTTAGTGTGCACTAAAAATAACCTCGCTACTGTCCAGTAATCTCTATTATTGTCGTGTTGGAAATTTCTGGCGTGCGTACAGAAAAGAGCCGATTGACATATTCCTTTTTTAAAATAATGAAGCCATTTTCGAGCAAGTAGGAGAAAAGTATATTATATTATGTAATTAAGCATTGCTTAATTGAGAGAATTGTCAATTATTAAACCAAGATCCTTGGCCTTAGAAACATAAGGATATATTATTTTAACATATAGGGTTAATGATTTTAATCATTAACTAGGCGTTTATTGTCGGTTCATAATTATCAATTCTCTCAATTGAACTCCACAGGTCACAGCAGTAAGTCGAAAACTCACCAACAAGTTACCTGTATAGATTTAAACATTATCTGCTTACATCTACTAAGAAATTGCTTATTCATTGACTGGTAGGGAATGCATAATGTACAGTGATTGTGTGCAATAAAGTATAAATAAATAAATTTTGGTATTGTATACATTAATCAAAAAGCAAACCGTAACGTAACAATTGCACCCTCTATCATTATTTGATAATTAATGTGAAGGTTCCTTACCAACGAAAAGTTGTCTGGGAGAGATCGTTTTGTCGAAATCCGCCTGTTATTTTCCTATTATTTACTTTAATTGTGTTTTTGGGATGTGTTGGTGTATCTGTATCAACCTTTGATATAGCCTATATAGCCTTTGTCTTTGAATCAATGAGGCAGATGAAGTTCCCAACGCCTTATCGTACTGTACAACCGACACTCTAGCCCTGTATTTACTTGGTTATGCGAGTCAAAGAGTTGTGGCTATTTAGTCAGTCTTATTGTTATTAGTCTTCAACTCAATCAGAAATGTCAAAGTATTTGTTGAAATTCTAAGATTCTCTTTTTATGTTTTCCAGCTACCTACCGTTCACGTAATCGTCGCGAGCTCGTCCCTAGCAACGACTACATCGAACCGTTCGATGCGCAAGAGGTTGAGAAGTACATAGTTGGAGAGTTCGGTGCTCGAGCGTGCGTGTTCGAGCGCGTGTGCGCACATTACGCAGCGAGGGCACAAACTCAGCCTCGGCCTCAACTTGACTGGCCCGATGTATTCAGGTGGGTTTATTTTGAAAGTACAGGAACTAGCTGACTTTTGTGTAATGCCTAAGAGCCCCCCCCCCCCCCCCTATAAACTTAGTATCAATGTTTCGAATTATTTGATGTTGGAGTTGAAAATATACTCGTACATTTTTGTAGAATTTGGAGCTCAAGCTTACGATCGAGACGTATCTGCGCACTGAGTTCTTGTAACGGTAGGCAGCGAAAAAGCATTAACAGCTATGAAAGCTAACGCTTTATCCTAGATGTAAATATATCAAATTTGAAGATAATTATATTCTTCAAGTACTTTCGGTACTTTCAAGTCATATTTTTTTTTATAGACTAGTGGGCGGGCGAGCAAACGGTCCCACGTGATGGTAAGTGTTACCGCCGCCCATGGACACCTACAACACCAGGGAGTATGCGTATGCATATAGGATATATCCTATATGTTATATCCTATAAAATCCTATATGCATTGTTTAGCGATGTTGTCAAACAACATGAAGAAAAAATAACAAGAAATGCGAAGCCTGTGTGTGATTACTAAATATCTACTGTAATGTGATTAAAAATATTTAATTCCGCTCTACCCAAAGGTTGTCTGGCAGAAATCGTAAGGAAGAGAGGAACATTGATAAGACCGCCTTTTGTGCATTTCATGTGTTACAATGTCTGTTACCGACTTGTTTTTGTTTTAGTGTGCAATAAAGAGTTTTATCTATCTATCTAAATATACTGTTTTAAATCACAAAAAAATGAGAGACATTTTTCATTGAATTTATCTTAGCCTTTATTAGCTATCTTTCAATTTTAAAATTACCTACTTTTTATGACAGTCATCATTAACTATATCCTTCGGTAAACAATGCTCAGAAGACTTCACAACACCAAAACAAGCGACCTTGACACCGCTGTCCATCAATTTTCTACGATTACAAAATGATTTATTCAAATCAGCCGTTTGAAGGCCACATCGAATCGTCGCGTATTCGGGTCACAACTCTGTTGGACTGGGGACAATTGCAAGAATGCATTTAAATTTGTCCGGCTGTGCAAGTGGGACACCGATGTAATCACCACGCAACAGTACCTACTTACGGGTCATAGTGAGGCGATGCGAGAAAAATCTCCCATACACTAAGACATTTTATTAGCTTGAATTATCTTTTATAGACTTTCAATTAAAATCACTGACAATTTTATTCACCGTTAAACTTGGAATGTATAATATTTGATATCGTTACATTAATTAAATAATACGTCTGCTATAGCCTGTAAACGAAAGTCATAGACCGTCAGATGACGATGACGTAACGTGACGTGATGACGTTTTATAATAGATGTAGCAAGACAAATAACAGGTAAGCAGAGATCTGAAGCAAAGTGTAGTGAAAATATATTAAAATTCCTCAAAGCCATAATGCAATCGTCACATTTAATTATCACCGAATAGCAATTAATCGATTATTAATTTTAAATTAATACTTCATAATAGGTAATTGTGTAATTATGGCATAGTATTTATTCGGGTTATTGTGTAAAGGGCATTTACTTTTGCAATCATTGTTATGATCTTTTATCATTGTAAATCTAAAGAATACATCTTATATAATATTAAGTTATTATATATATATATTCATTATATATTAATATATATTATATTATTATTTACCTTATATTAATTATTACCTTACCTTATAATGTTACCTTATATTAAGGTACACCTTATATTATTCGTTAATTACAAATAATAGTATAGAACAGTTGTTGTATGTGTATATAAGTAGTTATTAGGACCCATTCCTAAAGTGTTTTTTTTTATGGAAAGAAAGCGGCAGACGAGCATACAGTTCACCTGGTGGTATTGGATACTGTCGCCCACGGACATGGAAATGTAATTAAAGTAAAGGATATCAGAGTTTGGGAGGCTATTATTGCACTCCGTTCGACGTCCGAGGTGAGCCAGCGTTATGCAATACTTCTCAAACACTTTCACTGCTCTCGTCCTAGTCAATCAAAAACAAACTGTAACGCTACGGTATAACAACCATTTTTCTGTAAATTGATAGCATCCATCTATTACTAAGATTACATAGTAGTGCCGAATTGAATTTAAAGTCTCTAATAAAGGCATAAAGTTAACTTTTGAATGTAAACTATGCCAAAGATCAATTGACAATTTGCGGGTTTGTACAAAACAAAGAGGGTATTGAGATGCAGTTCCTTATTGCTATCTTTATAGCTATATTACGATAGCTATACTATCGTTATTCTACGTTTAGTATTACACCAAGTGTATTGCAGATTTAAAAATAACACATATAATCTCGTTATTATTATATATAGCTAGGTACTCGTAGTACAATACAATACAGCTAACCCGTAGGCTGTGGAACAAACTGCCTCAAGAGGCCTTTCCCTTGTGCTACGGCAAGAAGCTGTGAATAGGATTGGTCGGCAGCGCACCCACATACTCCCTGGTGCAGGTTTGCATGGGCAACGGTAGCCATTTACCACATCATGTAGGCCTCTTGCCCGACCGCCTCCTTTAATATATATATACAGGGTTACTGGTAATTCGACCTATTCCTGTTAAGAGCTTATAAAGGAGGTTGTTTGCAATTGATTTAATCCTATAATGTCTTATGCCAAAGTGAAACATTTTCGAGATAATTAGATATATTTTTTTTATAAAACCTGAAATAAAATTTTAAAAAATATTAAATAAAATTAATGCATGTATTGAAATATTTTTATTAATTTTAATTACTGAACATTTCAATATTTAATATCAACAATACACTGAGAATAAATCTGTAAAAATTTTGAAATACGCCTTCGAATTTTTACTTGCAAAAACTTCCACTTTTGTGGAAACCACCACTTAATAAAAATTAATAATGCAAACCACTTAATAAAACTTTATTAAGTACTTCCACAAAAGTGCAAGTTTTCTTACAAAATCACTATGCAGTATAAAAATCTCGACTAGGTAACAAGATTATAGAAAAATCATAGAATTACAAAAGGAGCGACAACAAAATCGTCTAAATATCGTTATTTACTAAAGGTATTATTTATTCAATGAAATAAATAAAATACAATGGTAAAATTAACTTATAGCTTTCACAGCTCGTGCTCAAAGTGGCTGCCCGTGTTTCGTACGCATATACAAAGTTTTATTCGAAGTTCACTTTTCACGACCACTTGACTTCCACTTGACAACGTACTTTTTCGTTTGTCTCATTTATTATTCGCTGTGTGAGCTCTACCACGATCTGCACAGGCGAGACGTCATAAACCAGATAACAAACTAGCAGAGTGAGGTCAGGATCAGACTATCCTCTACCAATCCTCTGATTAGGGAAATTACTATCCAGGTGTTGTCGCACGGTAACTCGGTAGTGTGCTGGACAGCCGTCATGCTGGTATCGCATGTTCCTACTCGTTTCGAAGGGCACGACAGGTGATATATAACTAGTACCTAATCTAATAAGCTCTCTTAAAATGCCACGCTGGGCAAGCGTGTCGGCGAGTGCAAGCCAGATAGGGTGGTTCCTCAGGATTTGTGTTGTAGGCTTTGTTAACCCTTAGTGACCTTTCACGACACCCACGGGGGAGATGGTGTGGTGCTATTATAAAGCCGTCTACACACGGAACCATCTATTTAATAAATACTAATTGCTTCTTGTTTCTTTCTTCCACAGACAATACAAGCGATCGCCAGATCAAGCCAAAGAGTTCTACCTACTGAGCGTGTTCCTTGGAGACATAGTGGGCTCCCCGCAGCTATGCCACCAGCTCGGCAAGCGCAGGAGTTGTGATGCCATGCAGTTAGGGGCTTAACCTAGAAATGTAGTAATAGTTATTAATACACGGCGTGTTATATATATTCCCAAAGACTGCAACAATGGATGTTGCACAAATTTTTGAGTTAACTGACATGAGCTACTACGTATTTTTTTATAAATAAAAAAAATGCAGAAAAATGTGTAAATGGATTTGTAGTTCTAGTCTTGGGGAATACAATTATTACACCCGCAACTTCATTATAGGTAATTCCGAGGCGAGGGTCGTTTCAAGTAGAGCATATCCAATTAGACGCTGGTTCTAACCACGTCGCTGTCAGTTCGGGTGCCTGACTTTAAAATGCATGCTTTTAAAAAGCAATTCAAACTGCTTCAACGATATGTATGTACGGTATGTACGATTGGCGGTTTGCCCTGCTCGGCGACTTGCTCTGCACCCTCCTCGCGCAGACAAGCTGTACCCTGAATACATGTAAAGCATAAAAATTCTTTGCTTTTTTTATTCTTTGATATAGATATTACCCGCTATAACGGGGCCATGACATGATGTCGTCACATAAACAAGTTGAGCACAGGGCGGCTGCTCGAGCGAAACCCGAATCTAATAGAATCCCAGTTTGTGAAGGCAGAGAATATCTGAAAACTTAAGTGCTGATATTAATATTGAGCTCGTATAATATGTATATCACAAAAAGGTGTCAGTTCGTGCGACGTGGCGCATTATTTGAGATAAATATTTTGGCATAATGTTCTGTATGTACATAATGTCATTGCCCAATGTCGCTGAAAGCGTCCCTAGGCTCATAAAATGTTTCGGAACATGTATACATATCGCTTGCCATTTGTAATAGAGAAACAATTGAACAGATTTTGGCATTAAATATGTATTATATCTATATAAATACATAATGTCGATATGAAATAATTTTTCACACTACTTTTTGTTTGCACTAGTAACTTTCGTAAGCGGTTTGTTGCCTTATAAACACCAATCATAATTAAAGCGAATTTAAATATTAGTATAGTATAATAGTAAATTCAATGAGAATAAAAAAAAGAAATAATTTCATATTTTATTTTTCTTAGAATGTTAAATTTGTGTGATCAAAAGATTACTTCAGATGTACAAGTATTAAATAATGTTTTATCATAGAAAATAATCGTTAGGTGGATGCGGTGCACTCGTTATAAGGATACAAGAACGTTTGTTATTGAATTGTAGATTAATTAACTATAGATAAACATAGTTACCTATGTGTGATATACAAGAGGATACTTTTAAATAAAATATAAATATATTTAAGTGTGTACCTATATGGATAAAATTGACAAGTGTTTCTTTTTAAACAAGTTTTCTTAATTGAAGTATATGTATACTGTCTTGAAATTTTTTAAATAATTTATAACTTTCCTTCACGATCATTAGTTGTATTTATTAATAGTTTAAAATTCATATTAACAGCTTCTTTTTCACTAATATCACTGTAACCGTGAATTCTTTCAGTTCGATGCCACAAGACTGCATAACATTTTAACTATACGACACCTTTGTTCAAGAATACTCTAAGGCAGGGGTGCTCAAAAGGTCCATGTCGAGAGCTTTTATGGTCGATCAATAGTTCTTACATTACGAATAATGTAAACTACGTTCACTAAAGAAATTAAGTTTACCGCCCTCCACTTCCCTCCGGCACAGCGCTGCCAACGCCACCGATAATTTACCTATTTATTCACACCACTACCTACTTATTTTTTTTTACAATTTCTACGTAGATTATATTTTGATATATAAATAACTCGAGTGATGCTCTTTAATAAAAGTTGCTTCTTGTCCTGTTTACATCGTCGATCGCTTGACGCTCAAATTTTTTGGTGTTGATATTGTAAGTTTGAACATCCCCGCTTTAAGGCGTCAGGCATACGGCGTCGGTTGGTCGCATGACTGTCGACACGGCCACCGATAACTCAATATGTTGTATTGGGTGGCTTGAAAATATTCACACAGCGTCGCGAATTCGCGCGACTTGTAATCAATAGATTTGACACTTCATTGCGCGACTAGGCGACGCCGAGTGTCTGATGTCCCGAGTAATTAGTTCAGAAATATGCTCTTTTTGTCTCAAAGGCATAAGACAGTAAAAAAATGTATTTGGCAAAGGTATAGTTAATTTATATTTATTTGTATGTTTTGTAGGCGTTACCAATAAAATAAGGTATAGAAACGGTTCATTTCATATTCTAAGGGATTTTTTACAAACAAATAATAGTAGAGCTAGTCAAATACAAAAGTAATAAAATTGTAAAACTGTTTTATTTTGACAAATAGTATGTATCCCGAACATGCTAGCTGGTGAGATAGATAGTCCCATGGGCCCAAGCCACTGGGTGAGAGTATAGCTTGCTTACCTTACTGACTACTAACATTATTACTATTTGTTTATTGACAAACAAATATTTATGGAAATGTACAAGTAAAGATGATAATTATTATTTGAAAGTAGTCGGAGTCAATCATACATGCACATTTTCTAAATTGTATGTAATTTTATAATGAAGGCGAAAGTAATTTTCCGGTGAGTGTTTGTATGAGTGGTCAATGGTGAGTGGTGGCTGAACGGTGACCTCCACTCGTCTTCTACCGCAATGGCCGTTGGACCCTCGACAAAATGCACCTTATACCTACAGCGTTAAATAAAAAAATATCTGCATTTGTGTGAAAAAAACCGCTGATATAACAAAAGTTGTCGGTTACCATGAAAGAAATTCAGTGTTAAGAGGGTTGAGGTATTTTTTATTTCACCTGTATAATAAAACGAAAATCTGATTTACTTCCATTTTATCTTTGCTTTGATCTGCCAAAGTGTAACTTCAAAGTTAAAACATTTATTTTGTACCTCCGCAACAAACATGCAACCCAAAAGTAAGTTCCCATAAATTTCATACCTGAACAACCCTCATCAGAAGGCGAAACAAGTCCATGTGTGATACAATATTTACAACTGCGCCGGAAGTTTCCGGTTCGACCCAAAATGGCGGAAACCTGGGTACAAATCGCGTTAAATTAACGGTCACATTAAACATTCAAACGGCTTTAGTTGCTGTCTCTCTTAACACTGTGTTATTCAATTTAATTTGTTATGAGAAATGCTTTTGTTCAAAATTAGATTTGTTTAGAACATGATACTGAATAACTGTTGTTTTAAGTTTGGGAAAAACGAAGGATAGGTATCATGATTAGTCGTAAAAACGTAAAAAGACGTTCTGAAATTAATAAAACGAATATGCAAGGGTTTTTCAATATAAACAATATAATTCAAAATAAAAAACCTTTATGAATAATTGCAGGATAAAAAATGGGTTGTGTGTTACTTATGATTATAAAAGTGTTATTTATGAACCCATGTTCTTCAGAAATTTACTTTAGGTACCTTTATGTTAAATTGATGTTTTGATCACTGAATAGATTTTTATCTTCATTGTCTTAACATAAGTACATAATAACAATTAAATAAATGCCAGTAATATTTTGATTACAATTATTTCTTTCAACTTCAAATTAGATTAATAAGAACCATCTAGCGTTACAGCTTGAAACTAATAATAAGCAAGACAGAGCGATGGCCGAGTGAGTGACGAGTGACTGGAGATTTCTGTACACGTAACCAAGTACAAGTATGGAAAGTAGGCTAGAGGGCGCTAGTAGAGACATTCTGCATTAGAGATATCTTCAATACGTTCACAAGTTACAGGATAGATGGCGCAGTAATCAAAAATATAGATCAAGATTCAAGATTTTTTATACTATTTTATTTCACGTTTATCCCATATATTTTTCTATCAAACGAGACTTGACGGGTACATTTAACGTTTTTATTATCCTCGACGTTTCAGCTGGGTTGCACCAAGCAGTCAACTCAATTTAAGTCAATTCAAGTTAACTTGTGACCATGTTCAGTGCAACACCATCGAAACGTTGAGTAAAATAAAAAAGATAATGTCCCGTTAAGTACCGTTTAATAGATACAGAAAGTGTTGTTCGAATATCTATTTCATTTGTTGTTTAATCGTAGTATCCTAATATATAGCGACCGCACCTTTATATAGTAGGTATTGCATTACTTAGGTACACACGTCTCACTATCCTCCATTTGTATGTAGTTGATTAACTTCATTGCCCTAACAAAATTGTGGGGCAGAGTGCACTCTCCATTCCAACAGCCAGGTTAGGTCAGGTTACAGAAGACTACTTTGAAATGTACTGCATTTCCTACTTTATTGTATTTCCTCAGTGTACGTGTACGTGTTTTTTGTAGTGAGTGAGATATGCCAAAGCCCATTCCCATCCCATCCTGCCCTTTCTCCCACTCCATTCCTTAATGTGCAAAGGTTGGCATGTATCGCAGATGTCTATAGACGTCAGTAGATATCCACTTAAAATCAGGTGGACTCTATGCTCGTCTGCCGACTATTTTGCTATAAAAAGAAACACATATTGGAATTGTGATTTGAATTGCCGATGCTCCTTTCACTGCCATGTGAAGTTTCCGGGTGCCGATTTCAAAGGACACAAATCGTAACTCAACAAATTTTAAAGAAATATTTTTCAAGAGTTAAAGAAATCCTATTTAATCTAGAAATTTTAATTGTATCACATTGTAAAGTGAAGTAATAGTTACCATTAAATTTTAAGTGAAGTAATAAGTAGCAACTGATCGTACCTCTGATATAGTATGTCTTCCGCACAAACTTGAAGATCACTTTGACAAACGCTTTTGAACATTCCGAAATAACCATTTAGCTAAAATCGATACCCTTGAGAAACCCTTTACTTACTAAATACTATTATACCCTTTAATTAGAAGGCCTGTGACCTGTGTCTGTGCATAGCAACGAGTCGTTATAGAAGTTAATTAATGAACACTATCTCGTTTATCTAAATCCATCTCATACATAAAAAGCCATTCAGATTTTACATTTGCATTTTTAACTTTTAGCCCCATTTATAATCAGAGTAAATAGATAATTGCAACGATTACGTATAGGTAATTAGCTGCTTCATTTACATAAGACTCCATAGTGCTCATCAAAAAATTACAGAATTTTCTTCGACGACGTAATGATTTAATTTACTGCACTTTAGGTACAGTTAGAGGCACAATAGACAGGCAACCAGTAGGAAAACTTTCGAGAATCTCGCTATAGTTGTATTCATACACGGATAAAGTGCTAACAAAGCCGCTACAACAAGCCCCGAGGAACCACTAAAAAAGTGTACTCCCTAACTCGTTTGGCCAGCGTGGCGGTTTAAAGCCATACATCCTTCATGCACAAGACAATCTGCATAAGGAGACGCATATGACCAGCAGTGGACGAGAAATGGCCTGTTTTCGGATTGAATTTAAAATTTCGTTATTTCAAGGTTATGTTTTTTTTTCTTTTTATATATGACAATGGTGCAATTAGCACATTCTGCCAGTGTCAAATTTTCTTCGCAATAAACAATTTTAAAGTCTAGAGCGTATTCTGTCAATGTCCAGTCCCGTCCAAGTAAGTCAGGCGTCGCAGGAAAGTGATAGTAGGTTTACTGAGGACAGAAGAGGAGACCTAGGAAGCACACGAAAAACGCAGTCCTATGCTTTTATTTGAGTGTGACAAACATTATGCACAAAAAATACTTTGAAGTTTAATAAAGTATCACTATTAAGTCACAAAATGCACAATTCACAATTTTTATACCAATCAAACAAAAACTCAACTTCACTCCTCGTTTTCCCGCTAAAAAGTCCAAGATTATGTTTATTTGATTTCTAGAATAAAGCAATTAAAAAATTCACTTTTATTGCACTTTTAATATTTCAGTTTCTATATATTTGGAAGCTAGAACTAAATATAAGATCCAATTTCGCAGATAATATCACCTAATAACATAAACGTTGTTGTGCAAGTCAGACACACTCGATATTTCACAAAGTTTCCATACTTAAATTTACATGTTCACTGTGCAAGATATAAGTTGCTATTGGATAACGTAAGGTATCAATTACAAATCTATGCAGTTATCTAACACTAGCGTCCGGTTTGTTTCCACAGTTCATTTAGCTGGAGTAATATCAGAAAATGTAGTGGTTTAACTGTTTATATTCGATGAGAGATAGATAATCGAACAAACGAAATTTTATTGTAAATGAGTAGACCGTACTAACAGCTGGTGTTTATCTGTGCTGTATGTTAATTCCAGCAGTAGTGAGACACAGGCTGACACGGTTCATTCTAGGACCACCATCACATACGAAGTGTGAATGACTATTGTTAATATGAGTATATTAGGGGTAGAAGAGCGATTGTGAAGCGAGAAGTTGACAGACTTCTCGCTTGACTTCGCGTTCGATTTCATATATCTTAGAGTTTCACAAAACATTTTTATTCAGTATCCATCTCCGTACCATATATCCCATACCACAACTTGTATATAACCTAAGTCTGTCACTTAGACACAAGAAAAATATGGTTTTAGTGGCAAACAACTTAATAAATATTTTCATCTTTATATTTATAATTTAATTATTATTCTATTTGTCTGTCCAAATTATGATTCCGCTGTTTTTCCTTAATTAAATAAATATACTCCTGGACACCTGAATCAAGCCACCATGCATTTTCAGTTTTGATGGCCTGAAGCTTAAAAAAAAAAGATTAATCGATCAAAAATGTTTATGCAGTTTTGAAGCTGGCATACTAACCAATATTTCGGTATGCCATTGCTCCAAATTTGCATTCAGAATACTGAAAAAAATTACTTTAAGTATAACAAGTCGTGTGTCCGCCTTTCTCATAGGGCAGACTTGTATCTATTGGATTTTCAAAGAAAACAATGGTTTACCTAAATAAATCGTTTATTCAGGAACGTATATTGCCTCCAAGAGCATTTACGACGGCCGACATTTAAATCAATCAATTAAAATCTTAAAATTTAGTGCAACTTAAAATCAATTTAGATAAAATTTTAATTAAATTTAGATGAAAATTATAATTTGGTAAAAGTAGCTTCTTTGATTTTTTAATAGCAATATCATAAGTTTTAAAGATGAAACCGCACGTGTCATACCATTTTAGAATTTACATTAATTAGGAATTTTTAAAAAATAGTTGGTCACTATAGGTTTGCTACATTTTTTTGGTAACTAAAGGTCAAATTCAAATTAGTGGACGGCGGTTGTAGGTTTGTAGATGAGAATCTTCGACAATAATAAACGTGATTTACAGAATGTGAATTTTTCTTCATTATAGCTACGTATGTAAATATCTGACCAATGATGCCAAATTAAAAAAAAAAGAAGCCAATATCGAGAAAACCGCGCGACTCACTAAAATCAAATTGTGGTCATCCGATAGGTTATAAGCTGGTTTATTGACAGTTTCAAGCTTAGCCACCTTGGCCAGCCTTGGCTGGCCAGTCTGTATAAGTTTTATTATTATTGTTTAAACAAAATACTCCTATATAACTATATAAATAATTGATAATAAACATTTAAAAAAAACAGCTTCAAAATCGGTTTTGTTCTTGAGGATTAAGAAGTAAAAACCTCCATTGACTCGACTACCAGTAGAATGGTAGAGAGGAAAGACTAATATGCCTTGACCTAAAACTTCTGTACAACTAGCTTCATTTATGTAATTAATTAGGATTGATTAATGACAACACAAAGTGTTGTCATTAATTCTGTGACTGTGGTTTGCTTCAGATGTTGTCTGTAATTCCATAAGTATAAATACCTATTCATAGTATATAAGTATAAATTGAGATTAAGGGTGCCAATCATCTGCCAATTAAATCCAGCTGATATTGTCTTTCTGATAAAGTATAACCGACTTTCTGATACCCCATGATACCTTATCAGAAGGTGGCCCTAAAATATTTATATTTCTTTTTTATTTTAGTCTAATATGGGATTTAATGGAATGTGGGACATTAAATGAAATTGGATTTTGTGAGTCGAGACGGAAAGGGATATAAAGGAATAGAATGAAGTATGAATATAATGAACTGACCACACATAGGTAATCTAAAGTTTGCGTGAACGAAGTCATGGGTTTATCTAGTCGTTCGATAGATACAGTAAATACAAACATAGCGTGTAAATTTTCTACAACATAAGAATTTGTTCTTATATTAACAGAATTGTTTTTAGATGAGGCACAACAAATCTTAAAATTTTAAATCTCATAGGAAGTGTTTCGTAAATGTAACACTAATGATAATATCTGATGACGACACTTAAAATTCGCATAAAAACAATGACAGTTATAAAAGTTTTTATTTGGTTTAAGTAAAGACTCGTGCACACTGCGCTGTCGAACGGATCGCTGAGCATCGCATCGCAAAAAATTGTCTGGAAATATTATTTTTTATAAATTAATGTAGATTATAATGTAGTTAGATAAGTAAATATTAAGGTCTGCGAGTTAGAAATGACATTTGAAATATATTTAATATAATGAAATTGCTGAAAATACTACAAATCGGTGCGTTAAATCAAAACAATTTAAAAAGTCTGGGTTTATACAAATTAGAAAACGACTGCACGTAAGTTACGTCACTAACACAGTACTGCCATTACATTACATTTACAATTAAGTGAAAGAGATAGCGATAGCTCTGCGCCTCAAATATTGTTAAGCTCATATTTACCTATAGTGCAGTGTAGGCTTTCTCGGCCGGTATCCATATTAATTGAATCTTCCGGGCTACTTGGCCGAGGTCTTCTGGAATCTCTTCTCTTTCTTCCAAACGTTTCGTCAACAACTGCGGTTGACATCTTCAGTGGCGACTGCGTTCACTTTCGGAGAGATGTTATTTCGTCGGCTTCTCGAACGCAACTGACTCGACGACTGTGGCGCACCGGTATTTATAGTGGGCGAGGGTAGTTGTGATTGTATGTGTACCGACGCACCTATATTTATAGTGGGCGAGGGTAGTTGTGATTGTGTGTGTACCGAGTCTGTTTTTGTCCCCCCATCTCGTCTCTCTTCCCCGTGAGTTTGATGTCTTCGGAGTGCGGGATACCAGAGGGACATTAAGCTCACGGGGAAGAGAGACGAGAGGGGGGGACAAAAACAGACTCGGTACACACACAATCACAACTACCCTCGCCCACTATACCGGTGCGCCACAGTCGGTCAGTTGCGCTCGAAAAGCCGACGAGATAACATCTCTCCGAAAGTGAACGCAGTCGCCACTGAAGATGTCAACTGCAGTTGTTGACGAAACGTTTGGAAGAAAGAGAAGAGATTCCAGAAGACCTCGGCCAAGTAGCCCGGAAGATTCAATTCATATTTACCCACTTTACTAAAAAAATGTAAAAATATTTTTTATATGTTATTGAAAGAAAACGTTACTAGGTCAAATAGTGAAATTTTAAAAAAGGAACATAGTATTCCTATTGATTTATTTAAAAAATCAGAAACAACGAATTTTTAGATTGGAAAATAACCAAAATCAGTAAGGTCATACCGACAATAAGGTCCTTTTGCTCAGATAACGTCACTTAGCAATTGCAAGTAAAGCACCCGATAACCGAATGTTCGCAAGATTATAAACTTTTTTTGCGTTCGAAAATAAGTTATTACAGTTATTTTAAAGTTCATTTTCGTTGCTCTGAACTCAATGAATAGGTTTGTTCTACAACGTTATATTTGCGGTTATTATTATCATTATGCATCATTATCAATGTATTGAATAAATTGATAATGAGCTGAAAGGAGTTTGTATTTGTGTTCAAACAGCTTGAGATTTAGCTTAGTTCATTAACGCGGAATCAAATTCCTCCGATGTACTTTGACACAATCTGCCTTTAATGTGTACGTGCCTTAATATTCGTAGTTTTAGGAACAAAAATGTGAGTAGTTAATTCGGTCGAGTTTCATAATGATGCTCTTGGACCGGTTTTCATTTCGCGTAGTCTGAATGCAACTCAGATTGATGTAGCACATACTAGTAGATTCATTTTAAAGAGCCTACATTAATATTATTACATATAATTAGTGGTTATTGCATAAATTATGTGGGTTATATTATATTTGGTTAATAAATCTAACGTCAACACTAGTCTGGGCGTTTTAACGTCAAATAAAATTTATATTTGATAACATCGAATGAGAAGTAGTTATGAAAGGGATATAATTTTTTTGGCAGCAGATAAATGATACACCAACAAAATACTGCACTAAATTAAAATGACTAATCAGCAAGAAAATTTAATAACAGCAAATAATTTATCCATTAGGCATCTCGTTAGCCACAGAATAATCGGAAAAGAAAATCAAAAATGTATACCACATTGCATATACTTACGTATCACCATAATTTAAATTATATACTCGTATTATTATAGGTTTTCAAAAATGTGACTTGCCAGGAAAAATAATTTCTATTGATATTTTATACTGCATTATATATATTTCGTTTTTCTATTTGCTTTCAGCGCAAATGTATTTTTCTGACATTTTAGGAAACTTTAAATTTTTTTTAGGGTTCTTAAATAATATTTTTAATTTTTATCTGTGCACATCTGATCTCGTGAAAAAAGAGTATTATGAAACGGCGGCGGATAATGGCACCAATGAGCAATAATTAAATGAGCAGCAGAAAGTACTTAATGAGCTGCAAATCTATAATAATAATAATAATAATAAGTTGTGTCAGGTTTAAGTTCTCTTTTGATTACGCAATAATAGGAGTCCGCGAAGCGCGACTCCGCCTAATTTGTGATATCATTCTTAGAGTAGAGTAGAGTAGCGTACCGTAGATTAGAGTAGAGTAGCGTAGAGTAGAGCAGCGTAGGGTAATTTATTTCAGTTATTCAAAAAATAAGTTATTTTGTTATCACAATTTGCGGCTCATTTGGTATTTTTTAACGTCATTTCATTTTTAAGAAGTGATTTGAAGAAGTGCGGTTGACGCTGAAATTGATTAGGTCATAATTTTCATTTACTAATTCACATTATTTGCTGGACAAATTAAAAAATATGTATCTAAACATTCATATTACACATGCCTATGTTTAGTAAAATTGGCCCTCTTAATCTGATGGCACATTATAAATTCCTACATGATTTTATCGTTTAGCTGACGTCCCTAATTAATGACTACCTATAATAGTAAAATTCTGCTGACAATAAAAACAATTGTAAGCTGATAACGATTGATAACTATTAGTTTTGCTAATACTAATAGGTTAGCTAATAATATTAATACCACTACTAATAGCTAATAATACTAATCATAGGCTAATAATAATACCGTTAATAGTAATTAATTCTTACGTATTAATAGGTAATCGAAGCACGTAATTAGTAATAATAACTCTACTCGTTTGTTGTAAATCAATTTCACCTTATTATGTAGGTTCGGTATATGTAATCCGATTGAAGGTAGGTAATCATGCCACCGCAACAATGGTAGTTTAAGCACTTTATGTGTTATTAAGTGTATCGGAAAGTTTCTTCGTTTTTTTAGTATTAAAATAAAGACAAAAAAGCATAGATCAGTTTGCTGTGATGCTCTGTTAGCCCAAAGGTCTGGTAGAAATTACCATTAAGCCGTTGAACCATTAAGTCCGCCTTTTGTATAATATTTCTGTACAATAAATTATGAATAAATAAGTGTATCGGAATACGGGTAAAATGTTCCAGTCGAGTGCAGCCAGACAAATATCCTAGGAAAACACGTGAACTAGAATTGAAACGCCGCAGAGATTGCTTACAGCTAACATACGAGTACAGAATTCCGATACAGTCCCGGTAAAGCCCTTGTGAATAATTGATAGCCACTTATGCATTGTGTTCGCGACAATGGTGTAGAGGAAGGCAATTTGGAATATAGGTATCCAGAATACTACTCAATTTACCTACTAAAAGTAAAAAATAAAAGTAAAGGATAGAGGATTAAAGCAGAATTTAATTAGAAATAGTAAGATGGCGTTTAAATGAGCTGCAGAGCAGAAAATAATGAATGAGCATTAAATTGATGTGAGCATATTTAAGGGTAGGTTAGGTTTATGTTCCCTGGTGATAATAAAAAATAGTAGTCCCACAAAACGGGACCCCTATTCCTTAGCGGGATTTCGTTGATTCGTTGAGATCCAAATAAAACAATTAATTCATTAATTAAATATGAAAATTATTCCTAAAATCATTTAATAATAAAATCATTTATTTTGGTTATTTAAAAATAGATTGTTTTGTTGATCACGATATGCCGGTCATTTAACTACAAACCAAATTAAGTTATTAAGATTAAAGGTATACAATTTACCTGGGGGTTCATGAGGGGGGTTCATGAATGAGGGGGTTTCGGGCCATATTCCCTACGCGGGCCCAGCGCGGATTGGTGGATATTTATTCTCAGGTATGCGAGTTTTCTCGTATTGTTTTTTTTACCGTTGAGCTAGTAAGTAGTCATTTTTAAAAGTAGACACTCAGTGGCGCGGTACCGGGATTTGAACTTACGCCCTCATGAATGAAAGTCGAGAAAAGATACCCGTAGGCTATAACCTCTCTCACTATTGCTATAGCGGATTTCAACATCTATTCCTATTTACGACTGTCTTTGTGATTAGCGGTGGCTAACGCAAGTTTGTTTCCACTTGCCACTAATAGTAGCAAATGAGATATTTTTTCCAATTGTCACTACTGGTTGCACAGCGGATAGTAGCAACTTGGAATAGGCGAACTCCAAGAGCGCTTCGAGTTTCACTTTACTCTCTCTCTTTCCACAGCTATCAGATGTTAATCAAGATTTTTGATATGAAACGTTCATTTTGTAGCAAACTTCTGTCATTTAAGATAATATTTTATGTATTTTTATTGTGCATTTTCTATTTTAGAATCAAGGGTCACATAATTCCACATAAATCAGAGTTTTTTTTTTAATCTTAAAACTCACATACAGATTAAAACCAATAGGTATTTTGATTTTCTACTTTAGAATCAAGGGTAATTCCACATAAATCAGAGTTTTTTTTTTAATCTTAAAACTCACATACAGATTAAAACCAATAGGTATTTTGATAATGCTTGGTGTTATATTAACCGGTGCTATATTAAGTACATATACGAATTGAATACTCCTTGACTATTACTATTCACTAATTTAATAGTTATAAAATATATTATATATGTATAAATTAGGTGCTCAAGTTTAGAACGCTTGGTCCGAACAGCGCGGTGACGCTAGTAGCAAAGTGTTAAAACAATAGAATCACACTCCTTTACATATATTCGCACATTTGTCGGCGTAATGTCGCACAATAGGGAGTTTAATCCAACACATTGTGACACAACGTCCCTTGACGTTGAACTTCTTACCGACTCGCGATCCCGCGGTGTCCTCCCAAAGCAACGCCTTAGGCCGAGGTCCGTTCCTTCCGCCGCGCGCAGGTCTACCGGCGGGGAAGCTCTTAGGCTCGTTGCTGCACACACTGTTTGTTCCTGGCTGAGCGCCTTCTGCGCTATCCCTAAACCATACATGTTCAGTGACTCTTGAAAGGCCATTAGAGCCACAAGAATTTAGCCACTTCGGAAAAAACTGACGTTGAACTTTAAACATGAGCTTTATTAAAATTGACGTTGAACTACGTCTACGCCGACAAATGTGTTAGGTATAAAAATTTCGATCTGAAATATGTACTCGTATTAACCAATCTACACTGGCAATGTATAACGTGGTGCCCTTCCTAGATAACGTATATTCTCGTAATGGAGCCGTGTATAGGCCGTATAATATAATAGTACCATTTATTCTTGTTTAAAGTTCAGCGTCAATGGGCGTTATGTTACAAAGCGGTAGAATTCACTCCCCGTTCAGTCAGATACGTTGTGCCGACGAACGTGTTAGGTATAAAAATTTCGATCTCAAATATTTATTTAGCAGTCTACACTGCTAATGTATAATGGGATACCCTTCTAAGATAAAGCCTATTCTCTTAATTGGGGTGAGTATAGGCCGTGTCATCTACCTCTGACCATCTAGATATCCAGATACATTAGTAAAAGGAACTGGAACTCGGATACAAGTGGTTTGTTAGTGGATATCAAACTCGGGCATCGGTTTGTCGAGACGCGCTTCGCTAATTTCGCTTATTTTCTCGAAAAACAAGAAACGTTTTTGTTCACTTTCGAGAGAGATGGGGTTGGCGTGTGCATTTTTCTCTCGTCTATTATCTTTGTTTTAATTTCCTTTTTAATAAACGAAATTGAAGCAAAGACAACTTAAAATTTTGCTCTTGATTTGATAATCAACTTATGTTATTATGGTCCGATATTATAGGAAGAGCTCCGACAGCTGACATACAAGTCGATAGTCCGACAAGAATATTTTTTTAAATAATTTATTGTGTTAAGAAAGAAAAAAAATACTTAAGAAAGAAACGGTATTCACATAAAATTAATTAAATATAGAACTGTCAGCGCTCTTCCTATGATAACCGGAGTATAATAATAATTATTATACGGCTTTGATGATCGATAGACAACATATTTATTCTAGACAATGTTTTTTTTAAATGTTTCTCTTAATATAACTTATGTAGATATTTTATTTTATTCATAAGGGGGAGAGTGCATACTGCATTCCCACAGCCGCTGGGCGCACTTAACTACTTTACTTCTCTCACAGAAGACTACTTTGAAATGTACTGTATTCCTACTTTATCGTATTTCCCCAATATACGTACGTGTTTCGGTAGTGAGTGAAATATGCCAGAGCCCAATCCCATTCCATCCTATCCCTTCCCATTTTCCCAATCCATTCCTTAATTTGCATTTGAATCCAGAATGCGTTTGTCATTCTGGACTAATGTTGGCATGTATCCACTTATCATCATGTGGATTGTATGCTCGTTTGCCGCCTTTTTTCCATAAAAAAATAAATATGTATTATGCATTCATTGATTATGTGTACCTTGTATGAATTATATTTATTCGTATGCATATATGAATGTGTCTAAGTTTGTATGTATATACATATATGTAATAATGTATTATATTTATTTTACCGCACCATCTAAATTGTATCTTTCATGCACCTCCCAATTGAACTTCTCTGATCAACCCAAAGGTTGGCCGATAGAGAATGCCTTAAGGCGTGGCGTTATGTTCGCCATTTGTACGATAATGTACGAAGTATAAAAATAAATAATTCTAAATTATCTTATTTGAATGATTTCTTCAATGAATGAATGAATTTGAATTCTTCGCTTCAATCATTCAAATTTAATTTAAACAAATGTATCTTCTCTAATTGAGAGGACACTTTGTTGTTTACGAGTATATATTTCTTCGTTTTAAGTGATTTGTAAGTCGAGTACATCTCGTACCTCTCGTTGGAGAATCTTTATAAATAAATCAAATAAATAACTCGAGTTACTCTTGGTTTGAGATGTCCGTTCGTTAAGATATACCAACATTCGTTCAAAAAGTCAAACACTTAATAGTTCATTTCTTTCACATCTCAATATAACTTCACATTTTATATCAAAGGCGTTTTCTTTTATTCTGTTGTATTTATAGCTTACTGGATATATATTTTATTATTATTATTTATGTAGGTAGGGTATATATTTGCATAAATATTATCAATTAACATATATGTATATACATCTGGAGAATGATATATTTTTGTATTAAAGAAATGCTTTTATAACATCAAAAAAAAAATCTTGACTTATGTAATTATAATTAATAATACAATTAATTACATTCATATAATGCATAAGTTTGGCGAAAATTTTTTGCCTGTCAATTAAGGCAGAACATATTGGGCAATGTTGGCAAACTTTAACATCTCATATTACCTGTGTACTGACAAATAATTTGAATTTAAATTTTAGGTGGTCGTCAAATTTGTAACTGGTCAAAATCGTTACTTTTCTAATTTTTAAACTCGTCTAATTCATTGGTTGTCTTATCTTGCACTGGACTAACACGCTATAAGTGCAGTCAATTAAAAGAGTTAAAATAATGTTACCCTTTAGTTTCATACATATTCAAATTCAATGATGTAACAGCAGTTACTTATAATAAACATTATTCAATTTTAATACATATATCCTAACATTAGTATCTTAACATACTATTGTTGCAGATTTTTGTTAAAGAACTAAGAAAAGCGACTATTTCCGCAATGTTAGCACATTAGATAAATCACCCTGGTCATTTACCAATTTATCCAATTTCTGCGAACTCCGATGGTGCATTTTTTACACGCATTAGCCTGGAAACAGCACCGACTCATCAGTAATTAGGTAGTAATGTAGTACAGTAGTGTCAACAAACCCTTGGTTTCCGTAGGGCAACCCCTCCATGTAGAAAGTGAAGGTGTCTTCGCCGGCCGGCGATGCGCGCGCGCAGAAACATACGCGCCACGGCGGTGACGCGCAACCAACGCCACCGACTGGAATCTGATTCTATTCCGAGATTTACTTTTTTAAATTTTGTGCCAGTGTTACTAACGGTTAAAAATGAAGATTGTGGTTTTCCTTGGTAAGTAATTTACTAAAACGATAAATTACAATTTTAAGTAGGTGCTTTTTCCTTATTACAATTGTACAATTAAGTCATCTGCGTGCGTAAATTTAAATGCGTAAATACTGCAAGTAATTTTTTAAAAGAAATTTATTATGTCAATAAAAACTTTTTGGGGAAATTATTTCCAACAGATTTCCCGTCAAAACTTTCAGCTCCGTTTATTCAAATTTAATCCGCGCATTGAAGCCACTTGCGGTATAATCAAACAACCGCAGGGTAGAAACGGCTGAATCCGCGGAATTGACGACACGTTTATTTAAATTGATGTGAAACTATTGTCCTCTGTTCTGTTACCTGGTATATAATATAAACAGTAGATCAACTTTACATAAACGCTCGAAATGCGCATCTTGCTTACACTTAAACACATCGTTTACACAGCATTTGAAGTAGTCTCGAAAAGTTATAGTTGGCGGCGAAAAGCGACTATGGAGTTATTGAGTTACAAAATAAATTATATATCATGCTAGTGGTGATAACAGAAATCTAATGTTTTACTCGATCGCAATAAATTATATTTTTATATAATACCAAGTATTTAAGTATTGTATATATATTTCACCTTATCATCTTATATGAGTCTTTATCTGCACCTCCCAATTGAATCTCTCTGAACAATTCAAAGGTTGGTTTGTAGAGAATGCCTTAAGGCATTATTAAGCTCGCGTCTTATAAAATGTAACAAAGTCTATAATATATAGAATTATTAGAACAGTACCGATATTTACCAATATTTCAGTGTTTATTTATTTAAACTTCGTTGCACATACAAAATGTGTAGCATATATGAGGGTAGGCAATGACATTATTGTTAGTACAAGTAATTAATCAATAAATCCGTTTAGCGATCAGACTCCACTAATTATTTCGTGCTTTCGTATTTTATTATAACAAATCTTACTGGCGACGAGTAAACCCTTCAAAAACTAAGTTTAATATTGTGTACGTGTGAATAAATAATGAAATGCCACTATGAAAAATCGAACCATTTAGTTATGAAATTAAATAACTAAACCATTAGTTTAGTTATTTAGTTATGAATTTAGTTTGAGTTATCAAACAAATAGGCCGCTCTTTACCCGTTAAGATAACTACCCACTGACAAAACTAATGGTTGTTTTGGGTCGAAATGAACTATTATTTTTTTGCTTAACATTGCCTTTTTTAGATGATCGATAGCTCTATCAGAATCATCATGACAAATGATACCCTTGCGCAGTAATCGGTGCAACGGATACACAATTGAACTCCTCTACGTATGAACTTCCGAAATAATTGATTAATCCTAAGAATGAACGCAACTGCGTGACGAGTTATACGAAAGGCAAACTTAATGCCTTGTAGCATTCTATACTGTCTTTGTGTTGCGATACTGTTTTTTCAATGTACTCGTATAGTTAATCATTGTTCGCGTGAACAGGGTCTCGTGAGCGACGGAAACACGGCAATGGACTACTACACATGACACTAACAAGTATGCCTATTGTTTTGATTAAGGAAGCAATTGAAAGTAACAATAAAACGCTTCCTAGTTATTTTAGGGGAAACGGGATCAACAATATAAAAAGATATAGAGTGCGACCGAACCTTTCCTGAAGCCTGAAATCATAGGATTATTTATTTATAAAGTACACATAGAAGAATTTAGGCAATACATGTAAGAAAATTAATCAAACACAAATCAAGTAACAACCAGCTAAAATTGCCAATAATGCCAATAGTAACCTAGCGTTACGAAGTTATTTTAATAAAATGTAATGTAAACTAAAATTTTAAAAATGCCTCTCAAGGTATCTTCATTATCCTGAGTTTGTTGAATAAAAACCATTTTTTTTTTGCAAAAAATTTTTGTTTTTTGTTTTTATCCAATCTTTCATACAGATTTGTTAAATAATTATAAATCACAAAAAAAAAACACATGATTAAAATACAAATATAAAAACCGTTCACAATTTTTAGGTTTCAGACTTCGGTAACAGCCTGTTTGTTGTACAACCGTTATCATAAATAAACAGAAAATCCTGTGTTAATAAGAAAACAATGGCGTTCATTGCAAGACATTTTAATGTAACATGAATACAATATCTTTCTTAAATTTGTGAGAAGGTTCAAGGCTGTTAATATTGTATTTGGCGATACAAAATGGAGAAGCCAAGCAAAAATAATTAGGACATAAACGAGGGTCAAGTAGGATCAGCAGTGAATAAAATAGAGACTCAATGACAAGATCGCTAATAATTTGATTGTTTGTATTGGCTATTATAGTTAACTGTATATAACTGTATATTGTCCATTCAGAGGCTGTCGTATGTTATAACAATCAGGTTTTTTGAGAAATGTTGCTGCACATCATCGCAATATCGCCCAACATGACTAACTGCGCACTTTAATCGAAACCAGCCTTTTACATCCCTCATGCACATTGTCTTGAGCATGAGAGATGTATAACCTTAAAACCCTACGCTGCTTAAAACCCTGGAATGGTGAGTCCACTCTTTTCGAGGTCGCTATAACCCTGCTTACCTTTGTGAATATTAGGAAGGGTAAGATAGGATGGTATGCGAATGGACTCTGGGATATACACATATTACTCACTACCGAAACACATACGAACATCGAACATTACTCGTAAAGTGAAAAATGCCCTACATTTTACGGTAGTGTTGTGTGAGTATGGGGTAACTTAGCCAGTCGAGTGCACCCAGCGGCTGAATAGACCCACTTAGGTCACTCATGCAGATATCATTATCTGTTACGATAGATGATAAATTAAACTGTATTATTTTGCATTGTGAAATAATAATTGTTACTGGGACCTCTAATGCACTGGCCGACTTTGTATTGCAGGTTCATTATTATTTTTGTATACTGTTATTTACTTTTACTTTTTATAATAAGTTTAATTGTACATATTCACTTCATAATCCTACATATGTATGTAGGATTATGAAGTGAATATGTAAAATTACAAAATTACAAAATAAAATTACAATTGTAAAATATGTAAAATAATATGTATGTTACATGTTATTTAAATTCAGCTTGTATTAAAAAAATACGAACTCAGCAGCAAATCATGATCAAAAAAATAACTTATTTTTGAATAACTGCACTAAATCATTTTAAACTACTAAGAATATTATCACCGCGCACTATATTCAACTGTTGATAAACTGGTTTACTTATCAATTTTTGGTAATCTTGAGGGAGACAGTGCACGCTGAAATCCAACAGCCGCTGGGCGCGCTCGACTGGCCACGTTACCCCTCTTTCACAGACGACTACCTTGAAATTTACTGCATTTACCACTTTATCGTATTTTCCCAATTTACGTACGTACGTGTTTCAGCAGTGAGTGAGATGTGCCAGAGTCCATTTGCATCCCATCCTATCCCTCCCCATTTTCCCAATCCTTTCTCGAAATACATTCCTATATCTCCAAAGGTAGGCAGCGCATCCAGGGGAGTGCCAACGTTTGCCACTTTGGACTAATGTTGGCATGTATCGCGGATGTCTATGGGTGACAGTATCCACTTACCATCGGGTGGACTGTATGCTCGTCTGCCGCCTTCGTACATAAAAAAAAATATTGTATTGATTTATAATATTTTTTTTAAATCTAATTTTAAATCTACAATCTTATCTAAGCTAATTTTAGCTTTATCTAAGAGTGATTTCATTATAATCTGTTATCTATTTCTCTGTTATATAGATCTGTTATATCTGTTATGCCGGCTTGTGGCACCACCCCATCTCGTCCCTTGGGTGTTGTAAAAGGTGATTAAATGATGAAGCCGCTACCACAAGCGCTGAGTAATTACACCACCTCTAAAGAGTGAACTTGCCAATCAGCTTGCCCAGCGTGGCGTTTCAAGGTCACACATCTCTCATGCAAAAAAACAATGTGCGTGGTGCGTGAGGAGGCCCATGTCCAGCAATGGACACTGAAAGGGCTAACTGCAATATGTTAAGAAGGATGTTTGCATAATATTGTCTTTCTAGTCCAGTTTTCCTCCCTAAGGGGATAATGATCTGACCAATCGCGAGCAATTATTGGAATTGTTGTAGCTCCTGACATTATCCAGTCGGCTAAAGAGAATCTGTATGTATTGTCAGCAACAGGTTAACGTATACCCATTAGTACTTTAATTTGCTTGTAATAAGGTTCGAGAATCGAATGGTTTTGGGTACATTGGCGTATTGCTGACTGTACCAGATACCAGCATACTCTCACTGCTGCTGTGGTTGATTTTAAAACCTCTGTACGTTACTACTAAATTATTTCATTTGTTAGTTTTCGTGCCAGTGCAGTGTCGACAGCAAAATAACGAAGTGAATTTCAATGCTCGATACTTGTGTGATAAGATTCTGAGAATGCGATTCCAACCGTAGATCTTTGTGTTTCAAATACTTTCTTAACTGGCCCATATTTCAAGACGTCGCGGTGCATTCTCTTTTAAATTTTATTACCCTGGAATGCGCAACATAATTGGGTAGGTTTCCTTTGTTAGAAGGAATGTAAGATGTACAAATAAATATTACGATGTTAGATGTTGTATACAAAATATATAACGTAATATATATAGTAACATAATCTCAGGTGTCCGTGGGCGGCGGTGACCACTTACCATCATGTGGCTCACCCGCACGTCTGCCAAAATATTTCTTATTTTTAAGACTAGTTTATATTGACTTTTGATTTCAGAGTTTATGAATGCTGCATAATGGTTCCAGATCAATTTATTAGTTAGGATCCATTATTCCCCGAAGTAATGTCGTTTCGAATGACGTTGTTGAATTTTTGTTAGCATAATATTTTATACCGCGAACCCGTAGGCTGTGTAACGAACTACCTCAAGAGGTCTTTCCATTATGCTATGACATGGGGTTCTTCAAGAGAGCTGTGAATAGGATTTTGCAAGATCGGCGGCGCGCCCGCATACCCCCTAGTGTTGCAGGTGTCCATGGGCGGCGGAAACACTTACCATCACGTGGGACCACTTGCTCGTCCGCCCACTAATCTATAAAAAAAATGAAATTCAGTATACATATATATGTAACGTTATCTGATCAAAGAAATACATATATGTCAAAACCAGAGCAAAATTTGCACTTCAAATTATGAAAAATATAGCTTGTTAATTTTCCGCTTGTAATGTTCCGCGACATTAGATGGTTTTCGTTTTACTAGCGCTTCTCTTCATAGATATTAGATACTCCTCTACTACCTATATTCTAACTTCAAGCTCATACGAACATTTACGCCTATTAAAATATAAAGATGTAGTAATACGTCTTTAAAAGAATCACTTTTAAACAAGAGGCATTTGCGAGCCGGTCAATTGACCTCCCTTCAATTAAGTCTGGCATGTGGCGGCAAAAATGACCAAAAATATAAATTTTGATAGTTTTCGCTTTTGTGTTATAACGTAATATTCTTGGTGTGAAAGTGTTTTAAGAAAAAAAAGAAATAATCGAAAAACAAACTTTTCTAAATAAAGAGAAAACATTTATGCTTTAATATTTAGCGGTTAATTGTCGCGGTAAAATGAGCCTTAAAAGCGTAATGACTACTAGCGGTTTATCATAACAGTAATATCATTTTTATACCACTGGTAACAGACAATTACTCAAGTTTTAACACAAGTTTTATTTATCTATGTATTTTGGTTGACCTAAGTTAATGCTGACTTCTTTATGAATGTTGCATCGCATAGGTTTTGCAGCGACCTTTATGGTCCACACAAATCTTTGTAACGACAACATCTGTTTCAGACCTCGGTCTTACTTTGCACACGTGACCAGAATATTCTATTTACATGGGAATATTAAATCCTTGCACTTTATTGGCCTTTTATGGTGTTCCAGTGTTGAATATTAAGTGCTAGGCTTTCGTATGTACACAACATTGAACTCTATCTTATATAATATCATAAAGCCTTGAATTTGTATGAAACTCCTTAAGAGAGTTGCCAAAAGGCATTCGGCGTTGCTTATTATAATTTTTTGGAAGATATAATTAATATAGTATTAAATTGCCTTATGTGTAGGTATTCCTCGGTTTCTTATTTAGAGTTAGTTTGTCGTCTGTAATTTTATAGGGTATGTTCATTTTTGAGATGCAATTATGTGCATTTTTGTAAAATACTTAATTTTTTAGTAATACGCATATACAGGACATGTATACATACGAAAAGTGAATTCATTGTTGTTTTATAAACTATTTTATCATTTCTATTATAAATTAGTGAACATTATTACGATTTTTTTTTAAATTTGGATACAATTATTTCTGCGTTATATTATATAAACATTGTTTAATGTATAAGCATATGTCGCACATTAATAATAAAATAGCTTTTTTTCAATAATGTAAATAATGAAATCGATAAATATTCTGTTATATTCCTAATAGCCGAGTCATTATAGACAAAACATCTATTAATCTTCCCAAAAAAATCCAGTTCGCTGAATTATGGCATACACGTTTGTAATAGTTTTATAAACAACGAAATTCCTGGGCTATTAGTGATTTCAGATTTTTATTTCAAGAACTGACTTCACTAGGAATGTAATTAATAGACGTAGGCACTATTTCTCAAATTATCCTAATGAATACTAGGGACTTTATTGACTTTGTATTTTAACAGATAACAAATTATCTGTGAAGACTCTTATTTATTATTTTCTTTAAAAAATAATAAACATATTCTTATATCTTATTTATTATTCCAAATATAGAAATACATTACGAATTAACCTAAGAGAAATTAAATAAATTGTCTGATTATTTGCACAATGAAGTAATGGAGATAAGTCTGGATATTTACGGATCTCATTTTACGATTAATGTACATTTTACCAATATACGAAATATACCTACATCTGATAAATCGAAGTGTAATTAATTTCTTAAATTCGTGTTTGGTGAGATTATGAGTCATATTTTTTGTATACATACTCGTGCTGTTGTATAAAAAGACTTCTATATAATAACACTATAGCAGGGAAGTAAATAATGAAGTTGAAGTGTGGGAGTTGAGGGAAGACGCGAAAACTTACAATGTTCATTCAATATGGAATATTATGTTTCTATCATACTTTCGTTTCGATTCGTGTTTCCTTGAAAAAGTTCAATATCCCTAAGTTCGTATTTCCTAGTGTTGTCAAAATGTCGATAGCGTATTATTGATACAATTCATATCAGCCTATAGCTTACTATTGCGGGGAACAGGCCTAAATTCATCACGTGGGCCCATTGCGAGTTGGTGGATAAACATGCCCCAGATGTCATTTTATTTCTGGAGCATGCTGGATCTTTCATAATGTCTTCTTTCACTGTCTAGCTAGTGATATTTTTTTAAAATCACGATTAAGCGTCGAGGATAGTTACCGCAATGCTATTCATAAAATACTTAAACACAACTTACTTATATAAATATTTCAATTGTACAATTAACACTAATGTTCACAAAAAGTTATATGAAAACAATGAAGTATTTATTCTCCGACCACTATGTTATTTTCTCACTAAATCGGTTTAGTGATGTCCGAATTGCTTCACACCGATTACCGAGTCGATTATCGATACAATTCTAGTACAATTTGCATTCGCTTTTATAGATTCGATTTATTAAAAATATTTGGTTTAAATAATTGGTTTATTAATAGTAAAAATGTATTTATTACGAAATCAATTTAATAAGTTGATTGTATTGCACGTAAACAATAAAACCATTAGTAATAGAATCGTAATAAAACGCAGATTTTTTTTATTCGAGCAACACTGGCCATGGCGAAAAATAAATAATTATAAGACATTACTTTAGTTGTTTTATTTGCAAGGTACTTAGGTACCAATTTTTCTTCTAAATATACTTTGATTTAAAAACTATTATATTCGATTTATTTTACGTGTGATAGCTTAAGGCTTGTGGTATGACTCAGAGAACGTCACTATTTCTTCGTCCTCAACAATAAAGTCTCAACAATATGACATTGTTTCGAGTACACATGACTGTCAAGAAATATGGAACTTGATAGGCGTGCAAACGTCAAATAGAAAATAACATAGTGGACGGATTATAACAGCCTTACAGTCCATGTACGTGAAAACAAATATAAAAAGAAGAGGTTTGAAATATTATAAATTTGGAACATTGCGAACATTAGGAACATGGTTGTTATTGTGTATGTATAGAGGTATCTGTATTAACTGGTATGTACAAATCTGGTACATAATAATTATTACATACTTAGCCATTTTCTATGCTATGTGAAGCAGCTTTATTATGTATCATATTAGGATGGAATAAATACTTGAGTCATTAATTTGATTTCAACTGTCAATAGTTAGCATTATAGCTGTCAATCGTTATTGGGTCATATTTTTTCAATTCTATACATTTCTCTATATCTGACACAGATAGGATAATTATATATAGGATATATTATCGATATTCTATAGTCATAGGTTAGGTAATAACTTTACTCACTAACAACTCTGACAATGTCATTGGAATTAGGTGATGCTGTTTTAAATGGTTTTAAATGGTGTCTCGACATAATATTTATTAACTACTTGCTTTGCTAACTTGCTAACATAACAACTTTAGAATAATATCGACAAATTACATAGTATTTTTGAGCCTCACCAGAACTTCCTTCTTTCATTTAAACGACTTCAAAACATTCAGGGTTTGGGTTTCAGCTTTATCTTTTAAAACAAATAAATGAAATCCGACTGAAATACGACTACGTAGCGCCAAATATTTGGATTTGCATTTAATTAAACTGGCAACAAAGCGAGTGAATATAGGTAACATATCAAATAGAGGTTTGTTGGAAGAAATCTCCATCGAGGATAAGCGCGCGCCTTTTGTACGAATTTTCTTTGGTAACATTTTTTTTATATTATTTGTGTGTACAATGAAGTATTAAAGAAAGAAAGAAAGAAAAGGAGAACTAGAACTAAAATAAATGTCACGTTCTTTGAGCAAAGCGAACTTATCGTATTATCAATATGAACTTATTAACATTGGTTAAGATCTGATTCACAATTAGAAAATCGATACCACAGATAAATGAATCGGCACCAATTATGCTTTTATTTCCTTCGGTGCCGAAACCACAGGGCCGATGGAACTACGATATTACGTACGTCGGGGTAATCATTTTAAGGTGGTGTCTCATCACGTCAGGGTGACCATTTTTGGCTGGGTGTTGACCTTGAAGGTAATAAAAAGCATACTTAGTTGACAGAGTTGTTTTAATAACTGAAATATAAGGCGAGTGTATTGTATTTAAACCCTAATGTCTATAGTAGGGCGAGTGTATTGTATTTAAACCCTAATGTCTATGTGTGCTACACGTGTGTGAGGGACCACTACTCGTATAGATGAATAAATAAGGTTTTTTTATAGTTTCATTGTTTCCAGATTCTGTTTGAATAGAAACGTCTGATTTTTAAGGTAGAGCAATTAAAATATGTTATTGTTTTAAGATTTCAATAAAGTGCAATATTCGTGAAATCTCGACAGTAAGACCTATTTGCTCAGATAATGTCACCAATATCATCATCATGGAGTGCCATCTTCAAAATGAAGTTTGGTGGTCAGCTGTTGAAATTTTTCCCTATCCTTCGCCGCAATCTTCAAATCGTGGTACTTGAGGTCAGACCATTCCTTAAGGTCGTCCATCCATCTCCTTATCTGGCGACCTGGTGCTCTCTTACCGGAGATCCTGCCTTCTAAAATCAACCTTCCGGGATTAGATTAGTATTAGATCCCAATCAAATATTCTGTATATTATTGGTAAACATGTATGAGTTTCCAAGTTTGATTTTAGAAGGCAGAATCATGGATCAGTATCCACTTACCACCAGGTAGATTGCTACCTGGTGGTAAGTGAATACTTATTCGGGATTAAATTAGTATTAGATCCCAATCAAAAATTCTGTATCAGTATCTACCTGGTGGTAAGTGGATACTGATGCGGGATTAAATTAGTATTAGATCCCAATCAAAAATTCTGTATATTATTGGTACAGTCAAGAAGACAAGCAGACAATCTGGTAGTCTGTCATCTTCTTTCTATAAAAAAATACTCATCGTAAGTCGTAACGTCACTTAAAAACCACGTTGCATAATGAAATATGTTAACCGACTTTTCTTGCTGACGGTACAATATCCGCTGGGAACAATAGCTTGTGCGTAATGGCGACAACAAAACAATTATAAGATATCGATCTTGCACGTTTCCCATGGCAGTCCTTCGACCCCTGGCCAATTGTTACAAGAAAACTATCTGAACAGCGAATTAATGTTGGAGTAACTCCAGAAGTTTGAGGCATTCTCGACTAGATTAAATTTGAGGATGTAATAATGATTTCACGAGTTGCTATTTTTCTTTTTTTTTTGGAATGGTTAAATTCTTGTGGCCCTAATGGCCTTTCAAGAGTCTAATTGATCATCTGTTCAAATTAATCAATTGAATTAATAATATTTCAGTGAATTAACAACTTTAGAACACTATAGAAATATTTTAGAATGATATTTGAAAATGAAGCTAACATGACTTGGTAAAGTATTTGAAAAGTGATTAATTAATAGCCTCAATAGGCTTCGAATTAATCTTAAGTGATTTAAGATTGCCGTGTGCCATTTTTAGAACATAATAGCCCATTTGATTTAATACCTACACGAACGTGTTACAAGTGTTACAACACTAAAACATCTGCTCACCTCATTTCTGTCACAATTTACTGGTATGTTGCTAACGAATATTTTCTTGTAGTTGCGATATACAAGATTTATGAACAGTTAGCAACGGAACAAACTATACCCATACGATAATGATAAGGCCTATAATGGTATGAATTTGGGTACATTAAGGTATTGCTGACTGTACCTATTCATATTTTAAACTCTGCGGAAGTTTAGGAACAGTTTTGATAGTCTTAAAAATACGAATCTATGGCAGTTAAATAAACAGAATAGCGAGTTGGAGAAACGTAGTTAACTTTGTATTTAAACATTAGATATAAATAAAGGCTTTCCGACAACTATGAATTTCATTGTAAAATTAAAAATATATCAATCATACACATAGTTTCGAACAGATCGCTTTCAATAGTTATGTTTAAGAAAAAATATACTTATTTATTAATTGTCAACAAAAATCTATTATGGCCTCAGAAATGTATAATATACACTCAGAATATGAAAGGACTTGTAAGTAAAAAAACATGTATTTGTAAAGAAACTCGTCAAACAATCGTGTCATTAAAATCCATTTTAAATCCAAAAAACACATAATTCAATTAAGAAGTTAATATAAGCTGCTATGTCTGTGTGTCCTATGAAAACCGGTACATCTCGAAAAAATGCAACTTTTCCGGAGTACGGTTTATAGTTTTGAAAAAATCTAGGAAACAGAACTCAACGTTTTTATGAAATATACGTGTGATATGAGATTCATCTGTTATATTGTTATATTATGTTATAACGATATTGTGAAATTATTCTCTATGTTGTAAATAATATTTGACAAAATTTATCATTTGTATTAATGTGCACGATACACGGAGCTGTGTATAGTAATAGTACATTACATATTATATTATATTTCAAGAAAAAAATTCACTCGTGAAAAATGTTATCGATATCTAAGCATTTACGAAGGTGTATCACATAAAATATTCTCTCATTATTTTGATTATTTGATTATTATTTTTAATATGCTCTGCGTAAAGTTTAGAACAATGTAATTCTACTAAAAATGTATCAAAAATCACATTATTTAATAACACATTTTTAACTTGTAAAACAATTTTATATAAGAAGTATTGTTTTACACGTGAATGTTTTGAAAACATATAATAATTTCTTTGGGATGAGTTTACTAGTAATTATAACATTTCACATGCAGCGTTTCAACAAAAACTGCGTATTTCGAGTAGTTAATATCGTTTGTCACAAACATGTACCTCAGGATCAATAGCTCGTATCACAATGAGGATTAGACAAAAAAATTCTGAGTATGATGTGCACTTAAAAAACGAAAAGTGCTATAAGTTGAATTGTACAAGTATAGGAGACACAGATTGACGTAACACCATTAAAGAACTGTTTAATCAAAATGATAATTAAAAGGAACCAGTACAGCACTTTCTTCATGGAGCATTTTAGATAATTATTGTAAGGTCAACCACGGTCATTAGCATAGCACATCTCCAAGTGAAACTCGTAGTACCTGACCCTCAGCAGGTCTGCTGCCGTAAATAAAATATATGTTGTTTCTGAATAAATCTGCTTTATCTACAGTATCTTTATAAGTGGGTATATAATGTTAGATACATTTACATTTAGTTTGTTTAGTTACAGATACAAAGTTTTTTACTTACAAGTCCTTTCATGTTCAAGAGTGTGTATTGTACATTTCTGAAGCCATAATGGATTTATATACCATTCACAACATTTCAAATACACACTTAAGATTTTTTGAATTATGCCCCGTCTCATGAGAAATACGTACAAAATCGAGATTATTTTTTATTTAATGTTATTTTTAGGAAACAAACGGATACATAATATGTGAACATATACAATGTAAAATCTCCAAGTACATTTCATAACTTACTAATACCTATACTGAGATACACAATGAGAAATAAAAAAAAAATGAATGTGTATTGTATTTATTTAAATGTTTATGTTTAAAGTTTTTTTCTTATTCAGACATTACAAAATACTAATAAACTAATTTATTTCTTCGATGATAATATAGACTGAAGCCTTGAAGCAAGTACCGTCTGGTAAGAATATCAGAAAATCGTGTGTGGTGGACCGCGGAAGAAGCCTATATCCAACAGTGGAGACACACATGGAGTGGCCGATGGTTCGGTATAACTGCAAACCTCTCTTGCAGAAGGCATGAAAACTTTATGTAAAGATATATGAGCATGCTTACAAGAACGTGGCGATTCATATCTCATTTAGCCGGTGCCATAAACCTTGACGGACGCAGTAGTTGATTAATTTTAATTTATTTATTACATTATAACAACTAAAAATTACAATTTTGGAATTTTTATATAATAGGTATTTAAAAGCTTTTTGTGTTTTGGCGCGTTACGACAAATTTGCTTTTTAAAATGTAACAATTTAAATTTTTGGATATACTTACTCAGAAAGATCTCGAAGTGACTTCCTCAGAAAGTGACATACTCAGAATGTGATGTTCACAGGATTTAGAGCGCACATACATGCGTATACATATAATATAATATACTCAAGTTAGTATATCGTGTAAAGTTTAGATATGCTAGATATATTAGATAGTTTAGTATGCCCACATATACCAGTACAGGAACCACATTTGTATTTGCAAAGCACAAAGTTTCTAGATCTCGTTACCTACTTCGCAAAGTTCCTACATTCCCTCATATTTTTCCAAAGAATTGGATCCGGTTTCTCAGTAAAATGGAGCAGTAAAGATATTCGGGGGTAATGCCTTCCAGTTCCTAATATCACGTACGTGAGCTCTCGAAAAGGGATTCGGGTGATACGAGCCTATAAAGTGATTTTCAAGTACCCACTTATTAACTCAATTGAAATGCCTATTCGAATATCTTAGGCGAATATCAATCTAGGCAATTATACGATTATATACATATTCGTACATAGAGATTATAATTTTAAGTCGTTAATAAATCCATACCAACATTAACTAAACAATTTATATATATAAATGGTATTTTTGTACGACTAATGATATATTTTGATGAATTAAAACTATAGTAACAATAATATGAGGTCGTCTGTCCATCTAGCAGATGGACGTCCTCGGCTTCGTCCGCCGGTACGTGGTCTCCATTCGAGAACCCGTCTGGATGCAGGTCGCTGCCGATAGGTCTAAATGGTGGACAATGGGGGAGGCCTATGTCCAGCAGTGGACGTCCAAGGGCTGAGAAGAAGAAGAAGAACAATAATATAGAATAATACAGTTCCTAACTATGTATTAGTGGACACCGAATAAGTTGTTCCTCTGTGCCAGAACAATGAAACGTACTTCGATAGTGGTGAGAATTTAGCCATAGCATATTTCTCTTTTCTCGCCTCATTATATTATGTAAATATCTGCCAATTTCTCGTCATTCACAATTTTCAGTTTCCTTTTTCCTTCTTACTTTGTTTTTTCTAGTCTTCTCCCAAGTTTAGTAAATAAAAAAAAACTGTCAGTACAGGGTTTTTTTTTAAATTAGTTTACCATCAGCTCTTGCTCGTCTGTATTGTTGGATATGATATAAGGCTTTTAAAACTCTCCACCACACACGATCAACCGCTCTTCTCATCCAACTATAATAATTATTATTATTCCTTATAGCCATTATTATCCAGGATTGTGTGTGACGCAATTGATATCAAGAAAACATAAAAAGTACAATCGAGAAGATGAATACAAATTGACCTCGACATGGAATCCAGTGATTAATAAATTTAATAACTTCAGATGTGTCACGCAACTTTCTGGACTATGAAGACTAAATGCGGGTAGTTGATGACTCGCAACGTAGACTACCCGCCTCTTCGTCAGCTCGTGACTCTGGTTGATGCAACCCAACTGTAACGTAGAGTAAAATTTTAATAAAGTAATAAAGTCGACTTTACGCGTTACGCTTACGTTTAACGATTTTATTTTAAGGGTTGACACCCGTTTAAATAGATAAAAATAGTTTAATAGTGAAAAAACGCGAATATCTCAAATGTTATATTATTATTACCTTCTCATTTATTTCATGTATACAATTTAACTTCACTTTTCTCCCCGTTAATTGCCTTAATAGGCGACGAAGGGATAACAAAACGGCTACCAAAAGTAACGAGGAATTAAGCAGCTCTAAAAGAGTGGACTCATCAACCCACTTGTCCAGTGTGCCGTTTTAAAGCCACACATCCCTCATACACATTGTCCTGTTCATGACGAGGCCCACGTCCATTCTTCTGCCATCTCAAAAAAAGTTTAGCAGTGGACTATAAAAGAGCTAACTTAACAATTTAATAAATAAACAAAATTATTAAAAAGCAATACAAAACGTTAAAAAAAAATAAGACGATAAAAGTACAACGAATGTTTTACTTGTATTTTATTTTCTTTTACGGTAGTAATTAAATGCCCTTAGAAAAGTATTAGGGCGTATTTATGAGTGACGGAACTCAATGCAAATCTAAAATTGTTGATAACCGCAGAAGTTAGCAATTACGGCAGTACCTACAGGAAGTTAGCATTACGTATCTGTTTACATTACAATATTTCGTAGTTTTAGCTCAGTGATATAGATAAAATATAGTAGAGGATCTCGATACAAATATTTGAAAATAGCGAGCACTTGTTGTTTTTGGGCTATCCATCACGCGGACCTAGTGAGATACAACACATGACCAGATTTTTTCATTTCTCGGCCATGCGGGTTTCCTCGCGGAGATTCCCTTCAGTGCCGGACTAGTGATAATTTAAAAATCCGTACTTAATCAGTAACTTTAGTGCGGGCCGAGGAATTGAACTTACGATTTCACGAATGAGAGTCGAGAATAGATATACCTAGGGTAACAGCGTTAAAGCTCATTTACACAAGGAGAGTTTCTCTATCGGTTCGGGCGATAATATTGTATACGATTCTCGTATACGAGCAAACTTCGTATGAGTTTATATGATGATAAAAACTCGATAATATACCAGAGATAACAATGATCACATGATGATAACAGTTGTTTATACTAGCTTTTACCTATTTTCTCGCCTGTACACGTTCGAGAAACTTTCCCTGTGTTAATGAGCCTTTAGGCTAACAACGAATAGCGAGAACCGCAAAGAAATTAACAGCAACAATACTTATTTGCTCTTGTAGCCAATATTGTAACCCTTTATGTAGTTTAACGTTACTGCCACAGATACATGTTCAGTGGTTATAGCTCGCCCACACTAGATAGTCTAGACGGAGGGGGGAGAAGCTAGACTGGCTCGATTAGACGTAATATCCTGCCAATATTGCTTTTAAATATCAGGACTTACTTGCCAGGAGATTGCGAGATCAGATACGTAGTAATTTATGAAATTGTAAATACCTAAGAACTGGCTGGCGACATCGTCGAGCCTCATATCTAATATCCGCTAAAATGTCATAAGCAGAGTGGTCGGAATAGGGAGTGCCATTATAAGGGATTTTTTATTTTTGATTTAAAGGGACTTTATTCATAAATTGCGAGATTGTTAATGGATAGTTAAAAGCTATGGAATTATATCGGTAGATTCCAATTATCCACTTACATCTACTGCTGGACGCGGGCTTCCTCATGCACATTGTCTCGTGAATGACGGATGGCCAAGCGGGTTGGCGGGTCCACTCTTTCATAGGTGACGTACTTCCTCAGCGCTTATGGTGGCCACTTGCTTATCCCTTAGTCGCCTTTTATGACACCCACGGGAAGAGATGGGCTGGCGCTATCCTAAAGCCGGCCCCACACCACACCGCATAAATCATACCACAAATCATGAAATCATTAAATTTCATTTCTTTCATAACTAACATATTCAAACTAATTGGCTGATTGGCTACTATTCATTAGGGTTTGGCGGTCAAAATGTACGGTGACTTACAATACCGAAACGTGGCCTCTGATTCATAAGTTCAAAGGGTTCTGCGAGCTATAAAGCGAGCCATGCTTGGAGATTCTTTACGGGATAAGATCCGGAACGGAGAGATACGCCAAAATACTAAAGCCACCAACATAGCTTGTAGAATCAGCATGCTGAAATAGAATGTAATTTAGAATTCACTTGTCTTAGGTATTTACTACATTCGCGTGTAAATGTTTTGACACGGTATTTTCTTTTATTATAACAAAATGTTGTGCATTTTCTACGTGCAATGAATCACCACTGCGTATGACACAATATACAATTATGGAATCTTCCAAAATTAAAAAAAAAAAAAATGTTCGTAAATCTTTAAATGCTAAAACCTTTTTCTATTCATTTAAGATTATAAGCATTAGGCCAAACTTAACAACTTCAAAAATATTAGTAATTTCGGTTCGTTTATTTATAGTGATCAAAGGAATGAATATTGAAACCCTTCCCCAGTACACAGGACTATTGAAGGTTAAAAAGGAATTGTCTGGATAGGCAGTAATCTTTTTCCATTTGCGTTATATGCCTTAATTTAATTTATCAGTATTTTGGTCTTGAAATAAACTCGAATATAAGTATTTTAAGATTCATATTTTATAACTGCTGAATAATATAAAGTTTGAAACACTAGAACTTGCATTTGAAAATTTTTAAATTGTAAAAGAACAATATTGTAAGTCACCATACTTTAATATGCGTAAGCAAATGTTACTTCGTGATTATAAATTAATATTTGCTTATAATGTCCCTCTGTTGGATATAGTAGAACTTTAGGGGTTCTGTCGGGTTCTGATTTGGTTGGCTATTGAGTTAGGTTGCGTGTTCGTATTTTTATTGAGACACTTAAAATATCTTACAAATACTTTACTTTACACGAATACAATTACCAATAACGGTTGCACAGATTGGTGAGCAGAGCAGGGCCGTACAGTACCGCTTGACCTCTACTGCTGAGTTAACAAAACACTGTGTCTCTAATTCGACACAGTGTCAACGTCATGTCGATACTGTGTCCCTTACAGACCTTCCCTAATACATCAATAGGAGAGACATTCGGGCCTTGTGCTGATTGGTGAATACACAAGCTCCAGGCTTTTTATTAATTCTCGTGTAATATAGGTGCTCTCAGGATGTTCCTTCACCGCCGTGCTAGGGATTAAAAAAAAGAAATGAATTAAAAATCTTCCTTAAGTAGAAATACAGTGATGCGAATCGGAGATTTAGAAATCACCCAGAATATCACCACTCTGATCGTGCTGATAAACAGTAATCACATAAAATATATGAAATAATTCTGCAATTTTTTATAAAATATAAGAATTCTGTCTAGGTTTGGAGTCAGCTTTTCAAAATTAGGGACGGTAAATAAGAAAGTTTCAATGTACACTCGGTGAGTTTGAATTGGCAAGTTCCCAACATGCAGGTTCAGGTCCGACTGGCAAATGCCAATATTTACATACGAAATGAACTATTTCATTCCCCTGGGCTCTGACTGTAAACACACAATTTTCCAAACCCGCAGTAAGTTGTTTGTGTTCCGAAACATTTCTAAAAAGTTTGGTCTTATGATTTGCAAATGTTTTTATAATTACACTTCCATCGAATATGGTTCTCTGTACTATAAAAAGCAGTGTAATAAAAACTGTTTATAAATCAACTGAGATTTGAAGGTGGAATTGTCGTCTAATGGGTAACATACTGGACATTTGCTGTCGGTTAGCTTGATTGGCACGAGCCCATCTCCTCGCGTAGGTTACCACAAGTGCTGAGGAACTAAACTACCTCTGAAAGAGTGATTCGCTAACCTACTTAGCTAGTGTACCTCAGAACCATACACCCCCCAGGCCCATATGCACGAGACAATGTCCGGCGGTGGACGACAAAAGGGCCTGGTTACGATTGTTTTAGCAACATACCGAGTATTGTTACTTACAAAACTTCTTATTTCTAAATTCCGCAGAACCCTATTATTATGTCCTTACAACTTCACCCTGGTTAAGCGGGTTGGCAAGTAAACTCTTTTAAAGGCGGTATAGTTACTCTGACCTTGTAGTAGTGGCTTTGTGTTCCTTTACTAGTATTTTACAACACCTACGGAAAGAGATGTTATAGTGCTAAGTTCTAAGAGTTTTAAAGATATCTTGCCGTATGGCAAGAATCGCTTTGCAAATCGAATAAGTATACATTCGACCTTCGTACGTTAGATAGCCACTGGAAGGCTTGTTTGTACATAAAACAATATCGGGCATTATTAATCTTACTTATTATTAATTAATCTTACCCACTGAGCTATGGCACAAACATTTTTGGAAGAAAATTATCATTTTCATAATTTTCTTCGGATAGACTTTAATCTATAACAGACAAAAGTAATCCGAACCTTTAACGTCAAAGCGGCAAGGTTCTTGTTTACATCTGTAATTTATAATTCAGAACCCAAAGCTAGTAAAAGGGAATTAAATGAAATTAATGTTTTAATGTTAATTAGCGGCGCACTGTTTTCGTTAAATTTATAATTAGCTTTTGATTAATAAAGCGTAACTTTGAGCCAATGTACGTGGAATTAATTTAAGTCGCACGTGATTGAAACAAAATAATATTTGAATACATTTGGAAGAACTCACATGGAAAACTATTTCAGCTTCTAAAGACCCATTGTAGGGCACACATCTCCCCCAATAAATCACTGGGGGTTCCGGACCATAATCTACCAACGTGAATTGGTGAATATACATGTAGATTTTATTTAAAGTGGGGTTCCTGACGATGATTTTTCTTTACCGCCGCTCGTCTCACATTGGGCTCGATAAATATAAGATAAATCCTAATATGATAAATATAAGGAATTTAAGGACAGAAATTAATTGAAATGTGTAAAAATCTTCATATACTTACAAGACTGTAGTTTTGATACTTAATATTTAGAAACAGTGGACATGCAAATGTCAGTAAAGGATTGAAGTACGTCTTATAAACATCGAATTTTTAATCATAATTCTGTCATATTATACTTATTTTTGTCTGTTAGTTCGGAGTAACGGCAAAGAGAGCCTAGTATAATTTAAAATTGAGTTTAATAAAAAGTCTTGATAGCAACGTTAAAATCTAATAAATTGTAATTAATTAGGTTCTACATGATTTGGTTTAATAAGAAGAAAATATATATTTAACACTCTACAAAAACCCGCAAAACTAATATATTTTTAATTACTTCAAATTTAATAAATTTTGAATTAATTTAAAAAATATATTTTGAAAAAACGTTTTCGGAGCCCCATTTTAATGAGTGTCAGACATGCACTTAATTTGTTTAGTTTACTTTCCTTTAAAACAATCTCGCATTTTCTTAAGCGTTTTGTAATACGACACTGAACCTAATTATGTAATATCGACACATGTGCAGTGATAGCATTTAATCCTAAACGTACTGGAAAATGTATTCAAAAGAAACTGATATCGCTGTTAACTTTGCGGAATGCGGTCAAACTCATTTCTGTATCGGATATAAATAGGCAGTTTTGTTTTCATTTGTGTATTGTAATTTGATAAAATATTCACAGTAAATTAAATTTTTAAATTAAATTAAAAATTAACCTTCACAACTACTTTTTTGGTATTGGTGGCAGTTGAATTAAATTACCTGATGGTACATCGATACCTTCACTTATGACATTCTTTACTCATTTCACATTAAAAAAAATATATATCATTCGTCCAATGTAGCAAACCCAGCGTTAATTGTTCAATCGGCGAACGCTCCCTCTCGTAATTGGTTAATAGTCGAAGTCACGTGACTTTACTTTTTTCTTAACTTGAACAGAGATTAAACCCTATAAAAAGTAATTGGAGCGCGGGATGCGCTCCGAAAACTACGCATTCCGATACGTGGTCTCCATTTAAGGACTGGTTTGTCCCATTGGTTCTGGATTTTGCAGCAGAAATGACCTGCTCATTACAACTTGAGCTTATTAGTTCTGTTAACAATGTCCGTGACTTTAGTTCTTGTCGATTTTGCTCGTTTCGAATAAGGGGTTTAAAAATTACTTCCCATTTGTTAACAACACCTGAGCAGCAACAATATTGGTTAGTAAATAGAAACTGTAATAATCCACCTACATTAATTGTTAAAATAAAAAGTATTATGACCAATTTTGGGACAAATATACATAATTACATTAAATTGTTCGTACACGTGTCGGTACAAACTGTACCAACGGTTGTCCACGACACAGGCTTTGCCTAGTACTGAGGCCACATTATCACAGAGATAATATAAATTACAAATTGTACGAGAATGGTAGTACAATTTTGTTCAAACAAAATAGATTAGTCGATCTTACAACACCATCAATGTTACAACAACAATAATGTCGGTTTACATTATCGACTATCGATAAAATCTTCAACACCGGATGTCTGTGTCCGTCACTTCGCAACAAAGAAAAATACTTCAAATGTCAATCGTGCACGCGCGGACCTTGCATAAACAGTTAATTGTTACGTCTGAAAAATTATTATATTACATATAAAAACTAGATTTATAGATCACATATAACCTTCAAAGTTAATGAATGTGAGATAGCGAACACAATTCGGTATCACTTACCTTGAAGGAATTAATTCACATAGTTTATATTAGTTATTAGATATACTTTTGTTCCGTTGTATAATGGTAACACACTTAGGCGAAACGGAAACTGATTTCATAATTATATACTCATGAATAACATTCTATTGTTTGAAGTTGCTAGTCCCTTGGAAATTTAGGTAATTTGCTGAAGTTTCTTGTTGAGCATTTCGGCGTTAAAGTTTTATCTCTGAAGATATACTCATATGTATAAAGTAGGTAAATACACGTATGCTTAGATGTAGCTGTAATTAATTATAGGAATGTGTACGCTTTTCATTATTATTGTTTTTTATTATTTTATTTATTTATACACTTCGTTGCACACTATTGTACAAAAATGTGAGCTAAATGTATGAGCTGGTGCATCGTAAAATGAGAGGTTCAATTGGAAGGTGCCAGAAAGATTTAAATGCGATGAGGAGGCTCCACTGCTGGAGAAATACAGTTAGGAATCAGGTGCATGGCCATACTTGACTCTCATCTAGCTATTATATCTTCTTATTATTATTATTTCCTTTAAGTCTTCCTTGTCCTGCTCTTGGAGTAACGGATAAAACCGCGTTAAATTATAATTGAAGAAGTAAGAGCAACTAACTTATTGGCCGACAACTTTTATCAGACATTGTGTTTCTAGCTACAAAAGTTATAAATTAGGTCAAACTCGATTCGATCTACAATACAACTGAACAGAATAACATAAAACCCTTATCAAGCCGGCTTCGGATAGAATACTACTACACTATTGGGAACAAAAACGACTGTAATTTATCACGACCTTAAAGCAAAGTCGGTTTTGCCCACAGCGCCAATAACAACCAATCAACCCGACACACCCTCTTTTGCTTACCTTGTTTTTCTGTTATGGGTTTCTAAATAAAGCAAGCTTGTTTTTAAATAGTGGAGGATAATGTTAGTTGGCTACTGCCCCCCATGGACACCTGCAACCCCAGGGTATTGCAGTATACAAGTGCGCCGCTAACCTCACAAAATTCTATTCTACGGAATAACCAGGCTCTTTTTTTCGTCCAGGCCTCTTCATGAACATTGTCTTGCGCATGAGGGATGTATATCCCAGCGGATTGGTGAGTCCACTACTTTAGAGGTGGTGTAGTTCCTCGGGGCTTGTGGTAGCCGCTTTGTAATCCCCTAGTCGCCTGTTACGACTCCCAAGGGCAATGGGGTATAAGGCCTATTCTAATGCCGGCCGACATCACACGCCCAGCAATTGACCTTTGACTCTTTATTGATTTATTTTGTTTAAAATTTCACCGGTGGCCCTCCGCCGTTGTTCAAGTTAAGCAGCTATTTTCTACTCGTATCAAATAATAGCTATTTTAATTATTTATTACCATCGGTCTCCTTAGTGCTGGTTCCTCAAGTGGGTCGATAGGAATGAAATTATTTTATGCCTACTGCCCCCTTGCCTTTTTCAAGTTGGCCTTTTCATTTCCTTTGCTTTTTACAAATACTAAACGTTATCTTTGCCATAAGTGAAGTTGAACACGTAACAATTCATAATATGCTAAACTTTCCAAACCAATACATTCCAGTCTTTATTACTATTCCATTAAGGTGTTCATAGCTATTGCTTAACCGTTTAATTATTTTCCACAGAACAACTTATTAGCCCGTGCCAAAAACTTAAAATAAGAAATACCGAGATTTTTATTGTGGATGATTCTGACTGTTTTTTGGAAATATTTTTAATACATTAACGGAGCAAACTTGGCATCTGACCTAAATGTAAATTATGAGATTATTGATAGAAATAACAGGAATTTTGAGCACTCAATATTCTGAAAATTTTAAGAAAATATTTCCTGAAAAAATCAACAAGATCTTCGTGTATCCAAAAATAAGATATTTTTGTAAAATATCAGATTGGTATCAAATGTGAATATAAATGGTGATTCATCTTTTATTTTATTTTTTTATTTTATTCTTATTTTTCGAAGGTATAACGGCATCAATCAAATTTGACTAACTTATCATGATGATAAATTAGGATACATTAAAAGGAAAACAAAGTACTTTAAATCAAATAATAACTAATTTTGAAATGGAATAATATTATTTTTTATTGGGTACAGTTTAAATGTAGGTACATGCTTTTAGATTGGTTTCATCATCGATATTGGATTAGACTGGATGACACATTATACGTTCTTATCAAAGGAACCTGGTTGACAGCTTCTAGAGGGCGCGAAACAGTCGACGAGAGGTTTATAACAAGGTCAAATTTGAAACTTAATTACTACGTAATAAGAATTATCCAATTTCAAAACACATATGAATAAAGGTATTTGAGAGCTACTGAACATAGAACACTGCCCTAGAGTGCTTGTAAAACATATGTAGTATGTAATTCTCATAGCGATGGTTTCCACAAATCCCTCTTTAGTTGGGAAAACTGGACTTGGGAAAAAATCCAGCAAGTAGCTTGAAATGTACTGCATTTCCTACTTTATCGTATTTCCCCAATGTACGTACGTGTTTCGGTAGTGAGTGAGTGCAAGAGATATTCACATCCCATCCTATCCTTCCCCTTTTCCTAATCATTTGGGGGCGTGCTAACGTTTGTTATTCTGCACTGGTGTTGATAAAATTGTTAATGAAAATAATTTCCTCAGCCACAATGACGTAATCTATACATATAATAAAATCGTTACAGAGCCATGGAAGTACATGGATGTAGATGGATGAGTCTGTACATGGAATATTTAAAAAAAATGCATTGTACATTAATGAATGATACAGAGTTCAAAACAAAATTGTTTGTCTGTCTGTCTGAATGCATATCACGCAGAAACCATTAGAAGGCATTATAGAGTTCCCACAGAAATCAAGCGCATGTGCAAGAATTCGCTGACACTGCTAGTTTGTTGATAGAAGCCGCAAATCAAGGTTCATTCCCCGCACTCTCTTGAGTTTCCTTGATTACAGAAAATACATTGTGCGATAATTTTGTGATTGAAATCGTTGACAATACATATTCGCACGCTTGTTTTGTGTGTGTACGCAGTAGCACTTGTATTGTGTTTTTTATTCAGGACAGGAACTATTTATCTGGGTGTAGGTAGATAAATGTGTAGGATAATAGTGTAGGTAGATGGGTGTAGGTAGATACTGTAATTAAAAAGAATACAATTTGATCCTTTCTATACATAAAGATATGACTGAAGTGACTATTATACCTATTAATAGATTATAAATATAGGAGTACAGTTTAATTTAAATAGATACTTTTATAGCAGTATACATACATTTACATATAAAAATAATGACATACATAATATAGTAAATACAAACATACATATTGCATATACACGCATACTTTATATAAAATAGATATACGTGCATACATACTAATATAATCCATAACTTAACAGAAACATTTAATTAAGAGGGCAGAGCAAAACAACGAACAGAGAATATGAATCAACTAAGTGGGATGCTTTAAATATGACTATATCTACATATGAGGGAATGACATCCCGGAGCAATCTTTGAAAATTATATAGATTGGTAAACCTTTGGCGGTAAGGCCGCCTGTTGCACTTTTCGTATTACTTATTTAAATTATCTTTTTGCAACATGTACAATAAGTATCTATCTATTCCGCACACTTTTTTTTCTTCATATATGTACAATTACAATTAGCACATTCTGCCAATGTGAAGGTTTCTTCGTAATAAACAATTTCAAAGATTAAAACGTATCCTGTCAATGTAATCCTATCATTTATGTGATTATAACAAACACCACGCACGAAAAAATCTTGAAGTTTAATAAATTATCACTATTAAGCCACTAACGCCCAATACACAATTTTTACAATAATCAAACAAAAACTAAACTTCACTTCTTGAGTTTCCGCCAAAAAGTCAACAACACACTTACGAGTTTTGGTGTTTAGTTACAAGTAAATACGGTAGTTTGTTCGACCTTTAATTGAATAAATACCTATACAAATATTTGATGATTTAAACCAACTTAATTGTGACGTTATTTGAGTAAAAGAACCTTATTTTCGGATGGATTTATTGACTTTGGCTAAGATTTTCAAACTAGAAAATTATCTAACTTTGAAAAACAATAAAAAATGTTATTTTTAAAAAAATAAAGATTTAAGTCGTTGTTGTCAGATACTATCACAATAATTTTCAATAATACATTTATAAAACATTCGCGATCACCATCAATAAGCACTGAGCCCGCATGAGGGATCATGGTCCGAAACCTCCTTAGTACTTTATTAGGGGAGGCTTCTGCCATCTAGTGGCATGTTATAGGCTTATATCGATGGATTATAATCTCTATACATATAATAAACAGTAACGTTGACTAAATATATTGCAGTTAATTGAGAACTTAATGTCAATTGTAACTTAGTAAGTAAGTAAATGTAATATTTGTATATTTATTATTCTTAGAACTTAGAACTTATTTCTTAGAACTTTCTTAGAAATCTTATCTTAAAATATAAGCAAACATCAACACTTATTCTTAATATTGTTTTAACGTCTGTAACAACGATATTACGAGTGTTATATCGTTTTCCCTTTTATGTGTTTAGTGTTATGTCTTTTAATATCACTTGAAATGTCTTCGTTGACAACTATCTCTATTAGGTACAGTGAAATCAACGAGACATGAGCTTTGCGTGTGTGTGAGTGCACACCGATAGTCTACAATGCGAGCCATTTCGACAATCGGATTGGACATTTCGGCACACACCCGCGTGAGTGTGAGTGGGCAGATTTGCATCTGCAAACTCTCGTTAATTTCACTGTGCTCTTGTAAATAAACACTTTCCACGAATAATACGGATAAAGAGTACTTACTTGTATGTGAACAAATAGAAACATTTCATTACTTTATGCCACCGTCCCCAGGGTTTTTATTACCCACTGCTGGACATGGACATCCTTCATACATTGATACATTCATGGACATGCTCAACATGCTGCATCGTGTGCTTTCAGAAAGGGATAAACTTTTAAATACGGACGTCAGATCGTATTTTCTTACTGAGCACACTGATTTTGAAAATAATACGTGTATCTTCTGAAAAACATTTCGCTGGACGCCAAAATAAATGTTTTTCTTTTTCTGTCAATAAATGCTTTCTGGGACAATGCAATGCAATGCGAAAATGACACTACCATTTTCGCCTGCAGTTTACGTAACTCTAGCACGTGCATTCGGTACTTTGGTCAAGCATGCTAAGCATATTAGATCACGAGCAAGTATACACAGATAAAAAGTAATTTAGAGCATGCTACTACTAAAGCTTTCCAAAAGCTTGTTTTAACAAGCACATGTATTTCTAGTCATACCTACTATATCCATGCGTATTCGTTATTTTCGTTATCCCATTTACGACACAAAAACATTTAAGGGCGAATAAAAAGTTTTCATGCTCAGTAGGCAGTTCGATTGGTGATATAAACCATTTCTGTTATTGCATAAATATATAAATTAAATAATTAAATTTAAAGATATTCGGTAACTACATAGGAAGGAGTATTTCATTATTATTATTTGTCATCAATTTTCTTTTCTCACCAATCAATATAAAGGAATACATCTCATATGAATATGAATATATGTTTTGAATATGACCGGGAGGTGCAAACTTCACTTCACTGATTTACTATTTGGTGTAATGAAAACAAACGACCTAAATATTTGTACAAAAAAAAGTCTTGGTCTCATACTAGTTGCATGTATAAAAAGACTAGAGGTGCTCCTTATCTTGAGCGTCCTGAGCACAGAACCGCTGCTTTCCGCGGGAGATTTCGTTACCTGGCAACTAAATATCAACACTAATGTTGATATTCTAATCACACTAATCAGGCGCTAACACCTGAAGGTTTTTTGGTAGTGTGTTTCTGGTTATATGTTTGGTGTACAGTAAAGGCTCGCGCATGGTACGGCGGGCCGCACCACATTGCAAAAATCCTCCTGAATCATTTTCATTCATTTGTATAAACCATCGCACATTAGAGGCGAGCCCCATTGCGCGAGCCTTTAAGCGTCTATTTATCTATATATTTTATTTAGGTCACTTTTATGAGATAGTGAAAACAAATCGCCAAATATTTTGAATACTAGCAAAATGGGCATTAATCAGAAATAATTAATTGTTCATCGTTAAATTCTCGATAAATAATTATTTACTGTTGCTTGTAAAACGTTTTTATCGTAATTATAATCTGCAATTCGCGTTAATGGATGTGACAAAAACCGCTAAACGCAACACAACAATTACTGTGTTGCATAGCTCGGGAAAGAGATCTGTTGTTCCGTTAGGAAAAAATATACGTGTATAAGATATTCGCTTGTACAAAAACTAATTGATGGTTGGACGCCAGTTACTCGCATGACAAACTTTTCGTGCGTCACGCCGCGTTCATCAATTAAAAAATAATTGAGAAAATTGGTTGGTCAGTTTGCGATAGCTTTTATTTTTAAATAAGTAAAGCTATTTGCAATATGAAAATAATTAATAAGTAAGTTTCTGTGTTACTACTTAAGTACGAATTTTAAAAAAAATGTCACTTGCACGGCAGTGAGGAGAAACATCGCAAATCCAACACCAATCCGCACTACGCGTAATCCGCCACGCGGACCCACCGCGTGGTGGATTACGGCCCGAACCCACCCAATGATTTACTAGGCTCCCATAGTAAATCCAGTCCACTGCAGGACACAGGCTTCCGCCTATGCCCCGCAGTGGGACGTTATAGGCTGATACAGACACTTAATACATGAATACATAGTACACCAAAGAATACATGAAAGTGACGCATAAGTTTAAACAAATGGTATACAAAAGGTAGTTAGCGCTAAAGCGATCTCTTCCAGGCAACCTTTGGGAGGGAGGAGATGTACGCGTACATAAAAATACTTAATAAGTATTTGTTTCCAGTAATATAATTATTAGAAACAAATATGTAATAAATATATTTATATATATGTACTATATATCAATAAACCAAGAAATACATTCATATTAAAAATAATATATAATAAATAATAAATTAGATTGCTGTGCTGGCAACACTATTTCTGTTTTGCGGTTAATTTTGATATCGATACGGATGCCAAAAACTGCAAAATATATCTGAAATAATTATTTTATAAAAAATTGTATCTGTCCCATTCGCACCCTCTAATGAAAGACAAAAAATTCGCCCTGCTTCGTACAAAAGCTATGATTTTGAAAATACAATTATACTGTATATTTTGTGACAAGTTTTCTTAATGTACTTTATGATTATTTATGGGATTTATTTATATAATAACTACGTGCCTGTTTACTTATCGGTTTCTGGCTGAGGTATATTAATATATGCGAATAAATCAGATTACTTATGTAATTTTAAATTTCATTAAAACTAAGTTGCGAAATACAGAATACATAATTATAAACGAATATAATGTTTAAAATAATTTCGGCAATATTTTATTTCTTGCCTAAACATTATCAAGTCCATCAACATTATCGTGATGGTGACACGAGCGCCATGTAAAAGGTGCTGGCAGGACGGATATAATACCTAGGACCCACTGAAAGTTTTGCGTACCTGGCCTACCACAAATATCTGAATATGGAATTTGGTAAAATAAAACAATTCAGGTTTTCAAAAATAGAACACAATTTAAATTTGTGGGAAATTGTTATTCAATATCAAAAACAATTCAATATCAATTTGAAATTGAGAAGTCTCAGTCAAAATGGAATTGGAGCGAAAAGATTTTCGAGCCATGATTTTTCACGATTTTAAATGTTCATTAAATGCGAATGAGTGTTGTTCTCGACTTCAAAGTGCTTCTGGTCTTGAAGCGCCACATGTGAGCACCGTGAGACGTTGGTACGACGAGTTCAAACGAGGGCGTGTTTCACTCAGGGAGGAGATTGGGGAAGGCCGCCCATCAACGGCAGTCACCGAAGAGAACGTGGCTACCATCAAGCATCTGATTGAAGAGAACCGACGTATCACTTACGAGGAAATTAGGCGTCAAGTGGGGATCGGTATGAGTCAAATTGAAAAGATCCTGCATGAACATCTAAGGGTCAGGAAGGTTTGTTGTCGATGAATCCCTCGTGAACTCACTACAGAGCAAAAGCGGGCGCATGTGGTCTGGTGCTAGGATATGCTCCGAAAATTCAACCACGGATGTTCAAATTCCGTCTATGATATCGTGACCGGGGACGAATCTTGGATCTATTGCTATGAGCCAAAAAGAAAGCAACAATCTTGCGAATGGGTCTTCGAAGGAGAGAACATTCCAACCAAATCTCGACAGACGAAAAGTGTTGGAAAACAAATGATCGCCTGTTTCTTTTCCAAGTCTGGTCACGTGGACACTGTTCCACTTCAAGAACAAAATACTGTTAATTTGGAACGGTATACAAGCGTTTGTCTGCCAAGTGTTCTGGAAAAAATTCGCGTGAGACGCCCGAAAAGCCATATCATTCTTCATCACGACAACCCGGCTCCTCACACCGCGAAGAAAACAAACGCCTTTTTGTGTACGAAGAGTGTCGAGCTTATGACTCATCCGCTATACAGTCCACACCTGGCACCATGCGACTTCTTCCTATTCCCGAAAATCAAGGGTTTGATGAGCGGTTTAAATTTTACGGACGCAAACGAGGCGGTGGTGGCGTTCAACAAGCACGTAAATGACATGCCCTCCGATGAGTGGGCCTCCTGCTTCCAGAAGTGGTTCGAGCGTATGAAAAAGTCTGTCAAACTCAAGGGTGAATACTTCGAGAAACAATAAACATCTTACTTTTAAAATAAACCATTTTTTATTCTAGTTACGCAAAACTTTCATTGTGCCCCACGTAATTCTTTTTCGTAATCATTCATTCATAATCGACTTTAGAGAAAAATTCAATTGAATTGTTAAATAATACAATTTTAAGCAGTAAGGTGATAAATATGTGGAACTTACGAGTAGTAGGTAGTGTTTATATTTGAGCAAAACATAAAATATATAGATACACTTGTGAAAGTATATAAGTAATGTGCTTAGTTTTTAATATTGAAGTTTATTCGTGAAGTTTGAAGAAGGATACTTTCTACTTTTATTGTATCAAAATTAAAAATAATGTGACACAATTTTAAAGTTCTAGTTTGTTTAATATTGGACAGCCTGGCTCCGAATGTAAATAGGTGAATAAAGTAGATATATAATTATAATTCCAGAACATCCCGGACTTTCAGCAGAAATAGGTGGAAAGGTTAAAGGTCAAAGCCAAGTGGAGTTAAATGTCAAACCGGGGCGGCAAGAACCGATATTTTTGTCATAATTTTTGTGCTTACCAGTAGATCCACTTTTGCTTCGTCCCGGATATCAGCATGATAAGGAATTTACGTAATAAAGAATATTTTCTATTGAAAGTATGATTAAACATATTGAATTGTTTGTTTCTCGACAGATTTTTTTATAAGTGGCAATGGGGTAGATTGTGGCAGTACGTTGCATAATATTTTAAGTACCTTTTCGCCGTCTCGTTGCCAGTTTCAATTACCGTAACCGTAATCAACCCGTTTCGCATCACCTGCTGATCATGAGAACATGGGAACAAGACAATGTGTATGAGAGATGTGTGGTCTTTAAATAGGTATTACTTCCATTCCATTAAATTGGCGTGTTTGATTGTCCTCGATGATTAGGAACACAAATTGCTTTTTAACAAATACAAGAAAGCCTTGGTACCAAAAAAGTGCAATTATTTCTAAACAAAATATACTGTCTCAGGCAATTTGTATATTTCTTAATGATAATAAGAACGACGTGTAAATTATGTAGAAGGCCTTGCACTAAATAAAATCGAACGGCGGTGAGGATGTAGATACTGGACAGTGGTAATTTAGCTGATGTCATGAATATGGACCACCGCTCGGTGACTAATGTACTTATTACGCAAGATCAGGTGTTAGTTAGTGGTAATTATGATTAGTTTCAATTTAAAGTATATTACCTACTGCATATTGATAGTGTATCATCATAAAAATTTTCAAAAAAATTCAAAAAACGTCTTTAAAAACACAAATGTTACGAACAATGGCATCTACCAATGGCACCATGTGTTTTTATTTTGCGGTCCATCCGCACTTCCTTGACACAGAGCCGCTGCGTACTGTGCAATTTTATACCGAAAAAGTGGTAAGAGACTTTATTTAGTCGAAAAGACACTTTATACGGCGAACCCGAAAGTTGTGCAATGAACTGCTACGATATAAGTACATTTTACATTTTACCATTTTCCTATAAGTACATTTTACCATAAGTTAGATTGACGCGCGCCCGTGAATTGAAAGGATTATAGCATCAACAACAATCTTTGCAAGCGATTATTTCAATTAGGACAGTCATTTTCTTTAAGCTGTGTTGCATTGTATTTTGCGTTCAATCATTCGAATCGCTTGTTACAAATTTCTAAGCGAGACGATAAGCGGCTTTATTATGCTTTGTTGAGCGAGTGTACACTGTTGATGTTCTATAATGTACTTTGTAGAATATAGAGCATAAAGAATAATTCCAGTTTTTAATATTTAGATTTCATTATTCCTATAATATACGGGTTTCTTAATTAACATTTTTCACAGTGGCGTGCATTTCATACAAGCAAATAAGCAAAACCAATGATTTGGTTATCTGAGCTAAACCTACTGAAGAATTAGCCAACAGAGCGTTTTTTAAACTATATTTGCGTTTGTGAAGAATTTATGACAGTGATTTTATTTAAGTTATAAGTTATTTTCGTTGACCTAACTGAACAAATTTATTTATTTTATTTTAGTAATTGATAATGAACTGCAAAGGAGTTTGTATTTGTGCGATCACTTAATTTATGGCTGCTTTAGACATAGCCTACATATTGTAGGCTAAACAATATGTAGACTTGTTCAATTGATGAATTAATGAGTTCAACTATTGAACTAATGTGTTAAAGCCCACAAAGATTTGAGCCTGAATATGTACTAACTCTGGATTTTTTTCTAGCGTGAAAGAGAACATAATTTTACCGCAGATAACAAATAACAAATAACAGCAAATAACAAACCAAGTCGATCACTGAAATTCAGGCTTCCTCAAAAAAGGAGTGGGACTAAATAAATAGTAATTGAGGTGAATGCGTTTTATGAAAGGGATCTCTTAAAACATAATTGATTGGTTTGTTGTTTGTGAATAAACATTGCTGAATTTTAAAACGTCATAGAACCATAGTTGTATGGTTTTACAAAAGAAATTCAGAACTCAGTGCAGATACCGACGGATTTCACGCGATCATACGCAAGATTGGTGCGTCTAGAGTTACCATTTCATAAAAGATAGATGCCTGTCTAGGATGTCAATAATGCCTGTTTTTTTAGGCAAATGCCTGTGTATAGTACAACAAAGTATTTTATAAATTACATATTTTATTTTAATGAAAAGCAGGAATCATCGAATTACTAGCAATAAGGTGTTAAATAGAAAGAAAGAGAATATATTTATTCAATATCACAACACCATAATTACATATGTATATTAATAAGTGATACATTAAATAAAGATATAAAATATCTAAAATACTGCGTGTCGCGACAACAAAATGGAACTGGCTCAGCAAACGCTGCAGATAATCCACATCACTGATATTCTGCTAGCTTAGAGGTGCACACACACAAATAAAAAAGTAGTTACACACCCTACAGTATTTATTGTACAAAGTAAATTGATGATACTTTTCTGATGACGTAACTTTCCAAAGTCCTTCTTCCAACATATAGAAATAAAAGTCTTTACGTGTAATGTTCTTAAAGTTTTCTTTAGTCAATTTTCACCGCTTTCATATCTTTACTGCTATTCTATCTTATTCTTATTCTATCTTTCTATTATTGCTTTCACCGCCTCGATTGTTAACCCGTTTCTTTATTTACTCTACTGGGGTGTTGATGAGAGCAAATATATGTTCAACATTTGCATTATGTGCCAATATGCAAAATATAAACGGACAGATTTTTAAAAGTTCTGTGAGATCATCAATTGTACTCCTTTCAGTTGTAAATTGTAGTGTTGAAATGTAAACAAAGCGTTTCGGGCGTCCTGACTGTGCAACAGGCGCAGCGGTTTGCGGCCATCAAGAGACAGTGCTTTCGTGGACAGAAACTGAACGAAACTGAAACTGACCAGAATGACGGAAACTCATTCGTGGAGTCAGGTGGACCCACAAATTTTCAAAATGCCTGTGTCTGACCACTGCGGCCACAAGCCCGTCTGGAGCTTCAAATGCCTGTCAAATGCGGCAAACGCCTGTTAAATGGTCAAATATAAAGTCATAAAAATCATTGAACGAATATGTTCTCTTGTTAAATTATTTTTTCCGCAAAAACTTAATTTTAAAATTGCGCCAGTAATAAAAAACAAATGTCAGCTTGAAAAATTTAATGGTGTTAGCAATGAGTTTCATTTTCAAAATTTGTTTTATTCTATCATATTTTACAGTAATTCAGTTCCAAGAACTTTTAGTTTGCTACTTTCATTCACCATTGTCATATATGAAAAGGAAAAATACTCAGAACGTCAGAAACTATTTCCGTCGTTTAGAAAAAAATAAATGTAATTTATTATCACTACGGTGTAAGAAACGCAACATCACGACTTTACTTTCCTGTTGCCTTAATGCTATCGAGCATTTCCAGTGCCATTACTCTCAAAAAAATATAGAAGGATATTCACAAGAGCAAACCGAACGAGGGAAAATAAAATTATGAAAAATCCCTCCACTTATTTAGAGTTAATGTTACGAAAAATTCTGGAAAGCCGCAAATAGCAAGTCATCGACCCGTATCACTCTAATGAGGGCATATTCCAAAGAACATCTACCATAGTGGAGATGGAACAAACAGTGAAGTTTCTCGACTTAATAAGAATATTGAAACACATACATTTATTGCAAAAAACACACTTTCAATTTAAATTTCACCACGTCCCAACTAAGTGTGATCAGAATTTTGAGAATATAGCAATTTGATGGTGTACAGATATTTTTTTAAGTGTACAATTATTGCACCATTTTCGAATTCCACATTATGCGCCTAAACGGCTAAATTCAAACCGCCTAAGTTCTTGGATGAGCCAAATTGGTAGTTACAAAAAGTAATCATAAAATTTAAAATAAGCAAAGGAAGTTTCAACGTCAATATATACGAAGGATAGGGCTCTGTATATGAATAAGGAACTACATATGATTGCTGTATAGGGCTCATAAAGCTCTAAAACTTTTGAATAGCCATTTATTTCTGAAACCTACGAAAAATACCAAAATATTCCTTCCGACTAGAGCGTGTACTTTTTTACGGACGATGGCGGCAGACGAGTATACCGTCCACCTGGTGGTAAGTGGATACTGTCGCCCATAGACATCCGCGATACATGCCAACATTAGTACAAAATGACAAAAGTTGGCACGACCCCGGATGCGCTGCCTACCTTTGGAGATATTGGAATGGATTTGGAGAAAGGGTTGGGAAAATGGGAAAGGATAGGATGGGAATGGGCTCTGGCACATCTCACTCACTACCGAAATACGTACGTACATTAATCTTATTACGTAAATAAGATAAAGTGGGAAATGCAGTACATTTCAAGGTAATCTTTTGTGAGAGAGGGGTAACGTGGCCAGTCGAGCGCGCTCAGCGCCTGTTGGATTGCAGCGTGCACCTTCGGCTTTCCATACTCCCATCCCATATCTGATTTTCAAATGAATAATTTTTAAATTATAGCGACAATGAGTATTTTTTAATTACAGCGAATAAACAGATTAATGACAATTGATTGGTGAGACATGATGACAAATTTCTGTAAGATTAGAAGAAATTGCACATAAGTTTAAGTATTTAAACAAAATACACAGATAAAATATGATTTCAATTTAAATGTATTTGAATTTTAATATGATAGTAGTAAAATACGTCAACGCGAGAGTAAATTATACTTACGGCGTGTCTGTGTGCGTGTAACTTCAACTTCGTATTTTGTCTACTTTATCAAGATAGCTTACTATTCCCCATCTTAATAACGTTTTTACGGAAATGTCTGTTCTATTTACTGCCTTACCGCAGGTTTCCTCGAGGAAATGGTCACGTAAGAACTCTTAGCTCGTGCTCACGGTATCTCATTACGTTACGTACGTAAGTTCATTCGTCAAGTGTTCATTCATCATTCGTTCCTGGTTTCGTTCGAATACCATTAATTTATGACTAATTATTACCGTTAAATTCAGTGTTACGTGCGGTTAAATGTACTGTAATTTGCTTCCTGTGTAGCTATTAAACTTTGTTAATGCTAATAATACCTGTGAAATAGTTAGCTATTTAATTCTTAGGATCCGTGCACATGCAATGTTTTTCCATAAAACGGAGGTAAAATTCTACAGAGAAACATATGACGTACCTTCCGTCTGGGTTTTCCCAGATTCGTGCTAGTTTGGAGGGAGTCCGGGGAGCGTTCAGGTTTTAAAAGTTTGAATATTTTAACATTTTCAAATTGGTGTTTATTTTTAACATTAAGTATTTAAAATTTCAACCAAACTAAACTCTAACATATGCGTGCCACCAACAAATAAAAACTATATTTAAGGACCTAATGACCTACTTCATGCCACGGTAGCTAAGGAGTAGATCGGTTAATAAAAACATTTTCATTCATGCTAATAATATTAATGAAAAATTCACCCGAAATTTACCTTTACAATTAGTTATTAGTTACCAAAATAGCCTTTCCGATTTATTCATTAGATTTATCGGTAGTGTGTTGTGAAACAAGTAGGTCAAAGGTTGGAGTCAGTGTCACACGCTCCCGATCCCGGGATGTGTATCAATAGGAGACAGTGATTTATGAATAGGTTCGACAGGTGATGTGACGGCAGTTGAACTCAATTTACTAAGGCACGTGCAATTTTTTTGGTGTGGGTGGTAGATGGAGCTTGGCACTTGATATCGAGTTATTTTCCGACACCAATCCCTGGTGTTGTTAAAACGAACGCCGAAGTGCTAAGTTAGTGGAATTGAACCTAAACCGTTTTAAACTCGAGCTTTTAACTGCAAGGGATTAAGATCATCAAATATTGAAAATTTAGACTATAACGGTCACTAAGATTTAACGCTAGAGTTTTATAAGTTCATTAGCGCTCACTCAGAGCACCCTTCGCAACCCCAAGAGATTGGTGTTGTGACGTTACCTTTTCTATTGGTGGTTGATTTTATTTCGCCCTGATAATTTAGATTAAATTTCCTATCTACTTGTGGAAACTTGTATATGCAAACTTATCGTATACAAACCTGGCGAGACCAATAAAGAAGTTATAATTTCCAGAATTCCCACTTCCAACTTAACAGCGATGCCTAGTTTGTCTACCTAATTAATTAATATTTCATGTATACATGTAATAGATTATATTAAAATTACATTGCAAATACGCCGTATCAGGATAAACTCTATCGATTTTTATGGCACCAAGGTATGTATAATAGAAACGTTTTCTGTGTATGCTGTATACATTTAAATAAAAAATAGGCGCACTAATAAAGATAATAAATGAAGGTCAAAGTTCATAGCTTGACAGGTATACCTATAACCTGACAACTTGGTAGGTAAAACGGTAGATGATAAATAACTTGGTTTTAAATTGAAACGTAGTGAACAGCTTCACAATGCGCTTAGTTGGTAATGTAAGGTAAAAGTGAGATCCGGTCGGGCCTATCCTTGATTATAGTTGTTTTGAATCATCGTTGATTTGACTTATCATTAGTAGTAATTCTTTTTAATGAATGTCAAGTCACCGTTAAGTAGTCAAGTCTAAGTAAAGTACCATACAATGTCATATCATTAGCGGATGTCTCTCAACTCGCCATCACACGCGATCTTTGGCTGTTCTCATCCAGCCACTACCGACAAACTGATGTAGAAAATGTAATAAATGAAGTAACTATGATCGCGCTTCATTCATGCAAAGCAAAAAGGATCTGCTTCAGGAAAAAAAAGAAAAAAATAAAAAGTTTATAATGAATTTTGCTCTTAATTCAATATAAAATTAAATTAAAAAGGTTATAATTCCAAACTTTACAGAGTTTGAGAATCTTGTTACATTTTACGAGCGATCTGGCTTCTTCGGCCCTGTTCCGGTATTATGAATTATACAGAGAGAGTTAATTATTTTGTTAAAAGAAAAGATTTTTAAAATTGTTGACCTTTTTAACAAAAAAATGAAATTTTAATCCAATGATGTAGTAAATGTTGAACCATATACTTTTTATGTATGGCTTTACACATGTTAAACGAGTTTTAATTAATGTAGGATTTTGATCAAATGGATGTATTGGCCTTGTAGTGTCGGCCGGCCTTACAATAAATAACACCTTATGTGGGTCTCACGTGCATAAAAAACCAGCTATCACAAGCCCTGAGGAACTACACCACTTGACACTACTCACTTCTAAATGAGTAGATTCGCATATCAGATTGGTCAACGGGGCCTTATAAACTCATACATTCCTCATGCACGAGACAATGTGCTTGAGGAGGTCCATATCCACCAGTGAACGATAAAATGGTTGATTAAAATCTTAGATCAAATCAAAAGGAGGAAGATACGTTACTTACTTGCCGTGCGTGGTCCTATAAAACTAAGTAAAATGGACCTGCTTCATTTAGTCACCGATAGAACAGCGACTTGTTTGCACGTGATACACTCACACGGTGAACACAGTTTTGTAGTGGAAAATACAGTTTAAAAATGCCTTCTCGTGCGTTTATTCGGTGCACAAATCAGCCAAGGAGCAAAAACAAGACACATGGAATCACTTTTCACGGGTAATAATTTGTAGAAGTTTTTTAAAATTATTAATTTACATTCGGCCATTAATGAGTGAGCGAGATAAAACTATACGAAACATGTGCGAGTGACACATTTAGATTGTCTCACTCTTGCTACTGTCCAAGCTCATCGTTCTACCTCTGTCTTTCGGTGTCGTACAACGAGACTTCAATTATAGCTGATCGAGTTTGTGTGTATGTGATTGTGTATTCGAGCCTATTTTCAGTTGACACAATGTAAGAACGTAGCGTATCTTCTCCTTTTGCTTTGATCTGAGGTTAAAATACATATGTTCATTATGTAACCGGTGGTACCAAAGAGGCAGATGTCTCACTTAATGGTACCTAATAGAAAATACTCTAAATAATATTTTTTTTATGAAGTTTGTATGACACCAGCTATACATATCACTGTGTAATGAACATAATTAATGATTTACAAACGGCAAACAATCGATGACCGATTGTGTGCCCTGTGACCTTACTCTGAAATATCTTATTATTTCACTATTCTCGTGTGAGAGTTTGCATACACCTATTCACGCAAAAGATTGTTAACAACCGGTTTCATACTGCGAGATTATCATTAACGATCATGGTTAAAGTTTACCCGGATGTATGAGTGAATCTACTCATTCGTGGTGAAATTGCACAAAGACTTGACCTTAATAGTGACACACTGTTCCAAATGTTCTGACGGTTCGCGTGTAAGTGACAGTTAAGTGAATAATCCATCCATTGTATCTGATATTACTTATGTGCGCGATTAGGAAGCGCATGCGTCTACTTTTACTGCTTCTTTGGAACGCAACCGCGCATGCAATCACTTTCGACTTTCAGCAGCACACTAACACGATGATTTTTTATGTATGATTCTTCTAATGCGATCATCAGAGGAATTTATTGGAACGGATTGACAAATTATGCGGAAAGTAAAAGTTTGATTGTTGCAGTGAAAAGCGGATCTAGGAATATGTATATGTTGCGGTTAATACTAGGTGTGTGAATAAAGCTATTATTATCTAAGAACTGTGGATAAAGTTCAAATAGCATATGAATTATTTCCAAACAAATGTTCCTGGGTAGGAAGGATTTTTGTGTTGTTTATAAACAGTGACCACGAAGTCAGAGCGGCGCTACTCTTGATGATCGCCTCACACTTCTAACCTAAATGAGCCAAATCTTTTGTAGGAAAAAATTCTGGGAAAAAGATTTTTGTTGAATTTCGGACTTTATCTCAGGGCATTATCTGAATAATGCTAGCTTTATCCAAACATATAACATTAACAGCAACATATACATATATTATGAGAATAGATAAACAGAATGGGTACAAGACAGAGAGATGGACGTTTCTCCTGATGGTGCTTAATGAGAAATACTTACCCTTGCAACAGAATATCTAATAGATATAATAACGAGCTATTGCTCTGCCTACATCATTCGCAGCCCTTAACGATTGGCAATTAGCCTAGCCAGTACCCCCGATTACTGTGTGAGTAGTCACGTGTTGGTTTCCAAGACAAATATAAGTCATAATGGATAAGACAAATATTTGTTCGGGGCATAGGTAATTGGCGTTTGTCTTTTTATGTGTCTCCTGGGCCTACGGCACACAGGATTTCATTGTGAAATTATTAGCGTGGCATGAGCCAATGTTTTTATGTTTATAATATGTTTAGAAAGACAGAAAGAAAAAATATTTAATATGAATACACATAAAGCACCATAACAAAGATAATTTAATATTTTAAACACGAATAAAAGATAGTGTGATGTAATTGTGAGTCGACAAAAAGGTCTGTAGCTCAGCATACTCATTACGTTTTAGAAAAACAAAGTTTGCTCAAAAGTTGATGAGACCTGTTCAACATCATATCGTTTATCTATACTAATATATAAAGAGGTAAAATTGTGTGTTTGTATGTTGGGGGTAATCTCTGGAACTACTGAACTGATTTCAAAAATTCTTTCACAAATAGAAAGCTACATTATCCGTGTCTAATATAGGCTATATTTTATTTTGAATAAAAAACTTATATACCGAAGCGAAGCGAGGGCGGGTCGCTAGTATATTATATTTTCGTATATAATTTTTAAAAAGTTACACGGTAAGAATTTTGGAATTCAGCGCATCTACGAATTTGATTGTTGTTTTTTAATTCAATTGGTCACCCAATAGTCACCCTTAGTCACCTTAGTCGAGACGTAAAGATTGATTTCCGCAATTAGAAAATTATGATGCCTTCAATACATAGATTTCTTCAAAAACTCACCAAAAGAGCTTTGCAAAGAAAACATTGATATTTTTTTTTTCATTATCATTTTGTTAGAAGAATTTGTGTTATAATAATATAAAGTGTATTAAAAATATAAAGTTTATTCAAACTGTTCACATGATGATAAAAATTCGATAATAACAGCGATAACAGTGATCAGACGATGATACCAGCATTTGACCGATATTCGAGAATTTGGCGTTCGAGAAACTCTCCTTGTGTAAATGAGCTTATACTATATTATACTTATACTGTATATTAACTGTACTGTAAATTTAATGAATTGCTGACTCTTATTACTTGTGCGATCAGTTTCACATAATCATCCATAACATTTCAGAACCCTGAAATAAAGTGGAGTATTTCTTAGATAACGGTTTATTTATAAAACTAAAAATATATATCTATATAAAATGTCATGCGACATGTTTTCGCGGAATTTAAAAATGGCACAAGATTGAATTTGTTGATTGCGAGGCGATGTATAATTTAATAATGTACTTTCAGTAGCTAAAGAGCAACGCTACAGGCCGACTCTGTAGAGCCGGGCACTCATTAATATACAATTCGAATTTAGACCCTTTCGAATTCCAAGACGGTGTCTCGGTTTTCGTACAGGACAGTTATCAGCGTTTGTTGTAGGTATTTCGTATTGAAATACACTATAATTGTCGTGCTTGACACTCAGTCGTGGAAAGGGCATAGATTCTGCCAACAAACTGTATCTTACTTTTTTAAAAATTTATAAGTGACAATTATTACATATCTAGGTATAGTGTACACAAATGAAACTCCGATTTTGTACAAACTACATTACATTTTCTCTTTTGACATTTATTCAAACAGGAGGTATTATTGACAAAATTACGAAATTCCATTGGTACTGTTGGTACATTATTCGTACTGTTCAAGGGCTGTGACCTTATAAATTATTATAAATATAAATATACCTTATAAATAAATTATACCTTATGTCAGAGGATCGAATACCGATATTTTAAGGGATTATTATATACTTATTTGTATCGACAAAATCACCTACCTATTCCTATCTACCTATTTCTACCCCACCCCCATTGAATGGCAGACATCTTAATTTTTTAATCGACCGGATAGTATATATTATTATGTTGTACTAAGATACTAAGCTATATGTAAGATATGTACTAAGATATCTATGTAACCATATATGTACTAATAAAAATACAATATTAGTTTATTTTTTCTCTAGCAAGAAACTTGTAAAACAAGTATCTATACCTTTTTGCGATACTAACTACTCATAACCAAGGTATTGATGCTTCTGATTCGATACCGTGTACCTAGGTTGATGGTGTGTAGAAAAAAATATCATTTCCTGAATAAGAATGATACAAGTAGTAAGTATTATATATTATATGGAAATGTCTTGTTACGACGATGTACTGATAATTTACCCAACAAAAAATGTTTCACTTAAATACCCAAGTCCAATAAATAAGCTTAGACAAGCCTTTTGTACATTATAATTTTGAATAAATATTTTTACACGAGATACGAGAGTTCCTTCAGCAGGAAAAGGTCAAATTATTAATTAACCTCAATTTATCAACAACCTTTTAATCTATTACCTGCGACCCATAACCTTTTAAACTTTGTTGCCTCATAAAAGCCATTCCTACACAATTTTTTAGTTTTTTCATTCTAAAAATATTTCACTCCCGCTTGATAACAAAGTCGGATCTAGAAAATGCCAACCATTGAAAAGAGCTTTGGACAAATTTTGACCAGAGAAAGAGTTTACACTAATATTTGCAACATATAATGCCCTTTTTACACCAATATTTGCGACATATAATGACATAGTTTATTTGTTTTTTGTTTATTTATTATTTCTAGTATTAATATTAGACATTTTATCTTTGGATAAACACATCACCAAACCGAATGTCGGTTTGTCTGCGATGTAGTTACAAATATTTTATTCTACGTTAATTTTGTGTTTACAATTTGTAATAGTTAAGGTATCATTGCTTACGATTCACGTACCTACATCGTTTATAATATAATATAATAATTATGGGTATGAAAACCACACTACGACGCGGGGGCAGGGCGCGGGGGCGGGCGCGGGTGCGGGCGCGGCGGAACCCGTTTCGCGAGTGAATAGGTAAGATCGTATACAGGTGGCTTTTTTATAATTTGACTATTAAATATTTTTTTAGCTTTCTTTTAATAATTTGTAGAGTTTAGTGTTTGTCTTAGGTCAGCCGGTAGGTCGTTTATCAGAACTGCTATTATATATTTAGCTGTACGTTTTACATAAAAATTGTTGAAATTTTTAACTACCTACCAGTTTTCTAGTAGTAACATTGCCAGTAATTAAGGAATCTTACTAAAACTAAAACTACTGCTAGCCACTGTAAAATAAATCGTGAAAAAATATGCTACATAATATACCTAATACTTAAATTGTAACGCGATGCACATCATACTTACTAATTAAACTATTGATTACCTTCTTATGAAAACTTTTCTTTTGTAAATACTCAATTCACACATTTATAGGTATTTATATTGTAATATTATTTATTGTAATATCATAAAATTAGGTAATGCAAATTAAGTAATTGTAATATCGTCATCCAACTTGTACCAGTGACCCTATTTCAACCATTTGGCGGCATCTAGTGCATTATAGGAATAACAGAAAATTGTGTGAAGTATCGGGTCTTGGGAGAAGGCATCGATTTGAGAATAAAAGGCTATATCCAGCAGTAAAAACATATGTACAGACCGATTGTGTAAGTATGAGTACATTATATTGTCGCGTCTTGTTCGTCTCATCGCATACAAATACATTTGCTCCATGATTACCATATAGAGGATAACGGCTTGTATTTTTCATCGAATGTAACAAAACAATATACATATAATACAACTTAATGAAATTGAAAATTAGGTAATGACTTTTGCACGTGGCACTGCATAATTGTTCAGAACTACATGAGTAGGTACTTTACCAGCGTTTGGCGTTATTTGAATACCTGCGTGAGAACTAGGTCGTGTTAATGAATATACAGTTAGCAAAACAATTATAAATATAAATCGATATTCACACGTTACTTTGTGAATGGTTGGTTCAATTTAATGTTCTGTTTCATTATACATACATTTAATATAGCATTACAATGAATTAAATAATGTCGATCGTCCATTTCGCATTTTCGACCGTTACCGACTATTGAGAGATGTATATAACATAGAGTGGTTCAAAATTCAACTTTGAAATTGTGTTTAGATCTTTGTTTCTTTTTTATTATCATCTCTTCCTGATTGTTCGGAATACGATGATGATCGACCGCCATTATTGGTAAACAGCATACATACTTTTTTTAAAAACCTATAGTTGTCGCGCAGTCAGAGAAAAGCAAAATCTATAAAAAATACTATATCTATGACTATAACTTTAAATGATACGTTCGTATAAGAATATTTTCGATTCTTTTATTTGAAAGTTAATTTATCTAAAATCGTAAAACAACAGATACAAAATATGTGTACTTATTCTCCTAATCATGCATTTATGGAAGTTCATTATGACTAAGTAAAACCAAACAAAATCCATCAAATAACTTTGTTTTACCACCCATTGGACAGTTTTTGTTCTAATTTTAAATACATTCGTTACATCCACAAAATACAAAAATCCTATAATTATGCAAATAAAGTTAAAATTTCGCCCAAAAACTAAATAATTCTAAAACATTAACTAATTTGTTCTAACTGTTTGTTTGTGACTTTTTGTGATGAGTTAATTTACTTTCAAAGGTTAACAACATAATTATCCAGGATTGTTGTTATTAGGCAAAAGATTAACAATTAACATTCTTTTAATTCCGGCCAATGTCAATAACAACATTACTTTCGCTGCGGTCTTGTGGTATTGTGCAAACAATAATAATAATAAAAAATATTTTACTGACGGTACCGGTCAAGTAAGAGTGCACGTCCTTCACGAAGACGTTGAACTGAGCCATTCGACTTCTGTATTACTCGGGTCACTTGAATGCTGTTCGGGCTGTGATTGGAGATATTCTGATACACCAATAAATATTTGTACAGATTTCCTAATTTGTACACAATTAAGCGATAATAAAATATTTCTAACTGTTATTGTATAAAGGGCGGTCAAAACTAAAGCGAATATGAATAGATTATATTTATTAATACTGCATATTTCTCTGTGATTTTCATTGGACCAATACGTTCATAATCCTATAGTCGTGGTATGTGTCAACCAATAACGTCCCACTGCGGGGCACAGACCTTCCGTAATAAATCACTGGGAGGTGAGAGGTACTGGATTACATACTCCAGATTACATTTGTTTAATTCTGGAGCATGCGGTTTTCCTCACGGTGTTTTCCCACGTCGCCGTGCTAGTGACATTTTTTTTTAAAATCCGTCTTTTAGTAGAGACTCAGTGATACGGGCCGAGCGAGGATTTAATTAAACTCGCGATCACAGGAATGTGAGTCGAGTACAGATCCTCCAGGGCTATCGAGGTCGTGGTACATTAAAGAATTGTAAATCGCGTAGATCGCGGCGTAAATCACTTACGAATAGACAATCTGCTTTGTGACGGTCACTTAAATAAAATAAATGTATTACACTAAAATGGAATGAAATATAGCAAGGGTGAAATCATTAGATGAACTGAAAAGAATGGTTGGGAGAAAATGGATACCAATAAACCCGCCTGTTGTTAAATCAATAAATAAAAAATAAATATATTATATGCATCTGCTTACAGGCAGGGCCGTCTTAAGTCTATTCTGCGCCGGGGTGCGGGAGTGTATCCTAAGACAGTCAAACATCCTATTGTGTATCCTATGACAGTCAAATATCCTATTGTGTATCCTATGACAGTCAAATATCCTATTGTGTATCCTATGACAGTCAAATATCCTATTGTGTAATTGTTTACTATAGCGTTATATTTTTTCATTACCTTTAAAAGGTGAGCGCCCGGGGTGCACCGCACCCCTTGCACCCCCTGGTAAAGACGGCCCTGCTTACAGGAATAGTGAATATTAATTTTATGAAAAGAGTTATATTATGGGTTAGGATATAATTACCAAATGCAGTACCAAAATAATTATCAAATATAATTACTATCAGTTTACATTATTACAAATAAATGAAGTTTAACACTTTATAGAACTTCTTTCCGCCGCCGTTAACAGAGCAAGACTTAGAATTCACTTTGATTTTCAAATTGGTTTTGGCCTAATTTTGTTAGTATTATTATAAAATTTATTATAAAATTAATTTTTATATTATTGGTTATTACTAAAAATATTATTATAAAATTGGTACCGCCATCCCGGTTCGGGAAGCGTTTCGTTCCGTCATACCGGTTTCGTTCCGAACGTACCTAATCTTGATTCAAAACAAACATTAACCTAAAACATTCCTGACACATTGTTGGCACTCATATAAAATTGATATTTAATTGATTCTATCAAACCGCTCCATGAAAAGTTCACAAATCGGTTTCGCTCCGAACGTAATTTAATCAAAAGAAATATTAACCTTTAGTGGTGTTTTAAATCGGTATCAAGCCTTGATTAGGAGCTCCCAATTTCAAAATAGATTATATTAACTACAACATTTTACTAACGTGTGATTACATTAACTTCTAATTGGTAGTAGCGTGGGAAAAGAGTTTGTAGGTAACAAATATCTAGTATTTCTTACAAGGATTCATATTTAGCGCAAATGGATTTTTTTATTATTATAATAAATGATAACTTCTTTATATAATACTAGCCTTTGCCCGCTTAGATTTTGTATTATAAGTAACTGACTTTCTCCCGGAAAAACTTCACTTCCGCCGAATAAAAAGTACACTATGTTCTTCTCCAGATTTTAGGCTACCACTTTGCAAAACTTCATTGAAATCTGTTCAATAGCTTAGTCGTGAAGAAGTAACAAACAAACAGCCAAACACGCTTTCGAATTTATAATACTCGTATAGAGCCCTTTCTCTGATGAGAAAGGGCTCTATACGAGTTAATTTACCTAATTTATCAAATTTACCTGACTGTTAACAATCTGATAGATAAATTATCTGAAAATTAAATGTAGCTGATACTGAGTTTCTGATAAAACATACCTGACTTTCTGATACCTTTTGATAAAGTATCAGGAGGTGGTGAGAAAGGCCCTAAGTAGGTGTTGATTTGAATAATTGCAATAGTTGATGTTACTCTGACATTAAGATTAGGATGTTGTAAATTTAACAACCGGTTTCATTCACCAGTTATCCTTAACCCAAATAAACTTTAGCATCATAGTGAAATCAATAACCAGAAAATAATAAAGGTCAGTAACCACTTGGCCGTATGGTGTAGGCAGGCTTTAGATTTGTTTTTCCATCATTGCATTGATCATTGCAATTTTCTTCTACCAATTGATTTGAAACCTACAGCCCACATATTCTCTATCTGTAAAACTCTCAATACTCAATACATTTATTACTTTCATATGTTTACAACAAAGATATTTTATAATACTAAATGTATCACATGTGAGCCCCGTGGCCCAATGGAATGGAGACAGGCCGATGTTTAAATATATAAAGTAGGTAAATAATATATTTAATTTTATTTTTAGTTTGAACTGTATTTTAGTTGAATTAGGAAATTAATAATAATAAACATTGATGATTATTATTTTCATAACTATCGATCTTATTATTAGTACCTGTATTATCTTTTTAATTTACGTTTTTATAATAGGATTTCTTCAGTATCATAGTAATATTTTTCTATTAAAAAAGAAATTAGCTTTTTAATAAATTTGAAATCGTTTTGTTCATCTTTTATCAGACGATTTTAAAGGATACGATAAATCTAGTGTTATATGGAATCTATGACAGTTTATATGAAAAATTGAGACTGTCTGTAATTACTTTTGTTATTTGTAACAATAAGGAGATATAACAACATTAGTGACTATAAGCCTTTCAATTAAGAAAATAAATATTTCATAGAAATTGTGAGACGTCATGCCACGCGTCCAATACTTGAACGTGGGTGAGCAGATGAGTTTAGTTAGTCCTTACGATGAGCTGAAATCCTGTCCAAAGATTTTCTTTTGTATAGGTAGAAGGTTGCAGAGGATCAGACAGTCCACCTGGTGGTAAGGGTACCCTGTAGGGGGACTACATGCTGCATTCCCACAGCCGCTGGACGCACTCGACAGACAACAGACATTACATCTTACATTCGTCATCATGTCGTCATTCGTCATTCGTCACCTTACACATTACATTCGTCATCATGTCTCACCCACCAGTTGTCATTTATCGTCGCTTATCATAATCATCATAAATTAAAAATATCATAATTTAAAAATTATTCATTTCAAAAGCCGATATGGGAGGGGATAGTGCACGCTGGGCACTATCCCCTGGGCTTCACCACTATCAACAGACGCTGGGCGCGCTCGACTGGCCACGTTACCTCTCTCTTACAGAAGACTACCTTGAAATGTACTACATTTCCTACTTTATCATATTTCCCCAATGTACGTACGTATTTCGGTAGTAAGTAAGATATGCCAGAGCCCATTCTCATCCTATGCTATCCTATCCCTCCCCATTTTCCCAACCCTTTCTTTCAATCCATTCGTTAATCTGCAAAGGTAGTCAGCGCATCCGGAGGTGTGGCAGCGTTTGTCATTCTGGACTGATGTTGACATATATCGCGGATGTCCATGGATGACTTTATCCACTTACCATCAGGTAGACTGTATGCTCGTATAACGCCTTTTCTATAAAAAAAGTGGATATTGTCACCCATTGACATTTGCGATACATGCCGCTTTATGAAAGCGGACATTTTATGGACTAAGCGCGGCTTGTCCTAATAGGGTCACTAAATACAATAGAGAACGATTGAAGAGCAAAAGGCAGACTTACTTAAATACACACTTAAATAATAGGTATATTACTTAAATAACTACTCACCTTACTTAAATAATAGCTATATTATATCACACTTATCATACTTTATTGCACAGAAATATTGTACAAAAGCGGACTTAATACCTTATGGTATTCTCTACCAGTCAACCTATGGGCAAACAGAGAAACAAAAATTGCATCACAGCATTAATTATTGGAAAATTTTCTGTTGATAAACACAACATAAATTAAAATACCAAGTACTATATAATATAAATATATACTTATAATAGGTGTAAGTAATATAATTAATCAATAAATGTTTAGCTACATTTATCTTCATAATTATATATAGATAAATACAAACACACATATTAATAATACATTTATTAAAATACTATTATAATAAAAACAAGCAAACAGAAAACGCCTTGTATTATTGGACATTTTATGCAAAATCAGAACCCGGATAAGTAAATCAAATGTACATATACGAACAAATGTAAGAATCTACAGATAAATGATACGGATCCAGAGTTTACCCTTAATCCACGTTTATTGACCTATGTAATTACGAGAATATCGGTAAAACTTTTGCCTCTTCGCTTTCGGCAGTTTCGTGCTTTTATATCGGCCGTGAAGCAAGATATAAGAAAGAAAAGTATGTCCAACTCCGTAACATGATTTTATGGATCTTCATTGTTATTAACTTCATAATAATAATAACGTTCCTTCACGATGAAGAATTTTCTAATATTTTTTAATAGATACCTACTTCGTTCATTTTGGTTACTTTTTATAGGGATTTTTATAGAAAACAATCCTCGTTTTCCGAGCAATTACAAGTTTATTGATATCTTTGATTTTCCTCAGACGTAATGATGGGAAAGAAGAGGAACTTAATACTATTTGTTTACTTCTTTCCACGGACAATTGAGTGGCGAATGGCATAGAAAGCAAACAATAATGCTTTAGGAAACAAATGGTCCCATTATTTTTCGTATAATAAAAACTACGAATATATATTTAGGATATACGTCTTTTTCAAACAGGTTTATGTATTAAATGGGTCTTAAACGCGTATGATTACCCATTATATTTAAATTAAAATAAATAATATTTAAAAATTGTATTGCTTGATGGTGTAATTGAAAATAAAATTAAAGTAAATATAAAAATTCAATTGATGCTATTTAATTCAATGTTACCATTAACTTTCTTCTAAGGCTCGTCACCATACACTGTTTTCCGCTCTTAGCAGGGTATTATTCATATTAACCATACATAAATATTTAATAACTTTCTGGGTAGCAATTAAACAACTTTGAACGGTTTAAATTGCGTATATTTAACATTATTTATATCCCGACGTTTCGAACACTTTGCAGTGGACGTGGTCACCCCGTCACCCAAATAATGTTAAATATACGCGATTTAAACCGTTCAAAGTTGTTTAATTGCTATGTATAGTAATCGCGAAAACCTAAGAAAACTTTCTGGGTGTTTGAAAACTTAATTCTACTGGACAACTCCAGTTGAAAACAATATGACGGTTTGTACGTACGGTTACTCTAAAAATACTCACTAAGCCACCTATCGGAGCCACAACGCGCATAAACTTGAATTTAATTTACACAAAAATCGCAGCATAAATTAACATTATTTTATCAGAACTGATAGGTGAATCATCGATTTCTCCTATCAGCATGATTATCATAAGACAAGCGAGACAAATCGTCAACGTCGTGTTTTAGAATGACTTATTTCTAAAGTGTGTCGTCCAATTCCAAAGAATCGCCTCGTAGCGGTGAAAGCGAAACTGTTTTATAGGACATTTTAGCGGCGACTAGTCGTAAGAACTCGTGAATAATTTTGTGGACCTGTCACATTTAATTATTGTCTTATGTGCCGTTTGTTGATTTTGCCTTATTAACCGTAAACTTAAAAGAATAAGAATTTAAAGAAATATCATTTAAAGAGTACTAGATACTAAGAAAGATGATAAATTTCAATTAAAGACATTATTATTGTCATTATTGGCGGAACGATATCACTCGCTGCTTATATCATTGGCACTTTTTAAAATTAATTTGGTAAATTTTATTTGGTAAAATTATATAGCGTAATAGTGTAATAAATGTATGTATTAGTAGCTAATAATTCTATTTTTTTTTTAATGAGACCCTTTTGTATTACCCATGTTGTGGGTCCAGAAACAGTGGGTCCATAGACGATCAAACAAACATTTGTTTTCAAACAAACGTGTGACCGAACGGGAATTTAATCCAGGTACGTTTGCGCAGTCGTCAATTATTCTAATAATACTCTATCTTATTATGTTATTAGCTGTTGCCATCGGCCTCGCCTACGTGGAATTACGATTAAACACAATATTGTATTGTGTTACGAATTACGATTAAACACAATAACACGATTCCTTGATTTGTTGCAAAGTTAAAATATTGATTTTATTTAAGTAAGATGACCTTTAGCATAGTATATTATAGTAGAGAAGACCTCAAATGAGATGGGGGGACGATATCAAGAGAGTTCGGTGTGCAACTGAATAAGTGGAGAAAGTTGAAGGAGGCCTACATCAGGCAACTGGTCGTAGAAGGCTAAAGAAGAAGAATTTAAAATGCAACCGACATCATTAACTGAATGTACCCTGAATGCTATCGACTTTATTGTAACTCGCCACTAGATGGCGCTGCAGCACATAAACTTCTATACCGTTCAACCGATCGCCATGAAAATTGGTATACATAGGGTATTTGAGCACGGAGAATATTTTCGAGCTATCGACTTTGTTGTAACTCGCCACTATATGGCGCTGCAGTACATCAACTTTTATGGCAGGACAACGTCTGTCGGGTTTTGCTAGTAATTTATAAGATTTTAAACTATTCTTCATTTATTTTCAGTAATCACTGTATGCGTCTGCGCAGCTGAGGTGAAAGAGTCACAAAAGCCGTCAGAACCTGTAACAAACAAGGACAAGAGACAAACACAAGATGAAGTTGCGCCAACACATCTCGTGTATAGAACTGCTAGGAAACAGGTAAGTTTTATACCTACATACATTTTAATACAAAATTTCTTGGTACCCTCTCTCCGAATCTAGTTTTTTTTGAGCTGACGTAGTATCTGACTCTATGTACTTTTTTCACCGTAAAATACTCCTTTAAGTAGTATGCTTCATCGACCGTCGATAGACCAGCGGTGATAGACTCTGATACTTGATCTATATTTCATCAACACTAACATAAACTTCTTTGTCATTACACATACGCATATTACTGTGTACTTATGGCTGTCACGTTCGTATTCGTTTGTTATATATATATATATATATATTTCATATATATGTTCATATATATATATATATAGCTATATATATGTATATATATCTATGTAAGTATGTATTTTGTGCCGTGTGGTGTCGGCCGGCTAAAGAATAGCACCACCGCATTTTTCCCGTGGGTGCTGTAAAAGCCGCTACCACAAGCCTTGAGGAACTAGACCAACAACAAACGTGGACTGGCCAATCCGCTTCTCTAGCGTGGTGTTTTAAGGCTATTTATCTCTCGTGCAAAAGTCAATATGCTTGAGGAGTCCCATGTCTAGCAGTGAATACTGAAAGGACTGGTTGCATTGCATATGCAAGTATATATTTTACTATAGTTATTGTATATTAGTATTTATAATTAAAATGTAATATATGTATTTATAATTACATTACATAACACGAGTATGTACTTGTACTCTACCAACATTATTACCTCAGTCACAACTCCCTTTCTCGTGGTTGGCTGGAATAAAGCAATAAGTCCGCCTTGTTGTTTTCTCTTCTTATAACATTGTTCCTTATTTTAGTCATAATGTAACAATCATACAATAAAGAGTTTTATCTATCTATCATCTATCGAATCTCTGCCTGTACTACTTAAGTTTCTACTTAAGTACACTTCCCGGCTGAAAGTAATACACATCGACTATGATCGGCTAGCTTCGGTTTTGTACAGCGTCGTCTCTGTCGTCAGTCAGTCAGTCAGCGACGTATCGGCACACGACAGAGACGACGCTCTAAAAACCGAAGCTAGCCGATCATAGTCGTTTGTATTACTTTCGGCCGGGATGTGTATGTATTTACGCATTTTAAAAATTATCGTTAACTCGGCGGTGAAGGAAAACATCGTGAACGTGACGTGTCCGAGAATTAAACAATCTTCGGCATGTATAACCCCAGCCCGCACTGGGCCCGCGTGGTGGTTTATGGCCCGAAATCTCCTAGCAATTCATTAGGAGAGGCCTGTGTTCTGTAGTGGGACATTATCGGCTAATATCTACTTTTTAAAGTCATGTATGATTTTAAATAATTTATGCCTATATAGCTGTAAGTACATTGTATAAATCTGAATCAGTTCAGAAACGTGAGAGATAACTCGCCTGTATAGTATGCAAATACCGTAGTCCACGCCGGCAACGCCGCGGGCAACAGCTAGCAATGAATATTAATGAAGCACTCCTGCTTCATGAACGACATACCTAAATAGGTATGTCGTTCATGAAGCAGGAGTGCAGGAGTCCTTTAAATAAAGGAAGCGATCAATATACATATATCTATATATTTATATCAGTATATAAAGTTCTACTGCAATTATAAATGTTTAAAAGCTTTAAATGTCTCGCTGGTCTTTTCAAGTTGGCGAGTTGATGTCCGGTGACTCTTAAAAGGCCACTAGGGTCAAAAGAATTTAGCCATTCCGAAGATAAACAGCCCTTAAGTCAAAAAATCTAGTATTTAATCTAATAACCTATAATTACGATTAATGAGACCAATATAAGTAAATTTGTGACAGTGACAAAGCATAAATTAAATAATATACAATCCCACAGCTGCTGGGCCCGCTCGATTGGTCAAGTTACCCCTCTCTCACAGAAGACTGCTGTATTTTTTTATGGAATGAAAACGGCAGTCCAGTTTACAGTCCTGGTGGCAAATGGATACTGTCGCCCATGGGCATTTATAATACATGCCAACATCAGACCAGAAAGACAAATGTTGTCACGCTCCCGGATGTCATGCCTACTTTTGGAAATTTAGGAATGGATTTGGAGAAAAAGTTTTCATTCTATAAAAGATATAGATGGGGAATCTAATACAAAGATCAAAGTGCGATGTGCGAGGTTTACGAAATATCACGCGCGGAAAAATCGGTTCGAATTCTGTGTGTGTGTGTGTGTGTACGTATGAATTTGGATAACATGTATTTTGTTTAGATTGTTTACTTTTTATGCCTACTTGTAAGATTAAAGACCATTCAAGATTAATTGTAAGACACACCGATCTTATACGGTCAGCACATCGCCAAACTATTGTACTTAATCTGTGACATCACTCTTAATTAGTTTTTCGCTAATGAAATGCGCTGGGATCCAAACAGATCGTTCGTCTTCCCAGGGTTGATCTAATTGACCATGCCAGTCACTATCTAATACACGTTCAGGGCCAACTGGTTTGTTACCAAGTCCCTTCACATGCCTTCTTCTCCATTTGTTTCAGATCTAATAAAGCGTAAATAACTAATGAATTTATATGATTTATCTACATCATAATTGCATCACAATCTGATGTTAAATGAAATGTGATTTTTATATCACGTTATGCAAGCGAATAGACGATTTCTACACATGTAGACGATTATAATATGTTCCAACTTATTCCATCTTAATGTAAAGTAAAATCGATTATAATATGTTCAGTGATTTACAGCACATGCGTCTTCTGGTAATCATAGGGAGATTTCACCAGCTGACTTTCATACACTTCTTACAACACACCATTGCAGATTTAGAAAAAAATCTGATTTGATAATTCTCATTTTGAATATATTACTCATAACTGAAACTAACACCGACTGCCCGTAAGAAGAAAGTTTTATATTCTTGAATCCCATGAAGTTATGCAAACAAAGAATTGTGCTCCCAAATTATTTTTCCAATTATTCCAAGCTCATTCAAATCATTATCGCGAGATACCATAATGAACAGCTAAAATAGCTTGTTTCGACTTTAGGAAAACCTAATCAAATATTCAAAATTATCCATTGTAAGTACAAACATGGCCCTACAGAAAATAAATAATTAATTAACGGCACACTCACTGACTCACATTAAGATTGCCAATCTTGTAGATGGTTCAAGCGACGACCGTATAGTGATACAAAAGGCAGAAACAAAGTATTGACGGTGAGGGTCAACAGGGGTTTTAGGGAAGGTAATACAGAGAACGCCACTAATTCCACACAAACTGCGGGGTGTAGGGAGAGCAGCAATCGGCAACAAACTCACATTCTGCCTACTAATTTCTTTGCATAGTTTACATACTGATTAGGCGAGAATTCAAGTCGGACTGTGTCGGGAAGGTCGGACCTCCCATATGTATTGGAGTGTGTTGCCAAGCGATCCCCCCGTTCCCCGAGAACTTTATTACGATTCGCTTTTCCATATTTTTATATAGGTTTTATATATTTTTATATCCAGTTTTCAAACATGTACATATCTGTCAATTATAGTCTTGCACACTAATTCCAACTATTTTCTTTATTTAAGAACAGGAAATGATGACCCTTTAATTAATCGTAACATTCTATTACCTCACTCCCCTCTGTCAGTAGCGAGGGGGTGAGGGAAGGGCCAAAGAGGGTCTGAACGTGAGTGTCGCGGCGGCGTCACTACCTGCTCTTTCTATATAGTTTGCTACTTTATGTTGTTATCCCTTTCTCTTATTTCTAGAATAAAACACAGCAAACGTAGTTTTTATTTGTTCCTAGACTATGCCATAAAAATAATAAATAATACAAGTATAGAAATGAAACTCGAGCGCCGAACGCGTTCAAGGTCGCGATAATGGCCTACAGTTAGGCGTCGTATCATACAAGCCATCAGTCAGGGCGGCGCCGGCCGCGCCGTATGACGCCTTAGTATTAAGTTTTAAGGAAACTTAAAACTAAATACTTAACCTCTAGTTTAAAAATGTAATCAATGAAAACAAAATAATAAATCAAGCAAACCCGGGTGCTAAAACGTGTACTTATAGTAAAACCGTGAACTACCTATGCGCACCATTTTGAATTGAACTTTGATAAGGATAGGATTATTATCAGGTATCTCAAAAAAAAAATATCTTCAGAACTAGGTATCACCACAAAAATGGCATCAACTCTCATGCTTTCGCACTCACTCCTAAAGTGTGTCTGTGTGTCTACATTTGTGGCATGACAGTAGAAGCTGTATATAGGATTCTTATAGTTCGGGTTGTGAACACGTTGATACATTGCTATGAACTTTTTTTATAACACTATTGATAAAAAAACGATTTCATGTTATAATCAATTAAACGTTTTAATTACTACATATAGGTATAATATAATTTAACTACCTTAATAGGTATAGAGATATAATAAATTATTTAATAAATGACAGCTCTCACGGCATCCGTTGGCGACAGAGGGACGTTACGGGCTGAAGGTAGAAGTAGGTGTTTATTTCGCGGCTTTTGGGACGAGCACAAAGGCTATTCTCTTCTATATTTGTAATATTTACTATTCTTAAGACTATGCTTAAGACCTAATTTACAACCTAGACCTACATAAATGTAGTATAAAATAAATAGAAAGTAAGTGTATAGGACATACAACATTAAATAAACATTGAATACACATTAAATAAGGGAACTAAGTAGGGTATAAGCAACAATTATACCATAAGACATAGGTATTGCAATCAGCCCTTTCAGTATGTATGGTATAGTATGTATGGCCTTAAAACGCCACGCTGGCCAAGCGGATTGGCGAGTCCACTCTTTCAGAGGTGATGTAGTCCCTAGGGGCTTGTGGTAGCGGCTTTGTTATCCATTAATCGCCACGACACGACACCCGCGGGAAGAGATGCGGTGGTGCTATTCTATAGCTAGCCCACATCACATGGTATTATATGACATTATAACACTCCATAATGGTAAATAGGCATGTATATAACATCACATAATCTCGGAGTGAAGAGGTTGGAACTTTGTCTATTATGTCTCTACTGCGCATGCTCAACAACAAAAACTCTCCCGATGCACTTTGCCTTTTGTGTAACCACAATCCCTTTTACTTCGATATATGGAACGTTAGTAGACATGCACCGAACGTATCACTATGTTATTAATTCGTAGACGCACTATTCCGAAACTGCGACATTTTTCACGGGTGCACTATTTACACTTGTTTAACACAGTCTAGCGTCCATTTCACTTTAATATCACTGGGCACATTTCAGTCCGTGCACTCGTGGTATCGTCGTGCAAACTAATATTTATTTATTTATTTACACTTCATTGCACAATATCGCACAAAAGGCGAGCGTAGCCATATTTCATTCTCTACCAGTCAACCTATGTAAATATTCTTAAAAAATACGAGTATAAATAAAATACAGCGCACACAGATTGTCTATTAGAGGTCTGCATGTCATCCATGTCATTTTTTTTTTTCAAATTTGTACATTACAATAAGGTATAGTACATAGTACATAGGTAGGTAAGCTTAGTACATAGTTACATGTACTAAGTAGTATTACACAACTACTAGTTAATCAATTTAAAAATAAAATTAACTAAACCAAAATTGTATCACTGGGATCTGGCTAGAGAAAATAAAGATCGGGATAATAAAATCATCAAAGTAAATGTAAAGATATTGTTTATTTTTAACGCCTTTGGCGCTTTCTCGAAATAACTACTAATAGTGTTTCTCTGTTTACATTTTTTCTTTTGTTTTATAACACAAGTAAGACTTTGTATGTATACACAACTTACTCAGTGGTAATCTTCCGACGTTGCCATTCACGTCTCATAGTGTATTTATACAAGGTATTCCGTGCAAAAAGTATAGTAAAAAGTAGATGGACATGTCAATACCAAAGGTTGGAGACAACTCGTATTGTTTGAATAATAATAATAATGTAATACATACTTTTAACTGCTTTATGTGAAATTTATACTAAAGGTTTGTTAGAAACCTTCATGCCAAAGATTGATATTATTATGATAAATCTGTTTTGTACCATAGACATACAGACCTAGTGTAGATTTTGAGAATTTTGTTTGTTCAAGGCAATACATTCTTTCAAAATAAAACAAATTTCCTTAGTCTCTTGAAAAAAATATATAGAATTATCTCAATAATACAATTTCATGAGAAGGAAGTCGTAGGCGATTGCTTGTATAGAATGTAATTTGAGATCTGCTACGTATTTATACAAGAAAATTATTTAAAGTACTACGATATCATTGAATGGCACCACATACCGTTAAGTTACGACGTCAAGCTAAATCGTTTAGTTTACGAGCAAATGGATTATGTCCTAAGTATCTATCGCCCTTTCACTTTCGTGCCCTAGATTTCGTCACGAGTTGTCCAGTCCTTTGAACCGCATTAAGGTTTGTTCCTTTTAAATATTGGAGCATAGGCGCTTTAATAACATTTGAAACCTCAACTTTAAGTTGCTCTTTTCTTCCTTCCTTACCAAGGAGTTAGTGGTCTATTTGACGTATGTTAATTACTTTCTATTTTATAGTGGTCCTATACTCTTGTTTTCGTAGCTTTAGAAATTTGTTCCAATGTTGGAAAATGTCTTCCCTCTCGTTCTCCACGACCTTTTTGTATTCTCTTCCCTCCTCTTTTTCCAATGCGACTTTTCGCTACTCTTTTAAATTTGCATCCTGGTTCGTCTCATCATCGCCTTAGGAGTCTGTCTCTGCGTCGAAGTTCACTATGCGACACCCACTAGGTGGCGATAGAGTGCTTATTTATTTACAACTTCCTGCTTATTTTAAAGGTTGTATGTAAGATTTTTTCACATAATCATATTTTTAAATAAATTTGAAATAAGGAGTATCATCGTCGTTATAAGATGATACTTTTATTCTACTCTCGTTGATTATACATTTGCACGACAAAGATTTATAGACGATATAAAATTAATTTCAGATATTAAGCATATCACCTAAGTTATTAAACTAATAGCTATTAAGCTGTTAATAAGTTAGAGCAATTAATCACAATTTTACTCCCATGAAGGTCACGATATTAATGCCTGTAAAATATGATGGATTATTTTTATTCATAATTTAAACAACATACTCGTATTTTGATCAATAATCTGCTGAACTAAAAAATCGTTTTTATAAATTAATAACACTTAATTTCAATCATATATTTTAAGAGTGTATAGAGTGTATCTTTTATAAATGTGTATAGATAAAATGTATGAGGAAGCTGGTCATTTTCAGTTCTATATTGTTTGGCCATTCAGAACACATTGTATGTTTATTAGATTTTATTTTTAAGGGAGATGACATACATTAGTAACAGTATAACGAAAAGGAGTATACGAATAATGTAACATCCAAAATAACATGTATTTATTTAGTCAAAGCAAGCCTACCTTTTTTTATAGAAAAAAGGCGGCAGACTAGCATACAGTCTACCTGAAGATAAGTGGATACTGTCGTCCATTGACATCCGCGATACATGCCAACATCAGTTCAGAATGACAAACGTTGGCACGCCCCCGGATGCGCTGCCTACCTTTGCAGATTAAGGAATGGATTGGAAAAACGGGGAGGGAGAGGATAGGATGGGAATGGGCTCTGGCATATTTCACTGACTACCGAAACACCTACGTACATATGTGTCTAAACCCGCTAAAACCTTTTGCCGTCAGTAACATACGCCAACTAAACTCGTACAATTTTTCAACTTGCATTAATTTGCGGCCGGGAATTCATTACGCCGACACGAATAACTCTAGAATTAACTTGACCTAACCGAGCTGTGACTTGCAAATACTTGAACGTAATTAAAGGTTTGAGGTCGCCAACAAAGTATTCCGTATTATACCTTCCTACCGAAAGACTACCACTTTCTCTAACAAAAACTCCATTGATATTTTGTCTTTGAAGAAACGTTGTTTTTTACGTAATTGCGGAGTGTTTGTAGTAAAAGAAAGTGTGTCTACTCCGTTTTTATTTAGAACCACTACTTTGCTTGTTTTAATAACAATTTATTTGGTTGAAAGTTGGAATCTGAAATACCTACCACTCTACCTACTAGATGTATCTGTCATAACTATAATAGGTACCTTTCATGGATACTTTTGTAGGTAACTTTAATCTGTTTCAAGGTATGTTCAAAAGGATTAAATTACTTACAACCTCAACCTTTGCCACAATTTTAGTACAATGCATGATTATTACGTAAAAGGTCAGTTGATACATTTATTACTAAGTTATGTAGTTACATGTTTGTGAAATACTCACTGGAGAATTGACCTGTAATAACAGTGTTATTTTGACTCTGCTTTGTTTATTAAAAAATAATAGTGCGATATTCCATATGAATTATGTGATTTATCCATTTGGTAGCAATCATTCACTACTGCATGCACGTATGTATTTGTTGTAATAATTAGTTTAATATGTATTATTACTTGTACATATTATTATTGTATAATAGTATTTATTACAAAAACATATATTTAAAGTTTTTGTTAAACTTACCTATGTAATACTGTCTGTGTTTATTTTAGTGGCAACTCCCTTCCTCGAGGTTGTCTGGAAGAAGTTGCTATGAAGAAACAAGACCGACTGGTCGTATGCTTTTCATAAAACATTGTCCTTTTATTTTGTCATTAATGTAAATATATCATCATTAATGTTATACAATAAAGAGTTTTAATTATCTATCTACATTTCATTGGATGTTTTTACTTTCCTTAAAATAACGGTTCAGTAGCTCGAGTATTTTGTAACTTTGTTCACTAACATTAACCGAGTTTTACCTATCCATTATCTATCACAATAATTGTTCAGCACATTTTAACAATTGTTTTTTTTTGACATTTAACGTGATTACAAGTGGCGAGAAATAACAGGTTAGCTGGTTTCTTAGCGTGCAAATAAGTCATTTGATAACACGTTGTCCAGCAACGAAAGTCCTATTATTTTGTATTTGTGACAACCGCCTAAATACGTAGGTAAAGTACAAATGAATGCGATATTATCACTGCATTGCATTTGTTGGGAACTTATCGTAGTCACGAGGTATTTATTTTGTAATTGCTTTTATATTTTGTCCTGCAGTTTGTTTCTGTATAGTTGATTTTCTATTAATATAGTCATATTTTCATTTTATTGGTCTCATTCATTAAATGTTCGCTATTAGTTGAAGTAATTAGCTAAATACTTGGAATAATTATACTTGAAACGTAAATGAATCTACGATTGAAGGACGTACCTAACAAAATAAACACATAATTAATGAAATTTAATTACTTAATAAAATAATATATTTATGTAATAAAATATGATTTAAATAGCTCCCTCTATAATTGTATATTATTAATAATGGACTTTATTTAATGATTAATAATGTAAGGAACTAAACTAAAAATGGAATCAATCGACTATCGACTAAATATTTTAGTAAGAAGCTACGACATGGCTAACATATGCTAATTTACCTTGATGTGGTCTGTTTACACATAAATGCTATATTAGCTGGCAAAGATAGATACTAATATGAACAATAAAGAGCACACCATTCAATATTGTTAAATGAAAATCTCAACTGCTCTTGTTAACTGCGTAGGACCCTGAAGGCCCTTGCAGCATGACCTATAGGAGCTTGTCCTTCTCCCGCATGGACTTTCTATCTTGAATAATCTTGATATAATGAATGTACTTTGACATTATACCCATTGTAGAAAAGAGTTTTTCAGAATGTCACATGGAATAATGAAATATTTTTTATTCATTTCTCACCTTACCAATTTTTATAATAGGACCATATAGGACCTATAAGTGTCGGAGGGGAATTCTTATTCATAGGATTATTGTAATCTTAAATGTCAACAGGGTCCTTAAGGAGAAAGCGCTACTATTTGTAATTTTAGCACGATAGTTTACAATAGAACGTGTAGCATCTGATTGAAATTGCAACCTATATTGTACTCAAATTTTCGTAAATAAACTACATATATTTTATTATTATTGTTGTCAACTCGCTACTCGTCGGCAGTGAGACAACAGTCTTACTTTTGCGACAAATTAATGTTCCATTCGAGATGTTACTATTACTACAGCTGCAATTGTGAAACCGTTAGCGAACGGGTGCACTTAATTACTGTATCGCAACTCGCTTTGTTGCAGAGACTTAAAACACGGGTAATCTTCACATTCACGCAGTCATTATACTCATTTTAATACTACTTTTGCAATAGTCACTAGAGCAACAGCAATCATAACGGTAGATAATTTCATATAACTGATTTGTTTGGTCTAGTGACTGGTTTATTCACTTAAAAGCACCATTATTTCATTTCCGCATGTGATTATTTGTAATTTTATGTAAGACGTATCGATACTTGAATGTTTCAAGGTCCAATCGTGTATTTTTCTTCTGTTGTAACTATGCATATCCCACTGTTGGTATTTAATGGACGAAATGTATGAGTACATGTCGCATCTTCGTTTTACCGATCACATAGTCATTATGGCAAGATCGCGGGAAGATTTGAACTAGATGCTGAACGGCCTTAGCGCAACATCGCAATTAGCGCGCAATGAACATGTTCTTCCGGCACCGGTAAGCGTTGATGGTGTGGCTCTCGAAGTTGTTGACCATTATGTCCATCTTGAGCAGACCATTCAACTAGACAAGACCAACTTCAATAAAGAGATCGATAGACGCATTCAGCTCGTTGAGCAGCATTTGAGAACTTGCGTCGGCTCTTCTTGTCGCATATACCACAATGCTTGAAGGCTAAAGTTTCCAATCAGTGCATCCTGTCAGATATGACGTATGGTGCAGAAACGTGGCCGCTGGCGACGGGCCTGATCCATAAGTTTAAAGTCGTTCAGCAAGCTATGGAGAGAGCTATGCTCCAAGTTTCTTTGCAGGATAAGATCAGACACGAAGAGATTCGAACTAAAGAACTAAAGTCAGCGACACAGCCACAGCTCACAGAATACCAGCATGCTGAAGTGGCAATGGGCAGGTCATATTTACCGCAGCACCGATAACTAATGAGGTAGAAGAGTCGTCGAGTGGAGGCCACGCACCAAGAAGCGTACAGTGAGACGCTCTCCGGCCAGGTTGATCGACGATTTGAAGAGGTTCGCCGGTGATAGTTGGGTGAGAAGAAGTGGTCGCGAACTTTGGGAGAGGCCTATATCGAGCAGTGAAATGACAGGCTGATGGTATGGTATGGTAATGAGGAAGAAAGCGATGAAGCTTCCAGCAATAATCCAGTACGAATAGACGTTTAAAATAAACATTCAACGCAAATGATTATAAAAAAATAAAGGAGGACTAGTAAATAATAATTTAAACTGGCTAATAGTTAGTAATAATTATTATTGTTTTTAGTCTCTACTATCCCACTGGTGAGCAAAGGCGTCCGTCCATTTCCTCCACTCCTCTTTTTGTATGCCTTTGACGGCTAGTCTTTACAAAAAGCGTCAAACTCGTCCCACCATAGTTTTTAGGTTAGATAGTTACATAATACATAATAAGTGTCTAATTAACAAGCTATTAAGCTATTATTAAATTTAACCAATTCATTGAAAGTAAGTTACGCATTGGTTAATTTCTTTCTAAGCAGAGAAAGTAATAAATTACTATGGTATACGTGAATTTATTAATGATAACGACATTATCTGATCTGAAGTAACATTTTGGAAGTAGGCTAACGATATATTAATTACACTGAAATGCTATATCACGCTATTGTATCGTAAATATTTTTTTATTTTTGTTAACCACCTTCTTCTTTTATCTACTCAAATAACTTTAATACTAATACCTAAGGAATGTAGGTAAGATAGATAAAGAAAGAAATTATTAACTTGGGGAAACTTATTTCTCTAAAGATATTGATGAAAGTATTATAGTAATCTAAAACTCGTATTAAAATCTAGTGCTAAAGTAAAATTAAGTATTGCATCAGACTGTCTTTTATAGTTACGCTGACCAGACACTGGGTCAATAGAATGGTTTAACAGTTCTTCATAATGATATAGCTTTTCGTGTACATGAGTATTTAATAAAACGGTTAAGTGAAACTACTCGTGTACGAGTGAAATACGAAACAAGTACACAAATCGTCACCTGTTTTTCTCTTAAATGTCGTGTGCTCTGAAATCTAAGATAAACAACCTGAAATGATTGTTCGAGAAACTCTGTTAATTGCATACGGTATACAATAAGTTCCTAACAAACAAATCAAGATTTTTTTGTTAAGGTTGAAGGCGGCAGACGAGCAGGCAGTCTACTTAGTGGTAAGTGGATAGATACTGTAGCATGGACGACGGTATGGAGTATGGGTATGGAGACATCCGCGATACATGCCAACATCAGTCCAGAATGACAAATGTTGACACTCCTCCGGATGCGCTGCCTACCTTTGAAGATTCAGGAATGGATTTAGAGAAAGGGTTAGGAAAATGGGAAGATACAGGAGAGGATGTGATGGGAATGGGCTCTGGCATATCTCACTCACTACTGAAACAATTATTGGGGGAATAATATAAAGTGGGAAATGTAGTACAATTTACGGTAGTCGTCTATGAGAGGGTGTTAACGTAACCAGTCGAGTCGGGCTAGCGGTTGTTGGATTGCAGCGTGCACTCTCCCCCTATATGGCGTAGATATGTAATAATGTCACAGTCTCATTTTTCTAGTGTTCAACTAATTAATGGACGGTTCTTGAAAATGGACTTGATTGACCCTTATTAAAGTAGATCTTGCACACACCCATTTCTGGTATTTAATGGACTATTTGTGTCACCGTGCCCATTGTGTAAGTCATAGCGATCGGCGCGTGCGACCGTGCCGCCCCCGGTTTCGAAAATGCCCGATAATCGCGGCGCATTGTCTCGTTTTTCCTTGGCTTTCACCGGCGCACGCGCATCTAATGTAACACATAATTGTGGTTGGCCACATGTGTTATGACATGCACAGTTATCACATCGCTAATTTGAGACTATTTGGAGACAATTGGTGGAAGTGTTTCTTTCCATCTGTGAAAATTTTTTTTTGCTTCTTAACGATGACTCAGCCGGTACAAAATCTTTAAAACTTGTCTCCTTGATATTTCCAAAGGTTACAATAGTTTTTTGAAGCAATTATGTGGCGTTTATTTTTAAGCATTCCAAAGCACGTTTTCTAATACAGGTTATTAATCAAATTGTATTTTTTTTTAATTTACGTTTCGAATAACTTCTTTTATATAAAATAAAATTTATGTACCATAATTTTTTTATAGAAAGAAGGCGACATACAAGCTTTATTCATTCTGTTTTTAAGAACTACTTTTTATGAAATCTTAAAAGTACAATACTTTTTAGCTTTTAGATCTTTGTGTTTTTTTATATATATTTACTTATACACTAATCTTAATCTTGCAATGCAATGCAACCAGCCTTTTCAGTATCCACTGCTGCACATGGGCCCCTTCATGCACATTGTCTTGTACGTGAGGGATGAATGGCATTTAAACGGGTTGGCGAGTCCACTCTTTTAGAGGTGGTGTAATTCTTCAGGGTTTGTGGTAGCCTCTTTGTTATCCCTTAGTCGTCTTTTACGTCACCCACGGGAGGAGGTGAGGTGGTGCTATTCTATAACCGACCTTAATCTTACTTAACTTAAAAATTACAGCCACAAAAACGTAGTTAGTATAAATACGCACTCAGAACCCATTTAGTATTTCTAAATGTGATTTCTTTTCATTGTGATTATGATTGTGATATCTTTTATGAATTTGCATGTTGACATTGCCTGTGAGGCCCATGCATGTGACACTTAGTTAACATCCCCTTAATAATTGTATTTATTTCTTTATTAAATTTTAATATTATTGGTTGGTTACTTTGTTTGCGACCTATTTGAATAAATGAACGATAAATCATATAAAAAAAAACTAATCATTTTCAGGAACAAGTAGCACCTGTAGAAGAGTCCCAAGATGATGACAAAACGCCAATCAAGTATGTACCAAATAATAACAACAAACTATTAACAAAAGTAGTTCCTTAACACCTTTAGTTCATTAACCCATCACCATCTGTCTGCTACTAATTGATCGATTCGCTTCGATGTTTTCCATCCATTCGCTAAAGCGCGCGCCACGAACTGGAAGAGTTTCGGTCTTTGCCAACACTGAACGGTAAAGAGATTGGTATGAAATCGTCGATCAACGACCACTTTACTAGACCCCTCATATTAAGGTTCAATAATGACCGAAATTCTTCCTGCTCGTGGCACGCGCTTTAGAGTTCATTGTTATACTTTATAAGTATATGACTTAATACTCAACATCATTTATATCAAGTCACAGTGTAGTGTTGACCCATTTCCTATGACAATCTGATCATTAAACTTTAATTATTGTGAGATATAATTTTTAAGTACTTTAATTCTATAAGTTTGTTTGCCAAACAGATACTACGAGTATAATACTTGAGATAAATGTTGAAATCTACTTTAAAATTTTATAACAAAGGTTTATTTATTATATTTAAAAAAACTTTATTGCACATAATCGTACAAAAGGCGAGCTTAATGCGTGGAGGCATTCTCTTTCAACCAACCTTTGGATTAACAGAGAGGCACGTTGGGAGGTGCCATGCAATGTATAAATACACAAGTACCTGCAACAAATGAAAAACTAAATAAAGTTAAATAAGAGTTAAATAAAAAATGTCTTCATTGAATTTCTTTCATAAAACTACTAACTAATGTTCTATGACTTTTAAAAATTCAGCACATTTTTTTCACACACACAACTCACCCATTCACACCGAGAACCTACAGTCGCACCGATTTACATAGATATGTGTATCTAATTGTAGCGGTTCGATTGATTAGCGGCTGTTTATGAATAGAGTGTTCGGCATTGTCGGTCGAAATAGAATAATAGTAAGTACCTAATAGAGAATAACAAAGTCAAAAAAAAAACAACGTTGAACCACAGTTGTTAATTTCAGTGATAGAAGTTCAATATTAAGATGGTGTAAGTACTTTTTATTTAACCCTGGATACGTACGCGTTTACCGAGGTCTAAACCGCTAAGCTAAAATGGGACTGGGCTGGACACGTCTGTCGCATGCATCCAGAAAGGTGGGCGATAATTGTTACCGAGTGGATGCCCCAAAATGGACACCGACGTAGAGGCAGACCTAGGAGGAGATGGCGGGACGATTTAGATGCATACCACAGGACTTGGCGGAGCGTGGCGTTAATCAGAGCGGCCTGGTATAAAAGAGGGGAAGCCTTTGCCCAACAGTGAGACACAAATATAGGCTAAATAAAAAAAGGCGTTTCTTAACACCCATCTCTACACAAAACCTTTCGACTTTCTTGTGATCACTACCGGCCACTTTAAACAAGTCGAAGGTATAGTTTAAGTTCGTCGAATGATAAAGTTTGAGAATATAAGATCATCAGATAGCTACTCTGTGTAAGAACTTCATTCTTTTTTCACAGTAGATCCGGTACCGTAGACTACCATCCAGGCCAGGTATTCTCCCTCAACGCCCAGGAGTTGTTGGAGCTACAGCCTGAGAGGAAGGCTCCTCTCCCTAGCAGTCAGCAGTTGCAGCAGTTATACAGCGATCCGCAGCCGGAACACAAACAGAATTTGCAGCAATTTTATTATCTTGAGCCCCAAGTTGGACGACAGGTGAAACAAATTCAATGAATTAATAGATTAGTGATAATAAATCATATTTAACAGGAGTGTTATACTTCTTACAGCTCTGACTTCGAGCTTTATATAACAAGGAAGTTATAACAGTAATCGTGCTATTGCGTTCCAGTCTCCATACTTTACAATACTCTCAATATTTGTTATTTATATATCTCTCAATATTTATATATATATATATATATATATATATATATATATATATATATATATATATGTTTACCTGGATCTGTGATGTTGTTTACAATTTAGATAGCACATTCTAGCTTCTAGTTTGTGCACGGTTCTAGCTTGTAAATTACAGAGTCTATTGTGTTATTCTGTTTCATAAATCTCTCAACCACACTTATTGTAACTTCATCCTTCACTGGTGTAGTTCTTCCTCGGGCTTGTTTTTTGCAGCTTCGTTGTCCCTTAGTCGCCTTTTACGAGACCCACGGAAAGAGATGCCGGCACCACACGAGAAATATACTGTATAATTTTTATTAATGTATGACGGATGTTAGTCACCAATCATAATTCATAATCCAATATTTTCAGGTGGCTCTCCAGCCGTCTCACGCGGTGATCGCGCGTCCTCATTTCTCGTCCAACGGCGGCGAGGCGTCCGTAGGCGCAGCTCTTTCCGTCAGTGACACTGGCACTAGTTCCACTGACTCTTTCGACCAGGACCTTCTTGCTCTTCTGGGGCACGCGGGGGCTAGGCAGGAAGAAAGGGAGCAGACTTATCAACAACCACAAACGCAGCAGGCGTCGCAGAGTGTTGCAACTCAATATCAACAGGTATTAATTTCAAATAATAAGAACGCAAATAGTAAGTAGTGCACATGTATCCCCGTGTCACATGTATTCCCGAAGATTGACAGAAACCATGAATTCTGTTTAATAATTAATCCTTTTAATAATTAACTGTTTAATTAATCCTTAGTTAATTGGAATAAAATGTTATGAATTTCTCCGTAGCTACACGGAAAACCGGTCGCAGAGGGAGGCCGGTCTAAGCTCCCATCATCTGAATATGTCGTCTGTTCAATATAAAACCGTCATAAAAAAATGTCAAACAATCCGCTAGAGTATACATTTTCTGTGGTTTCAATAATGAAAATGAATGGAATGTATGGAAGAACAAAGAGTGTAATTTTGTGGAAAAAGATTGTCATATCAATTGACTCAGAATCATTAATGGAATCCATGATTTTAGTCACCGATTATAACATATCTAACACTCCCTGTATATACAGGTGCTTTTTTGAAACGGGTCAGTATGAATTAGTCTAAAAGTATTGGAAATGCAGCAATTTGTTCTAAGCAACCATGGCTTCGATTTGAAAGTTATTAAAATCTGCATTCAAATATTTTCAAAAAAACTCATACACAACGGGAAATCGAACCCGTTCATTTTCCTTGAATAAATCGTAAATTATTTTATTGCGTTAATTGATAGTGTAGGCTGTAAGAGTAGGTTGCTGTGAATAAGACAAAAAAGTTTCTGCAAATACAAGTAGGAATGCTTCTTAGTTCCTACTAATGAAGCTACCGAGTCCCCTAGTGTTTTAGGCATTTGTTTCTTATACTAACACGAGTACTTTGTCATTTGCAGGTTGACAGATACCTAACCAAACCGAGCAAGAAGCCAACTAAACTCCGCTCTAAGGTACAAATCACCCCTCCCCAGTCGGTCGTCGCCCCTCAGCAATATTTAATAGAAACTACCAATGTACAGCAACAAGAACAACAACGTCAACAACAGTATCGCCAACCTCAACAACAGAGGCCTGCACAAGCCCTACGATACGTCCCTATCCAACCAGCTCAAACCCCCCCGCAAGTTTATTACGAACGCCCTGAACCGCAAGGAATTAAAGTTGTACCAGCACCCAAATTACAGCAACAGCAGCCACGCAGCCAACTTAGTTACCGTCTCGTCCCTCAATACCAGCAACAAGAAGCAACTCCCAAACAATACAGAATCGTCGAAGCAGCAAGGCCCCAACCAGTCAGACCAGAGCAACAAAGAGTTACCGCTTCTAGCGTCGAAAGACCTGTCGCGTATTTGAAAAGATTCCCCGAGCCTGAAAATGTACGCGCTGTGAAATATTATGAACAGACCATTCCTGAACCTTTACCTCCTGCGAAGCAACCAGCTCAGATCATTGGCGAGCAATACTACCTTCGTCCTCTATATAGAGGCAATGAACAACGAGGCAGATACGAACTGCCACAATTAGCAGCAATGGAACAGTCTAGAGTATTGGACTCCGCAAAGCACACGCCACCCCCACATTCCGCCATTTACGTCAGCAAGAACGTTGTTCCGAAGAAAGTTAACAGACCTCAGCAAGTAGTGAGAATAGACCAGACGAAGCCTGAACAACCTAGGGAACAGACAGTTAGAATTGAACAGCCTGCGAGAGTAGAACAAGTAAATATTGAGCAACATGGTCAAAATTTGGAAGATCAAAGATCACATTTGCCTCCGCCCAGGAATAGCAAAGCTTATACGCCTGAAGAATTCGCGGCGTTGGTGGCTGCTGGATATGCCGTGACTCCTATCCCAGTTACTCCAGTGGCTCAGGCCAGGTCTTCAGAAGTTCAATCACAGGCCTCTCAACGTCGACCACTCTACAGTAGACGTCATCAGTACCTTCCATTCAGAGGAGACGACGCCCCTTAAATCTGAACAACCTTGTACATAACTTTAGCATTAATTTTGTAAAATAAATGTGTAAAATTGTAAACTGTAGCGATAAAATTAAATTGTCGTTTCTTTTCAACTTTCCTCATAAGCAGTTACCCGGTTAATTCAGCAGGAAAATGTAATTTAAGTAGAAGCACCATGTCGGCAGAGCAGTTTATTATTTTCAACATAATAAGATTACAGAAAACCGCAGTGTATACCATTAATGGCGTAATTTCTGAGACTATTTTAAAGTTTAATCTACTGATTGTTTTCTGTTTTTGCAAAACACTGCATTTATACCAAAATTACGGCCACTGATTCCATAAATAATCCATAAATAAGCGGTTTATATATAAAGTCTCTCAATTTTGAATAGTGAATAAATTGAACTTACTTTTTATCAGACGTTTAGGAGACCTTCTTTTTATTATACCTATTCTGTGTATTTTTCATCTCGTTTTCCTTCGATCCGTTAATATGTACAGTGAATCTAACTTTTCCCTACTTAATCCTAATGGTTTTTTCCTACAGAGCCGCAGCAGTGAGGCCTTTCGTCTTGCCGTATTGAATGAAAGAATCACGTACATACAAAGATATAGTAGATATATATACGAGTAGATTTGGTATATTCAATATATGGCTCGCAACCGTATTTTTATTTTCAAGATAATTTCTATTGTTTCATTCATGATAGACGTGTTATTTGTTATAATTAATGTACGTATTGGTGCTTACTAAAACACTTCGTAATACACATGTACCTATGTCTGAACTTCGGCTTCTTTGACAGTGAAAGCTTGTGACAGACAGTGAAACTTTGAAAAACATGACAGTTGTTTCTAACTACCTCTCGACTTTTTGGCGGGAATTCGAGAAGTGAAGTTGAGTTTTTGTTTGATTATTGTAAAAAATGTGTATTAGGCATTTTATGGTTTAATAATGACAGTTAATTAAACTTCAGAGTGTTTTTCGTGCATTCGTACATTGTGATAATCAAACAAATAGGACTGCGTTTTTCGTGTGCTGGAAGCAGGAGTCCTCTTCTGTTCTCAGTAAACTTACTATCGCTTAACTGAGCGACTCCTAACTTACGTCGACGGGGCTGGACATTTATAGGATACGTTTTAGTCTTTGGAATTGTTTATTAAGAAGATAACATGACACTGGCAGAATGTGCCAATTGCACTATTGCCATATATGAAGAATAAAAAAACTATTTCTCGCTAATAGAGTACGTAACTTTGCGATTTGGAAAATAATTTCATATTTATGACAAAACTCACAATTACGAGCGGATGTAAAAGTAATTGAAAACACCATATATTCTGGTAAACCACATGTCTTTGTTTAAGTATTTTTACTAAAAACCCCTTATTTATATTAAAATATTTCCACATTGACTATATTTACAGACAATTTCTAATTACTTAAAAAATATTGAAATATTTTTTTTTATTTATCTGTTTTGCTAAAATCTCCTTACTCATTTTTTTGATGATAAAACTTATGTGTAGGTAGGTTGTAGTACACACAAGATGTTTCCCGAAATACCAAAATCGTTATTGACATTTCAATCATATAGAGTTACTTCCAGGTGAGGGGGAAAACTTGATGACATTTAAGCCTCTCCTGCGTAAATTCCTGAGAATAATTTGCTACAATATTTTTATCTGACGTCAAAGTGTAATAAGGAAGGTTCGATTTCTCAAATAATACAAATCTACTTATGTCAATATTTATTCTCACAATATTGTGTTATTTATGTCTCATTCATCAAATATATTGACATTTATTGTTATGACATCAATAGATAATGAATTGCGCCTATATTTTGTAAATCAATTTACATTCGTTGGAAACGCACTCTTCCTTAAATTAGGTGAAAACTGCACCTGGTTGAACCTCAAGTATTGAAAATATTCAACAATACTTGTGTACATAGAGATTAATTGTTGTCATGGCCGTGTGGTGTGTCGGCCCGCTTTAGAATTAGCACCTCTTCCGTTGGTGTCGTAAAAGGCACCGAGGGATAACGAACCGCTACCAGATGCCCTTAGGAATTACACAACTTCTAAAAGAGTAGACCAGACGCTTGAACAGCGTGATGTTTTAGGGACATACCTACAACCCTCATGCATAAGACAATGTGTTGTTAATCCTAATAAGATAATTGTTAATCCTGATTCCATGTGGAAGAAACTGTAGGCATTAGATGATTTACTTTACGCCATATTTAACTTACAACGCAAAAAGTTTTGTATTTAAATTCATCTATGAACTCGTGGCGTCGCGGGATCCGTGACATTCACGTTTTCAATCTAATAAGCATCAGCTTCAGATTCTGTTTGTGTTACACCTAACATGTTATAATGTAACCAACCCCTAACAAGATATTGTAAAATCAGATTCTGTTCTACAAATAATTCTAGAATTAGAAGAATCGACTGACCTGAAGTGGATATGGGGAAAAAACAGCTATCTGTTTCCTCAGGTGTAAGAAGGTGCGCTTAATGACTAATGACGAATAATTAATGAATAAAGAAGAATAAAGAAGAATAATTAATGACGAATGCGCTAGGCGCACTCGACTGGTCAAGTTACCCCACAGTCATAGAACACTACCATAAAATAAACATTACATTTTCTACTTTATCCTATTCCCCCAATATATGAACAGGCAGTTTTTGTTAAAACAATAAGTAGCTATTTAAACGTAATATTGGGTCACGTATTAATGACAAACTACGTTTTTCTTTCTTTTTTCCATTTATTTTACTCCCAAAACAACATATACCGAACCATTTCGAATTGTAGGTAACTGCCAAACTGCAGTACAGTTTATCGGCAGTAAACGGCCTAGTGCTTTCTTTTTTTGCATTTGGGTTGACTAAGCTTTGGCGCTGCAAATTTATAACAAAATTCCAGTCACAATAAAAAAGGCTCAAAACACTTCAATGTTAGTAGAACATAAATGTTTTTTTTTTTGACAGCACTATTTGCCTTTTAAACAAATAGACTGTTGATAATCATTATATATACTTATTATTATTATATGTAACTGTATTTCATTGAATTAAATTTGTGTGCCCAAAGGGCGGGATGTAAAGGACATCAATTTGTAATGACAATGACACCTGCAATTGCACCTCCAATCCACAATTAAACATTTTAATTTGATTCGATTTGTAGGTCCATGTTTCGGTAGTGAGTGAATTGAATTATGCCAGAGCCCATTCCCATCCCGTCCTATCGCACCCATTTTCCCAACCCTTTCTCCAAATTCAGTCCTATATCTCCAAAGAAAGTCAGCGTATCCAATGTTAGTCATTCTTTTTTTTATGTACGAAGGCGGCAGACGAGCATACAGTCCACCTGATGGAAAGTGGATGCTGTCACCCATAGACATCCGCGATACATGCCAACATTAGTCCAAAATGGCAAACGTTGGCACTCCCCCGGATGCGCTGCCTACCTTTGAAGATATAGGAATGGATTTGGAGAAAAGGTTGGGAAAATGGGAGGGATAGGATGGGAATGGGCTCTAGCACATCTCACTCACTACCGAAATACGTATGTACATTAGGGAAATAAGATAAAGTGTGAAATTCAGTACATTTCAAGGTAGTCTTCTGTGAGAGAGGGGTAACGTGGCCAGTCGAACGCGCCCAGCGGCTGTTGGATTGCAGCGTGCACTGATGTTGGCACCAATCGTGCATGTCACAGGGCGACAGTATCGACTTACCACCCGATAGACTGTCTGTTCGTATACCACATTCTCTCTATAAACGAAAGTTAAATTCTTCGTTATCGTAACTATATATTTTCGAAGTCAAGACTTCTAAAGACTTCTACTAAAGAGAAAAATCTTCAGAGTTGTTCACCGCGCTTTGAGCGATGTTTGAAGATTCGTCAATGTACCATAGATATGGCTAACAAAATTATCAAACTAAAGAAAGGCAGGCCCTATCTGTCGCAAGATTGACAATAGATGGAGTAGACGAGTACTCGAATGGAGACCACGAACCATGAAGCACAATGAGGGACATCTTTCAGTGAAGTTTAACAATCGACGACTTAAGAAGTTCAATGGTGGTGACTGGATGTGTATAACAGTACATTGATCGTGTGTAGTGGCGAGGCTTGGGAGAGGCCTAACATTTAGCAGTGGAATGATATGCTGATGGTATGGCAAGTGCTGATTCAATCAATATAATCTATCGGTTTGCATTTTGGTGTCGTTCTTGAGTGTTTCACCTACAAATCGACAGTCGACTTACAAATTCCTTAGTAAGGGATGAATGCGTATTTTTATTTACCAAACCGTCGGTTCTGTCCGCGGGAGCGCGAAATTATACGTCACGTCAGGCGTGACAGGACGCGGTCGTTCACATCTAAAGATATACAAACTGTCAAATTTATTTAATCTGATTTAGACTTTACATAAACTTCATAAGGTTTGTTTTAGCTTGGATGAATTTGATAGACAGCATAAATTATCATATTGTCGGCTGTATTCGGAATCAATGCAGAAATGTACACAGGATTATAATTTACATAGGCAAATAATAAATAAATAAATAGTATACACAAATAGGTATCACTGTTAAAAGTCTTCATCAAATAAAGTCTATGGCACCCACGTCCAGAGACAGGGACAGATATTTAATGACCACACTGCCACTGTATAAATTTATAAGAACATAGGTAATAACAAAATATTAGGTAGTCGGATAAGTTCACGGCCCTTTTATAGTGAAAATAATAAAGACTTTTTTTGTATTAGATAAATATTTATTGAACGGAATATTGTCCATTTAATTTGACTATCTTTTGCCATTTTTCTGGCAGAGCCATTATCCTATCGCTATAAATTTTTCAAGCTTCTTTTGAATGTAATTTTACTTCATTTAGAAAATTTTGTAATGATTGAAATAAATGATGATCCGAAGGTGCTATGTCTGGACTGTATGGAGGATGCATTCAAACTTCCCAGCCATCTGTTAGTCATCAAAGATGTAGATCGAGCATTGACATGATGGAAACCTACATCTTTTCTATTCATTAATTCTGGCCGTTTTTCTTCAATTGCTTGTTTCAATTTTACTAATTGCTGACAGTAGACATCAGACTTAATCGTGTGGCCATGTGGCAAAAGCTTGTAATACACAATGCCTTTCCAGTCTCACCATACACATTACATGACTTTGTTAGGAGGAAGGCCTGGCTTTGGGACTATTTGTGATGGCTCTCCTGGCTTAGACCAAGATCGTTTTCGAATATTGTTATTGTAGGTGATCTCTTCAGAAATGGGTCGAATTCATTTCGTTTTAGCAACGTCACGCATATAGAAACTCTATTCACCAAGTTTCTGTCATTTAAATCATGCGGCACCGAAACATCTAGCTTTTTTACAAGATTCAGTTTATGCAGGTGATCCAAAACTGTTGAGTGGTGAAAGCTAAGTAAGCTCTTCTGCAATTTGATGACTGCTTATGTGTCGATCTGCTTCAATTTTTCAATGATAACATCATGTTTTACCTTAATAGGACGACCACAGCGAGGAACATCATTCACATCAAAATTACCAGACCTGAATCGACTGAACCATTTTTTGCACTAATTTTAGATAAAGCATCTTGTCCGTAAACGCCACCAACTCGAAAAAAATTGTAAAACATATATAATTTTCTCCTTATTAACTTCCATTTTAAAATTGTTAAAAAATATGAATAGGTAAAACTTTTAACTTGTAATTTACATATATCAATGTAATTTACATTACACAAAACCATATATCACTTTCCCGTTAGTAATCAGTGTTGCCAGGAATATAGCATGCTAAAGTCATACGTTCAAAAAGGCCGTGAACTTTTCCGACTACCTATTATGGCTTTACAATACATTCTCCTATTATGCTCTACCTCAATATGCTCGCAAAAGTAAAGTGTATTGTGCATGGTATGGTATGAGTGTCAGAAAGCTCGTGACCATACATTATTTTATATGTATTAAGTTTAATACATAAAAACAAATTCCTGAGAAATAAAGATAAATATGAGAATACTTTAAAAAAACTGCATTAAAATTTAGCCTGGGTTTTAATTAATCAAGCGCGCCTTGGTCCAAAAGTGCAACTAATACAAAATAGGACAAATAAAGGTCAAATTTCTACATTTGACCATACATGGTATCAAATCAAAAGTACTTTATTCATGAGTTATTGCAAAAAAGGTATCGTAAAAATCAAATACTTTTTATATTTTTTTTTAAAACTGAAAAAAAAAACAAATGTCCACCACTCGAACCCCCAAGAAATGGATATTTTCTTGAATACTTTTTCTAGTAGTCTTACAGCAATTTTTACGAGTTTCTTGATAGCGAAAAATAGACACTTTTCAACAAAATTTTGGTACTCGGTATCAAACAAAAAGCACCAACTCAATACTGAAAATTTTAATATGGAGCCCTTTTTGTTTAATACTTTTTGTTTTCTTTGTTTGATTTGTTGTTTGTTTGTGGTTGTTAGTTTTTGTTTTTATTAGGTATCGATAGTGTTTTCATGTCCTAGTCAAATGTTCTATAACTTAATATTGAATATGGTCCAAAACAACCTCGTCATTAGGTACAAATGAAGAGTTGTGTACTGTAGTGTATTATGCATTATTAAACTTGTGTATTAAACTAATACCGATGTATTAAGACAAATACTACAATATCCACCGTGTCGTGTGCCGTCCAATGAAATACTAATAACACATGTTGGAGTGACGTGGGTCACTGCCAGAATAAACGAATAATATACCAAGTTGTTAACAAGTTTCCAACTCTGCCGACTTACGAGTAAATATTCAAGAGATTTGGGTGTGTTTAATTTGGCACATGAGTGATAGATTCCAGATTAGATTGAATAAACTTCTTATTTTTTTATTTGTTGACTTCTACTACGCCCACGACCTTTTTAGGTCTTTTAAATATTAAAACAATATTTTGATGTATGGGTTTGATCTAATTTTAAAAGAATACATTTCTATTTACGTCCTTTAACGGTCAATTAGCCTTGTATTTTCGTCAAAGACAAAAATAATCAAACCGTTCATATGAACCTTTCGCACACAGTTGTGTAAAAAGTTCGCTATGAAGAGATATGCTTGGAGTTTCTTTGCAGGATAAGATCTGAAACTAAGAGGTTCGCCAAAGAATAAATTTACTAACATAGATCATAGAATTAGCAAGATGAAATGGCAATGGTCACCAACGACCGATGGGTTAGAGGAGTACTTGAATGGAGACCATGTACCGCAGAGTGCAAAGTGGGACGGACATACTCCGGGCAGATGGACGTCAAGTCTTGTCTTGACTTGAAGAAATTTGCCGTTAGTGGCTGGATAAGAAAGTGGATGAGTGTGTGTGGTGACTCGTCACTACTGAGAAACACACACACTCATGAGAAACATGGGTTGATAGTACTATCTTTCCTTCTATCGTTCCCTCACTAATGAGGATCGTGACCATATGTGACCCGTCTCCACCTGCTTCTGTCCCGCGCCAGTTCAATAGATCGTTGTAGAGTTTCTCCTGTTGCCTCTAAAATACTTTTGCACCATCGTGTTGGAATTCGGCCCCTGGATCGCTTCCCCTGCATCTGTCCCACGATCAACTGCTTCTCCAACTCATGCATATGTGATCGCATTATATGTCCAAAGAAGCTTAGTTGACGTTCTCTGCATAGAGAGGTGAGTCGTTTTTTGATGTGGAGCTCTTGCAAAATCGATTCGTTTGTCCTCATGGCTGTCCATGGTATCTTCAGCATTCGTCTCCAGCACCACATTTCAAAAGCGCTTATTTTGCTTATGTCTCGACTTTTAAGGCACCAGGTTTCAGCTCCGTACAGAAAAATAGAAAACACCAAGGAATTTGTTGGAAGAAAATTTGTTCCTCCAAATTTTCTCGAGGCTTGACATTGCGCTTTTAGCCATTCCTATACGACGGCCGAGCTCATCAGTACAACCGCCGTCCTTCGTAATGAGGGAACCCAGGTAAACGAATTGTTCTACTTTTTCGTAGTCTTGGAGGGCCAGTGAAGGATGGAGTTTGTGTTCCCGATCTATCAACATTATTTTAGTTTTAGAAACGTTGATTTTGAGGCCAAGTCTGACGCTTTCCTTTTCTATCCTTGTAAGGAGGGCAGCTAACTCCTCTTCACTAGATGCAATTACGGTCGTGTCATCTGCATATCTCAAGTTGTTTATTTTACGCCCCCCTACAACAATGCCACCTTCCCAGCCCTCAAGTGCTCTTCTCATAATGTATTCTCCATACAAGTTGAAAATTTTTGGTGACAGAATGCATCCCTGCCGAACGCCTCTTTCCGTAGAGAAGGATTTAGATTCTTGATCTTCTAATCTAACAAAACACCTGCCATCCAAATAGAGATTCTGTATGAGTATAACAAGATGTTCCGGGGTGCCCATTTCTCTCAGTATTTCGAACATGGTGCTCCATTGGACACAGTCAAAAGCCTTAGCGTAATCAATGAAGCATAAGGTCATAGGGATGTTGAACTCTCTGCATTTTTCTATCAATAGCCTGATGTTCAGGATTTGTTCGCGAGTGCCTTTTCCTGAAACAAAGCCTGCTTGTTCACTCGGAATTTGTCTGTCGATGAACGCTAGTACTATATGATAGTACTATATGGTAGACTAAAAAGTACTGGTCGCATTCCTGGATAAATTTTCATCTGTCTCAAATATTTGTTTTTCTAATTTGTTTTTCTGCTGGTTCAATTGTCATTTTGTCCCTAAATACACGACATAAAGAAATATGGACTATTACGAATACTTAAGTGTGATTTTATATGTTTATTTAATTTTAAGGGTAATGTCGTTTCTAAAAATGTGCTGATCTTCAGCACAAGAACGTAGAACCAAATGCTAACAAATAAAAAACTTATTGATGACAAATGCGAACAGATGTAAATATGATTCAATTTCAAAATTGAAAATTCGGGCTAGGTACGTGTGACATCATTGGTGTGAATTTATTAGCCTTGGTCAAGATTTATCTGTCTTCTAATTTAGAATTAAATTCTAATTTAAAATTTATCTGTCACCAAATATTGAAAGATACATATTCTAAGATCAGATTTTTAAGATAAAATATCAATTAAACAGATATGTTTATTTTTTAAAAAATACGTGAAACTATAATGGACAATGGGACCTTTTTCTTAGATATTATCACATATGAGTTTAAAAAATAGGTCTAAAACCGCATGGACTATGGCTATTACAGGCCTATAGAACTGAGGAGAATTTTCCATATTCTATCCTCATCGATAATGTTCGCAGACCCTCTTTTACAGTGAATAATGCTTCATGAAGGGCTTACATTACTACCAAATTAAATTTTCTCCAAGAAAATAACTCTCAGAAAATCTTCATTACGTTTTAGAGAGTTTAAGCCTCAATTTTATTACAATTACGCTACCTGAATTGAATTTTAGGAAGAAAGATTCAATAAACTTTCGCTTTGTGGATTTAATTTTGATTAAAATTATAATGGACTGGATTTTACGACTTAGTAATTTTAAAATACTGTAGCTAACTGACGTTTCATAGCACTTTTACCGTTCAACTGAGCAATAGAAATCTATTCTTTTCGCCTTTTTCACAATACCTATAGTTTAACAGTAATTCTTATTATTAACCCAAACGACATACATGAGTTGTAGTAATGCCATATCTTAATTAATTTAATTTATTTATCACTTTCGTCAAACTTAAGCTCACCTGTCCACGTGCATAAAAAATGGTGATTGAATTATTTCCCATCCGGTGATAATAAACTTGACCGTTTAGTGTCGGCCGGTTTTAGCATAGCTCCACCCCATCTCTTCTATGAACTATTGATCGAATGCTACAAGACATAGTTTCCTTTTTTTTTTTCGGAATTTGGAATTTTTTTTATACGGGATAAAAGTCAACTCCGATGAGGCAGCTAAAAAGGCCTTCAGACAATTCATCGATTCCCGTCCCCAGTTCCATAGCAGAGGCATCAATCCATTTCCATTAAAATGACATAAGTGCATTGATAATAATGAGCAATACTTCGATTAATCTTATTAATCTTATTAATTAAATCTTAACCGATTACCATGAAAGTTAGGACATATATATATATTTTCATGGAGAAGGTTTTTATGCTATCGACTTTGTTGTAACTCGCCACTAGATGGCGCTGTAGCACAGCAACTTCTGTGCCGTTCAACTGATCGCCATGAAAATTGGTATACATAGGTATCTGAGCACGGAGAATATTGTCGAGCTATCGACTCTGTTGTTACTCGTCACTAGATGGCGCTGCAGCACATCAGCTTCTATGGCAGGTCAATATCTGCGGGGTTTTGCTAGTTAAATATATAATTTTCATACAAAAAAATATATTTTATTTTTCCATATAAAACGGCAGTTTCATAGGTAAGGACATAATAAAATAAAATAATACGATCTTCCGAATATATATTCATTTATTTTTATTTTAATGCGTAAAAAAACATTGTACAAAAAGCGGACATAGTGCCTGATAATATTTTTCTCTGCCAGTCAACCTTTGATATGTGTAACTGTAAGTTATTATAAAAGCTAGGTTTAGTTTTAGTATGAGTATGTGTAAATTATAACTTTTTCACCAATCCAATCCACCAGTCTACCTATTCATTGGGTTCTTAAATTAAGGTACATAACAACTCATAATACAGTACTTAATTAAGGGTAGAAACTCTTACAAGACGTTAATTATAAGGAAAGACTTGTACGTTTCAGTGGCGTTTTAAGCTGATATTGAACATTGTTTCAACAAAAATCCAGATGGAGTATTTTTTTTATGTTTCATTATTGTTTTTATGTTGAATTATTTATACTTATGTTTCAGTAGGCCTAGAATCAACTGTTTGTAAATATTTTGTTGAGAACGTACACACCGATGCCCTCGGCCGTAACTCGCAATTATCCATCAAACATGTTGTATTTTCTCCGATATTGCTCCCCGGAGCGCTCACTGACCTCCTTAAATTGTTTCTGTGTATAGGTATACACATATATAGGTATATATAGGTAATACATACATAGGTAATATACCTAGTCAGGCCATAAATAAAATTTATGGCAAATAAATACAGGAAAAGAAATGAATTACATATGAATTTGGAATCTTTCATTCTCACGTGAAAAATAAATGATTTTTCTCATTTTGGCACCAATCATTATTAAACATTGTACTAATATTAATATGGAGTGGGGTGATAACGAAAACCGTATTGCTGTAATTGCATTACACAAAGTAGGCATGGAGCCAAATGCAATTTTTAAAACTCTCCATCCGCATGGTATTAGCTAAATGTTTGTGTACCGGGCTATTGGTTGGTACATTGAAACGTCCTTTGTTTGTGACAGAAAAAGGTCGGGCCGTCCACACACTATTCGTACGTACTAAACAGACGAATAAAGCTGTGAAGGAGAGTATCCGAAGAAATCCCGTCAGGAAGCAAAAGATTTTATCCAGAGACATGAATATAGCACCCGGAACAATGTCACGTATTTTAAAAGATGACTTACTACTCGCTTCTCACAAAAGACGTACTGGTTATTTCTTAACTAATATTTTAAAGAAAAGAGGGTTGACAAATCACAACAACTTCTTCAGCGGAATTCAAAGGCAGCTCACAGACTTAGTGGTTTAGTGGGGTCTTAGCTATCAAGGAGTGACTGAACTATACTTTTGTGAAAAAGGTATTAAAACGTCGGCTCAAGTGTATTAAGGTACGATTCTTGAGACGGTCGTAAAGCCTTTTAACAACATCCTGTTCCATAACCAAGAATGGTCATTGAAGCAAAACTCACCACCAGGTTATAAAGCTCACTCAACACAGGCTACACAGCTGAAGCCTGGCCGTCATCTAGACCCGATTTTAATTCGCTCGATTACGATTTATGGTTTGTTTTAGAGAGCATGGCACGCTCTAAACGCCATGATAATATTAAATCCCTATAAATGTCCATAAGGATGGTAGCAGTTGCCAATTTTCCTATGGAAAGGATGCATGTTTCAATTGAAAACTGTTCACAACGTTTGAAAAATTGTATAAAAGCAAATGGAGACCATTTCTAATAAACGTTATATTTTTAAAATGGTTACTTATTTATTTATAAAATAACACAAATTATTTTAATAAAATGGTAATGTAAAAAAAATATCAACGTTTTATTTCTAACAATATTTATGGCTAGACTAGGTATATATAGTATAGGTAGGTATAAATTTCTAAACCATAACAACGAGAAAAGTATTTTTGTTAATTTTAATGATCTGAACATTCTAATTCGAATTTTAAGATTGATCAAAATGTTGTTAATTATTTACGAAATGTGGACAGACCGATACGTATTCTACTCAAAACAAAATAGGGCCCACTTAGTTTTTACAGTGTAACTTAATAATATATAAATTTATATAGTTTTTAAGAATAGACATGTTTAAATTAGGGATTTAGAAATTGTGTAAACATAACCAATGGTAAAAGTTTTTTTTTTTAATTACTCACGAAATAGAGTATTTAGGGAAATTATCACTAAATGAACAGTAAAAGTAAATTTTGGTTATAACCATTTTTCTAAAAAAAACTGATGATAAGTGTCATGTTTAATAGCGTGTAGGGCCCCCTCGGCTCCGAGTGGGCAATGAGGCTCCGGACTGATCGCTGGCCATGGCAAAACTGTAATATTGTACTGTAATTTGCTCTTTGTGTGGTACGGGTCGTATGCGCGCGAGCATTATCTTGCATAAAAACAAAATCATTGCCCACTCTTTGTGAAATTGGGATCACATGAGGTCGGATTACTCGCTCGACATAACTGGCAGCGGTTACGGTACCTTCATCCACAATCACCAATTCTGTTTTGCCTATTAAGCTTATTCCACCCCATACCATCACACTTGGACCCCCAAAACGGTATGTTCCGTGGATGCATGGTTGTGAAAAACGTTCGTCTTCTCTTTTCCACACGCGTACTCGTCTGTCATCACTAAAAAACTTGACCTTACACTCCTCTGTGAAGAGTACAGTCCTCCAGTTATCTATGGTCCAGTCCAAATGCTCACGTGCGAAATTTAAACGCGCTGCACAATGACCACTTGTCAGTTTGAGCCGAACAACACGCATTCTGGAACGTTGGCCATCCTCGTGGAGTCGATTTCGGATGGTTTGATCACTAACGCGTGTACCAGTAGATTGCCGTAGTCGGTTTTGTAAGGTCCGGGCAGTTACAGTATGATCTCGACGTGCAGTTAGCCTGATGTACCGGTCTTCCTGGGCGGTTGTGATCCTCGTCATCTAGCTACACTACCTGTCTCCTGGTAGCGTTCCCATACTCGCTCGTCTACTTCTAGCTCGTCGAGACACACTGAGATGTATTGCTACAGATCTCTGAGATTCTCCCCCCTGAAGCAAAACAACTGCTCTGGTCGCGGCTTCCGTGTCCATGTGATGGCGAGAACCAGGCATAGTAATCAGGACTAGTACCGAAACTAAACAGAACAGCTACACACAATGACTTTCAACAAAATCGTTTACAACGAGACTGGGAACACAAGTGATTAAGAAATAGTGTATAGGGTAATTTCAAGCACCTCGGTTTTTCTGTCTACCCACTTGAGAATAACATTAAAGTTGTCGCTCAAAACATTGATAATGACTCATAAACATGTCTACTTTATGTTTTAATGCTTCACATCACTAATGATTACCTTACGAGTTATTTATAAACAAACTTCGAGCTTAACTCAAGATGGGCCTATCTTTTTGTTTTGAGTAGGCACTTGTACCTTTCTTCCTAAGGCGGTACTGCCTTCCTAAGAAAAAAGGCATTATTAGTAACATTTTTAACGAAAAAATAAGTAACATTATATTCGGAAATTAAAAATAAATCTATACCTATATTATTAAGACTATGACATCGGAAGACGATGCAATAAATTCATTGATTCTATTACTGAGATAGCCTGGGGCCACAAGGGCTTCCAATTAATTTGTTTTTATCCCCAATAGAACACAGCGCAGTAATGTACCGTTTACCGTTTCAGATCTGAGAAACAACAGATACGTCATTTAATAATACAAATAAATTGTTTTGTAAGTATTTTTACTTCGTTGAATATTCAACAGCCCTCGAGAGCATTCAATAGCTTTAGCTCAATACACATATTTTTTCTGGAAGAAAAAACTTAAAGAAAAATGCTACACCATGTGCAAGTCTAACTGGTATAGTTACCCACAATTAATAATATAAAACCAGCATAAACAAATGCAAGCTACAATCGGTAGCAAATAGCAAGTGTCAATCGACTCCGATGCTTACCACTTAACCATTACATACGAAGCCGTTTCGCCAAGTAACTTTGCTATGTTACAACATAAGGAAACCAGTTATTTAAATTGTCATGATCACACTTCATAGGAATCAACCGGTGTGAAGTGAGTGTCCGACACTTTTTTGTTTTTACAGGGAAATAGACGGACGAGGAAGCGGTCCCACGTAATGGTAAGTGTTCCCGCCGCCCATGAACACCTGCAACAACAGGGGGTATGCGGGTGCGCCGCCGATCTTGCAAAATCCTATACACGTACACGTAGAACTAAATATTGTAAATTAAACTTAACTTATGGGGAAGTGAAGTTTACAGCCATTTGCCTAACAACATTAAAGAAATACAGTCACTTAATATTTTTCTAATCAAAAATTTTTTACTGGACTTTATTTATGACAATATAATATAACTACCAATATTTTTCTAATAGATTAATATTAGGGGTTAAAGTATGAAATTGCCGATTTGTACTGAAAAATTAAAACTCGTTTTTTTCTAAAATGTAACATATTTATTTAATCAAAATATTTACCCTCATTATCTATACATTGTTGCCATCTAATCGGAAGCTCATTTATGCCTTTGCGATAGAACTCTGGGGATGTAGATTCGACAAACTGTGTGAAAGCATTTTGTACTGCCTCTTGGGAAGAAAATTTTTTACCACGTAGAAAATTGTCCAAATCACGAAAAAAGTGGTAGTCCGTTGTAGCAAGGTCTGGCGAGTATGGAGGTTGACGTATGGTTTCTAACTGCAGCTCCTGTAGAGTTACAACGATTTCTCGTGCAGTGTGAGGTCTTGCGTTATCATGGAGCAATAATGGTGAAGATCGATTCACGAGTCGGGGCTGTATCACTGCTAGTTTCGCCATCATTGTTCGAAGTTCGGCACAGTAAACATCTGCTGTTATTGCTTGACCAGACCTGAGAAAGCTATAGTGAATAACACCATGAATAGACCACCAAACAGTTACCATTACCTTTTTATTGGGAAGCTTTGCCTTAGGGCACTGTTGCGGCGTTGCATTGTTGATCTGGGCTCAGCCATTGCATTTTTCGCTTTCGGTTATCGTAAAGAATCCACTTTTCGTCACATGTCACAATTCGATCCAATATTCCTTCATTTCTGTACCGATTCAACAAGGCAACGCAAGTTTCAACACGCGTTTCTTTCTGCAGATCAGTCAAATCATGAGGCACCCATTTTTCATATTTTTTTATCTTATTGATTTGATGCAAATGAGTCAATATTGTAGGTAAGGTAACGTTAAACCATGCCGCTAATTCCTGGGTAGTGTGACTCGGATCGGCTTCCACCATCTCCTTCAATTCAGCGTTTTCACCTGGTCTTCCACGTGGTTCGTTCTTCAAGTCGAAGTTTCCATTACGAAAGCGTTTAAACCAAAAACGCACGGTTCGTTCATTAGCAGCCTCCTCTCCAAACGCAGCATTGATATTGCGAGCCGTTTCTGCCGCGTTAGTTCCGCGTCAGAACTCGTATTCAAAGATTACTCGGATTTTCGAAGTATCCATCTTTCCCGTCTAAGCTGAATAAAAAAAACAATTGAAAGTCGAAAATCGAATGTTGCACATTTTTTAAAACAAGAACCTCATAGGTATCATGTGAAAGAAGTTTCACTCGAAAATCTCACACCACGAAGGTTTTATGTCAATTCAAAGTATCTATTACTATAAAACGGCAATTTCATACTTTAACCCCTATTATATACATGTTTTGTATAAACTTGAGTTAATCATACGTTTTCCCTTTAAGTGAACCATTTAATGTTCTTTGAGAAATAAAATTCTTTAGATCAAAAGGTTAATTAGCCCTCACATTTTACAGCACCTCTCGAGCGAAACTCTGGACACATAGAACTGATATTACGAGGATTGCGGTTAGGATTGAAAACAGCACAGCACTGAGAAAGGTGGCATAAACGAAAAACTTATACACAGCAGTGGGTGAAATTGAGCTCTAAATTATGATAATAATGAATTTGATAGTTAGTCTATGATTAATAATTACAATTTCTTCTCAACATTTTGTATATCAGTTAAATTTCCTTTTATATATCAGTCATCTCCCTCGGTTCTGTGATCAGTGGCAATCTTGTTCCTTTTAGCAAATTAGTGTCGTACAAAGTAAGAACCCAGACTTATTAGAACTATTTTCTGCTTTGATCTTTTGTCACTTAATTGCTTTTAAGGAGTACATAGATAATATTATTTCAACAACTTAAATATATGAATAATGGAATAGGAGAATAATAATTAATAATGCAATAAGCTTAATCAGTTTATGCTTAATGCGGTTGTAGATAACTAAATCATTGAAGTAATTAATCATTATTATTTAACACCAAATCATTAAGTACAAATTCATTGAATCTTTGTCTCTTTCATGACGGCTATATTTGTTGTTGCTCTTCATTGTACTTATAATGAATTGTTAAAATAAGACATTACAATATTGCCGTAGGTAAAAAGGCAGACCTATACCTAGAAGGACCTAACAGAGAGGAGTATAATAAGAAATAGTAGATTTATTGTAATCGACTTATAAAATCATTAATTTTTAACATGCATAAATATCAGGAGACCATATAACTCAATTAGTTATTTTCCACTATTGTACTATATTAAAAATGCAATAATGCATCTTACCTTCTCTGTTACTCAAATAAAGTGCAACTTGCGTGTGTTACTGTAAAATGAGTTCATCGTCCTCACGGAATCAAATAACCCACCACTAGATGTTAATATATTTAGCGTTGACCCCGTAAACCCTCACGGAAACCCAATAGACGTTGACAACGGCAGCGCGGCGCGCGTCGCGTCGCTCCGAATCGGCTCTCGTCACGTATAGAAGTTAATAAATGTCGTACGGTGGCTGCTAGAAAAGCTTACATAGATTTACACACCATTTTTTTCCTGTTTAGATGTAAATATTTATAATGTAAATTACTTTGAACGATAGTTGAATTAAGCACGGTTAAGGTATTGATACGTTTTACTACGTCTTATGCTAGTGCTATTGTTGTGACACGTACATTTTAAGCGCATAGCTCTATCCATAATAATATTGTGTTTTGCTTCTCTGTCGGTATATCAGTGACACGTCACTAGTCGCGCTATCAGAATATCAGCGTTGCGTCTGCCTCACAGCGTCGGTCGCAACAATAAGTTATGTGTCCATTTTGTTATTGCGGATTGCTTTTGTTATTTCATTTGTCAGCACATACTGGTACTTATTACAAGAACTTAAAAATTGTAATGCCTCGGCGTATTATTTATTTCTGCTACTTCAAAGGAATAATTATGTGTGTAGTTCATAAGTTTCATAACAAGTTTCATAAACCTCTCGTTCATTCATTCATAATACCATACCATACCATCAAACTGTCTCCCTCCACACTGGATTTAGGCCTCCCTGAAAGCTCAACCACACACAATCTTCGTCTCTCTTTTATACTAATTCTACGCATAAAATCACCCAATAACATTTAAATAAGTATTAGATAGTTGATGTATTTAACTCAATTTTTTAATCATCACTAAAAAAATGTAAGCCTCTTCCTATGTTCGAATTATATTGCTTGCCAAGTATTGGGACCTATATACGCTCTAGATACGCCCCTATGATTATAAAGCGATGCTACTGGTAAACGATCTCTCGATTATATGAAGTAGGTATTAATTTACATTTAAAGACTTTACTAACAATGTTTCTTAGTACCTAAAGAGTTATATTATATGTAACAGAAGGCCCAATATACAAGTACATTTAAAAGACCCACAGTTAAAAGGTTTCTGACGTTTATTGCAAGAGACCGCCATCGCCACACGCCATTAAGGACAAACCGACCTATGGTGTTGATAGAACACTTCCAACTTTTGTGTTTTATATACTAATATTTATAAATGGGAATTTTTTTTGTTTTTATGTAAGAAATAAACTCAAAAACTACTAGACTAATAATAATACAAATAATAATATAATCATTTAGGCTTAAAATTAAGAATATGTAACAAATATTAATAACTCTTCATATGAAATTAATAATATATTAATAATAATGTAAATATTAATTATTTAAACTTAAAACAACAAATATAAAGAAGGTATATTAATAACATTTTTTATGTCAGATTACACAAATCCAGATTCCAGACACGGTTGAGGGATTCTTAAGTTTCTGAATATCAACTGATCCACTCTGTTTTTTACACCCCAAAAATATGTCAAATTTTACAAAGTTAGTAAATTTCAATTACAAAAAAAACATCCACCTTTCACTCTAAGCACTGTCAAAGATTTAATGACACCAAAAGTAGTTAAACTTTTCGGACGGAGAGTGATGTTGAAGTTTTCTCATTAAATTGAAAACTTCGCGGCTTCCAATCTAAATAATAATTGAATTTTAAGTGTAGTTCTGGATATATATGAATAAGAATTTTAAATAAATGTGTATTGTGCGAATGTTAATATGTATGATCACAATTATATGAATGAACACAAAGCAATATGTTAGACTTGAGTATTCTAGCTATATAGAATTTAAAACTTTCTAGTTCTCATAAAATGGAAGACTGTGTCGTACAGGAGCTCGCTATAGGATGACAGAGCATTTGATCAAAAGATATGTATTCCTAAGATGAAAGCTCTATCACTTTCATATCTTACTTTCATACTTATGATATGATTATTGAATAAATAACATAATAACGCAACACTCAATGGCCCACACTAGAACTTGTGGGTACAGAGATACATGTCCGACCGGGAATCGAACCAGGGAATTTTTACACAGCAAGTAGGGGTCACTACTGAGTAGGCTACTCGATCGTTTATTTATAATTGGATTAGGTATCTAAATTAGATTAGATAACTATTACTAATTATATTATGTAATGTAATCTTGTACGCCACTATTTTACAAATGTGACGATCTGAATACCGTCTGTCACTTACCGTCTGTCTATGTAACGCATATTGCAAATAACAAATAAATATATAATTAGATTAGATATCTTAAGATATTAGAAAATAATTTATGAAATCATCAAAATACTTTGAATATAACTAAAATAGAGGTCTCAGAAGTCACAAATTAATTCAGAAGGATCCTAGTAGTGGCATTAAACAATACAACTCACAATGCAGTAAAACAATTAACAATTAAAATATCATAAGTATTTTACATTGCATTTTTTTTTCAAAAAATAAATCATTTACAGTCATGACTTTGTCACGATTTTATTAGAGCTATATGTATAGATTAAATTTACATTATACTCCTATCAAGTTTATTGTATTTCGGCTTGTGTCAATTTACGCTGACTAAAACTTTACAGACAAAAATTAATAACATATACTCGTAGAATAGAAAAAGTTCAAAAGGCTTAAGTTTCCTTGTACGACCACATTACCAGTGATATGACTAGGAGACCTTCAGAACTTTATTCATCAAATACTAATATGTTAATCAGGCGACGCTGACTACGAGCTGAACTCAATCTAAGTTTACAACGTTTGCTGAGCCTCGGTAGGCTGGTAAGGGGCTTGCAGAACATTGACAGTGAGGTAGGAATATTTTTCTAATACAAAATTGATCACAATTTACATTTACGTATAGTTAGTATCAACAAATATTGCTAAAAACTTCCCAATAGTCTTATACAAAAAATATTCTTATCATTTATCATATCGTACCATCAGCCTGTATCTCTCCACTGTTGGATTAGGCCTCTCCCAAGAAAAAATGCGGCAGACGAGCATACAGTCCACCTGACGGTAAGTGGATAGTGTGGATAGTGTGTCCATATATATCCGCGATCAGTCCAAATGACAAACGTTGGCACGCCCCCGGATGCGAGGCCTACCTTTGCAGATTAAGGTTGGATTGGGGAAGTGGGGAGGGATAGGATGGGATGGGAATGGGCTCTGGCATATCTGACTCACTACCGAAACACGTACGTATTGGGGAAATACGATAAAGTAGGAAATGCACTTCAAGACAGTCTTCTGTGAGAGAGGGGTAACGTGGCCAGTCGAGTGCGCCCAGCGGCTGTGCGAATGCAGCATGCACTCTCCCCCTATAAAACCTACATTCTCACGACTTAGTAATTAAATAAAATACCGCTATCCTCTTTACAAATCAAACTATTCTATTGTTTTTATTAATTTTCATTGAACTCTTTATTTTAACAAGTTGTGAACATTGGTGCAAATTGCACAACAAATATAACTTTTATATGAATATTCATGTTGTATAATTATAAATTGTTCAATGCTCCAAAATAAAAAATAAAGGAAGTTTTTCCTTGTATTTTGACTGGTAATTAGTCTATTAACTCTCAAATTGAATCAAACCCTCTCTCATCATTGACTAAAACCCATGAAGGGCAACCCTACAAAAGAATTTAAAGGAAATAAATCTCTGACACTTAGGAAAGTAGAATAATAAATTATTTCAACGCTTAGAGCCTCCGGAACAAATGTGTATATTCAGTAACGAATTATCTTTCAAAGAAAGATAAATCTACTTCAGAAGAAAGTAAACACAAAAGATACTGTGAAAATGAACAAAAATAATACTATATTTTGATAGCGCTATTGCTTGTCTGTTTCTAGTGAATTCTTTGTCCACAGTTGTATTGTTGTTAGTACTTTTTATTATTGAACAGTCTTTTGAATCTCAGACATTTTGAAAACCACTTCATCACAGCATATTTGTTAGAATAGTAGCGTGGTAAGAAATCTAGCACTCACTCAAAAGAATACTCCTACATCTCTATGGGCCAGCAGCAAATAGTGCTGCTGGGCCGTTGCAACTCAATCGTTTCCTTTTTACTAGCTTTTGTCTTTTAATATACATTAGTCTACTTTAATATACTTTTGTCTTTTCATAACCGCAGAGGAATTGGATACCTTACATACCAAGCTTTACATACCTCGGAAGCATCGTGTCTGGAGCTAGAGAGATAAATTTTAACATAAGTTCACATATCGCCAAGGGTAGAGGCGCCTTCACATATCTCCGTTTAATGTGGTACTTAGTCTAAACACCTCCCAAAAATGAGTGAAACTCGAGATTTTCAACACCTATATCAAATAAATTCTGCTATACTATTGTGAGACATGGAAGAACACCAAAGACCTAACACGTGAGCTTCAGGTATTTGTCAACTGCTGCTTGCGTTGTCGGATCCTAAAGACCTTCTGACCGGACACCGTTGCCAATGTCGAATTTTGGAGACTGTGCCATGAGGGTCATATTTATCTGCATATAAGGCGTCGCAGGTGGAATTAGGTCAGACATACTTTGCGCAGAGAACAGAATCACATACCCAAACGAACTCTAGATTAGAATCCATAGAGTAAAGGCAAGTGCGGACAACCTAGACAAAACCTGGCGACGCACAATCCTACCGAAGTCACAGGAAATTGGTCTTACCTAGAGTGAGATGAATTGAACGAAGAACATGGAGACGTATTGTGTCTGCCCTTTGCTTAGTGGCGGGAGGGAAAAATGATTTATGTATGTATGTAACTAATGTTTGTATAAATATTTATCTATGTTTTTTTTTTTTTACAGATTAGTGGGCGGACGAGCCAGCGGTCCCACGTGATGGTAAGTGTTACCGCCGCCCATGGACATCTGCAACACCAGGGGGTATGCGGGCGCGCCGCCGACCTTGCAAAATCCTTTTCACAGCTCTCTTGAAGAACCCCATATCGTAGCTCAATGGAAAGACCTCTTGAGGCAGTTCGTTCCACAGCCTACGGGTTCGCGGTATAAAATAATTTATCGGTATATGTAATGTTAATTGTATTTAGTGATATACATATATCCATATGTTATATATGTATTAATCTTATTACACGCAAATAAAATTGCGAATACACACTACTCCACAGTTTTAGCATGTAACTTTCACAACCTTCGTCGGGATAATGGCTTAATATCTCCAAACATTAGCGATTCCACGGCCCGTGACACGTTTTGCGCCAGAAAGAAGAGATTTATACAAAAAGGTTATGTTTAGAAAATGTTAAGAACAAAATAAATCATATTAAGCGATAAAAGGGACAGATATTTGTTTACAGAACCCACGCAAGCGTTTGAGGTATTAGATATTTTCGTTTATATAACCCCTAACAACAGTTAACAACAACAAGCGGGTTATTAGCAACGTGTAGGCGTTGCTAACAAGATCCTACACGGTTTTAAGTCTAATGACGCCAGAAGTTTATGTTTTTTATATTTACATATTTTTTGGTATAGAAACATGATAACAGCCCACCCGATGGTAAACGGTTATTATCGTCTGTGATACACGTAAACAATTACAAACTTTAATTGGGACATTTTGAAAAGAATTGAAATGTATGTGCTACATTCAGAAAGGATAATGAGATGAGGGGTGTAAAGTGATGTCATTACATTTTTCAGTTGATACTGATTCTAATGCTAAACAAAACCGCGCTAAACAAACATGGCAGCGAGTGTAGTGGGTAGACAGATTCTATTTTCATTCATATAAAATAAAATCAAACGCCAAGACACGTCGCGAACCCTAGACGCAGCGAAAATTATGAATAATTATTATATCATGCATGAAGGAAAAGGAGAGAAATAGAATAACAATAAGATGTAGAATGGTTGTAGAATTCTGGTAACTCTCTGAACATGTTGTAGAGAGTTACAGGAACTTGTGTTGTTAGTATTACGTTGCGTCTCTCTGTGTGTTCTACCGCCTGCACAATGGGGAATCCCCCGCCCAATCAGAGCTGGAGTCCCACAAGGCTCCGTTCTAGCACCCACGCTCTATTCCCTCTACACTAACGACATCCCCCACACCCCAGGAATAGAGCTCGCCCTTTTCGCGGATGACACCGCCCTCTACGCCTCAGATAGGAACCTACGAATGGTATCTCTACGCCTCCAGCGCGCAGTCACCGCCCTAGGTGAGTGGTTTGCGAGGTGGAGGATAGAGATAAACCCGACGAAAAGTGCAGCCATGTGCTTCCCTTTTCCCATGGCTAACGCTCGTAGGCCTAAGCTGTCCCCTCTCCCGATAACCCTTTTCGGTCAAACAATTCCTCTCGTCAGGAAGACCAAGTATCTCGGAGTCACTCTAGACCATAGACTGACCTTCCGAGAACACGTCAAAACCGTCCGCAACCGAGCCGCCTTTGTGCTCGGTCGCCTCAACCCCCTCGTAGGCGGGAGAAGTAAAATGTCGCTTAGAAATAAGTTGACATTGTACAAAACTCTCGTCCGTCCCATTATGACATATGCTAGCGTTGTGTTCGCACACGCAGCTCCCTCCACCATTGCAATCCTCCAAAAATTGCAGAATAGATTCATGCGCAAGGCCGTGGCCGCACCATGGTACATGCGCAACGTTGACCTCCACAAGGACTTGGAGCTTCCCTCCATCGTCAAATACATAACAGACACTGCCCGACGCTACTATGACGCTATCCCAAACCATCCCAACCCCCTGATTGTCTCTTCCCTCACCTACATACCGGACAGGAGTGCCCCTCCGCGCTATCGTCGCCCGCGGCACATCCTGGACGATCCCGACGACCCGATCACCGCTGCCAATGCGGTTCCCACACAAACCACAGTACACAGACACCGTCCCCGCCGGCCGAGACGTGGACGTCCCCCTCGTTACACCGTTAACACACACCGGCCCTCAGCCAACACTTTCACTAGGCATCGACACATGCCTGGGCGCTTCTCGCCGACACGCGATCCCGCGGTATCCCCCCAATGCAACGCCCTAAGCCGAGGTCCGTTCCTTCCGCCGGTTCACCGGCGGGGGAGCCCTTAGGCTGTTGCAACGCACACTTTTCTCCTGGCTGAGCGCCTTCTGCGCTCGCCCTACATCAACGCGACCGGTGACTCTTGAAAGGCCACTAGGGCCACAAGAACTATACATACACGATGTTGAGGCAATCAGGTTTTTTAGTCGGTAGGAGTCCGACACTACCTGGTACCACCTAGGCTGGCCCAGCCAGACTAGATGGTACCAGGTGGCCCATGCAGGATTTTTCCTGATTGTCTCTCCTAACAAAAAAAAAAAAAAAAAAAAAAAAAGAAAAAAAAAAAAAAAAAAAAAAAACAATGGGGAATGACAGATCATTCCCAGAAAGAACTGTTCAATGTAATTCCCACTTCGAGTTTACAACCGCATAACCCCTAGTGTATATCCGTGGGCGGTGTGGTAACACTTACCATCACGTGGGACCGCTTGCTATACAGGTATAAAAAAGTATAAAAGATATACAGGTTTTTTTTCACCCGACTGTGTTAAACTTTTTATTCTTATAAATCATGGTAAGCTTGACTAAGTGGTTGAATGTATATATACCTATGTATCGCATGGTCAATAAAGGGACTTTTGCTGGCTTTTGTCACCACAAGATTACTAGAATACTAAATTTATTTTCTTGAGTTTCGTTCTGATTTCTGTCAAGTATTTTATTTTTATCAGGAATCGCGTCATTCACATCAAGCGTAGATTGATCGATTGGTCAATCAATTGATTGTAGATTGATTATAAAAAAATGTTCTTTATGTGTAAGTAACACAAACTTTATAACGGTCAGGTGTTATTGATTGTATGTAACTAGGCTACCCTTATTTCTAACTTAGTTGAGGGTTAGTTGGGAAATGTGTGTTGCCATTATATCTTAACTTTGTTGGTTAACACGATCTAATTTTATCACTAAAATATTATTTTATTTGTAATTTTAATCCTTTCTAGGACTTGTTGAAAAATGTGCACTGAAATTATTTTAAAATAATGTATATAAGGTGGTATTTGTGGACAAATGAGAAAATAGAAGTAGTAGTTACATTTATTTTCAGTTTCGAACGTATATACAACTAGCGACCCGCCCTCGCTTCGCTTCGGTTTAAAAGATTTTTTCAAAATTTCAAAATAAAATATAGCCTATGTGTTATTCTGATGTATGAGCTATATTATTGTAAAGTTTCATTAAAATCCATTGAGTAGTTTTTGCGTGAAAGAGTAACAAACATCCATACATCCATCCTCACAAACTTTGGCATTTATAATATTAATAGGATTAATAGGATTACTAGACCCACAGTAGATAAGACTTACTTTTAGACTTACAAATAACAGGAAATTTATTAATAAAGCCAGACAATAAATTGTATGAAAACCAAGCGTGTCACTTTATTCAGTAAATTTTAGTAATGAAAAACGAGGATGAAACGAAACCTCTCTTGATATGGTTCACCACTTTTGACGTATTTTTACAATTAATTATAGCGCAATTAGGCATTTGTATGTTTCGCAGCAACGACTCGCCAGCAACACGGGTCGGAACAGCTGAACGAGCAGCGCAAGAGAAGGAGAGCTTTGCGTTTACAAACGCAGCGACGGACAAAGCTAAATAAGATTTATGGAAAGTGAAAATTATGAAAAAAGCCACTTTAACAACTTTGAACATATCCATATTAAAATCCATGATATCTATAGTAGACCACAAATAAACGATTGTAAACACGAAACTTTTTAAGAACCGTTAATATGCACACGCAAAAAATATGAGAATATTAAATAAATTTCCAACTAGACCAATATATGTAGCACTCAAGCCATTTTACCTTTATAACGAAATAGTTATTCAAGCACTGCTTCGAGTCACAATGGAGTACTCGACATAGAAAAGCATTCAAATGCGTTGCAAAGTAATTTTTAACTTGTGGTAATGGAATATGTACCTTATCCGAAGGGAATATAAAAATTGAATAGATGGAATACGAAGCTGCAGTTTTAGTGAGACCCAGAATATAAGAAAATATGGAGATATGGCATATTAACGCCATTCTTACAGATTTTTAAATACATTTCTTTCACTCACATTATTCAAAATATTATTATATATATTTATCCCCTTTCTTCCTATTACCCTAAACAAGGCACTCGTTGTTCGTTCATTCGTCACTCGTTCGCTCAGTCAGTCGTCAACTATCTCATCCCGAACGCGCACGCTGTTAACGTTTAATTTTCAAAATCTAAAACGCTCATATGTCGTAAACCGCGATTATTAAGAACTCTTATCGCCAAGTGATTATCTCTGCTCCAATGCAAAGAGGATTTTATGGTATTCTGAAGTTAACCAGCGCGGAGGCGAGGAGCACGGTGGACGTCTTCTTCTATCTCCAAGTAAATGCCTTGTTTGTCTCCCTTCAGGCAATTCACTAATTGCTTAAATCCTCGGTCAAAACTTATGTCTATCTGCTTACGAGTGTGGAAAGAATCATACAACTACCTACGTATAAGCATCTCCTCAAAGTTTGTTCATCATTCGGGGATTACTCAATCCGTACCCGGAACGTAAGAGCTGCCCTTGAACTCAGTTGACTTAACGTTAGTTCTACTTTGACCATGAAAGTTAGCTGTGACGGCAGCTGAAGTTTGTAGATGTGCTGCACAGCGTACGGAAGTTTTTATTAGAAATTTTTGTTCTTTATCAAAACATACATAGCGTAGCTAGGTAAATTTTGGAATACTCAAATTTCTGAAAGAGAACTCGTTTGAGCCGTAATGTTTTTAATACATCATTTATTTGAATTTCGAATTCCCAAAGTCATTCAGTCAAAACGAAAAGGATAAAAATGTTGTATTCACTTTTTTGTTGCATTTCACGTGTTTTTCTTTGCAATAATGGAATTCGAACAAGAACATTTTCGCGCAATGATGTTATACGATTTTAAAGCATACCCGTGCAACAATTTTTAGGTGGTTTTCTCAAATTAAACAAGGAAAATTTTCCTTGAAAGATGATGAGAGAAGTAGCCATCCTGCGACTTCTGTAACGAATGAAAACATCGAGGCGGTAAAGAAAATGTTGCACGAAGACGCAAAAACTACCTACAAACAAATAGAGAAGACTCGATTTCATAGCCGATCATTAATGAAATTTTACATCAACACCTTCAAATCAAGAAGCTTTGTTCCCGTTGGGTTCCACATTCACTGACTGCTGAACAAACACAAGCTCGCGTGAGATGGTGTGTGATATGATTGTCAAATTCTAAAATGGAGATAGACGGAATATATTTAATATTATTACTGGAGATGAGAGTTGAATCTATCAGTATGGCCCACTAAGCGGCAATCAATGGTTTTGGGTGTTTCCAGACGAAAAGCCTCCCGGGAAGATCAACCTTGGGCGCAGTGTGGACAAAAAAATGGTGGCAACATTCTTTTCTGAGGGTGGCCATTTAGCGACAAGATTTTTAAACGCTCAAAAAACTGTAAATACCTCAAGTCTACATTAGTTTATACAAAATGTATGAAAATGATTCAGAAAGATTATTGACATGTTATAGGCTGCGGTGTGGTTCGCCGTAATACACGCGAGCCTTTCCATCACTAGCGATTCTATTTATATTATCATACAATCTCACTGTAGTCTTTCACGCACCTCTCAATTGAACCTCTCTGATTAACCTAAAAGTTAGCTACCTTTTGTACGATAATGTGGTATGAAGTGTATAAATAAATTAACAAATGTATCAACGACGAACGTATCGCCTTTAATTCTATACTTTGAGGTTCACTCAGCGTCTACACAGACGTATAAAGCAGACATTCCGATCTCCGGCCAGGGACAGATAAACAAGTTGAACGAGAGAGCAAGCTACGTTCACCTCGGAGAACAGCAGCTCCTTTCAGGGGTATAAAATACTGATATTTGTTACAAGTGCACCTCACAGCGTTGATTTTTTACAGTTGATACTCTAAATGTATTTACACTGCTATTGTATTGGAGTATTGTATTGTATAATAGTAGGAGTATACATAGTATTCGAATGAAGGTGGAGGGTGCACGCTGTAATCAATAGCAGCTGAGAGCACTCTACTGGCCGCGACTAGGGATTGCAATCCGCCACCAATTTCAATTAGTCTTAGATTAGTCATTATTTAGATTAGTCACATCACAAATATTTTGCCTTTTCATTCTGAAATTAGCCATATAAAAAATATTGAATTGAGTGTATATTACAAAGTTTATAAAGAAACATTTATTTCTTATGAAATAAACTTTATTTAAACTGTAATAATCAACAAACAATAACCAATTAACAATAAAAATCTAGTACAGTGTTACTAGTTAAATTGTAATTTTATATTAATGATAATAAGATAATGACGGGAAATTAAAATCGGTCGTACTAGATTTCAGAGCAAATGTCATTAACGATATCTTATAATGTTACTGATTTATATTAAATCTAACTAAATCAATTTTAATCAAATGAGCTCACAATAATTAGGTAATTTAGGCACACCAGCAGTCTTATTCTTGAAATTATTACAATAATTATATATCTGTTTAATCAATTCCACTACAATCACAATGAAGAGTTTAAAACTTCTTCTTATTTTTAATATACTTATTTTAAATTATTACTTTAAGAAAAAATATTATAAAAAAATCACAGTTAATTGTGTCATCTGCTAATCAACTTCTTATAGAGCTACAAATATAGCCAGCGGCCGAGAAGGCCCTTTCAGCTTCTACACTTGTCGGTTTTATTGTCACCAAAAATACTCATAAATAAAAGACAAGTATTTTCGTCGATCTCCTTCACTTTCATATGCAATCATTTTCTTTTTTAATATTTTCTCAAAATCTTTCTCCTTTTTTGCATTTAACGCGGCTCGCTATGTGAAATCGGTGTTTGTATATTTTTTTAATTTACCGGATGCGGTGATCGGATCCGGCAAACTCATGCCGGATCGAGTAGACGTTTAATGATGCCGGATCCGGTTTTCCGGATTGCAATCCCTAGCCGCGACACCCCTGCAAATATACTTCACATCTCACTTTTATCCTATTTCAACAATATACGGACGTGTTTCGGCAATGAGTAAAATATGACAGGGACTATTCCTATCTCATCCTATCCTACCCTTTCAATGTTCCCAATTCTTTATCCAAATCCATTCCTAAATCTTGAAAGATCCAGAATATCAAACTGCTGGGCCAACGTTTGTAGACTGTCAGCCCGCCTGTATATTTTGATCTTTTCTATATTTTGCGGTAGCCATTGAGGTCGGAGTAAGGTGTTCAAACGAGTATGTCCAGCGGCTGTGGATTACAGCGTGCACTATACTCCTTACCCCTAATTACTAAAACCTAATAATAATCGAGTGATATACGTACAAGTACATCTCTCGATAGACACCTTTTTCAATGTCCATAATTATGATCTCAGGTCCAGGCTGATAAAATTAAATAAATTATAAAGATTTCACAGCAAATGTTAAGCAATAAAATGAAACTTTCAAATGTAACTCAGTTGCTAACAATATTGCCGATACTAACAAAGTTCGAATGTCGAGGTTACAAACAAATTGCAGTCAGACCTACTTCGTAGAACTAGTCATTAAAGAGCCAACGGTAGAAATTTCTAGGTATTCAAGTAAGAAATTGCTTTTGTGTAAGTTACTGTTTACTGAGGCAAATATCGAGTTACTACACCCTTAATGTTTACAGAAAATGACCGTAAATTGATGTACGTATTTCTACAGTGATGCCAAAACCTATTTCCCACCCCATCCCATCCTATCGAATATGAGATAAAAGAAACTCCTTAATACATTTTATTCTTTACCCTTTGTCCCCACGTGGAATAAGGAGATGAAGTGGAAAGAGGGAAACTATCTTTCATCCCGTCGTACTCACTCTTTCCAACTTTTTTCCTAAATCAACCCCCGAATCTCCATTGTTACGCGCTGCATACGGATGCATCATTCGCCAGAGAATGACATTCTGAACTGATGTTGGCATGTACCGCGGATGTTCATGGGCGACAGTATCCACTTATCACCAGATGAACTGTACGCTCGTCAGAAGCCTAACAAGAAATCTTTTTTTTTTCTTTTCATATATGGCAATGGTGCAATTAGCATATTCTGCCAGTGTCGAGTTTTCTATGTAGTAGTTAACAATATCAAAGCCTAACACGTATCCTGTCAATGTCCAGTCCCGTCACAGTAAGTCAGGAGTCGTACAGCAAATTGACAGTAGGTTCACTGAGGACAAAAGAGGACTCTTAGAAGCATACGAAACACGCAGACTCGTGCTTTTATTTGATTATCAAAAACATTAGGCAAAAAAACACTTTGAAGTTTAATCAACTATCAATATTAACCTTTTAAACTTTTGCGTTTTGTACACATTTTATATTGTAAATTTTAAGGTATTTGTTAACTTTTTATTCCTACTCGACGTTTTCCTACTCGTGTAACCCGCGCCGGCGCCGAAACGTCCAGTACGAACAAAAGGTAAACAAATACCTTTGTTAAGACCCGAACTACAATATAAAATGTATCAATAGCTTTGTTCGCGGTAAGGATTCAGAACTAGTACTGAACTAATTTGGAATCGTAGTAGAGCGCATGCTCGGTTATAAACCAATTCGTAATTTTTATTTCCGCGAACGATTTCGGAACCAAACTGCGTACGATCTACTGTCATCGCAGTGTTACCAACTCTCAAAAATATTTATCCCTAAAGCTTAAGTCAAAAACCCCCAAAATCGCCCCAATTACTTAGAAATCCCCCTAAAAATATATATAATAAAAGAAAAAATATAAATTACAAAAATGCAATGAAATTTCTTTACCTTTTAAATCTGGATCTGTTTCCCAAATCTACGTGTACTTCTGACTGTACATTTTTTTATTTTTAGTTTCTTTAGGCATCATTAACAAATTGCTTGTCGGCACGGCAGTACAACAACAAAATCGAATTAAACAAGTAAACAATAATCAACGTACGTATGTATTTCCAGTAAGCATAGGCACAATAACCATCAGTCACCACAGAGTAGTTGTAATATATTTGTACTAGATGTCGTTAAGTCGCTAGGTCAACAAATAAATATGTGTCCAGACTTGGCAACACTGAGAGTCGTTAAGGATTCGACCAATCAGCGGTTTACGTGAAAAAACTGTCATTGCCTAAAAAGGTTTTTTTTCTTACTTAGAATCTGCTCCAACGATCGTTACATATACGTTAATGCAATTTAAATTGTTTAAAAGTTAATATAGTGTTTTAAGCGCAACGTATTTATTATTTAAAAACCCAGTATCTAACATAACTGGTCATTCGGAGCCAAATCAATTCGAAAACGAATAAACCAGCGGCAGCGATCGAAGAAACACGCAGTCTGGGAGCAGGCGTCCAAGTCCATAGCAGCTTATGCAGTAAGAGGAGAAGCCAAGGGGTAGTCGTTGGAATAATCAATCCTGGAGGAAGCTGGTTTGGTATCTGAAAACGCGCAAATAGGTACGGCCAGCCATCCCATCTATTCCCGCCCCACTTCCACTTCAACTGTTTAATGCTATTTAATTCTCTAAGTTTCAGTAATTACTAGTCAAATAATACCGGCCGTGCGTGTCCAAGTACTTCGCATCTCATTTGAAAACGTCAAAACTGTGAGTACCCTCTTTTGTCACTTTCCACTAAAATGATTGAGCCAAGTCATGATACTTTACCACCTAAATCTCGCGATAATTCTCCGTATAAACATAGTAATGCCAGTCTAGTAAAAGAGCTAGTTAAAAAACGCGGTATACTCAAAGGCAGGTTAACTAGATTTGCAAAATATGTGTGTACTTTAAAAAACGAAACGATCTGTAGTAAAAAACAAATAGATTTAAAGTTGCGTATTCAGGGAGCTTCTACTATGTTCAGCGAATTTAGTAATATACAAACCAAGCTAGAAGAATCTGTATCTGATATTGATGATCAATTAACACAGCGAGAGCTGTTTGAGAGCAGCTATTACGATGCAATCTCTGAAGCTGAATATTTGTTAAGTTTATGTAAGGTCACTGACACTTTAAATCCATCCGCACAAAGGCCAACTATTAAATTACCTGTCATATCCTTGCCTATATTTGATGGTTCAATTGGGAATTGGTTACAGTTTAGAGACAGTTTCATAAGTCTTGTACATAACTCCAGTGAAATAAGCGATATTGAAAAATTCCATTACTTAAAATCATCACTAAAGGGTAGTGCAGAATTAGTTATAAACTCAGTGGAATTTTCGGCAAGTAATTACCTAATCGCTTGGGAATTGCTTCAAAATCGTTTCAACAACCAAAGATTACTTGTTCAAAGTCATGTAAAAGCGTTATTTACTATGAACAGTGTTAACAAGGAGTCATATATTCAAATACGCAATTTAATAGACACAGTTTTAAAGAATATACGCGCTTTATCAAACCTTCATGAACCCGTAGAATATTGGGATACCTTACTCATATATTTAATTGTTTCTAAATTAGATCCCACCACAGAACGTCAATGGGAGCAACATAAAGGTACGCTGTGCTCAAAAAATGATAACTCAACATCTTTAAAACTTGATAGCTTAATGAAGTTCCTTACTGACCGAGCTGATATGTTGGAAACATTGCAATTATCACACAGCAAACAAAATCATGATTTTAAAAAACTCAACACTCAAAATTCAATTAAAGTTCACTGCAATGTTTCCACAAATAAGCCGAAGGAACGTCAATTATACAATAACACTAAAAGGCGCTGTTTGTTGTGTAATGCAAGTCATCCACTATACGCTTGTCAAACGTTTATCGATTATAACTTAGAAACAAAACTTAAATTCATTAATGAGAAAAGGCTATGCATAAATTGTTTACGTTTGGGTCACACAGTAAGCGATTGTCAGTTTGGACCGTGTCGGAGATGTAATCAGAAACACAATTCGTTAGTACATCCCGATAATAAATATTACAATATTAATACAACATTCACAAGTCATGCGGGTAACGCCACTGAGGTGAGTGATGGTCGCGTACTGTCAGTGACGCCTCCTGCGCCCGCGATAGTCAGAGCGACCGCAGCCGCGCCCTCGGCCGCCTCCCCGCTCACACCTTCCTTGTCAACACACGCATCTTATATTAATGCAAATAATGCACACCTCGATACTAACTGTATTCATTCTGCCAATTTAAAACCGGTATTATTGTCAACCGCTCTAATACAAATAACGGACAACTTAAATAAGTTACATGTAGTTCGCGCCCTTTTGGACAATGGATCAGAAAGATGTTTTATCACAAAATCATTATGCGATTTATTACACATAAATGTTATACAGTCCACGTTCGAAATACGAGGTGTTGGTAACTCTGTCACAAAATCAACGCAAATATGTGACATTGAAATTGTATCAACGTCCAACACTTATAAAACACATTTACAATGTTTTGTTTTGCCTAACATTACTTCGGCCATACCTGCGATGCCATTACAATACGCGCAATTTAATATACCCGATTACATTCAATTAGCGGATCCGCAATTTTATGAAACAAGTAATATTGATATTTTAATAGGTGCTGATAAGTTTTGGGATTTAATAAAAACAGATAAAATTAAATTACCGAATGGGCCTTTCTTATTAGACACAGAACTAGGTTGGATTATTTCTGGGCCTATTTCTACTATTTCACGCGATAAAGGGTACGGAATTCAATGTAATTTTTCAGATGCGATTGATACCCAGCTACGACAGTTCTGGGAACTCGAAGAAACGTTTGCGCCTCGGGATACGCACAGTGAGGATGAACGTGCTTGCGAACAACATTTCGTTAACAATACTACGCGCACGATTGACGGAAGGTTCGTTGTACGTATTCCTTTCAAAATTTCACCCGATAAATTAGGCGAGACGTATTCGCAAGCGGAAAGAAGGTTCTTAGCTCTCGAAAAACGCTTAGTACGTAATCCGGAGTATAAAAAACTTTACTGCGATTTTATTCACGAGTACATACGCTTGGGTCATATGAAACTAGCTGATAACTATGGAAAGCCTCATTATATAATGCCGCATCACGGTATACTCCGCGAGCATAGCACGACTACAAAGCTGCGAGTGGTGTTCGACGGCAGTGCAAAGTCCAGCACAGATATTTCATTGAATGACCTCCAAATGGTCGGTCCACCGATACAGGGTGATCTCATTGCTATATTGTTACGACTTAGGCAGCACAAGTATACGGCTTGTGCTGATGTTGAGAAAATGTTTCGCCAGTGCTTAATTCATGAGGATCAACGTGATCTTCAATTGATCTTGTGGCGGGACGACCCGTCGGAACCTATTCGCGTTTATAAACTTTGTACTGTTACGTACGGAACCGCGTCCGCTCCGTTTTTGAGTTGTCGATGTCTCAAGCAATTGGCAGCTGAGATTACTGATCCTGATGTCACTAGAATTATCAGCAACGACTTTTACGTCGACGACTTATTAACGACGCATGATAACAAAATTCAATTATTAAAGATTTGTCAAAATGTATCTAGTCACTTACTATCAGGTGGTTTTCCTCTACGCAAGTGGATGTTTAATTTTAATTTAGATGAAGTCGAAAACGGAGTATCCGAATTATCTAAGGAATTGTCATTAGGTAATAATGTCCACGCTCAAACATTAGGATTAGGTTGGTTTCACATTAGTGACGAATTTCATTTTAACACAAATTATGAGATTGACAATAAAATTATTACAAAACGATACATTTTATCAAAGATTAGTCAGATTTATGACCCTTTAGGATTGTTGAGTTGTACGGTGATTATAATTAAAATTTTATTACAAAAATTATGGCTATTGAAAATAGATTTTGATGATGAGGTTCCCGCTGACGTCTCACAAATTTGGAACCGTTTCGCGACTTCTCTGCTTATGCTTAAATATATTCGCGTGCCGCGTCACGTTGTAGCTACCAACCCCGCGCGCATCGAACTGCACATATTCTGTGACGCTTCGTCTGTCGCGTACGGGGCTTGTGTATTTGTGCGCACCATAAATCGTAGCTCATCGGTAATCGTACGATTGTATTGTTCTAAAGGAAAGGTTGCGCCTCTAAAACCAGTTAGCATCCCGAGATTAGAACTTTGTGGCGCTTTACTGGGTGCTAGGCTTTATAATAAAATCCGCGAATCAATAAACTGTCAGTTCGATAACGTTACTTTCTGGAGTGACTCCACCATAGTATTAGGATGGCTGCGCATGTCTCCTAATCTATTAAAAACCTTTGTTCAAAACCGAGTATCTGAGATTCACGAGCTCACTGATACGTTGAGGTGGCGTCATGTTAGCGGCAAGGAAAATCCAGCAGATTTAGTATCCCGCGGTGTCGGACTGGAAGACCTCATGTGTGTTATGTGGTGGGAGGGGCCAACGTTTCTTCATGACCCAGCATTTGATTGCAATCAGTCATATGACGAACAAGTAGATATTTCTTGTTTACCTGAAATCAAATCTAAACCTATTAATTCATTAGTCAGCTCGTCAGAAATTTCATTATTCCCATTTAAAAGATTTTCGCAATTTAATCGTATGAAGCGGACTTGTGCATACGTATTGCGTTTTATACACAATACACGCTATAAAAATAATATTCGTCAGGGCTCTCTTACTGTTGATGAGTTACAAAATGCCAGTGAGACTTTGGTAAAACTGTCACAATTAGAAACATTTGCAGATGAATATAGATTACTTTCTTGTAATAAAACACTAAAATTTAAACACAAGTTTAACAATTTAAATATATTTATGGGAGATGATAAAGTATTACGAGTAGGGGGGAGAATTAAACAATCTTTATTATTTAACTTTGACAAAAAACATCCGATGTTAATATCTTCTAAGCATTGGTTTGCAGTGTTGTTATTTCGTTACGAGCATAAAAATCTACATCACACCGGACCACAAGCCCTATTATACAATATACGCGAATCTTATTGGCCTATTGGAGGTAGGAATCTTGCAAAGCGCACGGTCCACGACTGCGTCATCTGTACCAGACTGTCAGGTAAATCGTTATCCCCTATTATGGGCAATTTACCACCTGAACGAATTACACCCACCTTTCCGTTTCATCAGTGTGGTGTTGACTACGCTGGACCAATGCTCATATTGAACCGTAAGGGTAGGGGCTCTAAGATAACAAAGAGTTACGTTTGTTTATTCGTTTGTTTCGTAACTCGTGCGGTGCATTTAGAATTAGTCAGTGACCTGTCTTCGGAATCTTATTTGCTTGCTTTGAAGCGTTTTATAGCTAGGCGAGGTAAACCTTATCAGATACTATCCGATAATGGTCGAAACTTTGTCGGAGCTGCTAATGAGTTCAAAAACGTTTTAAAAAATATTTCAAATGATATAATTGAATACGCAACTAGTCAAAATATTAAATTCTCTTTTATCCCAGCTTATGCGGCTCATTTTGGTGGATTGTGGGAAAGTGGCGTAAAATCTTGTAAGCATCATTTGTTGAGAGTGGTTGGGAACGCACGCCTAACTTTTGAAGAGTATACTACGGTACTTTCACAGGTTGAAGCTATACTTAATTCCCGACCTATTAGTCCTTTATCTACTAATCCCACTGACTTTCTACCTCTAACTCCTGCTCATTTCCTGGTTGGGCGTGCCTTGACAGCACCTGCAGCAGAACCACTGGCTGAAATTCCGGTCCACCGGCTGACACGCTATCAGCACCTGGAGCAAATCAGGCAACATTTCTGGAACCGATGGAGCAAAGAATATATCTCCGAATTGCAAATTAGGACCAAATGGAAGCATCATAAGCCTGATCTTCAACCTAACACTATGGTCGTCATCAAAGACGATAATACTCATCCATTGAAATGGAGCTTAGGATGAATCATATCTACCAAACCAGGAAAGGATGGAATATCCAGAGTCGCAGATATCCAAACCTGTGCAGGAATAATCAGACGCGCATTTCCTCGAATATGTCCTCTGTTCTATGAAGACTCAGAAGAGGGGATGTTGGATGCCAGTGCTTCCAAGGCCGGGGGCATGTCCAGACTTGGCAACACTGAGAGTCGTTAAGGATTCGACCAATCAGCGGTTTACGTGAAAAAACTGTCATTGCCTAAAAAGGTTTTTTTTCTTACTTAGAATCTGCTCCAACGATCGTTACATATACGTTAATGCAATTTAAATTGTTTAAAAGTTAATATAGTGTTTTAAGCGCAACGTATTTATTATTTAAAAACCCAGTATCTAACAATATGATTGGCTATTATAGTTTGGATTGTCCCAGGGCCTATACTTTCACATAATATATGAAAAATATATATTCAAAAAAATATATGAAGAGTCAAAAAATCCCTAAAAATACCCCTAAAAATATAAAACCCCTAAAAAAAAACCCATCCCACTTATTTACCCCCTAAATTTGGGGGGAAAACCCCTAAGTTGGCAAGTATTTAAGTGGACCCACCAAAACACATTACTCTTATTAGAGTATTATATAAACTTATTTATATAAACAACAAACAAAACTAACCATATTTTATTTAACCCTTAATAAATTAATAAAATTTATATTTTATTTAACTATTTAACCAGTTTATTAGTTTCCAACCAACTGAATATAGCCGCAGCATGTATGTCAAATGTCGTTAGGTAAAAACTGCGCATGTCTGGAACTACGATTCTTGCCAAAGTTATAGAACTGATAGAACTGATTCTGAACCGATCCTGAACCGAGTTCGACGGTTCCGCGAACACAGAACTGTAACTAGAAATTCTGAATTGTGTGTTCCGCGAACGGCATTATTTGAACTGCGCATGCGTATAGTTCCGAATCAGTTCTGAATCCTTACCGCGAACGAAGCTAATATTAAACTATAAAACGCACAATACTCAATGCTTTGGAATAATCAACCATAAACTCAACTTCACTCCTCGAGTTCCCGCCAAAAACCTTTAGTGTTGGGTGTATGTAAAACTATAACATCAATTTTGCTTTCTAATCATTCGAAGACTGACGATTTATAAATTCCTACGGATACTTCTTGGATAAAAGGAAACTCGTGAATATGTATTATATATAACAAACAATAGCAATATTTCAAAGTAAACCATGGGGTTAAAAATAAATGTGTCAAAACGGAGTAAGTGTGGGTAAATAAATCACTACTGTAATAATAATAGAAACAAAGGACTGTCACAATAATTAATGGACGCTCTTGAGAGGAAACATTACTATTACTTTGTAAATCTGATTGAAATATTTTTTAAATGTATATTTATTTATTTGATTTATTAATTTATAAATGAATGAATTATAATAATACAAATAATTATTTTATAATATAAATTATGTATGAGTATAGCATTTTACAATTAACAATCCAATTACGAAATACTACTATATAATCCAATAATATATAAGGTCTTACTGACACTGCATTAGGTCCCCATAAACGGCACAAATTGTTTACGCGGCTTGTATCGCATTTTTCCCTGTTTTGTAATAAAACTTTAAAATGTATCGAATTTCTTCGTAAGATTCACTCATTTTCTTGGACAGAAAAACAATTGAAAAATGGCGGGAAACAGTTTTTCATTTTTTTATTTCTTTTTCTTAAATGTTACCTTTTTAATGGTAGCATAACCAGCCAGGTACAAACAGTTCAATCTAAGATATTGGATCACAACTTCATACATACAAAATACGAAAAGACTTTCTTCCCGACCTATTATGTGTAGTGTTCAGTTTAAACAAGGGACCCAAGGTGCGTACCATATGTGATTATAGACCATGGGAGTGGTGTGCGTGTGAGCGTGTGTGTATTTATTTGTGCGTGCGAGGGTGTGTGTGGGTGTGTCATACCTGAGGATATTGCGGGTATTGCGATTACTGTTACTATTATTTTTATTGTTTTTATCGGGTACTGTTTTATGATTTCTTTAGTAAGTGTATTTTACGCCATTTCCTGACATCAATTTGATAATGACGTCAGTCACTCTTAATTACGTTTTCAATATGCCTTTAGCTATATTATTGGCCAGTCGAGCGTTCGGACAATGAGTATTTGACTATTTTTAGATATAGATAACAACAGAACGACTTAAAATACTAAAAAGAAATCTTTGAAATCTAAAACAAACACGACTAACATACAAACATTGTAAATAAAGCCTCAATCCAAATATTGTCAAGCATATCATATTTTCTAAGTTTCTGGGATAAGGACGATGGGTGAAAAAATCAACATGTACCCAGCATATTTGAGATATACCTAAAACTAAATTTTTATTTCACAGATCTTTTAATGAAAGTCGTGGGCGAACCATTATATAAATAATGATTAATATTTGATTTTTTTCATGTTTTTTTAACCCCCTCTGGCTTTAGCAGTTACAATTGTTTATAACGATTATGGTAGATTGTGTCAAATACGAGTACATTGTCACAATTTTTTTATTTGATCGGTTGTATCACAATAAAAAATGTAAATTGAAGATAAAATTCCTTTTTTATTCAACTAAGTATAAATAGAAATAAAATAAAAAGAACGTTATTAGAAATAAAATAAAAAACTTTTTTTTACTTCTTTTTATGTTTCTTTTATTGTATTTCTTTTTTACTAAACATTTTTTACTAAACTTTAACTACTGAATGACTTGTATTTACTTATATAAATATATGTATAACATGATTAATTTAAAGATTGTAGATAAAATTCCATTTTTATTCAAAGATAAATTGGCGCTTTTATAAATATTTATTGATTTCTCGTATTGATCGTTTATATAATCAAAACAATTATTTAATTCGACCATCGTATGCAAGTTCCTTCGAATGAAAAGAACGATATATCGTTTGCAATAACAATCTGCTCAAACACCCCATTTGTAAAATAAAATTAGAACCAATAAGACGAAAGTAATTTTAAGATACAATTACACTGAGTTGAAGAAATTTTCTCGGAAATTGTTTTCAATATCAGGAGGTACGGAATCCTTGCTAAATATTTAGTTATTAATCGTGAAGACTCTTAGCGATTTTCATTACGGGGTAAGCGGAATGTACTCATATATATATATATATGTGTGTGTGTGTGTGTGTGTGTGTGTGTGTGTGTGTGTGTGTGTGTGTTGAGCTTCTAATTTTAGTAAAAGCTCTCAGTTTAAAGACATAAACATTCCAAAGTCCTAACTGTGAGCTGCAAATATTCGTAAAATTCATTAACGTGTTGTAATAAGATCTAAGTGTAACCGTTTAAACGCAATTTGAGAATTTTATAAAACCATATGTTAATAAGCCACTAGTTTAACGTGAGGTAAGCCCAGTGACGTCACTGAATGAATGTCAGCGTTGACGTCACAGTCCGTGTCCCCTAGTTGCGGTATCTCGACACCGAAGGTTTACGGGCGGCTTAGGGCCGCGGCCGGCAGACTTTATTGTTAATCTTCCAGGTTAACAGTCTTTGTATACTGGTGATTTTTTAATAAATGGTCACAAAAGTTTAGGCACATAATGTGCAATTCGAAAATGGTGCAATAGACGTAAAAAAAATTAAACACCATCAAACTGCAATATTCTAATAATAATGAACTCTTATTTTCACTTTTCTTAACAATAAATCTTTTTCATTTAACGTTAACTAACTAAAGCAAAAAATAAAAAGCCTTGAAAATGAGATAAAATTGTTAACTCTTTAGAATGTATTTTACAAAATTGCTTTTCATTGTACGAAAATGATTGCACATTTGCGAATTGCACAGTATGTGCTTAAACGAAAATTGATAAAAATCATCATCATGCGTTAATTGAGAGAAATTATAAACCTATATTTTATAATAATTTTATTAGAGTAACGTCACGACATACGAATCAAAACTGACGAAACTCAAAATCTACTAACCCATTATTATTACTACTATTTGTTTATTGAAAGACTTACCTCATACTATCAACCTATGTTCCTCAACAAGTACGCCACCACACACAACCTATCGATCTTCTCATCTTACCATGCAATATATTATGTTTACAGAAAGTTTAGAGTATTAGAGAAATGTATGTGTATTAGAGAATTACAGATTTACAAAATTTGCAGTATGTGTGAAATTTACATAACGTTATGTATTAGGAAGTTATACATGTGTGTATTATGTTTTTTATTTCATTTTATATGTACCCTACTATATGGGGTACATATACCCTAGCACCAACACGTTGCACATATCGATATACCTACGTTGGACAAGTCGAATGCCGATATAAATCGATTGGGCTCACTTGGATTCGTCAGATATGGCATTTCAAGTTAGGGATATTTTCGTATCTAACTAGGGATTTTTTTAATAAAACATAAATATTGCTTCAATCGTTTAAATATATTTTGTCGCCCTCGAAATAGGCTCTATTTGACGCAATACACTTTCTGCAGCGAATAATCCATTCGTGGAAACACTTTTTATAGACACTTTCCGGTATGGCTTTTAGCGAATTTTGTTTTATTACGTCAACGGTCTCAAAACGTCTACTACGAAGTGGTAATTTGAGCCTGAGGAATAAGAAAAAGTCACACGGAGCCATATCTGGCGAATATTCGCCAGCACCATATGGTGGTTGGTCGATGACATTCGTTGAATTTTTGGCTAAAAATTCCCGTACGATGATTGAGGTGTGAGACGGCGCATTGTCGTGGTGCAGTATCCAAGAATGGTTGTTGCACAAATTTGGTCTTTTCCGACGAATGTTCTCTCATAACCACCTCGTGATGCCCATATAATGAATGGTTATTGACTGTTTGACACTTCGGAAGGAATTCTGAGTGGACAACACTATGATAATCAAAGAAAACAGTCAATATGACTTTGATTTTTGAGTGGCTTAATCGTGGTTTTTTCGGTTTCGGTTCGCTATCGAAGCGCTATTCCGAAGCTTGTTGGATGGTTTGCATGTCAAACTCATAAACGCACGTTTCGTCACTCGTTATGATGCGTTTCATGAATGTGGGATACGCATTGGCTCAATCAAGTATGTCTGTAGCAATCTGTTGGCGGGTGTATCTTTTAGAACAAAATTTCCTTCGGATTCATCCTTCGGAAAATCATTTCCTTCGGAACAAGCCGTGCCGCGACGCGTTTCATACTTAAAACATCAACCAAAATGGTGCGAACGGATTCGTGACACATGTCAACTTCCTGAGCTATCTCTCTTAGGCTAGCGCGACGATTTACTATCACCGTGTCCTTCACCTTGTTGATTTTTTTTTCAAACAAAGACATTGAAGGTCGATCAAAACGAGGCATGTCTTCAACCACTTCTCGGCGTTCTTTGAATGCTTTGTACCACGCATATGCTCTTGTTTTTGATAAAGTTGACTCACCGTAGGCCTTCTATAACATTTTTAATGATTCCATACAAGAAATATTGTTGGCACCACAAAATTTGAAGCAAATTCTTTATTCTATATTTTAACCCATTGTAAAATTGGAAAAATGCACTTGAGGCCGTCTAGCAAATATGAAAATTTTCAAACAACTAAATCACAGATCGCGTCAAAACTATACATGAAAATTAGCTACAATAATGCCAACCTAACAACAATATATTTTTACGAAGGCATTATATGCGGGCATTTTTTTTTCAAAATTCCCAATACTTATTTGACAGTAAGTACATGTTATTATCTTGTTTTATAATTTGTACCCATAGATAGCTTGCGTTTTCTGTCCCTCTATAAACCCAAAGATTGAAAAGCATTAGATTGAAAAGCTCTTCAGAATATTCCCCATTATACAAGCGGTATAAAACGCAGAGAGATGCATCTTTTCAGACACTAAACCGTCTGGAAGAGCGTGGTAATTATATAATTCGAGCTGGGTTCCAGCAATATAACACGTTAATTTGAATTAGGTATGTTATTTCTTATCGTATAAGGATTTATGCAGCCAAAGCTAAAAGTATATGCTAGTTAATTTATTAATTAATACGATTGTAACAATAACACAACTTCAAATGGTGTTGTCAAGCGGGCGAAACCGCAGAGCTAATTCAATGTTTAAGCGAATATTAATTAAGGTCTCTGTAAATTGTATTTAATCAGCTCTTCGATAGGCCGTATAAATACTTCATTATTCACCTTTGACAATCGTTTTACAATGAAGACAATGTAATTAATAATATTCAATTTATTCCATTTAACACACTTATTAACCATTTAATGGGATGGCTCCCAATAAAGATAAATCCCAATAATGAAAATAAAAGAAGAAAAAGTTCTCATACTGTCGTATTTTACTAAACAGACTATGTGTGATGGTGGTACTTGGGAGAAACATATACCAAGCGATACGAGAGACAGGCGGATAGTATGGTACAGGTAATTATTTAATTTAAAAAGGGTCTATTACCCTATTCTCAACGAAGTGACTACTCGTTGAGGTTTTACATTTACGAAGATATACCAGCAGGGATATCCGCCGCTCATTTAGAATTATGTATCTGTGTAGATGATCCGCATTGTGTGCCTTTGATTGAAGTTAGCTCACCGTTCCATTGGGTTTCAATTAGAGTAAGAAGGCCAGACGGGGTCAAGAAAAGCTCTTCTCACCTGGAATCTTTGGCCGACCAACTTCCATCTAATTCATTTATCGGACCGCCAGATGGTATGGTATATTCGCTCACTGAATTACCACACTCTTTTCACGCAGGCGCTACCAAGTCGTCGTCTACCTGATTAGATCGAGTTTTCATGATACAAGAAACATCAAAAAGAGTCCTTAAAAACTACACAATAGCTTCATAGACCTTTTTACTTATAACTATTACCTTGAGCATTTTTGAGGGACTCGGAATATTTTTTTTTTATAGAGAAGAGGGCGGACGAGCAAGCGGTCTCACGTGATGGTAAGTGTTACCGCCGCCCATGGACACCTGCAACACCAGGGGGTATGCGGGCGCGCCGCCGACCTTGCAAAATCCTATTCACAGCTTTCTTGAAGAACCCCATGTCGTAGTTTAATGGGAAGACCTCTTGAGGCAGTTCGTTCCACAGCCTACGCGTTCGCGATATAAAATAAGAACTTTTATTTGAATTTGAATTAAAGTCAAATTTTATTAAGTTGAAGTTTATTTTATTATTATAAAAAATTGTGCATTGTGCGTTTTGTGGTATAATAGCGATAATTTATTAAACTTCTAAGTGTTTCGTGCGTAATGTTTGTGATAATCAAATAAGAGCATACATAGGACTTGGTTTTTCGTGTGCTTCCAAGGCGTTCTCTTCTGTCCTCAGGAAACCTACTATCAATTTACTGAGCGACTCCTTACTTATTCTACGAGACTGGACATTGACAGGATACGTTTTAGACTTTAAAATTGTGTATTACAAAGAAAACTTAACACTGGAAGAATGTGCTAATTACACCATTGCCATATATGAAAAAAAAAACTATTGGCGCGACTTGCGACAGACTTACAGCTCTGAAACATCATGTGCATTGGGAGAGGGAGAGGGCACGCTTCAATGTGCAATCCCGCAGCCGCCGGGCACACTCCACTGGCCAAGTTACCCCGACCTTAATAATTACCGTAAAATGTACTACATTTCCCACCCTATCCTATTAATTGCATACATGCCCAATGTACGTACGAGTTTTGGTAGTGAATGAGCCCATTCTCATTCCATCTCATCTAATCCCATCGAATGATGTGTAGTGGAATAAAAAAGGTTTCTTATTCCATAATATTCTTGAATACCCTTCCCTCCCAAGGAGAATTTAAAATAGTAACGAGATGAGAAAAAACATTTTCTCATTATAGAAAGAAAGAAACATTTATTCGAAAAGACACATAAGCACACAGAGGAAAATGATGACAGAAAGAATGACAGAAAACAATCGCAATGATAATTAACAATATTTAATAATTATCCTTCCGTGCGCGACATTGCCCCGTCGAAAGAGTTTCTAGCTCAGCATAATACCGACTTAAAAGGGTTGTAACTGTAGATAGATAGATAGATATAACTCTTTACTGCACACCAAAACAATACAAGACAGTAACAGATATTGTAACACATGATTGTAACAAATATTGTATTGTAACAAAAGTCGGTCTTATCGCTGTTAGCGACCTCTGCCAGACAACCTTTGGGTAGAGAGGAAATAAATATTTTAATCATAGATAGATGGGAAATATAATAACAATATAAAACTAATTTAAATATAGTAATTATAATTTTACAGATATTATACACATAGATATTTTTTTATTTATTGAAAGAAGGCGGCGGCCAAGCTGACATTCCACCTGATAGTAAGTGGATAGTGTCCCCCATGAACATCCACGATACATGCCGACATCAGTCCAGACTGACGTTGGCACGCCCCGGGATGCGCTGTCTACCTTTGGAGATTTAGAGAAATGGATTTGGAGGAATGGTTGGGAAAGCGGGGTGGGACAGAATAGAATGGGATGGTAATGGGCTCTGGCATATCTCACTCACTACCGAAGCACGTTGGGGAAGTAATATTATATTGTATAGGTATACATTTTATATTCTACATCGGGACTGAACGCATATAATAAAGGCGTGAAGATCAAATGTGGGTAGTTGATAAAACTGCTCGCAACTCCCATTCTGGACTATCCGCCTCTTCAGTCAACTCGTGACCACGGCTGGTATAACCCGTGCCGAAACGTCACGTAGGAATAAAGGGTACACAAATACCTTTATTATACGCGTTCAAACCCCATTTAGAATATAAAATGTGTACTAAACGCGAAAGTTTAAAAAGTTGTATATATATTGTGAACGCGACAGCTAAATATAGCCGTACGCTAATCCACGTGCGGATCCATAGGTTTATTACTGATAAAAATATCCAAATAGAAAGCATGACCTTATATGTCGAGAATAGCTGCCTTCCGACCAAGCTTACGGTTGCCTTGTGTTCTTCCCAGCCCGGTAGCGATTCTTGGCTTCTTCTTGACTTTCCACTTGGTTTAAGCGTCCTTCGGTACTAAGCAGCGACACAGCTTAGAGCAGAGACACTCGCGGTATAGAAAAGGCACAGCGTGTGCCAATTCCGGGGTCCAGGAGACCACCCAAATATATGAGTTTCACAATCGACCGGCGACGGGAGGGGTCGATTGCTAGACTGCAGATTATGTCTGCCACCACGCGGTTTCCTCGCAAACCGGTACATCATCAGCGGCGACGAGGTTGAGCCAAAGACTCCAATTAGCGGAATTACTGATTACAAAATAAACGGAATTACAAAATAAAAGCACCAATGTTATTGGCACGAACACATATTATTATATAGTAATTTAGTTGGCCTAATAATAATTATATATTATAAGTTTGTATTGAATATGGTATATAAAGTGTCATATGAGGTGCAAACAGGAATGAATGTTATATACTTCCTAAACTCTTGTCCAAATTCATTCCCAAATCTCTAAATATAGACAGCACATCCGGGAGCTTGCCAACGTTTGTCATTCTTTACTAATATTGGGGTGTATTGTGGATGCCCATGGGCGATACTATTCATTTACCACTAGGTGGGGCCTGTATACTCGGCCGTCACCTTTTTCTATAAAAAAATCGTTGTTACAATACGAGAAAATGGGCATATATAAATCCATTCGCTCAATCACTGTAATTATTATTGCCAGTAGGTATAGCGAACTCATCCTGCGGACCGACATCGATCGGACGTATATCGCAATGAATCGACAATCAATCTATATTAATTTGTCCAGAGAGTGAGTCCAATAATGTGTCACGCGTTATTTAACACATAACATGTTAGTGAAGTTGATTTTAATGGTTTCATTGTAAATAGATAATAAAGGATTTAAAAAATTATTTATCAATGATTTAAAAATTGCTTCGGGAACATTATTTGATTCAAGGTTAGGGGTTTATTTTCACTGTTCATCTTCTGTACTACTGTATTGTACTTTGTACTACTGTAAACTGTACTAGTTTTCTGTTTAATTTCGGTGTATGTATTTTATGTATATATATGGTGTATATATGGTATATATAAATCAAGAAACATCATTATATTGTATATATATATATATATGTGTGTGTATATATTTGTATGATATATTTCTTTATATATGTTTGTGTTATGTTACATTATTTTTTGGTACTTTCTTTTTATAATTCAAAACTGTACCTGCGATCCTTTTTCTGTATAGTCTGGTGATTGACGGGCGGAGAATACCTTATGGCAAATTAAATTCACCCTTTGTACATATATCATTGTACAATGAAATTTTAATAAATAAAAAGCAAATAACATAGATATTAAAATGTTGAATCCCAATATCTGTTCTTTATTATCACTATATAATTTGTCATAAATATTGTTAATTACTCTTAAAAACATGTGATTATGGCGAGGTTAATTTTCCGAGAAGTTAAGTGCGTTAGCTCCACCCGGGTGGATACTGTCCATACGCTACGCTTCATATACACCACGCCCACGCGGCGCCTAAGCCTGTGGAATTGTATTTTAAAGTTATGAAACAATACAAAGCACGGAACACTATGGAATTAGAACAAATGAGTTTTGCTTTTTTGGGTTACAGAATACTTACAAATACAAAAACACATTCACAAAAATTACTGTAGAATTTTTAAAGCGTATATAGATTTAAACAGGAGTAGATGTATGTACGTACATATATAAATATTATAGTATATGTATTATAACGACCTCATAAAGGTTGCGGGCACCCGCTGGATGCAGGTCGCTGCCGATAGGTCTAAATGGCGGACAATGGGGGAGGCCTATGTCCAGCAGTGGACGTCCAAAGGCTGAGATGATGATGATGTATTATAACAAATTATATTTATAACAGTACCTATAACAAACATACAATTACATTAATACAAACGTTTCGAATGGAGTACTTCTTTTTATAACTTTTTTGACGTCAGTTAAAAATATACACGGTGGCCGATAATATAAATAAGACGAAATTAAAAATTTTGAATAACCGCTAACGGTTAAAAACCTCTAAATACAAAACAACTCCTCTACAAATCAGAAATAATCGAATGGAACCTACCATCAACCTCGTGCGTAATCATTTTTCTACTCGATAATAATTCATCAGATTCATTCAGTCATTACGCACAACGATTTTGGCAGTTCTCACTATATCCATTAAGTCGTATACCAATTTCAGTTCTCCTAACTCTGGTCCTATTGATGTGAAATTCTACTGAACAGTTAAATAGACCGCAAACTTACTATACGTAGACTTCTACAATTTTCAATTGTCTTTTTAAATGTCAAATTCAATTGTTCAATTTTCAACTACAATTGTCATTAAACATATTTTTTGGCTACGTTACTCGACGGTAGAGGGGTTCTTAGGAATCAAATGACATCCAATCTTCTTTCCAAAAATTTGTTGATCAGTAAAAGTATTAAAATAGTAAAAAAAAACTAATGAGGTGTTTTTCACAAATATACTGTTATACGACCGAATTACAGCAACACGCGTTTTATGAGATATTCACAAACATACCGATACAGAAGGCTTTACCGAAGTGATGTCTTTACAGATCAAAAATTTGATAGTAGAATGAATAAAAAAGCAATCGAGTCGAAGAGGTTGAAGTAAATTTGAATTTAGGTTTTTCATTAGAGGCCAGGGGTTAGGATTTAGCAGCAAGAAGGTCGGTAAAGGATAATATTCGAACGAGTATTATTAAAGTTTCAGTAACCATTATCAGCCTTTTTTCCGTCCACTGCTGGACTTGGTTATATATCCCTCATACATATTTATCTATTTAAATGGGTCTTAATGCAAATGTTCACTTTATTTATTTTACTCTATGTTTCGGCTGGGTTGTATATCTATCATGTAATATGATTAATAAATTTAATAAAAATAAATCTCGCGATTTTTCGTCTGACGCTACTTCTAATATTGTGAGTTTTGTGTGCCGCAACTTTCCGGAATGTGAAGACCAAATGCGGGTAGTTGATAAAACTGCTCGCAACTCTCGATGTGGACTACCCGATTCTTTAGTCAGCTCATGACCAGTGTTGGTGCAGCCCAGCTGAAACGTCCAGTAAAATAAATAAGGTAAATATTCTCGTTTAAATAGATAAATATATTTGAAAAACGAGACAATCTCAAATATTATATCCCTCGTACACATTTCTTTGTGTATGAGTCCTTAAAACGCTATGCTGCCCAAGCGAGTTTGGTGAGCCCACTATTTTAGAGGTGGTGTAGTTCCTGAAGGATTGTTATAGCGGCTTTGTTATCACCTACATGCACTTTATGATACCAACGGCAAGAGACGCGGTGATGTTACTCTTAAGCCTAAATAACAGCAAACAATTTCAATACTTAATTTAAGTTATATTTAAAAACCCGAACACTAACCGAACCCGAACCCGGGTAGGGTAATATCGATATACTGCCCACTCAGATACTGTATAAAAATCCAACTGAAAAAAATCTGTTTAAACCCCGACGAATGGCAGCCCTAATCCTTAAGTTCGACCTTATTTCCACAGTCAGTTCCGGATTTCGTCGCCAGCATTTTATGTGATGATACAATTTCATTTGATCTAAACAGAAGTCAATAGCCTGTGAGTACAATGATTTGCATAGATTATGTACGCACCAGTTAACATCTGAATAGATAGGTATAGGTAGTCATAACTCGTTTATAGTACGCATTAGTATATGAGGACGGGTGCAGAGAGAGACTATAAAATAAGCTTCAAGGTGTAGGTACACTTGCGACCCCGCATACGATTCCCACTCACGCCTCCGAAATTGAATTAGAATGTATAAGCTCCATAATTACTTTGTACTCGTCATATGTATAACATTCTATATCGTATGATAATGTCATAGCTTATAGCATTAATAGCAAGGTTTAGTTAGGACTTTTCGAAGTTCGCGCTATTCGTATAACCATACGTATTTGTATGGCATGAAATGAAAATTAATATGCATTCATACCTTTCTAAACTAAAATTTAGCCGAGCCATATATGTTACTCTTTAGAGAGGGAATTATAATACGATTAATCTTATATTGATTAATTATATAGTATCCCTGATAGATTGCGTTTTATATTATGTCAGAGGCATCTACAACTGTTTTCTGTACAACTGCAATTAATAGTTTCTGTACATTTTTAAGTATAAATCTTAAATTAAGGGCTAATGCGATACTTTACAAAATTGTATAAATGTGAAACAATAAATGACCATAAATATATTTTTATGCAAAAAATAAAATGAAATGTTTCCTTAATCAAGATACTAGATAAGTACTATTTATATCTTCAAGTTGTATGGACCTACATTTTCGTTACCAACGATATATCAAAAGGAGTTTATCTATTTACGATAATAATACATCGAAATATTAATTCTATTCAGACCTAATATTAATTATATTAAGAAAGATCTCCTTAATGCTACACATTCACACCAAGGCTCTTGAATAGATCGAATAGTCCTTCTCGAGTTCTTCTTTGAGGCTGCCTCAAGGGATAACTTTACTACAATAGATAAATGAAACAGTACGCTCATATAAACACTGTTCTGCAAATTGATTAAATACGAGTACAACACCCTACTGGAAAAACATTATTTACAAATTATTTTTATTACTATTAAAATACTTTTTCGTTGATAATGAACTGTAAATAAGTTTGTGTTTGTTCTAATGCTCAAACGGTCAATACTTGAAACGCTCTCCAGATATTCGTAGTGGTTATAAAACTGCTCAAATGCAATAAAAGCAATCTTCTAAGCGTGCACTTGTTAGATGTAGGTCACACGGTCTCTACTGTGATCGATTTAATCGGATAATTGATTATAAACTAATCTATCATCAGGGGTTACGGGTTCAAGCGTCTTGGTATCGTAGAAGTTTTATTGGCGATGTTAAAGTTAGAGGTTTACTAAGCTAATAAAATGACCAATAAGACCATTAACTTTAATAACTATTTTTTTATTTTCACCTATTTATTCAGAGAAAATGAAGGGTATGTCTTGTCAAAATTATTATATTTTCTTGAAAATACTTACTATAAAGCCTGACCACAAAAATAAAAAACTTGCTATGGGGGCGCCACATTTGCTTTTTTCATAGCTAGTTAGTGTTGTGAGTAGAAGATATTAGTTCTATTAGTTTTACGCATCATGGCGAGGTTTTTTATTTTCTTGGTCAGGCTATACATACTCGTGCATTTGGTAAAGTGTTACTGTTATTTGTTACAAGTGTTATGCTGTTTTATAGTAGCATTTTTAATAAAAAAATACTATTATTGAAATAGTTTAAAATAGGCCGGCTTTAAAATAGCATCACACCATTTCTTCGCATGGGTGTTAAGGGATAAAGTCGCTACCATAAACACTGAGGAATTACACCACTTCTAAAAGAGTGGACTCTCCAACCAGCGTGGGGTTTTACGGTCATACATCCCTCATACACAAGATGATGTGCATGAGAAGGCCCGTATCCAGCAGTGGACGATAAAAGAGCGGTTATTGTAGAGTAGCATGAGGCATTAATGAACAATTCCCCAAATTTCTTTCAATCAGACAGGCCTCAGTAGTAAATATGTTTGTCCATAAACGGTTATATGCGTGATGGGAATTGATGGGATGGACACGAAATATGGCTGCGATGCGGGGTATGAATTAAAGAGAAAAGACTACTAAATGTGGACGCGGTGCGAGGGGGTATAAATGATTGGGGGATAAATATGAAAGTGATTAATTATAGAAAATGTCAACTCATCCGGGGGAATCCATGGGCAGCTCATCCAGCAGCCGACGGAGACATGGTCACACTTCTGTAACCACCTCAGTGGGGTTGCAACCCTATTGATTGTCTTTATCGAAGATTTGCACTTTATTTTGATGGTGCCGAACGAACACGGCGGCGCAGCGCGAAGAGAGGTATAGTCCCGGAACGAGTTGAATGCGCGTGGTAGGAATGTGACCGTTTTATGTCACTTGTTTTTAGTGTTGTACTACAATGATCTTAGTGAAAGATAGGTATATTGATATTGGTAAAAGTCGATAATTTTAATTTAAATATCGCGGTCAAAACTAAAACACACGACTATGTAATTATAAAAAACATCACTTATTTTTTACTATTTTTATTTACTTTCATTATATATTTATTTATTATTTATCACACATTAAATAACATAGTAAGTAGGTATACATAATATTTAGTTTTGAAAAATAAAGTTACTAAAAAACAAAAAGAAATAAATACAAAAATTACTAATTGAGAGAAATATAAAAAAAAAAAAAAATTTATAACAACAAAAATCTACTACGCATTACATTATTAATAATAATAAAAAATAACTTAAAAGTACTAAAAGACATAAAAGACAATCATATTGTTTTGAATGAATATTAGTCACTACAATCATCTCTTGTAACACCTGATGCAGACAAGTTAGAATCAGATTTTGTCGCTCATTTTAACAAGTAAGTATAGTAAAAAACTACCCAACACGTGTTATATCTAGCCGGCACAAGTGCGGCGAGACGGCTGGGGGGGGGGGTGGGGGTGCTCGTGTCCTCACACCGCGCGCGCATTTAGCTCATTCCGGGACAGTAGGTTATCATGATATGAGTATTTTCTTACGGTGACAGCGTCAGTCGGCATCTATCATGGGCTAAATAGGCCGCGTTCCGAAACGTGACAAAAACAATAAAGCGGCGCGAACAATAGTAAAATATATCTTATATGATATGTTGTTATATAATTATACGAGTATTATGTAGGTATCATACGATTATTATGTGTTTTGTTGCATCTATTTTAAACGAACGGTAAAGAAAGCTACCCAGTTTATCCATCAACAAAACTTCTATGACAATACACTGTTACGTATCAACAACACATAAATATGATAATGTAATCTAAATTAACAAAGTTACCGTTTCGGAAATACTTTCACCTATTTCAGAAAGTTTGACAACAATTTGAATAATTCTGTTGATTTATGGCATGGAAAATAAGACGCGTTATACGTCTCTTCTCATAAAATGGCGATAAAGGACGTGGAAACCGAAAATCTAAGGCCTTCTACGATCAGGGCGATTTATTCGCTTATTTATTCGCTGAAAATATGTCCGTAAGAATACTTACTTAAGCGTCAAGCGCACGTTATAATAGATAACGCGAACAAACGCAATGCACTTCTTGTGTTTGATTCTAGGAAATGTTTATAAACTTTAGAAGGGCGTTATTGTAAAATACTCACAAAACGGGTGCTCCATAAAGTCGTGTGTGTGTGCATTAGACATGTTCCGAATAGCAACAAAACGCTATTCGTGAATACGAATACGATTCTTTTTTCTTTCCTTGATAGAAAAAAGTAACCTGAAGGAAACCTGATCGTAAGTTGATACTGTCGTCGATGGACTTCCGCAATACATGTCAACATCAGTCCAGAATGACAAACGTTAGATATGCCTCCGGATGCGGTCTTTACCTTTGGAGATATATAGGAATGGATTTGAAAAATGAGTTGAGAAAATGGAGAGGGATAGGATAGGATGGGATGGGAATGCACTCTGGCATATCTCACTCCCCACCGGATGTTCGTGTATATTGGGAAAATAGGATAAAGTAGGAAATGCAGTACATTTCAAGGTAGTCTTCTATTAGAGAGGTATATCGTGGCCAGTCGAGCGCACTCAGCGGCTGTAATTTACCTCACTATTCGCGAGTGCGCGTACAAATAGTATCTAATCCATTACGCACGCACTTGTAATATTAGTATGTAATTTTTAGTTCAAATTAAAGGTATACGTAACTGATGTTCAAACAAAGTTTGATTCTGAAAGTATTTTTTATTTACATAGAAAACCTCTTTTACGTACTACTCGAGTACTCATGTTATGTTTTTACTATTCGGTTAATATTCGAGTGTTAATACGAATGCTTGAAAATTGACAAGTATTCACTGTACTGCATTGAGCACTGTACAATAAAATAATATTTTTACATGCCTTTTCGTACCTTGTCGTATATTTTAGGAACGAGTTTTATTACATTTAACAGCTTTGGGAACTACACGGCTTCTTTTATGTCGCTTTTTATGGACTTGGATCAGATTTTAATAGAGGTACGAAAGAAGTATGTATAAATGTTAGCAAAGTGAGCCATTCATGGTCAATGTGATCATAAAAAATATGCCAAGAAAATGGAGTTTACTTCGTGGCACGTAAGTAATGCTCGGACAAAAGTTTTACTGGCAGTAAAGTGCGTTAAAAGTCTATCATGAAGGATATGGAGACTGAACTTCCTATGAGAAAAAAATATTTTTAACCGCCTTGCTGACATAGCAACGACACGATTTACTTTTGTATGCGCGAGAAGATTGATTTATGTGAATGATCAGATCCGTTCACATAATTTTATAAACAAGGGAATTAAGATAACATTTATGAGTATTATAAAATGATATGTAGGAGCATACATGCGCCAGCGGGTCCGTAGCAAGCGGAGACTAGCCTAGCCGCGACTAAACCGAAGCGCGCGTGAGCGCGCTTTATTTACGTGTACGTCATCCTACTCGCACACATCATCCGTCCCATTCTATCGCGCGTGAAGATGTCTCCGCACGTCGCTAGTTCTAAGGGCAAAGTGTACATGATAAATAGGCTTATTTTGTTAATAAACCGAGTCAAAAAAAAGACAAAATTCATTCCGCTCCGGATCGCGCTAGCGATCGGACGTCCCCCGCTCCGCTGCGCCTGCCGTAGCCGCCCCGTCGTAGCTGCCCTCGCGTAGCTGCCGTCGTAGCTGCCGTCGTAGCGCCGTAGCGCCGAAGCCCGCGATTAGAAATCAAAAGTTGCCTTTCTCAAGGCAGCGGCTGATTCCGCCAAAAACCGCTGCAGTTCCGCAACTGCAGTTTTGCCCCTTCTGGGAAAATCCACAGTTTCGTGGTCCTCGGTGGTTAACCTAACGGTGCCAACGAACCGAGTGGGGTGTTGACCCAATCACACCCGCCGAGCCCCTTCAGGGCGAGGCAGTCAATTGGACGGGAGCTAGCAAACCGGCCTTGGGGGGTCTCCTAGTCGGCCTAGTCTCTGTTTTCCTTTCACAGCTTGCACCTAGTGTCGGTCGGGTGTGTCTACACCCTTCGCACTAGACCCGTAGGGCTCCGTCACACAATAAGATTGGCGACGGATTACAAGCTTAGGGCTCACGTAGTAGGCACTCACCTCCCTGCTTCACCCGCAGGGAGGGTTACACAACCCCGGGCGCACCTACCCGGGAAGACAGAGATAGCGACAAGCACGCTATCTCTTTCTCTCTCTCCCCCCCACCCCAGCCAGCTATGGCGTCGCTACTGAGCGACGCATCGATAGTTGCGCGCTTGAAGGCTTCCCGTCCGGAAGTCTTTGACTCCGTATGCGTGGAATTAGCCCTCATGTCCTCTAAACCCGCACCCGCGGCTCCATCCGAGAGCCCCGCGTCCCCCGACTCTGCCCGCGAGCAGGAAATTGACTCCCGGGACACCTCCCAGGAGGACATGGACATAGTCCAGCCCTCCTATGACTCCGACTCCGCATCTGAGGCGGAGCATTCCCCAGCCGAATCTTCCGACGACGGCTTCACCGTCGTCGGCAAGAAACGGAAAAGGTCCGTAAAGACCTCCTCCCCCACCCCCGCTGCACCCCCGAAGTCCGCTAAGTCGGATTTCGTAGCCCAGCCTGGCGCGGCTTCCCGCTCTCGCCAGAGCACCCCTCAGCCCCTACCCGCGGTCCCCCGCACCGAAAAGCCCCCACCCCCTGTCTTTGTCCAAGACAAGGCCCGTTGGGAGCACGTCCGCGCCGCCATGGAGATGTTGAAAATCTCCTTCACAAAGGCAACTAATACTGCTGTGGCCATTAAGGTCCAGGTCCCCTCCTCCAAGGACTTCAGGTCCTTAACTGCCTATCTTCGGAAGGAGAAAATCTCCTTCCACACCTACGCCACCGAGGAGGAGCGTCGTCTCCGAGTCGTGGCCCGTGGCCTCCCTCCCCAATTGGGAGAAGATGAGATCCTAGAGGATCTCAAATCCCAAAACCTCCCGGTGCTAGAAGTGCACCGCCTTTACAAGGGGCGCGATAAAACCCCTTTCAACCTAGTACTGGTTGTCCTTCCCCTCACCATCGAGGGGAAGAAAATCTTCGACACCCGCACTATCTGCGGGCTCTCCGGCCTCTCCTTTGAGACCCCCCACAAGCGTGGCGGTATTGGGCAATGCCACAATTGCCAATACTATGGCCACGCAGCGCGTAACTGCTACGCGAAATCCCGTTGCGTTAAGTGCCTGGGTGACCACGGCACTAGCGACTGCACCCGTCCCAAGGGCGCCGAGGACCCCCCTGGCTGTATCCTCTGCGGACAGCTGGGGCATCCCGCGAGTTATCGCGGATGCCCTAAAGCGCCGCGGTGGCCTTCCAGGAGGGTCCCCGCTAGACCCCCTCCCCCCCGCCAAGCGCTTTCCTACGCAGGCGCCCCTGGCCCCCCTTATGTCGGTGCAAACTAAAGCACCATTACCCGCGCCTTCTGCGCAACCCACCCCAGCCGCAGTGCTCACACCCGCGAGCTTACCCTCGCTCCCACCCAAACCTGCGCCGCAATCCTGGCGCAGGACCACTTCAGCCGCCCCTGCGCAGCAATCTTGGAGGATCACTCCAGCCGCCCCTGCGCCGGCCCCCAAACCCGTCCCTAACGCCACCTCCTTCCAAAGCCAGGCTAGTCCTGGTCTAATGGAGGACCTGGCTCTAGTCCGCCGCTTCCTAGGGGCCATAAATCCCCAGGAAATTAAAAACCTAGCCCAAGCGCTCAGGTCCACTGACGGTGACGCTCTAGCCCGTCTAGACCTTGTCTTTAAGTACGAGCACGTACTTAGCGCCCTCGGCCTCTTCAAGGCAAACCCCTAAAAAATTCCCCCTTCGTCCTCACTTTACGCAATATAAAATTCACTTGCAAAAGAGTAAAGCCCTCCTCCCTGTCCGTCGCGTTTTACAACGCTGACGGCTACGGCTCCCAACGCACCCAGATCCAAGATTTCCTCAGAAATCACCAAATCGACATAATGCTAGTGCAAGAGACCTTCTTGAAACCTAGCAAACGCGATCCCAAAATCGCCCAGTACAACATTGTGCGTAATGACAGATTGGCCAGCCGAGGAGGCGGCACCCTCATTTACTACAGAAGGTCTCTGCACTGCATTCCGATTCCTACCCCTCCACTGACTAACATGGAGGCCTCGGTCTGTCGTATAGCTATGACAGGTCATCAACCTGTCACTCTGGCATCTGTTTATCTCCCCCCCGACAGAGCACTGCTCAGGACTGATCTCGAGTCGCTTCTCGACTTAGGTAACTCAGTCATCCTGGCAGGAGATCTCAATTGTAAGCACCCCAGCTTCAATAGTCATACCTCCACCACTAACGGTAATCGCCTTTACAGACTCATTGACCTACTCGACTTTGACGTGATAGCTCCAATGACGCCAACTCATTACCCTGGTACTGTTACCCACAGACCCGACGTCCTTGACATTGCCCTTTTCAAAAACGTTACCCTACGTCTAAACTCGATAGAACCCCTCTCCGAGTTAAGACTCCGATCATCGCCCCGTAGTCATGAAACTAGGACGACAGACCGATCCACCTCTCCAAGACAAGACGATTATTAACTGGACCAAGCTGAAAGAAGCCCTTAAGGCTTCCAGCTCTCCCCACCTCGACTCTATCCCCGACTACCTGACCAGTGCGGATGATACAAACACGGCGGTCTCTGGCCTCGGCAGCCACCTTAAGGATTTAATCCTAAGCTCCTCCAGGCGAGTCCCAGCGGCGAACGATCGCCGCTGGGAGTTGCCTGAGGACATAAGGGAGCTGTTAAGAGACAAGAACGCAGCCATCCGTGCTTATGACTCTTTCCCCTGTGACGAGAATAGGCGTAGAATGCGAGCCTTACAAAGGGAAGTAAAGCATCGCATCGCTGAATTCAAAAATCACAGTTGGGAATCCCTGTTGTCACAGATTTCGCCATCACACACTGCCTACTGGCGGATGGCGAAGTCTATGAAAACAGACAATACAGCCTCGTTTCCCCCACTGACAAGACCAAACGGACCTCCCGCATTTGACGATGCAGAGAAGGCCGAATGCCTAGCCGACAGTTTGGAGGCCCAGTGCTCCCTTAGCCGTCAGCCGGTGGACGAATCCCACGTCGACACGGTTGACGGAGAGGTGGGGCGTCGAGCCTCCATCCCCCCCTCTGACTCCCTTCTACCGGTTACGGTAACAGAAATCCAGGAGATTATCCAAAATCTCAAAATCAAAAAATCTCCTGGAATCGACGGAATACCCAACAAGGTGTTCAAAATCCTCCCGATCCATCTGATCGCTCTCCTCGTGGCCATCCTCAATGCCGCCATGAGAAATCATCTCTTTCCAGTCGCCTGGAAAGAAGCCGTCGTCATCGGCATCCCCAAACCGTGCAAACATCGCTCGGATCCCTCTAGTTACAGACCCATTAGCCTATTGAATACAATGGCTAAAATCTACGAAAAAGTCCTCCATTCTCGCCTGCTGAGTTACATTAACTCAAAAAGGCTTCTCATTGACGAGCAGTTCGGCTTTAGAGCCAAGCACTCGTGTGTCCAACAGGTGCACCGAATAACGGAGCACATACTCCCGCGTCTCAATCAAAAGAGGCCCTTCCGAACCCTAGCTGTCTTCTTCGACGTAGCGAAGGCCTTCGACAAGGTCTGGCACAACGGTTTAATTTATAAACTGTACCAACTGGAGGTGCCAGAAAGTCTCATTCTCATCATCAGAGACTTCCTTACCGATCGCACTTTTCGCTACAGAGTCGAAGGCACTCTGTCTAGCCCCCGCCCAATCAGAGCTGGAGTCCCACAAGGCTCCGTTCTAGCACCCACGCTCTATTCCCTCTACACTAACGACATCCCCCACACCCCAGGAATAGAGCTCGCCCTTTTCGCGGACGACACCGCCCTCTACGCCTCAGATAGGAACCTACGAATGGTATCTCTACGCCTCCAGCGCGCAGTCACCGCCCTAGGTGAGTGGTTTGCGAGGTGGAGGATAGAGATAAACCCGACGAAAAGTGCAGCCATGTGCTTCCCTTTTCCCATGGCTAACGCTCGTAGGCCTAAGCTGTCCCCTCTCCCGATAACCCTTTTCGGTCAAACAATTCCTCTCGTCAGGAAGACCAAGTATCTCGGAGTCACTCTAGACCATAGACTGACCTTCCAAGAACACGTCAAAACCGTCCGCAACCGAGCCGCCTTTGTGCTCGGTCGCCTCAACCCCCTCGTAGGCGGGAGAAGTAAAATGTCGCTTAGAAATAAGTTGACATTGTACAAAACTCTCGTCCGTCCCATTATGACATATGCTAGCGTTGTGTTCGCACACGCAGCTCCCTCCATCATTGCAATCCTCCAAAAATTGCAAAATAGATTCATGCGCAAGGCCGTGGCCGCACCATGGTACATGCGCAACGTTGACCTCCACAAGGACTTGGAGCTTCCCTCCATCGTCAAATACATAACAGACACTGCCCGACGCTACTATGACGCTATCCCAAACCATCCCAACCCCCTGATTGTCTCTTCCCTCACCTACATACCGGACAGGAGTGCCCCTCCGCGCTATCGTCGTCCGCGGCACATCCTGGACGATCCCGACGACCCGATCACCGCTGCCAATGCGGTTCCCACACAAACCACAGTACACAGACACCGTCCCCGCCGGCCGAGACGTGGACGTCCCCCTCGTTACACCGTTAACACACACCGGCCCTCAGCCAACACTTTCACTAGGCATCGACACATGCCTGGGCGCTTCTCGCCGACACGCGATCCCGCGGTATCCCCCCAATGCAACGCCCTAAGCCGAGGTCCGTTCCTTCCGCCGGTTTACCGGCGGGGGAGCCCTTAGGCTGTTGCAACGCACACTTTTCTCCTGGCTGAGCGCCTTCTGCGCGCCCTACATCAACGCGACCGGTGACTCTTGAAAGGCCACTAGGGCCACAAGAACTATACATACACGATGTTGAGGCAATCAGGTTTTTTAGTCGGTAGGAGTCCGACACTACCTGGTACCACCTAGGCTGGCCCAGCCAGACTAGATGGTACCAGGTGTCCCATGCAGGATTTTTCCTGATTGTCTCTCCTAACAAAAAAAAAAAAAAAAAAAAACCGAGTTTTATTTTGTTCTGAATTAGTCTTCCATTTCTCGATCTTAGAGCAGCCATACTAGTTACACATTGGTAACCACAGTACCAATAGATAGACCTGCTGCATGCTTCCGACAGTGTCCAAGGATTTCCGAAAATCTTTCGTTCATTAAGATGTCATACCCGTGCACTGCAGAAGTTCATGGGGTGGCGTTAACTTAGGTGTATCTGGGGTGGCGTGGTCGGGAAACCTCCTCGTGTGCTCGGCCTGTCGCTGGTCCATTTGTCTCTCTGGATACGTCCACAGGGAACGATGGCTCAACGACAGATCAGGGACGGTGCACCCTGGGCAACAGTCAGCAACTTTTCTTTGCTTCGGAGATCTTGGTAGCTGTTGGCTAATATCCTGGCGAGAGGTGGGGAGGCAGAGTCCAATTGATTGGTCTCTCGCCTCCAAGAAGGTGGCGTTCTCTGTGTGCCCTGGGTGTTGTGGGGCGCATGGAGAGGCAGTGACGGTCTCCGAGTGTCCCTCGGTATTGAGGGCACAGCGGAAAATAGGGTGGTGGACCCTAGGATGCCTCCCGGCATTCCAGCGGTGAAGGGTAGGGAGGCGGAGACCAAATTGATGATACATTTGTTCTCACGCGTCCAGGAAGGTAGCGTTTCTCTGTGTGCTCCTGTTGGGGGGGGGCGCATGGAGATAAAGGGACGGTCTCCGCGTGTCCCTCGAGTTCATGCTCTGAGGGCACAGCGGAGAACAAGGAGGTGGGTTCTGCCGGGTAATAACCAGGGTAATAATAAGCAGGACGTCATAGACCGATAGCGAATCGACTTATTGAACACATATTGAACCATACATATTGAAATGTGTAACATTTACCCACATAAAAATCTTCGTTCACATACATAATTCATATTTATCGGCACGTTATTACCTCGCTAAGGACGTGGATTTTCTTCCTCCTCTCTGTCATCCGTTCATAATACTTTATAGTTATATTTTATTTACATTAAGTCAATCCGTGTAATTTTTCACATGTAAGTATTTGTATTTGCCCATTGTTGAATGTTTTTTACAGAAAATTGGACGCAAACAGAGTCTGCCTGATTAAAATTAGATTACAGCTATCAACGCCATGAACTCCAGAGAATACTACTGTAACGCAGTTCAAGTTGTCAGCAGACAGATCACGTCAACAACTGAACGTGAATCAATTTTTACTTCAATCAGCTCAGCAATTTTAATCCGAACGACACGAAATGTCTAATGGACTAGTTATGAGTATCAAGAAGGCACCAATGCGTAAATTTAAAAAGGCTATAAGACAGACGCTTGGACAGAAAATATAGTTAATTGCGTGTCTAAGAAAGTTAAATATAGTTAATTTAGAACTCTATTGCATATTTGGCAATTGTCCTTACAGGGCGTTTGGACTACTCCTGAAATATCCTGTACAATAGACATAAGAATTCAATAATATTTTTAAGGCTTGTATATTACACTACATTCGAGTAGATTACACTATATTCAAGTAAATTATTCGACATTCGAGTCAGATGGCGCAAAAGAACAAAAAAATCAATTTTTCCCTTGGAACAGTTATGTATAATTACATCCAATTTGAATATTATTTAATTCAATTTAATTTTAAATTATTAATAACAGAATTGAATCGTCTTCTTTGTAGTTATAATTAGTTTATAGTTTTTAGTTATACAGTTGTATACGTTTCATTTTCCGCTTACGCAAGTATCACCATATAATATTTTCTTACCGTGCTCACCTTAAATGTCTTCCGATCCGTCAACGCAGAGATGTAAGAATGATATGCATTCTCTTCTCCATTCTATACGATTCAAGTTGCCCAGATTATTTCAAATGTAAGTTTCATTTTCTGGGTGATACTCATGAACGTTCCCAGCGCTCAGCCGTTAAGTCCATGCTCAAAGTCATTTCTGGCCGTCCTGACTTTATGTCTAACTCTTTCACCTGGCAGGCAAATAAACTCTGGAGCATTAAGATTTTGAAACAGGTGCTTCGGACGCAATACTGTCAACGCTGCAGACTTAGTTGTTTTGTATTTTTTGCTTGCTTTAACCATTCTCTTCTACTTATTGCTCTTAACATGGTACCCTTTACCCTGAATTTGTCTGTTAATGGGCTATTACGAACGAATATACGAATTTATTTATATATGTATTATTAAGTTGTAATATCGCACTATTTATAAATAGGTTTATAGTTATTGCAAGTATTTGTGAAAAAATGTTTTAAATAATCATCTTTTAAATTATATTTGTTTTATACATTTCATGGCACCTCCTTACGTGCCTCTCAGTTCTGCCCACAGGTTGGTTGGTAGAGAATGCCTCCAGGCATTAAACTCGCCAATCGTACGATTAAGTGCAATAAAGTTTTTTAAAAATAAATAAATTTTCCACTAAACAATACGCGTATTATCAGAAATGAATATATTAATCTTTCAATGATTTATGTCTGAACAAGTGATATATTTATTATCCAGTAATAACAACATTTCTTAACGATAGCAAATTGTATTAATGACAGAAAGTCAATATTATACTAATATTTCATGACGACAGTGCCAGTAACACAATCGTCAGTCTAACAAAGATTTCACTGCTGAGACTGCACGAAGACTGGTGAATAATTAATTTAGCGAATCTACCCCTTTCTAACACCCACTTAAAATCCATAACATTCCTTCCTTGGGGTAAATAGGTAGGCGCACCTCGTAAAACGTTAATTGAAAATGAAAATTCCATTACAAGCGTACCCGTGTAGCTTGTCCTTTATAAACAATTACGATGGAAAATTCATATACATTAATTTAATCTATAAAATCCGTGAAATAAGAGTAATATTTAAAGTATATTGTAATTACCAATTATATTTTATTGGTTATTGTAACTAACGCGCCACTTATTACCTATAATCAATTGATAGAATAATATTGATATTTTTAGCTTTTGCTAAGTATATATAGTAAAATTATATAGGTTGTTCAAAATCGATTCTACCAGTTTCAACGCTAAACCTTTTTCATAACTTATTATTCATTTCTAGGATATCTTTTATTCTACACGCAGTTGTACAACACAACTGCGTGTAGACGCAGTTGTATTGTACGCGCGTCGCCCGCACCGCTCCCGCCTAATCCGATCGGTACCTTGTACTGGAGTAATGAGAGCTACAATCGTATTAGATAGAACAACAAAACTTTATATTTGTAACTTTGATTTAGTCTCTAAAATAATTTTATTTTTCGTTAGAACGGTCTTATATATTTTAAATTATTGGGCGTGTTTCAGATTTTGCGACATCTCGGTGACACGATGAATTGTACATAATACTAGCAAAACCCCGCAGACGGCCTGCCATAGAAGTTGATGTACTGCAGCGCCATTTATTGGCGAGTTATGACAAAGTCGATAGCATAAAAATCTTCTCCATGAAAAAATACATATACATATGTGCAAACTTTCACGGTGGTCGCTCAAACGGTGTCGACGTCTATTAATATCAGATATACCAACATTCATTTGTCATACACTTATATATGTATATATATATATATATATGTATATATATATCTATATATATAAGTTAGTATTGTATATATATATATATATATATAACTAACTTTCGCCCACTGCATCGTTCATTTGGAGTCCCGTTTCACCCCGGAAACTATTAAGTATGACCACTTGTAATCTTGTCATATTTACATTAATTATGAATTTATTTTGATGAAAAATAAATGATAAATGATCTTTATTCTACAAAAATTTAAAATTCAAAATGTATGCTTGGTTAACCTAATATCTATCTACCTTTACTACCTTTATCGCTTCTAGCTATAAAACAGTCTTAACCATTATGTATTTATAATTTTATTAGCTAATAAAGCTTATTACTGCACTTCAGCTAAATAGCTTTTCGTATTAAGCTAAGGAATGCTTATTAGCGGTATGACCTTTTAACGACCACTTTCCTCTGATATTGCTTGCGTATTGCTCGGATATTGCTTTTTGCTTATGGCTGCCACATGGGAAAATGCCATTTCCCTGCTTCCTATTTAACAGAAAACCTAGTGACATACCATACACGTATGCCACGTATGTTCATGTGAAGTATCTATTGATGACCGAACGTACGTGATCTGATATAACAAGGTTACTTAGTTGTATATCGGTATAGTTGTTTTTTTAACAAAAAAAGTATTACTTTAAGATGTCACATTACTGGTTGCGACGACTAGTGATGTTTGCAAGGTTGTGTTGTCGCGCTTCTGACAAAGTCATTTGCTGTCTGTCTTGAAGACTCCTGTATCGCAGCACAGTGGGAAAACCTAAGATGGGAGTAAGGCGTCGAAATAACTCGAAACCAAATAGCTTGTGCAGCGCACGATTAAATGTCAGTCGGCTTGACAGCGGGCCATACGACCAGTCAACATCGTGTACCCGACGCCTTATTACACTGCAAGAATTCTAGCGGCGGGTACATTAAAGACTGATATTGATCGTTTGATTGGGCGTGTATACTTTTCAACTAGTCCACGTAAGGCATCATTTGAACACTTTCATGCGAACTCATGTTGGATGGGTTCCTTTCAAACTCTTTCCTCCCTCCCGAAATCCTGTATCACTTCTCTTGTTTAAAATCATATTTACCATATTCCATCGTTACACATACAAAACAGCATACTGTTTATTATTTGACGTGTATTTGTACGAAAACCTTGAATTTTCTAAGACAATCAGAGTTTCACGTCGCGGATCCAATTTGATTTATCGGACGAGGATCGACGCGGACGGGTGAATTAAATCTCTAATGGCGACACATGTAACCTTGGTAACACGTTTACTAGCTATCAACTTGAAAGTACATACTAAGTACGAATAGCCTTTTTGTGAATTGTCATTCGTTGTTGTGCATTTCTGATGTCACAGCAATGTTTTAGTCATTATCTTAATTAATATCCGCTTAAGGAGGTGTTACTAAAACTTGGATTTTTTTCTCCTTATAACGAAAAGACTGTTGAAGTAGAAATGGGGAAGCCATAACTGTCGAAGGACGAAGCTGATGGGGTAGAAGATTCTTTGACTGGAGACCACTTACCAACTAGGAAACGTACTGTGGGATACCCCTTGGTCAGGTGGACTGATGACTTAAAGAACGATGTAGGTAGTGGTTGGATGAGAAAGCAGAAGATCTTGTGTGATGATGACTCTTGAAAGAGGCCTATATTCAATAGTGGATGGTGATGGAATGGTATGGTATAGTAAAAGGAATCTCCTGACGGAGTTCTTTTGTTTCGTTTGAAACACACACATACTTCTACTTTATAGTAAAAGGACAATCTCGGGATAGTTTTAAGAGGAGATTGAAGTCTAGGATTGAATTGACGTAACTAGGAGTCTTTAGACTCAACTGACGAGTGACTGTCGAGTCCCTGAGCCTTCCTCTTTTATAGACGGCTGTCAGAATCCGGGCATCTCGTTATAAATTTTAAAAACTATTACAAGAAGTTTTTTGGACAGATTTTTTATCATTGTAGAGAGTTCAGAATCTTGAGTTTGAATACAAAAAAGGCCATATTAAGAATAATCATATTCAAATTTTGAAAATATCCGACGTTCCTAACAATAAAATAAAACACGATCAGTACAAATCTTGCTTTGTCGTGTCAACATTTCTGTTATTTAAGTTGTCACTGTGAGATTTTATAAGCTACTATTATTATTAGTGCGTAAATCTTATGATGAAACGCCGGATTTACATCAGAGAATATAAAAATACAATTATTAAGTTTAAATAATAATATAAGATATAAGTGAACTATCGCCCATAATAGGCGAGATACAAGGATTAGTGAACAAAAAATAGTGAAATATTTACATCAGTTAATAAGTGAAATAAAACAGAAAATAGACAAATTTAAATAGTACTCGTATAGTGAAAATTATGTGATAAGTTATATCTACGAGTGAATACGAGGATTATAAAAGGTGAGTTATTGGAACAAATATTTGTTTAGGGAGAGTTTTGTTGGGGGGAGAGTGCACGCTGTGATCCAACAGCCGCTGGGCACGCTCGATTGGCCACGTTACCCCCCTCTCACAGAAGACTACCTTGAAATGTACTGCATTTCCGACTTTTATCTTATTTTCCTGATGTATGTACGTGTTTCGTTAGTGAGTGTGAGAGCCCATTCCCATCCTATCCCTCCCCATTTTCCCAAACCTTTCTCCAAATCTATTTTTATATCTCCAAAGGTGCCAACGTTTGTCATTTTGACTAATGTTGGCATGCCAACGTTGGCATGACTGTATGCTCGTCTGCCGCCTTCGTCATTAAAAAAAAAGGATTTTCATTTCTAACTCATTACAAGCTAAAACAAAAAACAGTAGGTATAGACGCCACAACATAGACAGACACAAATACAAACACATTTTATAGTTTTATATTTAATCGTATGGATATAACAGGCAACCTAATATAGATACGACACATTTATGAAGGGAAGTGAGTAGATATTTGAAGTTGACAGGCCATTGGTCAATTAATGGGGGAGATTTGTAATTAAGGATGCAATTGAAGAAAATGTGATCAAGGTCGCCATCCTCTTGACCATAATCACATATTGGGGAGGTTTGATATGTTGAATTTGAACAATTGCATAGGAGAACACACGTGACCTAGTTTTACCCATATAAGTGTACACGGTGTTTTCTTATCCAATTGTTGAAATTTAAAAATAACACTGCTTATTAAGTATAAGCGGCTGGATTTCCAAAAAATTATATTTGTCTCATTATCTACTCCTGTTCATATAGAGAACCTTCTTCGTGACGACAGCGGTCGCATCTTAGCCGACTGTCTTGGATGTGCAGCACCTGGAATCTCCCGGGTAAGTTTTAACTTTTTGTATAATTATTTCCATATCAGTTATTTTCCCACTTTATTTGCACTTTATTTTCCCGCGCCCCCAGGTCCTTCGTTTGGGTCCTACCGGATCCTCCTTCCCGGGTATCTTACACGGACGCACCCATAAGTTATTTTCATTCCGCATCACGCCCACTCCATCAATCAAGTAATGATACGAAGGGAAGTGTATGCGCTCCATATCGGTTTCATAAGCAATATTTGTGCGATATTTCTGTCGTCGTCTACGCAGTTACAAAAATGATAAAATTAACACTAGGTACTCGTATAATTTTACAAGTATATCTATGGGCGATACTATCTGAAGTTAATTAGTTATGTAATATATTTTAATAAATAAAATTATGAAAACGTAATTATTTAAAATGTTAATAATTAAGACTTCTCTTACGCCCAAATCCTTTTCCTTTATTTTTTCGTATATATATATATATATTTATGTATGTATGTATATGTATTAATGCATTTATATATTAATGCGTGTCGGTATCTATATATTTATGTGTGTATGAATGTTGTATATACATGAATGTATATACAGACATTATTTCCTTATTGCACCATCTACCTCTATTTCGTCTACTGACTTCTCTTCATCACCCAAAGGTTGCCTGGAAGAAATCGCTTTAGTGATAAGGCATCCGATTGTACTTCTAATAACTTGTACTTTGTATTACTCTGTATGTTTTTGTACAATAAAGTGTATCTATCTATAATTAACTAATTAAACTAATTTACCTGTTTAATTGTTTTTCCTTTTATATACATATATACATCTGTTTGTATGTATGTATGTCCTTATGAATTAAAGTGAATTATATCTTGTTATTTATAAGTATGTATACATTTGTTGCAAGTATTAGTGTAAAATATTTATTATCATCATTTTATACATCTCATCGCACCTCTCACGTGTTCATCCCAAAGGTTGGCTGGTAGAGAATGCCTTCAGGCTATAAGCTCGCTTTTTGTACGTTTAAGTGCAATATTCTTTTTAAATAAATAAATCTATAGCTAGATATTGATCTAGGAGATGACCTTCAAATCAAATCAAATCCGTTTATTTGTGAACGTATTAGTTCTGCCGTAAGGCGTACAAATATATTACATAATTATTGTATTACAAAGTTTGAATGTAATCATTAAAATAAAGCTTCATAATTTGTCTATAGAAAGTAAAATAATGGTCAAGTAACGAAAAAAAATTGAAAAGAGATTCAAAATTTACCCATTCAAAAACGCTTTGACTGTGAGCTATTATTAAACCACAAATTGCAATGAAAGCCGCCACGGAAAATCCTTCATTTCACATTCTCAGACGTAAATTATTTTTACACAGAAATCCTTAACTTCACGATGATTGAAATAATAAGAGATTGTACACATGTAACGACTTTTATTATCAACGCGCACACGGGAGAGTTGGTAACGTATCACCGTGTGATGTGACGGTCGATATCAACCTATAACGTCGCTGCACGGTACAGGCCGCCCCTAGTAAAGTTTCGATTGGTAAAGGTCGGGGGTTTCGGGCTATAATCCACCACGTGGGTCCGGTATGGATATACTCGTACATACCCATTTTTTTAATCCTCGAGTATACAGATTTCCTCATAATGTTTTCTCTCACCGCCTAGATTGTGATCTGTAAAAATCCGTAGTCTCAGCAATCAGTCTCAGCAACATTCTGGACTAATATTGGCATGTATCGTGGATGTCTAAGGACAACAGTATCCACTTACCAGGTGGACTGTATGTTCCTCTGCCGCCTTTTTCTATAAAAAATGTACAGAATATACTCCATATGAAACTCTTGAGGAAAATAATTCAAAGCGATTGCTTGAAATCGGCTGGTGTGTATTCACACTAATTGAAACCCTGTAGGAACTCTCCCACGCAAAACCGAAATATAATCAAAGGAATTCATTTTCAGACAATAATAAAATAAATCGGAGCCCTTAATTGGATCTTCAGAGGTTAGCTGTGGCTGATAGCTGATGATTTAGCGCGGGAAAAAGCAGAAAAAGTAATTGTTATACGACAATAATGTGAAGTTGAGTGATCGAATTCCTATCCAATTAGAGTATTAATGCTCTTAATGATTTTGGACAACGTTCTTCAGTTGACTTTTGTTGTTTTTCGATTGTTGCTGAGAATTTACAATGTAATTAACAATTATTGCTAATTGATAATCGCTATTGTTAATTGCTAATCATTCTAGTAAATATTGTGTTTGTGTTTCAAGCTTACGTAAATATCGATAGGTATTCTAATAACAGATATGCAATTGACAGCGTACCCTTCGTTGGTCTGTTTTTAAATAAATATAAATGAACATGGATAAAAATATTATTGTTATGTAAAATGTTTAATCTAAGCGTTACCTACAAGCCTCATTAATTTCACGTAAACAGAGTTTAACATCATATAAAAATATTACCTTTCGCCGTATATAGTCAACTTACGAAAAAACTATTTAGCAAAAAACGTATTTATCAGAATTTCCACTCTGGAAAAAGACAACTGTTAAAAAAATTCTCACTATTTTGCACAGACACCATAATATTTATTAATTCAAAGGACCTCTCCATCAAAAATATTATCTTCTTCTTTTTCTTCTGATGCCATTTTCTAACGAAGATTCTCAATCAACATGGTCAATCCTCAAGCGAAAAACTGCTGCCCGGATTAAAGACTTCGAGCTCATTCTGAACTATTCTTCTGCAAGGTTCACGGCTACTGTGTATCTCACCCTGCATTACAAGTTGCAAAATATGGTATAGAATTGTGCATAATGCGACCAAAATATGTCATTTTTTGTTATTATGACAAAACCAGATTGAATAATAATGTCATTTAAAACTAACATATTGGTATTAAAAATATAATATTTCAGCGTTTATTGCGACATGCTCACTTGCATAGTACTCATAACCAAATTATAAATTCATTTAAATTTTTATTCCATAATAATCATAATCATGCAACTGACCCTAATTTATTGCAGTATGCTAAGGTGCATATTAAAACCGCAATGCTGTTGCTTTGCAGTTTTCTTTTAATGCACGCACACTTTCTTTTACTTGTAGGGACATTTTGAAGGAATCTATTGCGCCCTAAGAAATTTTGAAAAAAAATCCTATCTCTACGATTATCTTGACTAAAGGTGACCAGTGAATAATATGTATTATTATAATAATTATATCAATTACTGTAATTATTTTAGCAAACTTAAACAAAAACCACAACAAAACTAAATATTAATCATTCATATTTTTCTAAGAAAAAAAATGAAATTCAAGTCAAAACTTCCGAATAAACTTACAACGAACGTATGATTATAAATTGCATAAAGACTTGTTCAACTGTTTAAAGCTTCTCAAACTTCTAAAAGAACTTGTTATTTAAGTGTTAGTTAACACTGGAAACTCAGCGGCTATTATATTTGCAAATTACTTTTAAAGAGGTTTCAGTCGACGCTGTACAAATAAAGATGCATGAGAGACTTTGTATTGTACATAGAGATATCAAAAACCTAATTTTTCTAATTAGTCACATTTAAGATCGATTTAACATAAGAACATAAGCAGACTATTCAGTCAGAATATTCATTCAGTATGTTATTTTATTTTTTTCGAAATGGCTAAATTCTTGTGGCCCTAGTGGCCTTTCAAGAGTCACCGGTCATGTTTAGTTTAGGGCGAGCGCAAAAGGCGCTCAGCCAGGAACAAAATGTGTGTTGCAACAAGCCTAAGGGTTCCCCCGCCGATAAACCGGCGGAAGGAACGGGCCTCGGTTTAGGGCGTTGCATTGGGGGGATACCGCGGGATCGCGAGTCGGTGAGAAGCGCCCAGGCACATGCCGATACCTGGTAAAAGTGTTGGCTGAGGGCCGGTGTGTGTTGACGGTGTAACGAGGGGGACGTCCACGTCTCCGCCGGCGGGGACGGTGTACAGTATGTTATTGTACATATGTATAAGTGTCATTGGCGAACAGTAAGTAGCAGGTAATATTAACAGGTAGCAGGAAGCCGTTCTGTCTTCCTACCATCTGTTACAGTAGTTTTTTTTTAATGTTTTGAACAATTTATTGTACACACATAACACGAAACAAACAAAAAGTAAGAAAAGATGTATAAAAGGCAAGCTTATCTCCAGCGGAGATTTCTTCCAGCAGACCTGGGAAAATGAAATATAGGTCAAGACAGAAAGGCAGGCGTAGTGCGTACGGAAAATTTATATAATAATTTAATAGTACAATGATATTAACAAAATACATAAATATATATTTATATACGTATACAATACATATAAAATATATACATATTAAGATACAATACGGACTGTTTAGGAAATTGACAAATAGTGCTCTTACAATCGGTTTTTAAAAATAGTAAGAGAAGGACCATCTCGTTTCCTATGAGGGAGATCATTCCATAAGCGTACGGCTTCAACCGAAAATGATTCCTCACTTCTACGAGAATTGTGAGAAGGGATCTTTAACAGGGAGAAGTTTTGGGTTCTAAGGAGTCTAGATCTTGGAAAAATATACGAGAAACGGTCACGCAAGTCTTGAGATTAGATTAGATTAGAAGTAGGTGGTAGCAACAATAGCGACACAAATAATGTTTAACACTGTAATTTAGAATGTTAAATGCTATGTTATGTTAGAATCCAGGTGACTTCCCGGGTATCCCTATGATCCAGTTTTAAACTTGTCTATTTTCGATATAAACGTTAGAAATCAATATGGGGCGACAAAATTAAGCTTAGTATATATTCTCATGTAAGCTATGAGCACATACGAGTATATGGTGTAGCCCCGCATAAAGAGACTGGATAATCTCAGAAGCAATAAAATTAACCACCACCGGCGGTTCATCCACGATAGCATTGGGTTCAGCGTAGATAGTAATGAAATAAGCTTTGCTCGTCTGTTATATGGGATGCACGTCATGGATATTACTAGCATTTTCCATGCTTTATTTTTATCTTTCAATGTTGATGCAAACTTTCTTTGATACAATACAACACACAATCATTGTTCTCATGTCATTCAACTAGTGCCACTACGTTATTCAGGTCATCGATAATGTCCCACGCGACCGTTCGTAGGTATACATATTTCTTTCAACAAATATGGTCGAATAGGTGGGTGGACATTCAAGGCGAATATGTCGCTGTTTACGAGAATTAAATCGAGTTGGGAACCAACAGATGTGTACTAGTGGGTTACGCTTTGTGTTTGTAAAATCGGTAAGTGGGTGGTGTGATCTTACTGGTACCATCCGACATCTCTGCTATGTGTTCCGAGATTTATAGAATTAGTAACTTTTTCTCTTGACAAGCTCTTGGAAGACTATTTACTTTCTCGTAACACTACTGAGGTTTTATTTGCTTTCAGACTGTTATTATAGAACTTGAAAGCAATGAAAGCAAATAATCTGTGAACATTTTCATAATCTATACATATAATAAAATCGTAATAGAGCCGTATCTGTATATAATACATTTTCTGAAAAAGTGATTGCAATGTAAAGTACGAATGATATACTCGTAGAACGCAACCATTTTTGGAGTTTTAGTGTGACCATCTGACTGCGCATTACGTAAAAACTACTGGACGGATTTCAATGAAACTTGACATAATTATAGCTTATATGCCGAGTAAGCTTTTAGGGTACTTTTCATTTAGATCCACAATATAATTCCCACGGGAACCACTCTAAAGTTTACACTAACGAAAATTTTTAATAACTTATATACCTAGTATCTATATAAATATTTCGTTTTAATCGACTGCTTAGTATCAAGTACCAAGTTATATACCTACTATCAAGAGCAATAACAACACTAGCTATTGTTATTGCTATATATAATAAATTAAATAATAAAATTATTTAATTGAAAAGACAATAAATAAATAAACATTAATTTGAATGAGGATAGGTAAGATTACAATTACACTGTATATTTGACATCCGCAATCTTGTCACGCGGTGAGAAGATATAGGCCTCCTCCAGATGTCGCCACCTCTGTCAATCAAGTACCAGGCGCCTACATCCCCTTGGAAGTTTTAGCGTTAGAGAAGTACCTAGTAGCTAACTATAGTCTATTCATTGACGCATGAGACAAAAGGTAAAGAAAAGTTTAATGAAAATCACTTTGTTTTATTTAAATTAGAGCCTAGACTGAGTCCTTAGTGTTGTTTAAGTTCTGTCTAACCTATAGGCTATAGGAATTAAGTTTTTAGTTTATCTTTTGTCTCATGCTATAATGAATATGGTATAGTAAGCTCTGCTTGTATACTTATAACAAATGCACACCTATGCTTGTATTAATAATAAGGATAAGGCCATAAAACTGAACTGTGCCGCTCGGATAGTGCTATGTGTAGCATGAATCACTTATAATCACTTATAACATATATGTATTTGTATGCAACATACCATGTACTGTATTAATGCGAGCCATGATCAGTCGTCAACACAGCACAACTAAGCGATATACTACATTGACCTGCCACACAGCGCAGCTTGACCGACCCTTATACTTGTCCAGTACGAATCAAGTTACACCGTAATGCACGTAGCACACCTTTAACGCATATTGACAACTTGTCAGAATACTGCACAGCTCACCCTAGGGAGGGAGGAACGAGCGAAGTCAAGCATGTCTCTAGTATTAAATGCGTTTACGTAGATAGACATTTGTATAACAAGCATGAAACGATATTCAACACGCGTTGGAGGCAGAAAACGAGCCAATTCCTATTTTCATTATCTCTCCCGCAGGCGTTACCCTTGAGCAAAACCTCTTAAGCCTCAGTGCTTCCAAATTTATTGTTTATTAAGTGTCCTATCAATTTTAATTTCGTACTTAAGATCTAGTTCCAATTTTGCGAAAATGTACGATTAATTGTAATTGTATTTTGAAGGTACCTTTAAAACAAGATTATCTTAAATTTATTGCATTCACCCAAAATATTCATAGCGAGTCTTAATCGATTCAATTGAAAGTATCATCAACATATAGCATGAAAGTTACTGAAATAAACTTTCAAAACTAAACTTCTTTTTGTACTAAAGTTTTTTTTCTGATACCTACTCATCTAATCAAACTTCCAAACTATCGTCCCATATCCATCTTAAATCATATATACAAGCTCTGTACAAAGGAGATCCGGTAAGAGTCCAGAGGGGAGTCCGTCAGGGCGGTACAATCTCACCCAACCTGTTCACATCCGCTTTGGATGACTTATTTAGGATTCTGGAATGGTTGAATAAGAGATTAAATATAAATGTAAAAATGTTGTCGCACCTTAAATTCGCCGATGATACCTATAATAATCTTTTCGGAATCCCTAGACCAGCTACAGGGATTGCTAGAAGAATTGTACTCCACATCGATTGCCTTTGGAATAAGAATGAATGAAACCATGTGTCAACAGCTTGTCACATCTTGGTTCACGGCTACGCCATAAAAAACGTAGAAGAGTACCTATACTTCGGGCAATCCCTGGCGCTAAATAAATATAGACAGGAAAGGGAGATTGGCCGGCGCATACAGCTAGGTTGGACCGCATTTAGTAAACTGTTGGATTTGAATTTGACCTAAAACTCAATTCCTATACCTATATATTTTCTACTCTCCATCCCATCCAATTCCATTAAGTGGGAAGTATGATGGCATCAGTATGATAGTATGATGGCCTCATCCCATTCAGTCTCCTCCCACGGAATTATGAGGAATGTAAAGAATTGAGGAAAATATTTTAAATTTTATCAACCTATTTACACTTTACTCTTTTTTGGCCCCCTTTTTCCTGAAGTCCATAAGCGACAGTGTTCATTTACCACAAGGTGGACTGTTTATTCGTCTGCTCACTTCTTTAAAAAAAAAATAAACACAAACACATTACTAAATCAAGTTTAAATTTATCTAGAAACACAAATCCCCATTTCAATAACACAAGAGGGCTAAATAAATACAAAACACTATTACGCAATAATATTTATTTGTATGATTAAAATTGTGACGCAACATATTGTGCTTACAATTACAAAGGAACTTGAAATAATTACAATTAAAATAAAGTACAGATTCACAGCTCCAGTAAATTAGTTGTACCTCAATAACAATAATATCACAATAAAACATCTACGGTCACACCGGCTAGAGATCAATAAACGTCACTACCATCTAACTAATATAAATTAAAATATCATCATCTAATATAAAATTTAACAATTAATACAAATATTTTACAAAAGAGTATGCGTTTCCATTGTAGAATTATGGTTTCTCTCTACATAAATAAAAACAAATTTCTACGTTAAAACAAACATAATATTGCACTCTATTTAATAGACACGTACTAAATACAAGTTTAATAATGTATAAACTGTAAACATGCCTTTATAAATTGGCCCTCCTAAGAAGAAAAACATTTAATTTGGGCTATACCATTTTTTTGCATTTTGCTCGAATGTCATCATAATGCATTTGTACCTTTTTTCCTAAGGAAGGCAGAAATCTTTAGACACAAATAAACGAAATATAATGTATATTTCTTCTCATAAAATTAAAATCAAATCCACAGACAGGTGAGAATAGCTTACGAAGTATTTTTATCAGCAACTGATGTCAACATCCATTTTCTTTCTAAATTATTCGACATTCTACTCTATAAATCATAAGGTAATTATTCTTGCAACATATCATATATTAAAAAAAATCTCTCAATAGTAAAGATAAATTCGTATTCTTTTGACATACAAAGATATTTTCAGTCAAGGAATAAAGAAAATATGCGACAGTAAATCTAAAACAGGAATCAATGAGACACACACGTTTATTATCGCCTATCTTTTCCAACTATATTTTTATTTAGGGCTTACATTGGTATAGATACGGAAGTATAAAAGGTCAGTAAAAACACTACGGGGTCCTACGTGTATAATACAATACATATATCATAAACATTTCACATTTCTCACTACATCTTTCTGATAAAATCGACTATGCGACTTTTGTTCTTAATCTAACATGCAATGTTAGTATCTATCTATACATTTATATGATTATTCCATTTAGAAATTCGGAATTATATTACTTTTTTGTTTACGTACCCGTAATCTCATTTTTTTCGACATTATCGGGAATTAATATATTGTTTATTTAATTTATATTTATCATGTGTTTTAAACTTATTACCTATCTTTTCTTTTAAATATTAACGACTAGATAAAATTAATCATGTGCTTGGCACAATATACATTGATAAACACTGTTATGTTAAAGACTAAGAGTTTTCGATAGAGGTATCTAAAGGATCAATAGAATCTCTTTGGACCAGGCGGGATAAACATCTTTAAATTCTACATTGTTCGCATTTCAGTCTTCAGCCTTTATAGATTTGGGTTTAATTTTATCAGCACTGTCGTTATTGATGACACAGTTGTTGAATCTGTTAACCACGTCTCGTACTTTCCCTTTGCTGATGACGAGTTCCTTGTCATAAGTTGGTGTGATTAGGCCTCTGGGGTTGCCATTGCAAACAGGTTTTGTTGACAAAGCGTCGACGAAATTGGCGCTTTGAGATTTCCTGAACTCCCTGACAGCGTTGTCAATGTTATTTATTAGGTCTTTAGCTACAAAGCTTGCTATTTCATGCTTGATTCGATCTCTCTCATTTAATATTTCTAGAGGTCTATAGTTGCTTGTCTCTTTATTGACATGGTTTTTTTCAGGACTTTGGTTTTGTGTGAGGGAATGTGATGCTGGACTATCGGGACCTTGGAAAGTAATGCTTGGGTTAACTACGTTGTTCTGAACGCAATTCGTTTGATAGTATGGCTGGGCGTCAGGGTTACTCGATGCTTTATCTCCTATAAGCCAGTATGTTGTCATCTTTCCTTTACCCTGTGAATAAATTGTCAATTAAAACAATTGCAGCTCAGACATAATGCTTTTACATACTCCACACACGCTTAACGTTCTATTTGGGTTATAATTCATGGATCCCTTAGTATGGAATTTAGAAAGTCTGGTTAAGGAAACGTCACGCAACAGTGAAGGTTTTAAGCTTCACTCAAGCTCAAGATATTCTACCGTTTCTTTCTAGCCACACTCTGTCTTAATTACTTATCTAATAAGAGTACGCTCACTATACGAGAAAATGACATATTTGTTATGCTGTAAACGATATCAACCTATAACGTTCCTCTGCTAGTCACAAGCCTCTCCTAGTAAATCAGTATGGGTTTGAAGACCATAACCCACCATGCGGGCCCTCTGCGTGTTGGTTGTAACACATGCTTCAGATTTTTTGAATTTCCGAGCACGCGGGTTGCCTCATGATGTTTTTCTTCATCGCTAACCTAGTGATAATTTTAAAAATCGGCTGTAATTGCCAAGGATTTGAACTCACGACCTCACAAATGAGAGTCAAGAATAGTTGCCCCTACAATAATGGTGATAGCACTGCACAAACAAAAACAAAGCTATGAATGCTGTATGTAAACTTTATCAAAATCAATTAAGTAATTTTCTAGCTTATGGTGGACATATAGAGAAACGTTTCCTAACGATTCGTGTCAGCTGGTCCTTCCTTCATATTGCCACTAATTATGTCTTGTTTCCTTGTTCATTAGGCATTTAAGTTGAATTTAATTGTACGACTATATTCATATAAATGTTTTATCTTTCTTTCTGATAAATTATGCTATGTTCAATTTTCATTTCTACTGGTGTGCACTACATTTACCTGTACTAATTGAAAGTTACTTTTATAAAGACATTTATATACCTTCATAGTTATTTCGCCGCGACACTCCAGTTCAAAGCAATCATAGAGATCAAGGATCTCTTTAGTTTTCGGACTGACGTGTATCTTGAGGGCTTGTCCGTTTGACTCCATTCTGGACGCTGTGTTCACTGTGTCTCCGAAGAGGCAGTAGCGTGGCATCTTCAACCCTACCACTCCAGCTACGCATGGACCTACGTAATACGATGTTTGTCTCTTTTTAGATGTTACATAACTAAATAAAAAATAGAAATAAATTAAAGCAGGTTTATAACGTCCTACTATCGTATGGTGGTGTGTGGGAATCCAATGCCCCCTATCGTCATAATATATGGATAAAACACACGTTCTTTTTTTTTTAGAAAAATTTAAACTATTTCTAACTTTTAAAATGATTTATTCTGAAATAAACTTCTATTATTAAGGGAATAAATCGTTATTTTTTATACAGAACTACTATATTCACCCCGTCACAATTCTGTTCGTAATCGTAGGGAGTGTTTTATCTCGTGTCTTATCGTAAATACTACCAGCTGATGTCAAGGGAAACTTAGTACCCACCCACTTGTCAGTTAATTATTAAACACGAATACAAAATTATCGAAGTTTCGAATTAATATAATATTCAACTCGTACACTTGTTCAGAATTCATGAACTTTAGATGTTGGGATTCAATTAGATGTTAGGAAAATATCACATTTCCTTGAAACAATTTGTCCCATTCTTGTCAAGTATTAATTTGAAGATAATTTTATTTAAAGCCAAACTTTCGGGCAACTCAATAAAATATTTTGAATATTGTACTCACAATATTTTGTACAATTTATTTACCAATATTTCTTGGGTAAAGAATTTATGCAATGCCGTAGACTTTATAGTACGACGCTGCATAAAAATGAGCTTACTCAGTTGGAAAATAAATATGGAATATGGATAATAACGCATTTTACTACGCAAAATTGGCATGAACTAGGTACTGTAAAAAATTAGAAATATGAAGGTCCACTTTTATGATTGATATAAGTGAACGTTGTGCAATAAACAACCTGAACCAATCATATTTCTACTTTGAGATGAAACATTTTTTCGTTGACTAACATTACCTACGTAGGTACAGCTTGTTACCAAATACCTGACTATGAACAATGTTAAACATTTGTTTTTTTTTGTCTTGTTATTTATTTGACTGTTTCAATTGTATAAACAGATTGAATATATCTTCAGATCCATCTCTGAATAACCATCACCGTGTAACACATTTTCACCTCCCCGCTTTCCTTACCCGGCACGCTTAGTCAGCTACTTGAAGACAAGCTGTAAAGAAGGCCTAGTTAGTATCAGTAGTCCGGTAACTAAAATATTAATTAATATTAATTCGGTATTAACTATATTTTTAGGTATTTTAGTTACCGGCATTTCCGGTAACTAAAATATTGATTAATATTAAAATATTAGTAATATTATTACGGTAAATATTAATTCGGTAACCGAACTATTATTTAAGCGGACTTCATTATTATAACCGGAGTACTGATACTAGTCGGTAAAAAAGTATCTATGAACATTATTCTTGGAATCCATGAACGCAATATTTTCATATTTTCGAACATTTTTATACTACAGAGCCTGTTTTCAATGTCTGTTTAGCTCCTCAAAAGTGTACATTTCCTCTAATAGACAGACATCATCGCCAATACTGTATATCTTAATTCTGTTTCCATACACTAGTTTTACCAACGCAAAATTTGGACAACATCCCGATCTGTATGTTGCATTTTGAATGTTTGTGTGTTAATTGAGTGTCAATATATAAAACTACATTGGTCAAGAGAGACAGTGTCAGCGGTAAGATACCAAGAAGGTAACAGAACGCCATTACGTTTGTGGTATTCACATTCACCAATCGTTATATACCACTAATTTATTTCTTGATAATTTATTAATTACTAGTTGTTTTTGTTAATCCGGAGTGCAATCTACTTGCAAACAGTTTCCACGTGATTGAGTAAAAAACAAACATTCGCATTTATATTTACCTGTATGTATGTTATATCTTACCTGTATGCATGCCAATCCTCAGCAGCAGTCTCTCCCCGGGCCGATGAGGCACGGTCTTCACTCTCACGGCTCCGAGGAGTGCGAGCGACATCCGCGCGATTTCTGCCGCGTGGCGATTCCCATTACGCATCGGCAGACCAGAGACTACCATGTACGCATCTCCGATTGTCTCCACCTAAAAATCATTTGTTTGTCAAAATATTTATATATTAGAAAAGAAAAATAGCACAACAAAATAAATAAATAAATAATATAAGCATGGGTATCAACATATAGAAAAATAAAGGAAAATAATTTACAATGTTAATGATTATATTATACGTAGTAATAATGCCTATTAAATAAATTATCATACTGACAACAATGTTGAAGACAGTAGCGGTGGTGAAGATGATTATGACAACGACGACAACGACAGTGTAACAGGATCGCTCGTTCCAGAAACAAAATTTTAAAATGTCATTTAAATAATAAGGGCGGTACGAATTGCCTGTATAATTATGATATATACTTAATAAGGAACACATGCTTTAGATGCTTTGTACACACACATGCAGGAACACATGCTTTGTAAAAAGGACGCTGGTGATTATTATCTCAATGTACAGACTCAACATAGTCTAGTCCATGGTCATTCATGATACATATCAACATCAGTTCAGACCAAAACCAAATGTAAATAATGATCAATGGCCTCGTGATGTCAGTCGGCTTTAGAATAGCATCACCCCATCACTTCCCTAAGTGACTAAGGGGTAATAAATCCACTTCCACGAGCCCCGAGGAACTACACCACCTCTAGAAGAGTCTACAGAGTGTTAAGGCCATACATGCACAAGACAATGAGCACGAGGACGCCCGTGTCCAGTACTGAACGATTAAAGGGCTGGTTGCGGTAAAAATAAATTGTCCCAAATTAGCCATTATAAATAAAAGCATAAAATATTAGTTCCAATTGTAATGCAATGCGAATGCAACCAGCCCTTGCAGTATCCACTGCTGGATTTGGGCCTCCTCATCCATATTGTATTGAAGATGAGGGATGTATTGTCTGATAACTCCACGCTGGCCAAGCGGATTGGCGAATCTACTTTTTTAGACATGGTGTAGTTCATCAGGAATTGTGGTAGCGGCTTTGTTATTCCTTTGTCACCTTTTACGACATCCACGGGAAGATATGTGGTGGTTCCTAAGTACAGTTTTAATTTTAATGTAAGCCCTATTCCTTTGTAAGTTCAAATTACAAAGTTCGTAAAAATATAAGTACTGTTTAATTTTGCAGCAGTATGAATCATTTTCAACATTCCTCATTTATGTTAAAACAGCCAACTTCCTTTTTTAATTCATTTCGCTCGGAAAAACGGTGGAGTGAAATGCAGTGAGGAAAAATGTACTTTATTTATTATTGCATGTATTTTTAAAATACACACTTTGTAGAGTAAAATTTATTTTAGCTAGTTTGCTTGTGCAAAGAGTGACATTAAAGACGTTAGTAGTGTATAAATATACAGTAACTGCTACAAACGTCGGTACTCTGCGGTGTTTTTATATGCCTACAAAAAGCTTGCGAAATTGGACAAGTTAAAATTGTACATTTCTTTAAACTTTTACAGGTCGGTAAATTAAACAATTTTACATGTAAAATTGTATATTGAATGAAAAAAAATGTTTTACTCAATAAGCAATAACATGGTAGCTATCAGTGTATGCCTGCGAAAATAGGGCTGATTACGATTAACTAGCCTGAGAAGACTCATGCACTTTGTTTTGTGTCTGGTGGCTGAGTTCACTCTTTTAGAGGTGTTCCTCAGGGCTCGTGGTGGCGTCTGAGACGCCTTTTGATATGGGATAATGGTATCCGACACTGCACGGCTGAATAACATGTATACAATACATATTCCTTAAAATGGTAAAAGTAAGCAAAGGCAAATGCATTACAAAGTCAGCCAAATTACAGTTTTCCAATTAGTACCTACTCTAAAAAAAATATATGTCACAATGAAAACTTACCTTATAGACATCAAAGTTTTCAATAATAGAGTCGAAAATTGTGTACAAGTCATTGAGGAGGTCGACAACTTCTAGTGGCGTGGACGCGGCAGAGAGTTGTGTGAAGCCGATGATGTCGCTAAAGTAGATTGTCACCTGGTCATATGTCTCTGCCATTACTGGCTGGCCCATTATCAGTTGAGAGGCCACTGATCTAAACAAAATAATACACTGATATTCCTTCAGGAATGTAGAATATCCTTCATATGTTACAAAATAATCCAATTTTGCCTGAAAATATATACCTGTGATCAAAATATTCCTTTTCTCTATACGCAAAAGTCGTCTGGCAAAGATCGCTTTTAGAGATAAGACCACATTTTGTGCAATTTGTGACTACAATGTGTTATGGTTTTTGTTTTGTTTTTGTATATATCTATCTAAATATTAAATAATAATATATGAGAAGTAATTAAATTAGCAGCAAAAGATACTGAATGAGCAACAACAGTTATATTTAGGTTATCTGATGACAACACAGAAGTAAGCTTCTCTGTCGACTTGATGATGACGTTCTTGGTAATTTAAAATTATTCACTTTATTAACATTAGGTTGTTTAGTCGGTCACGATTTAGTATTTTTTGCTGTTCGCTTAAATACAAGCCATTAAATAAATTAGGACAGGAATTAGGCATTCATCAACTTATTGATGATCAAATTAATTAAGCGTAATTAACACTTTAATATTTACTGCAATTACTTCACAAGATAACATGTTCTATATCCGGAACGGTGTGAATTTAATTTCCGTAGAAAATTTGGTAGAGGAAATTGCTATAATTACTTGACTTACTTGGGCAACAGCTGATAGAGTAACTCCTCACATTTTCTCTTCTCCTCCAGATAGTCAGAAGTGCGTTCCTCCACCAACGCTTCCAGGTTGTTGGCGTATTGCTCCACTTGAGTCAGTAGCATGTCCAAACGGGTTGAGGTTTCGCAATCCCTATACATAAAGTTATTTTATTTTCCCTCTTAAGGTTCGTTGTGATTATAGGGAACCCTGTAAGATATTGATTTTCATGCAAGGGTTTTGACAACTACGCTCCAAGCTACAATATACTCTAATGCTCACGTCAAGTAAAAATAAACATAATTGGAAAAGATCCCGTGTATTTTTCGATCCTTGCTTTCAATCAGACTACAATCAAAGTTTAGCGTAGGTACGATTATATATGTACACTCTCTCGCCAATCAATATTGTATTTTCTATTTGTATTCTATAGTATTCAATTTGTATTTTATATAGTATAATATACATGATGCTGAGGAGAAAACCGAAAAACTCTACGAAATGCGAATTAAAATGTCAAAACGACTCCGAAAAAAATTCAAAATTATAATGTGTAATCTCGTTTCGGAGATAAATATTAATTATTTATTTTTTACAGATACATTTATTTACTTTGGACATACCAAATCCCTTTTGTTTTTTATAGATTAGTGGGCGGACGAGCACGCGGTCCCACGTGATGCTAAGTGTTACCGCCGTCCATGGACACCTGCAACACCAGGGAGTATGCGGGTGCGCCGCCGACCTTGCAAAATCCTATTCACAGCTCTCGGGTTTTTCACCGTTTTATTAGGAATACACAATGCAATAGGTCATATGGTCTGCATCAGATTGTGGTCATGTCTATGCAATGCTTCCCATGAGTAAAAACCTCATCACTCTATGTAAAAATAAATAATTGAAAGAATTAAGCGTGTGTTGCTATGACTCTTTTAATCATAAAAATAGCAGAAAATTCGTAATTGACTGTACTTTCATGATTAAAGTGGGCTTACATTCATATAAATGGAACTGAACATAAGAAATCATAATAAGAAACATAAACGGGTTACTTACGATTTTTATTTTTGTAAAGTAAAAATGTGTGAGACGAGCAGATAGTCCATCCCGGTAAGAATACCATATACTGTCTACAATATCGCACTGTCATCCTGTATACTGTCGCCCTGTGACGTCCGCGATATAACTATGCCAACATCATTCCAGAACGACATATGAACCGTGGTCACGGCAAAGTTTGTGTAACTGGACCGAGATACATCGGATAAAGAAAATAAATTAAAAAAAAAACTATAATAAATCTTTAAAATATACCATATTAAATGTCATCTCACTTGTTGATCCTGTGTATATTTTCCTTTAGTGCTGAGAAATCTGGTCGATCGTCATCCGGCAGGGTCCAAGGCGGCTCCCCAGTGAGAGATTGCCGTGGCGACGCTGACAATGGAGACGTACCGCGGTTCCGCATCTCCGCACTTCCTACAGATAGAAAAAGACAAAATTAAAAATTTTGATAAAACCCCCGACGGTTAAAAAACTCTAATTATTTACCTTTGAAGGGGTTAAAATAAAAACATAAACCAGTCAACAGCCTTGTTGACAATTTGCAATAGTTTAATACAACCTATGACCGTCGTCACGCGTAACGAAGGTTTATCGAATGTAAAAGAAACAAGATTTAAAAATAAGTCCAAACACCATCATTGTGCCAGCATATCTCAAGGAATTTCCCTACCTACCCTCGGGGACAGCATCAGATACCGACTGTTAAATGTATTTAATTTAATATACACCTATTTAACTACTCACATCAGAAAGACGCACTAGAATAAGTAGTTAAAGTATGAAATTGCCGATTTGTACTGAAAAAATAAAACTCGTTTTTTTCTAAAATATAACATATTTATTTAATCAAAATATTTACCCTCATTATCTATACATTGTTGCCATCTAATCGGAAGTTCATTTATACCTTTGCGATAGAACACTGGGGATGTAGATTCGACAAACTGTGTGAAAGCATTTTGTACTGCCTCTTGGGAAGAAACGTAGAAAGTTTACCACGTAGAAAATTATCCAAATCACGAAAAAAATGGTAGTCCGTCGGAGCAAGGTCTGGTGAGTACGGAGAATGACGTATGGTTTCTAACTGCAGCTCCTGTAGAGTTACAACGGTTTCTCGTGCAGTGTGAGGTCTTGCGTTATCATGGAGCAATAATGGTGAAGATCGATTCACGAGTCGGGGCTGTATCACTGCTAGTTTCGCCATCATTGTTCGAAGTTCGGCACAGTAAACATCTGCTGTTATTGCTTGACCAGACCTGAGAAAGCTATAGTGAATAACACCATGAATAGACCACCAAACAGTTACCATTACCTTTTTATTGGGAAGCTTTGCCTTAGGGCACTGTTGCGGCGTTGCATTGTTGACCTGGGCTCAGCCATTGCATTTTTCGCTTTCGGTTATCATAAAGAATCCACTTTTCGTCACATGTCACAATTCGATCCAATATTCCTTCATTTCTGTACCGATTCCACAAGGCAACGCAAGTTTCAACACGTGTTTCTTTCTGCAGATCAGTCAAATCATGAGGCACCCATTTTTCATATTTTTTTATCTTATTGATTTGATGCAAATGAGTCAATATTGTAGGTAAGGTAACGTTAAACCATGCCGCTAATTCCTGGGTAGTTTGACTCGGATCGGCTTCCACCATCTCCTTCAATTCAGCGTTATTCACCTGTGTGGGCGCGCCTGTGTGGCGTGTGTGTCTTCCACGTGGTTCGTTCTTCAAGTCGAAGTTTCCATTACGAAAGCGTTTAAACCAAAAACGCACGGTTCGTTCATTAGCAGTCTCCTCTCCAAACGCAGCATTGATATTGCGAGCCGTTTCTGCCGCGTTAGTTCCGCGTCGGAACTCGTATTCAAAGATTACTCGGATTTTCGAAGTATCCATCTTTCTCGTCTAAGCTGAATTAAAAAAAACAATTGAAAGTCGAAAGTCGAATGTTGCACATTTTTTAAAACAAGAACCTCATAGGTATCATGTGAAAAAAGTTTCACTCGAAAATCTCACACCATGAAGGTTTTATGTCAATTCAAAGTATCTATTACTATAAAACGGCAATTTCATACTTTAACCCCTATTACATTCATTTAGAAGTTTAGCATTACAACTTTTAACTCGATACAGCAGCGCGCCCCGGTATGTTAACACCATTCTCAAACACGCTCCAAGATACGATTAAAAGTTTACAAAAAACGTTTCAAAATCGGTGCAGCCATTTCAGAAAAAAATGTTAACAAAGGGGTACACAACCATAAATACATACATTTATACATACATACATGGTATATACCATCTCCGTTCCGTCGTGGATTAAAAATGGTTCAATAGGTAAAGAACAAACAATTAATGCTACGTTGGAGGCCGATAAGAGCGATAATTGAGGCGAGAACGAGAAGCGAGCGATAACTTTAGTCTGCGATTTCACCTGCTAGCAACGTGTTTTCAGCCAATAATTGTAATCTTGCTGTGTGATGACGACTGGTTTTAGAATGGTACCGGTAAACTTGTATACCGGAAGGTTTCATTAAGGTTTTCGTCTCGGCTTTGTTAACCCTTAGTTGCGGGAAAAGATTTATCGTCTCGGCTTTGTTAACCCTTAGTTGCGGGAAAAGATTTATAATCTTTTCCCGCAACTAAGGGTTAACAAAGCCGAGACGAAAACCATAATGAAACCTTCCGGTATACAAGTTTACCGCTGCCCACATAATGGGGAAAAGAGAAATAATTAAGTTATGAAAATTAACAAACAATAAATCGAATTCCGCGGGACTCCGTGGATATGGTGATTACATTCTTGGTGATTCAAAAGTATGTTGTTGTGCTACGGTGCGCCTTTAGTATTTTTCCTGCTCGTTTAAACAATCCAAATAGTAATAAGTCACACCGTAGTTTTCAAAATTAGCACGATCAAACCGACGTTGTTTTTTATATGAAACGATGTTGCGATTTCCCACCAGGCCAGAAAACTAACAAACCACTGACGCAAAACGCTAAAACTAAATCGGTTTAGTGAATGTTTCCGTACGTATTTATAGGATAACATTTGTTTGAACAACTGACGGAAATTTCCTGACGGATATACATACGTCGAGTATTAGTATTGGATTTGAACGATCCCTTCGGATGGCGATATCGTTTTTTATTTAACGAATCATCCAGAATACAAACAATCACATACATCACACTACACTAAAAGGTGAAATATATGAGCCATTATTCGACTGTTCCAATTATTCACTGGGAAATACGGCCGACATTTTAAGATGTTTTCCTCTCGTAGGTATTCGTAGTTTTCTAAAAAGGGTAGCATTTCGAGCACCTGCTGGACTACAAATCTCTCTGGCCGTCCATCACCGACAGTATTTTTGTGTAACGATTTGTGAAAAATACACAAGAACACTTTTAACCCAACGGGGTTGTGTTACATATATTATTTTATTTAGATATAACAATGATGCAACGTTTGAAATTCCCCAAATACGACTGCATGACGTGCAACAAAGGAGCCTCTGAACTTACTGATTTTAATACAGTAAACATACCACTTTATTGAAATGATTATAGCGATATTCCTGATTTTTTAAATAGAAAAAAGACGGCAGACCAACATACCAGTCTACCTCATGGTAAATGGATACTGTCCTTAGAATTGGGAGTAAGGGTTGGGAAAATGGGGGAGATTGGATGAGATGGGGTTGGGCTTTGGCATATCTCAATCACTACCGAAACACATACCCACATTGGGGTAATACGATAAAGTAGGAAATGCAGTACATTTCAAAGTAGTTTTCTGTGAGACGCCAGCTTAACATGAATTTAGAGTAGCCACGAGGTAAACGATAGTGTAGCTAAAATAGTGAAATAATTAAATGAGCAATAGAAAATACTGAATGAGCAGCAAATTTAAAGGTGGGTTAGGTTCAGGTTCTCCTGTGACAATAAATAAATAGAAATCGCGCTTCCGGTTCAAAATGACACACTATTACCTTCACAATGCGCTGTTTACCTTTGTAGATTTGGGGATGAATTCCGAGAAAGGGTTAAGAAAATGAGGGGGATAGGATGGAATGGGAATATGCTCTGGCATATATCACTCACCACCGGCGAACTCGTACATATAGGAGAATATGAAAAAGTGAAAAATGTAGTCCATTTTACGGTAGTCTTCTGTGAATGAGGATAAATTGGACAGTCGAATGCGTCCAGCCCTGTTGTATTACAGCGTGCACCCTCCCCCTCGTAATCCGCTGACTGTTAAATGTTATCTGCGGACTCGACAAGTCTCCTTCTCCCGGGGTCAACAAAAACGTCACCTTGACGATGATGGGTAGAATAACTTACGTTTAAATTTGTCCTCTAAAACCGCCGCGCAGTAGTCGCAGGCGAGCGTGCAATGTGGTCTTCGAGACTCCAACAAGGGACTGACTGCTCGCCGTGGACTCGGTGAGTCTCCTTCACCCGGCGGCAACAGGGACATCGTTCTGTTGGAAAAATAATAAAAAATAGTTAAATTCTTTTCATTATAAATGGCAGGCTGACCTTATACTATAACTCTTCAGCTACCTATATAGCAATCTATATCTTCTTCAGCTGTCTATATCTATATACATATAAAGAAGGAAATGTCCTAACTGATTGATTGACTGACTCATCAACTGAAACCGCTGAAGCTAGAAATTTGGACATTAGCCTTCTTTCAAGACTCGCAATCATTTCACATTTCTGGAAAATCAACCTCAAAAAAGTGAAAAGGGCTGTTAAAGTTTGTACCTATACTTGCTGGCCCTATTTATTATTTTGAAACTTAGTATAAAAGACGGCGTTATATATTTTTAATTGAAATTCAATAAATATGCTCTAGTACATGAATAAATATATACGTTCTCACATAATGAATAATAAAAACGGGCGACAGCTAAATTAATTATGTATATTTTTAAAAACAGTCAAATAACTTAACTTAATTAATTATATTAATTTATAAAACCCGGTATTTTTCCTTTGTGTGTGTAGTGCTTAGTTGTGGGAGTGCAGCGCGCTTGAATCCTGGAAAGGTTGAAGTGTCGCCCCTCAACAAACATGACCTAGTTCCTTGCATTAGATTACGCGAGTGGAGGAGACTGTGCCACAGGACGAGTCTTGATGCAATGCGCCTTCTACTGAATTTGAGCTTCGTGCACACGGTGTCGCTAGTCAAGCCAAGCGACTAGTCGATTAGTAACTCGAAAGAAGTTGTATTGGGTCGCTTAAAAGTCGTCGTCGCACTATAAACACTATTCCACCAAGCGCGATCGACGGACTGACCCCCCTCGGTAAACTCATAGTATATTCCCATATCGACGCTCTATACACACGAGAGCATTTTTTCAATACTGACAAATGACGTACGTTAGTACAACCACAGCTTATCTAACAGCAAGTGCACAGATGGCCGCAGACCACTTGGCCGGATCAGTCGGGATTTATTCTGACTCCTTGTCGGCACTGCTCACGCTGGATAATCCGAGAGCCCTCCATCCCCTGGCCGTCGAGGCGCGGGAACATCTGCGGAGGGCTTTGGTCCGGGACAAACGTGTCAGTTTGTTCTGGATCAAAGCTCATGCAGGACTAGAGGGGAATGAGCGCGCCGACCATCTGGCCAGGGAGGCTGCGCTGAAGCTAAAACGCGCTTTTGACTACGACAGCTGCCCGGTTTCATTCATCAGGCGGAGCATTCGTATGCAATCGCTTGATGAATGGAACCAGCGGTATCGTGGCGGCGAAACGGCTGGCGTCACCAGGGTGTTCTTCCCTGACGCGATAGCCGCATACAAGATCATCGGAAAAATAAAGGTGGACAGATTTCTCACCCAGGTTTTAACGGGGCACGGTGGATTCTCCGAATACTTGCATCGCTTCAAATGTAAGGGGAGTCCATCGTGCATCTGCGACCCTGCGTGTTCGGAGTCTGTCCTCCACGTCCTTCTGGAGTGCCCTGTCCACGATCGAGAGAGGCAGGAACTTGAGTTTGCGATGAACGCCAAAATTGAGGAAAAATATTTATCGGAGCTAATAAGTAGAAAGGACAGAGACTTGTTCCTTAAATTCTGTATTAAAATATGTAAAACAGTTAATATTAGAAATAAGACGTAAGCAAATTATGTTAAATAAATATAGTTGTATATTTAATGTAACATATAAAAACTTGTTATTAAACTTAGGAACGTAGTTATAAGTAAACAAAATTGTAATATATAAATTAGCTTTATATAAAACAATTTGTATTTTAGTATTATAGTTGGTATGTTAGTATTTATAGATAAATCACTATTGTTCTTCAGTCTGCCTCTTGTAAATAATAATGCAAAAATAAAGATTAGATTAAGGTTAGAGATAAGAAGACTAGATAGTAAGATAAAATATGTGAATGAAATAAAGAGATACACCTGTTCTCCCCCCTCATTATCCCCGAGTTAATAGATTATAAGTACCAAAAGTAAGAGCCTTAAGCCAGTGTGAATGAGGAAGGAAAAAAGAAAGAACAAGTATGCTGAATGAAAGTGCGAGAGGCATAAATGAGAGAACTGGAATGAATGAGTAATTAGAATTAATTTGTAAATACAGTCTCGCATAACTTGCGGGGGCTTAGTTTAAAAAAAAAAAAAAAAAAAAAAAAAAAACCAAGTGCACTCAACACAAACGGCCCGATTCTAAAGGCTCATTTATACAAGAATACAGTTTCTGAAACGGCGAGACTTCAGGCGAGAATATTGTACACGATTCTCGTATACGACCGAACTTATATGATGCAAACTTTATATGTTAGATAGGTGCATGAGATACATAAGTTGTGGCAAAACGGAATCCTTTGAGTTTCTCCATCTGTAGGTCGTGTTGTCGCGTATCTTAGCGACCAGTAGCGCGACCACACGACAAGCGATACCTAGCGATTTACTACCTTACTAGTAAATATTACGACAGGGTCTACTAAGAGGTTATTAAAGCAAGTAGTATGGCCGGAGCTGCCGTTCCGTGGTATAAAAAACACAAAGAAATTATACAAATCCTTTTCATTTGTTTGTGCGCATCGCATTTTTGCAAATGTATTTTGCAAAAAAAATATTGTAACTGACAGATGTACAAAGGCGAGTGGGATCGTACAACCGAAACAAAACAGTGTGTCAAAAACATCTCGATTACTTGCAAATGTTGCAAAGTAATATTTTATGTCCTAGTTCCTGGCGGTGACATGGCAATGTACGGTCTACAGGCTGGTATGAAACAATGCACTGAATTGCATCCACTATCAAACAAAATAAATGTACTAAAAAGGAATACTAAAAATTGGTATTCGAAATATCACCGCCAGACGCATACTTCTTAGCGAGCGCTATGTGTTCCAGTAACGAGCAGTCGAGTTTGTGAGTATTTTGAAAGGCTAGAAAAATGTACGAAAAATTCAGATTTTACATATTTTTTGTGTAGGTATAATAATAATAAGGGAAAATAATTTTTTGAAAAGAAAGATTATATCATGCAAGTAAATAAAAATAAATGAACAAGAATGTTATTAGTGCATTTATTTTGGTTGATTGCACAATTTAGTACATTTCTAGAATTTGTTTTTCATACCAGTTTCGAGTCCATACGTTGCCATATCACCGCATATTTTCTATAAAAAAATAAAATACTCCCTGAATTGTGTGATCAATTTACTTGTAAAAGCAATGAATTTCAAGAAAAAATAAGACCATATCTATTCTACTAAGAATCTTTGTCTACTTTTCGTACTAAATAAAAAAGTCCACTTTTATAACTCCTTATTGCGATTTTGTGATAACTTAACTAGCCTTTTGCCCGCGGCTCCACTCATGTGGTACATACGCGGATATCTTATATACTAAAACCTTTCAAGTAATCCTAAGTAATCCACACTATAATAAAAACCGCATGAAAATCCGTCCAGTAGAGCCCAATAAGCTAATAGACAGACAAAAGGACGACAGACGTTGCGTTATTGTTTTAAAGCCGTTCGACAGCCACATAGCTCGAAGTAGAAAGTAGTATTAAACATAATATGTACCCATCGCATTGAACATAGCAGGGCGTTATGTTATATCTTGCTAATGTTACTATTTATATAAAACGGTTGAACCAGCCGGTTGCTAAGTTATTTTATTAATCTTGGAATTATTTTCTTAACGAAAATTTTACCATTAATAATAATTAACTGTTAATTATTTAGCATTATTAAAGAGTAAATTACAAATAAGCCGCTAACAGAGCCCTTAACAGGATTGTAGGCGTTTCATTTTCTTTCAATTATTTAAATTAATTTTAATTAGAGTGCAAGAGCAATATCCCCCTACAATATGCAGGTGTTTACAAGCTTGATTGTGAATGCGGGCTATCATACATTGGGCAAACAAAGAGGAGCATCGGTATCCGGATGAAAGAACACATAGCTGACATGAAGAACAGACGCTCGACCAAGTCTGCAGTTTGTGAACATGCTCTGGACAAACCCAACCATTACATTCGATTCGATAATCCACAAATCCTCGCTAGAGAGACCCGGTTCATGCCAAGAATGTTACGCGAGGCTATTGAAATCAAGAAACACCCAAATTCAATAGAGAAGATGGTTGGCAAGTACCACCGGCTTGGGATCCAGTTATTAAATTAATTAAATCCCAAGGCTAACGCAATACTGCAAGACCTCTGGACACCGTCAGCGAATACTGCGTGCATAGGGAATGTTATGATTAAAAAATTTTCAGACGGTAGTTCAAATAATTTCTTAATAACTCAAGTGACAAATAAAATCAATTAATCACCCCGTGACCACGTCCACTGCAAAGTGTTCGAAACGTCGGGATATAAATAATGTTAAATATACGCGATTTAAACCGTTCAAAGTTGTTTAATTGCTATGTATAGTAATCGCGAAAACCTAAGAAAATATTATCTATTGCGTTTGCGACGGGTGTTTTTGTTGTACAAAAATTAAGCAGCATCTCTTCAATGCCTTCCATTTTCAGCAAATTTAATTTATGTATTGAGTTTCGTTGATGTGCTGTCAACTGTACCTACCATAAGTAAAAATACAAATTTAATAATAGGATTTTTAATAAAAATATTTAAATGTATATTTTCAGATATAATGTTTCAATAAAGTAATAAATGTGATATTCTATCATGTTCTTCAGAGATAAACAATTCTGCTTCTGCGGTAGCATAACCTATGCAAAATTCACTCCTCAGTTAATGCTGACGCGGAACCGCAATATGCTTGTATTTGCATTTCTACGGTCTTATGGTAATTTTATTTAAACTAACAATATAAGAAGGAACGGTAGACCTTCTTCATATAAATACTAATTTGGGAGTCGAGATATTCAATATCCTTATGTACTACTCCGCAGCTCTGAACCATGGCGGTCTGTTATTTTTTAAACCTATTTTTAGTTATTACTTGTGTAGTGACGTGTCCTTTTCGATCACTGCTGGACATGGGGTTCTTCCACCACCATCTCTCTCAGTGGTGTCGTCAGATACGACTAAGGGATAACGACGACGCTACCACAAGCCTTGAGGTACTACGAGTATACTGCCTCTAAAAGAGGGAACTCGCTAATCCGCTTGTCCAGCGTGACGTTTAAAGGCCGTTCATCACTCATGATAATGTGCATGAGAAGGCCCGTTAAAGAGATTGATTACTATTACGAAACGATGATTACGAAGTAGAACCACAGACGATGTCCATTTGGATTCGTGTCCTTCCGGATTTTCTACCCTAGGGGAGATATAAGTATTTTCTTGCACTTATGTCTCCACTCCGTAAAGGGAGACACCAGCTCGTGCTTTTTGTGTTAATACTAATATAAGAAGAAGTGAGCTTCATTACTGTTTTTTGTTTATATTGCGGTTTAACGCAAATTGGAGTGCTTGTACGATAAGCACTTTTGAAACAATCGCCTTAATAACTAGAACAAGAAAGTAATTTCAGTATAAAGTTTTTCTTTTTCCAAAGTTTAAGATTACTTCGCCGCTCATTTCTACGAATATTTTTGTTCGTAATTGTAAGTATTCTGTTCGTTTTATCGCACAAAAATTGTTGAAATTAAAATGATTTCTTCTTTTGTCACATATCATATTGGGAAGGGGAAGGCTGTACGCTGCAATCCCACAGCCGTTGGGCGCATTTGAATTGGGCCAAGTTACCCCTCTCTCAAACAAGGATTGATACCTACCTCCAATGTACATATTTGTTTCACACACACGAACGAAACACATACGTTCAGACCACTCTTATTATTTTCCAGTGCTTGATATAGTTGCAATTCTGTGTATTTCTTATGTTTAGGTTCATAACCAATGCTAGACACGAGATCACGACACATTATCACGTCAATTCATCAGAATTCGTCAATTCGTCAGAATTCAACAAGACGATGCTAGACCGCATCCATCTTTGATGACTAAACAGAAATGGATGGTCCTTGGCTGGGAAGTTTGAATGCATCCTCCATACAGTCCAGACATAGCACCTTCGGATTATTATTTATTCCGCTCTTTATAAAATTCTCCAAATTACTTACATTCAAGAGAAGCCTGTAGAAACTATTTAAATCAGTTTTTCGCTCAGTAACTCCAATTTTTTTATAGCGATGAAATAATAGCTCTGCCAGAAAAGTGGCGGAAGATAGTTGAATCAAATGGACTATATTCCGTTCAATAAATATTTATGTAATACAAAAAAGTCTTTATTATTTTCACTACAAAAAGGCAGCGAGCTTATCCGACTACCTAACATAAGAGATTCCTTTTGCACTTGTGTCTAGTTGTCTCGTATACTCATAATAATAATAGTAATAACTCATAATAACTCATAATTTTTTTTTTATAGAAAGAAGGTGCCGAATAATCGGACAGTCCACCTGGTGGTAAGTGGATTCGGTCTTCCATGGGCATCCACGATACATAGGTCCAGAATGTCAAACAATTTTAGGGAGTGAGTGCACGCTGCAATCCAATAGCTGCTGGGCGTGCTCGACTGGCCACGTTTCCCCTCTCTCACAGAAGACTACCTTGAAATGTACTGCATTTCCCACCTTATCTTATTTCCCTAATCGGTGTTTCGGTAATGAGTGAGATGTGCCAGAGCCCATTCCCATCCTATCCCTCCCCATTTTCCCAACCCTTTCTCAAAATCCATTCCTATGTCTCCAAAGGTAGGCAGCGCATCCGGGGGCGTGCCAACGGTTGTCATTTTGGAATAATGTTAGCATGTATCGCGGATGTCTATGGGTGACAGTATCCATTTACCATCAGGTGGACAGTATGCTCGTATGCCGCCTTCGTCCATAAAAAAAAACATTGGTGCGCTCCCGAACGTGAGTTCTACTTTTGGATACTTTCAGCGGACGTTCGCACAAATACAAACTCCTGTGCTCAAACAAAGTTCATTCTTCATTTATTCAATAAGCGGTTAGGTAGCGAAAATACAATGTTATACACCTATCTATATATTCAGTTAGAGCAACGAAAATGAACTTTAAAATCACTTTAACAACTCGTTTACGAACGGAAAAAAGTTTTGTAATCGTGTGAACGCTCGGTTGGGCAATGCTTTATTTAGTTAGGAAGGTAGGCACGAAGGAAAATAGGTAGAGAGGTAGGTCGGTAAAAAGTAGGTAGGTTAAATAGGTATTTATTTTTTCTTACAGAGATTCCAGAAACTGTCTTATTGCAATAGGATTGTTAGAAAAGTTCCTCTCGCGGTGATGATCAGTTACGATGCAATAGTGACTGTGGCATCTCTATAAAATAGCAACTCATGAGGAACCGATATTATCATCTACTTGATTAAATTATACGAAATTTGTAAGTACGAGTACATTATTATTCAATTTTATCATTAAACCACTCACGATTGTGGAAAATTATAAAACGTGCCGTGTAAACTGCCGCTTTTTTTATATTTTCAACGTTGAAATGGAGTTCCCTTTGAAAACATTTTAATTAAATCCGATCCCTACTTTTAACTGGAAACCTGAGGCGATGAAATCAAGAGGTTGGATTTTGAAGTAGTGTTGGGTTCCTCAATGACTCATTTGCTTCTTGTAAGTATTTGAAAGAGTCTCATATTTGAGGATCTCTTATTTAAAATTCAGATTTTATTATTATTTCATTCATTGTTAATTTCAATAAATTTATTATAATTTGTTTATTTACTCTTTTTTTTGTAAATTATTACAAAAGACAGACTTAATGCCTTGCAGGATTATCTCCTAGTCAACCTTTGGACTATGTAGGACATGAAATGGTACGGGAGTAAATAAATGTAACAAATATAGAAGATAAAGAAAAAACTAGTGTAAGTTAATATTAAAAAATAAACATAATATAAAATGTTGCATGAGGTCTCCTGGCAGGACCTTGCTGTACGTGTAGAGGACGGAATACGAGTGGTCACTGCCTGGCTTGAAGACAACCTCTTAACTCTAAAATACATCGAAAACCAAATATCTATGTTTTAACAAAACAAATCACAAGGTTTTGTCGCGATATGCTTCGCTACGGGTGGCTATACTTCGCTACTTCAGTTGGCACAATGAGACCGAGCTCATCGCACCAACCATTGACCGGTTTGTCGGGAAAATTAAAAAACACATCGTCGACCGCTATGGAAAGGAACAATGAAAACGTTTTAGAATTCATACAAAATTATGAATTACGAGTAGAACCTATATTATGAAACCCTAAAGACCCGGGTCACAAAAAAACATCTCCTCTACGACGCGTGATCAAGAATCAGAAGTAATCTAAGTTAGCTTAATCTCAGTCATTATTCAGTTAAATAATTAAATTTATAAAATAAATGAACAATAAAATTAATTTAATTAAATAAAGAGTTAAACAATTGTTCAACGACATATAATACAACGCAACCGCTTCATCCATTTTACTTTTCTATACTCTTACTTCGTCCAAATTATCGCTATAAAAATAAAGTGGTACAATTTCGTGTGTGGACAAGAACTTCGCCAAAGGTCGAATACGACGCAATATGGCAACATGACATCACGAATGTTCGTCCGATAGCATGGCCGTAATATAAGGAGAAGAAAGGTTACACTTTAATAATTTAATTATAATATTTTATATGATTTTGTTGGTTTATTTCTTTTGGTTTTGTGTTTAACCTCAAATGAGGTATACTCAAACGTGTAGCTTTACATCCTTTTGAATCGTTGCTTTAGCCACTATTCTGAAATTAAAGCTGGCTGTGTAGAACATTTTTCCTTCAGTTCTGCTGTAAACAAAATAAAAAACAAAAGAAATGTCGGCAAACTTCGTTTGTTTTATTTGCCGTGCCATTACTGCTTGTCTGGTCGGTACAAATAGTGTACATAGGTGCACACCTCCCAAGGTCTTGTTTGTTTGAAGTGGTTAATTGAATTAGAGAAAAAACTTTCATTTGATGTTTTATATTTGATGAAAAACAAAAGACTTTAGAAATATTAAAAAAATATACAGGATTTTTTTACTAAAGCCTAAGACGTATCTGAAACAATTTAATTTTGTGTGAACGAAAGAAAGAATAACAATCATATTTTATTTTGTTTAAAGTTATGTACTTCGTTTGAAGGTTTGATTGAAGGTTGTTACTCAATCACGTTGAAACGGTTGAACTGATTTCGTTGAAATTTAGCAAATGGCAGAATGAAATCCGGCAGAACGATATAGGCAAAGATACGGGGAAAGCTAATAGTAAAATATATTCAGCAAGCTACGTTATTTGACATATCTGAGCATTTTTGTACCGCATCTGAGAATTGTCGATGTGTTGCCTGTCGTGAATTTGTGAAACAGACTAATTACCATTTTACTCTCAACACCCTGCATGTACTATCTGAACTGAGTCGGTAAAGCTCTTTGACCGTGTCATATGTCACATCCAGTCCGACAGCCTCACGCTACGGGCACAATAGTTGACTTGGTTTTTATTTATAAGCTATTTCATGAAAATTCAAGTATATGATTCTGTAGGAGATTGCATACAAACAGACAGTTCACAAAACCACCTAGCAGTGACAGTGCCGTATACCTCAGAAAACAGAATTACCGTAATAAAATAAAGCCGCCACGTACAGTGGAGATAGGGTCGAGGCTTTGAGGAGACGGATTAATTTAACATTTGATAAATAGTCTCCAGCCTAGTCTCTACACTACACTGGTCTCTGAAATTATTGATCAAATGAAAGCTGCAAGATAGAACAATGAAAATTTACACGTTTGTTTCTCTTGACTTATACCCTAAAATAATTTTATTTTTTAACGGTTTTAAATATATTAAATTATTTAACGTTTGGGGTTATTTCGATGATAAGCTGTATACAACTAACAACTTGACACAACCACGATATGTCGGTATGCTCAAACATTTCATAGATAACGTTGCAAGCTGTGCGGAGCGTGAGTGCCTCAATCAAGCTGAAATTCCTCAGTCTTAGTTCCCGGGAATACATGGAATTTATATCAGAGTTATGAATATTTACGGATTACTTGTATCGTACAATTTTGCTCTCTATAAAAATAAGATTAACGGTACATTTTATAGTGAACAAGTTCGTAAATGGTAACGGCAACCGACGATGTATGTGGCACGTTGTAAATAATTCGTCATCTCTTGATCGATCATCTGAACCATATAAACATGTATATATTTCGGTAAATAAAATCTGCATGCCTTTGAACCAGCCCTTATATCATCCACTGCTGGACAGGGGTCTCCTCAAGCACATTGTCTTGCATGAGAGATGTATGGCCTTAAAACGCCACGCTAGCGGTAGGCGGTGGGTTGGCGAGTCCACTATTTTAGAGGTGGTGTATCTCCTCAGGGCTTTTGATAGCCGCTTTGTTAGCGGTATGTATGTAGTACATATAATCTACATATATCTATCTATATAAATAGATAGATATATCTTATAATATCTTAGTTTACATACATATGAAAACTAAGATACTATAAAATTAATCTAAAGTATATAAATATAAAGACTGCAAAATGCATGCATGTACCGAGTGGTGCATATACATTTAGTACCTAGTTCCATGCTCTGATTAACATTTCGGAGGGACGCTATCAAAACATACAAAATATATATACCTATATATATATATATATATACATATACATATATATATATATATATATCTGTATGTATGTATGTATGTAACAATATGTATATATGTAGCTAAGACTGTGAAATATTTAATGAATTATATTTATAAATAAAACAGCGTTGTAAAAATTTCAACAATTCAGTTTATACAAACACACGCACCTACGATAAATAAAGGGAAATAATTAAATGAGCAACAGAAATACTGAATAAGCAGTAAATCGGTGGCAGCAAATTTAAAGATGGATTAGGTTAAGATTCTCTCGTGACAGTTATTCCTGACGTGACGTGACGTGTTCAGTTATTCATAAATAGTTTATTTTGTTGATCATGCCCCTTTAGTATTTTTTGCTGTTCGTTTAAATAAATACAAGGCGAATTTTTCGAGACTTGTTTCATTATTGTAAAAATTGTATATTAGGCGTTTTGTGGTTTAATAGTGATAATTTATTAAACGTCAGTGTTTTTGTGCGTAGTGTTTGTTATAATCAAATAAAAGCGTGAGACTGCGTTTTTCGTGTGCTTCCAAGGAGTCCTATTGTGTCTCCGGTAAACCCACCTTCGCTTTACTAAGCGACTCCTGACTCACTCCGACGGGATTGGACATTGACAGGATGCCTTACCTTATCCACAAATTCGATTTGATAATCCACAAATCCTCGCTAGAGAGACCCGATTCATGCCAAGAATGTTACGCGAGGCTATTGAAATCAAGAAACACCCAAATTTCAATAGAGAAGATGGTTGGCAAGTACCACCGGCTTGGGATCCAGTCATTACATTAAACAAATCCCAAGGCCAACGCAATACTGCAAGACCTCTGGACACCGTGAGTGAATACTGCGTGCATAGGGAATGTTATGATTAAAAAATCCAGACGGTAGTTCAAAAAATTTCAGACGGTAGTCCAAATAATTTCTTAATAACTCAAGTGACAAATAAAATCAATTAGTCACCCCGTGACCACGTCCACTGCAAAGTGTTCGAAACGTCGGGATATAAATAATGTCAAATATACGCGATTTAAACCGTTCAAGTTGTTTAATTGCTATTGACAGGATACGTTTTCGACTTCGAAATTGTTTATTATGAAGAAAACTTGACACTGGCAGAATGTGCTAATTGTACCCACTGCCTTATATAAAAAAAAATATAAGCCATAAATAAATAGATATCTATAGATTAAATTAATTCAATTTACCTACGTTCTTGTGTTGCTGACTGTACAATTAATAGATTTAGAGATTTTTAATGTAATCCGAAGAACAAAAACTTGTTTTATTTAATTTTCCTATATCCAAACTGAATCTACCTTATCTTAAGTTTCAAGTTGTAGTTACAGTACTTACGCTTAGATGGGTTTGGTTTCGTTTACATAAGTTAGTTCGATCAGATAATGTTCTTTGAAGTAGATTACGTAAGTTAGTTCGATCAGATAATCGTTGTAATCAATCGAGCTATTTGGTATATCAGTTGTATAACTTTCGTAACTATACCATATTAAATTACTTCGATGTCTAGTTAGTTTAAAGTTTTTGATAAATATTAACTAAATATTATTTTAACATAACTAGTTAACATAAATATACTGTATACCAGCCTATTTAGTACGTACCCACCGCTGGATATGGACCCAAGGAACATTGTCTTGGGTAGGAGTGATGTATGGCCTGAAGCGCCACGCTGGCCAAGCGTGTTGGCGAGTCTACTCTTTTTGAGGTGGCGTAGTTTCTAAGGGCTACTTCGTTATCCCTTAGTCGCCTTACGTCATCCACGAAAAGAGATAGGGGAGTGTTATTCTAAAGCGGTCCGACACCAAACGACCCGTCATATACGAGTACCTACATAAGTGTATTCCAATACTATTACAATACACAACAAGAATTAACTGTATGTTTATTAGAACTTTAGAAATGGACTCAAGTTCTAATGAACTGGGAAATACGATTTTATACTTTACCGGCTATTACCCGCGTCTTTGCTTCCGTGGATTTAATGATAAATCATTGAAGGCAATTAAAGTACTTAAAAAGTACCTAAAACCCTAAGGTATCTAAAAAGTACCAGGCATATAAGTTTACTTTACATCAAAGTGTGTTTCTTAAAACACTTTTATACAAGGTGCGCTTATGTGCCGGGTACTTTTAAAGTACTTTGGGGTACCTTTTATACCGATCAATTATAAAGTTCACATGGGAATCAAGCTAACCATACTCTAACGTCTACGCGCATAAAGTGGCGGACACTAAAAATATAACTACTAACAATAATAAAATATGTATATACATAACACATTCATACACATACACTAAATGTACAAATACGGTATGTACACTATATTACGGTATTTAATGAATTTACGTCACTACTAACTATAGTTTTACTTAATCTTACCAATCATTGCACCTACCGCGCCATCTCTGCACAGCCCAAAGGTTGACTGCGAGATAATGCTTTTAAGCATTAAGTCCGCGTTTTGTCACTTTGTGCAAGAAATAAGTAAGCGTTTTAATTTATAAATCGCAAAGAAAGAAGAAATTATTAATAACAAAAAATCTTCTAATTTCAATAAAGAACATCGATAATTTCACTTCGACAACTAAATAAATAATCTTTCAGCACGACTCCATCAATATCTATTTATTTATTTATATTCAAAATACTTTAATAATTCCAAATTGGGTCACACAAAATCCTAACAGATCTAATGGACAATTTCCCGGGCAGAATTCACTATCCTTAATCCCGTATTCAATCGTACGCCCAATTTGGGTGGCAATTTCCCGGAGCGCTTGTAAACTATACTAGTTCTGCTAGTTAGGGATGGTGTACATTCAGCTGTACATCAGACTACACAAATACCTTCTCTTTAAAAAAGATGTTGAGAAACCTTATGTATTCACCTAGAACTATCTAGAACCCAAAATTGTCTAGAACTATAGTTTTTAATAATAACTTAATTCTGAAGAAGAAAAAAAATTTTAAACTTTAATAATAAAGTGTGTTCTCTTTTATATTATGAAGAAAAAAAGTCATAATTTATTTATTTTCCTTTTCTGTACTTTGTCACTTCACATCATTACTTCAATTAAATAATAAGTATGTCTTACTGTAAACGTGTCAAGTTTGTCTTATGTTATTTTCATCTATTGTCTATCTATATTAATAGTTATCCTGGTAGTTTACTAAATAATAAAAATAAGATAAAGAATTCTGGCTTACACACTGTGTTGATTTTTATGATTAGCAAAAATTCTTACATTTATGGTCATTCAATACACTCCGCTTCGGCGTTTTCTCCACCAAGGCCACGCTAGGGTTCTAATTGAATCCGATTTTACATTTAGATTATCCATCAGTACAGTTTGATTGTCGGTCAACTGTACAATATTCAGACCGGGAACATGTTTACTTCCATTAATTGTACCCACTTGTTCTGATTGCTGCGCATAACTAACTTACTTAATATCAATAATCACGGCTTACAAGATCGTAAATTCTATTAGTATCTATTTAACTTTTGCTACAGCAACGTATTTTCTGCATATCGATGGCTCCTACGTATAAGAGCCTAAAATAAAAATTCGTGACTTTACAGTACAGTACAGTTACAGTACAGAATATTTAAGTTGTGTTTTTTTTGTTAAATAGATAAATAAGCATTTATACTTTATTAAAATAATTAGAAAATATTTTTTGTACTTTGTCATATGTTAAACATTTTACAATATGAATGCTGTGTTCTCCTATAAGAGGCTACCTTATGTGTGTACTTATTATAATGTTTATCATTTTTATATACAATTAAAATGGAAAATGTCGTTGGCGAACCTAAAAAAATAAAATTAAACATTTTTTTTACATACCGCGTAAACTAATGTTAGATAAATGTAAATAATGTTAGATTAAAGGTCAAACTGTGTAATACAAAGATACTCGTATGTACTCGTCGGTCTTTAGTTTCTTTTTTTTTTTGAAAGTTGCTAAATTCTTGTGTCCCTAATGGTCTTTCAAGCATTCAGCCAGGAGCAAAAAGTGTGTACAGCAACGAGCCTAGGGGCTCCCCCGCCGGTAGACCGCTGGAAAGAACGGACCTCGGCTTAAGGCGTTTCTTTGGGAGGGTTCCGCGGGATCGCGTGTCGGTGTGAAGCGCCCAGGCACTATACTTGGTAAACGTGTTGGCTGAAGGCCTCTTAAGTTCTGTCCCGCCCCGTACATAAGTTCCTATGATTTTATATTACCATAATTTTATGAGTTCCATAACCAAAGATTATTTGCAACAGACGAATAGAAATAACTTTGAAGTTGGAAAAAGGAGTATCGAATTAAAGCCTTTTTATTTAATTTTTCTTTGAAGTTATTATTATGCCGTGCCAAAAGATAGGAACTTCTCTGACACAGCTCTAGCATGAAGATAATAGGCGGAGATAACTCAAGAATTACTTGGCACAGATAACCACTGACTAATATCTGCAAGAGATCTCTTAATCTTTCGCAGACCGCATCTTTTCGGATTACTCTCATTTACTGATTAATTAATATTAATAGCTGGACTCTAAGCTTCAAAGTAAGGTCCGTTATAGTTTTCTTTACTCTTGTTTTTATATCACATTTTATTGAATAAAATTGAATAAAACATACAAATGTGTTGAAATTAGATTTAAGCATATTTGACCTTTACGAAGTGTTATTTATACTATTTAAGCATTTGATCAAGATTAAGTTATTTCCTAACGAATTTGGAAAAGCAATAAGCACATTGTACTATTTCGACCTGGACATTTGAAAAAATACAATCAGCATACGATGGTTAATCATCAATTTGAGAGTACATACTAGATATGTTACACAGGCACTTTAGGGTGGGCACGTTACAATCTAATAGGATACGGTGTTCTTGAATCTCGAATTGCTCTCGAATTCTTTAATTCATATGTGTTTTGAAAATGGAACATTCTCATTACGGAGTATTTAAGTTTTAGATTTGACTTTTTAATGAACTTCTCTTTATCTCCTTACACTAATCCCCAGCCCGCCTCGCCACCCCTTGAAATTGCCAACCACATTTCTTTAGTAAGACTGTGTGATGTGTATCTTCGTGTACAACTGTGCCCTATACTATGCTATACTATGCCCATGTCGATGTCTTTAATCGAGCGTTCTCATAAATAGTGGAACTCCTTTGCAGCTCACTATCAACTTATTCAATAAGCGGTTATCCAGCGCTAACCGCAAATATAACGTTGTAGAACAATCATAATCATTCAGTTAAATCAACGACCACCGTAATAACTCGTTTGCGAACGCAAAATAGATTTGTAATCGTGAGAACACTCCGTTGGCCAATGCTTTAAACATACCAGTTTAATGAAGTACATAAATATTGTCGTGTCCCTCTGACGACAAATGGTATATTCCGCTAACAACCACAATAACAACTAAACTCTAATGACCCCTAGGTTTCAGCTTACCCTTGTCAAATAAGCTAAAGGCAATTACTCGCCTAAAACGTCCCTTTATTCCAACTATAAACGGCTCAAAGTTTCGACTTAAGGACCACGATGATTGGCAGTCAACCTCGCATCAAATCATATTGTAGGATTTCTGTGTATATCTGTTGGGTTGGCTTCAAATTGGAAATTGAATTGCGCAAATATTTTTATATTAGTAATTGGATCACGGCCTCAGTGGCATTTGGTACTGAAACAAACTAAATGATTTGAACTATGACATTTGCTTATTGCAGTTTATAGACAATTTCCTTCTGATATCACCGGGCACACTGAAATGTCTATGCACTCGTGTTTTCTTCGTGTACAAATATAATTGTAATAAAAAATATAGTGTGTCACTAACACAACGATGAAGCTGAAAATAGGTTGTTTAGTATCGAGAGTAGAATTGATTCTACCAGTTTTTAAAATAACTTTTTTTTTCATAATATATTGTTAATTTCTAGTATTATATAACCTTTCTTTATTATACGCGCAGCCACACCATCAATGCGGCGCGCAGCCGTCACGTCCCGTCGGCAACACCGCACCACCCCGCGATCCGGCGGCGCGCGGTTGGTGACCTTTACTGAGTAATGAGAGCTACGAACGTTTTAGATAGAACAACAAAACCTTACATATTTACAACTTTTGATTTATTCCCTAAATTAAATTTATTTTTTGCTAGAACGATTCTACATATTTTAAATTAGTAGACGTGTTTCAAGTTTTGCGGTATTTCATTGACACGCTATATTGACATTCCATATTCCATTGAGTTGCACCACTGTTTATTTTTATTATTGTGGTTCCAACAGGGGAATGTTTGTGAAACATGCCCACGAACAATTCCCGTAATTACAAATACAATTGTATATATACCTATCACGGACAAGTGCGAATTAATTAATAGACATACTGAGACTGTATTCCTATTATATGTACGTAGACTATAAAACATACAGTAAAGGTCGAGCACAGCATTTGCTTCAAATAATAATTTTCAACCCATTATAGGGACTGTCTTTACCAGGGAAGGTTAAGAGTTGTGAATAGAATTCTGCAGGGTTAACGGGTGTCCACGAACGACTTCGATAACCACTTATCACTTTATTTATTTATTTAATAATTTATTTTACACACATAACATGAAATAAATAAAAATCTTATCTTTTGCAAAGATTTCTTCCAGCAGACCTCCGAAAGTGAAATATAGGTTAAGACAGAAAGGCGTAGTGCGTACGGAAAATTTGTTCAATTATTCTAACAAAATACATAAATATATAAATACATATACCGAAATAATAAATATAATACATATAAAATATATAGAAACATATTATGATATATATATTTAATACATATTATATACAATACGGACTATTTAAGAAATTGACAAATAATATCATCTTGTGGACTTGACTCCTCTTCTAGAAAGAAAAAACGCTGGGCTAACGAATTGATGAGTCCATATAGGTCCCACGTGGAAGGATCTGGGTGCAAGATGCAATCCCACACCTCTGGACGCACTCGAATGTCACGTTCCACCTCTCTCACAGAAGAGATACTGCATTTCCCAATTTATTCTATTCCCCCAATGTATGTAAATATTTCGATAGTAAGTGAGGCTAGAAGAACCCATTCCCATTCTAATCCATACCTAAATCTCGAAACGTAGACGACGCGATCGGAGGCGTGACGCGCAGCGTTTGGGACTGATGCTGGTATGTGTCACGAATATACGTCGGCGACAGTATCCACTTACCACCAAGTGCACTTTATGTTCATCTGACGCCTTCATTCTACAAATTAAAAACCTTATCGGAACCGTCCTGACAAACCAAGGTTCTAGTTGTCACCACGTGATATTCACCACAATATTGCCCGTGTTGCATTACCCATTGGACACGTGTAGTGTTGCCCCTTATGAAGGATATGATCGATTTTGAGCGTATGATACAATCTTCCTTCCAATTCAGCCGCTGCCGAAATTTTTTTGTAATTCGTCAATCCACCTGGCGTGGTACGTTGTTTCCATTTGAGGACTCCTGTACTCCGAACGGCACGTGTAACAGTAAATGCAATTAATTATTTACTGATACACGTGCCGTCAACAGTAATTATAATTATTTATTGTTACATGTGCCGCCACGTGTATCATTGTATGAAACTACGACACGAGTACATACTGGTTCTTTTGAGATATGTATTGCCTCAAGGGAACTAATTAGATTGTGAAGAGAGTCATAGGCTAATAAATACATGTTCAGAACACATAGAGCTATTAATTTCATGATGTTTTAGGTACTACTGTGTATATCGGTAATCTATTTTCGGAATTTTAACCTGAACGAAATTAAAAGCAATGTGAATGTCTTGTAACTAAGTAACTTTATGTGTTGATATTCCAGAATAGAACAGAATACAATGGAATGAATTGGAATTGAATACAATTGATATATATCATTCTCGTATCACGTTTAGTTGAAAGGAGGACCTTTCAGCTAAACTGAATCACGGAGGAGTACCTAATTCAGATCCTTTCGAAAGTTGATAAAGTCATTTAAAGTTACAATATATGTTAAGGTGTCGGAGACACGGGATCGCTGGTCGCGGCGGCACGGAAACCATTTAAAATAACGATGAACAATTGTAAAGGTGCGCAAATGTGCGAATTTAGAGCCGGTGATGGCTGGATGAGAAAAGTCGAAGATCGTGTGCGTGACGAAAAACGGGAGGGTATATGGTATGGAGGGAGGGAGGGGTATGGATATGGTATGGTTTCATCATCGATATGCGAGAATACACTAATATTGATGGTTTCATTCCGAGTGGATGAAAGATACCTATACTCGTATGTCATACATACTCGTATGTCATTGCTATTAAAACGAACGTTTTAAGTTACATATTTACCTGGTAAATTTATAATATCTGATGTATTTACTGAAAATATTTTTGCGTAAAGCTAACAACTGTAATAATAATATTACACAAATACAAAAATGACTTTAAATAGCTGTGACCAAAGAACAAATTAGTTTGTAGAAAAATTTAGTTCCAATTTAGTTGAAAAAGTAACTAACCCATTCTCATACCCCCTGGAAAGTGCGACTGTAAAAATTAAAATTCTAGTAAGTTCACTAAATCAAATTTTAGAGAAGAATAATTATGCCATGTGACTGATTACATAACCATGCTATAGTATCCCACCTGTACCTCGTATTCCAGTTACGATTATCTTTTGTAAAATGATTCAGCTATATAACTACTAAAATAATGAATTGTTCTCTTTTATATTAATGGACCCTTTTGGCCAAACATCGGTTGACCAATCTATACGGGCTACGATTTTAGAAACATAAAAATCCAATTGTACGCAAAAGTGTCCTCTAGAGTTTTCATTTTCGCAACCGAGTAGACCGACTGCTTATTTACCATTTCTTTTTAAACTTAACCAGATTTAGTTGAAAGTTTACATATTTGTTCGTTACATATTATAATATGTGCATTACATACATATGTTCATTAAGTTTACATACTGTTTTTGCATATTTTGTTCGAATGTATTATATAAATATAAGATCAACATCAGGTGCTATCGGAATAATCGACAGAAAGGGTCGCCGTCGGCTTTGAAAGTATACCTATCTTTAAGACAGAGATGATCCTCTTAGCTACTCAAGAAACTTTGCGAGTTTAGTACGGGTCCAAATGAATTATTCAAATACAGTTTCTCCGGGCGGCTTAAATTAATTTTACAACAAGAACTCTTTGGCCGTTAGACTTCTAACGCTGTTGCGAATTCAATTTCTTTCGGTTCGTCTGTTTTCTGAATAAGTTAATGCAGGAATATTTTTTATATTGATGCAAATTGTACTTAGCGGTTTCGCAGCTGACCTTGAACTCTGTATGAAAGCAATGCTACAAAATATTTTTTTGTCCGATTAACATTTCAACATACACTAACATTTCTTTAGAAAGGTTAGCAGGAAATGAAATATAATATTTTGCAGATAATCACAATGAAATAGTTAATTTGTACGGAAAGACTGCACGCTACATTCCCACTCGACTGGGCCGCTGGGCGCACTCGACTGGCCACGTTACCCCTCTCTCACAGAAGACTACCTTGAAATGTACTGCATTTCCTACTGTATCATATTTCCCCAATGTACGTACGTGTTTCGGTAGTGAGTGAGATATGCCAAAGCCCATTCCCATCCCATGCTATCAATACCCATTTTCCCAATCCATTCCACAATCTTCAAAGGTAGGCAGCGCATTCAGGGGCGTGCCAACGTTTGTCATTCTGGACTGATGTTGGCATATATCGCGGATGTCTATAGACGACGGTATCCACTTACCATCAGGTGGACTGTATGCTCGTCTGCCGCAAAGTTATTTGAAATTGAATAGACAGCCGCATAGACTAACTAAGTATAATATTCAATTTGAGATTAATGTATGTCGGTCATATAATTTGTTCGCTCCAAGTCACGCACTGTCATTTTTATTTTTCTACATGAACATCACTTTTTCTAACTGCACGCCCCCAAGTTAAAAGTGTGTGACCTCTAGTCTCTGAAACGCCCTTGCCGCCACCGATCTTGCTACTGGTTGCGAGGAAGCTGCGAGGTCGTGGACCCTGTCTACGGCTGTAAATCCTTTGTGACGAAACCTCGTATCTGCTGGTCGTGTACCGGTTCGACAGGAAACTGCGTGGTGGCGGACCTCGTCTGCCGCTGTAATATAGCGTGTGATGTGGGAACTTGAAGCGAGTGCTGGCCTGCCAGCGAGCCCCGTTCGAAGAGGAAGAGAAGTACTAGGTCCCCCACAACGACCGTGGAAGGTGCCTCATGTTGATACACGCCGGAGGACAAGGTATCGTTTCACGGTTCGATTAGCTATGTCACACTTTCTTTAATTATATTATTTACAACTATAATTATTTTCAACATAACTTATGCACGTCTTCCCTCTCGTCTCTCGCTAATGTCACTCAACTTAATTTTACCTTTTTGTTTCCAACAGTTTCTTCAGGTTTACTATTTTCGTCAGAATTTAAAGCTTCTATTTCAGTCTTCTTATTCATTTCAGTCTAGTACCATATACGGTTTGTTCTCATAAGAACAAGTTCTCAAAAAGACATAATACAAGCGTGAATAAAAACAATATCGGGTTATGTTTACGTTGCGTTAATTTAATACACAAATCATTATAAACTAACAATGGGTCTAACTAAAATTAACTCGACTTGTTAATGTTAACTGCTTACTCGAACGCTAACTCGCTCGATTAATTTACTCTATCTCTTTATGAGAATCTGTCCATATCCGAATAAACCCAATATACGAGTATACCCACCCACTAGGCACAGCAGTAACTGCATCTGAAGAGCCTTCTTTTGTTACTACCAAAACAAATAGCATTCCTAACAAAAATGCAATGTTTGAAATTTAATTTTTAAGGAATCAAATGAAGGCGCAATCAAAAACATTGTGTCAAATTTGTATGGCACCTAAATGTGACCGTATTCCTGTTACAATTCTTCCCCCCTTTTGTTCGTCGTGACGGGACTGCGACCGAACAATAACTAACAATGATACGCATGTCGACACGAAGTGTATACACTGCTGTGGAATTGTGACTAAATCACAATATACACTTATCTACAGGTTGATTAATTTTACAGGAGATGAAAAAGCGTTTAAAAATCTGTTACAAAGATGAATTTTGAATGTTATTGAAGAAATGCTTACCATTGGTGTTCTAATTTTTTAAGCAGAAACCTAATTAACGGTAGCCTACGGATAAATAAACGGATAATAAATTTTAAGTCTATAGGCAAAATTCAATATTGAGAAATCTCCAAGTTAGGGGGTCTCAGTACGTAACCGTCGATATATAGGTAAGTATGTAAGAACCTATTATTACCACCAAAAAATAATTAATGTAAGAAATCATTTTTGTATAATACATGGTCATAAACGACTGATCCCGCTGACAATAACTTTCCTTTTTTTATCTAATTTTATTCTAGACTAAGTCCTTCCATCGATTCATTTCATCATTCGTCCTTTGCCTTCATCCATATTTCCAACTACAATGTCAATATAAAATGGAGGTAAATTTCTATCTTCCTCACAAGTTGATAATAAAAAATAACAACGTCGACACTTATTTTCGTTCGCAAATTAGTCCCAGAACCCAGATTACGTCGGATCCAAACGCGGGCCGTGCGCTGTCACGGCCCGCGTCCCTAACACACACACACACAAGCCTACGCGTCTATAATTTTATTGGTTCAGCTGGAAAGTAGGTAAAATATTATGATGAGTCCGTCTTATAATTTTGAACTGATTTAAATGTGTATGTTATTAAATAAACAGTAACCGGCCCTTTTAGTATTCACTAGTGGACATGGGCCTCCTCAGTCCTCATGCAAATCGTGTTGTGCATGAGGGATGTATGGGTGCCAGTCCGCTCTTTGTCCTGCGAATCCTTTCTTCAAGAGGTGGTATTGTTCCTCAGGGCTTGTGGTAGCCGCTTTATTAAATACGAAGTGTTATAAAATAGGTTTACTTTAATTCTACTGCTACATATTGAACTTAATAAGTACACATTTTATTTGTAGATATTCCAAGTAGATTTTTGACTTAATACATTTATAATTGATAAAGTTTAATAGGTTTCAATTTTCTACTTATAAGATTAAGAAATTCTTATGTTCCTGAATATAACAATATAATTAAAATCCTCGTCTAAATGCTTACCAAAGCATCATTAATGTTAAATATATCAGCAACCTCAAGAGCATTATAGCGGATTAACGTTCCGCCTAATTAGAAGCTCGACTAGCTTCACGAGTAGAATCAATTAGAAACCCAACTACATATCTACACTACTTTTCCGCTTCGGCTTTACATATCGTAGGTAACTGATGAAACGTAAGATCGTATATTACAAATTCAATTATAAGGTCTAATACTTCAACCGATTACCTAATCCTTCTAAATAAAATCCAGTAATTTGACAAAACAAAATATTCAATGGATATCGCTGCACTGCACTAGACTTCATTCGCTGATGATATTATTGTGATGTTTTGTCAGAATTTGAGTTTTTCTGTAGACTCATGTTATTTATAAAGAATTCGTACAAAACAATTACAAATATTAGTCTTTAATTCTATATTTCACGGATTCATTTATATATATAAATAGGAATTTATATATACAATAGGAAATGCGCTTGCACGAGACTAAAAATTTTATATACTATTATAGTAGGTATATACAATTTTGAGTATTACTATATAGTAATACTCTATATAGATAATTATATACTACTTATACTGTTATATATAATTATATACTACTTTATATAGGTACTCGTACTTGTATTAGGGATGTTATGAAGTTCCGTAACCGTAACCGAAACTATCGGATATTCGAATTAAAAACATATTCGAAACCAAATCCGAAATAAAATGTTCGGATTCAGATTCGGATGGTATTTCAAATAATTTTGTTCATTACTGTTAGAAGCAGAATTTAAACGAGGCGAGTTTTGACAAATTTTTGCTGCTCGCATTTGGTAGATTTTTCGTTCGTTCTTTATGAAAGTAAAGATGCAATTATTCCCTATTTGTTTTATTTTTCTTTGCTTTTAGTTGAAATACATTTCTGAAAAAGTTCATTAAAAACATATCCGTAACCGAAACCATATCCGAAATTACTTCATATCCATTTCTGTAACTGAAACTGGTAAAAAAAAGAGTGTACAGAAAAGTAACTGTTCAGTCAAAACTGATCGTATTTTGTGGCCATTACAGACTTAGGTTAAATCGGCCTACGCTTTTTTATACGTCTATTATACTTAAACGCTTTTATCTTTGGCCTGGTGGCAATGGTCAGCGTGACCGGTGGGTCACGTCACGAATAAACTCTTTGCACTTTGAACTGACAAGATCTTTCTGATTCGCTTAACTCACTGAAAATTTTTAAACAATGAAAACGGGTTGGACAGTAAAATTAATTGTTATAATTACGTGTGGCGTTCGCGATTCGCGTGGTGACGCAAAATTCCCTTTCTGGGAATTGTGCAAATACATCCTTGTCCTCAGCATTTGTTTTAAGAACGAAATATGTTTTGAGGGTTCGTGGAAAGGTTTTTTGAGGCATTAAATGGAGATCCGTTTGTTAATTCAATCCATAAACAACACATTTTTATGTTATTGTTCTGTAATTTTGTTGTCTGTTTATTTGTTGAAATATGCTACTAAATATATTCCTTAATACAACCTTTGTTTATAAAGTATTAAAACATAAACACAGTTTATAAAACAAACATAAAAATAAACCGCATTAAAAATCTCATATATTCCGTGGTTTTCGGCCATATTTTCAAATATTGAAAATAAAACGTCTTAAAATTCATAGAAAAATAAGTTGTTCTATCAATTTTAAGACGTTTTATTTATTTGTTTTATTTTTTGTTGTTTTATTTATTTATTTGTTTTATTTTTGTTGTTTTATTTATTGTTAATAAGGGCTTATTTTATAATTATAATAAGCCCTTATTCCGAAAATCAAGCAAACAGCGTTTGAAAGATTAAAGATTGAGTGGTAACGAAAAAATCAATGTTTTAAAAGCCTATAGTCAGTACAAATAATGCAGTAATCTTTAAAGTTAACCTTTAGTTTTTAACAGGACAGGACGTAAGCTATTTTTCACTTACAACACAATTCGTCTGATAACTTACGTAGGAAAGGAATTTTTTATAACAATATATCTAGATAAAAAATAAAATATTATTTAACGATTTATGGTTTATTTTAACGATTTATGAAACAATGCATAAATAATATTATTGGAATTGTGACGCTCCTTTAGCGACCGTTGACATGTCCCCAGCAGTAATCCTAGCAGCCAGATACACAGACGTAAAAAGTATATCATATAATTTTTATTTTGAAGCGAAATTATGACAAAAAACAGACTTAGTAAAGATTCCAAGGACGTCGCGCATAAAAGAAGTCATTATACATAAAGCTCCCATTATAATGACACTCCTCAGTGTTTTGTAAACATTTGCAATTTAATTTTTGAAAAAAGTACTCCAAGTTTTGCAGATGGACATATTATTTCGGGTTTCATACAGAACTTCATAGATAGACAGAAATACTATTCTATTTTAATGCGTTATTTATAATAAGTTAATCAGTAAATAGCTTCAGTACATCATGTTAATGAATTGTCTTCAATATTCTTGTACGGTATTGAATTTTCAATTTATCTTATGAAGTTTGTTGTATATCACTCGATAATTCATCAATCATAAGGATTTTATCTTACAACTTTGGTTATTGAGTTTGCATTTGACGGAAATTACTGAAGGCCTACACATTTTTTCATTTAGTTCATCGTTTAAGAAAGACTTACTAACTTACTAAAGACTTAATTCTTATATCGTGTCTCTAATAATAGCGCAGTCATTTTAGAGAAAAACTTAAGCAATCCACTCAAGAAACTTCAGTTAGCTGAATTTTAGCACACGCCTTTGTAACAGTATTCTAAACAAAATATAAAAAAATCGACATGCATATCGCGTGTTCATTTTAAGATATTCAAGGTCCAAAGGTCACGAAATACAATTTTTATGGCTCAGAGGTCAATAAAGGTTATTACAGAAATTATAGATAGGAAAATTTCCAACAAAAAAAGATATCACACATTTTTTTGTAGAAACAACCGTTTCCGTCGTAGAGCGCAGGGAATTACTATTCATTTGCATATTTCATAAAACCCTCCATCTATGGTAGGTAAGGTACACCTTGCCATACAGGCTATTATATATACTGTAAGTACTACTACTGTATGTAATAAATGTATGTTTATTACAGTACATTTTAAGTGTAAGTATAGATGAATAGTACAGCATATAGTAATGTAACTAAAAAGAGTTATATTATTATATAACTTGTTTAATGATTTTAGTAAGGTCGCGTCTTTAGCGACAGAACCGCGCGACAATTGCGACACTTGCGACAATTTTGTAGTATGCTCAGCCGCACGTGTCTGTCGCGGGGAGCTCGGCGTGTGTCCCATACATTTTAATACAACTTATTAATACTGTCGTCTGTCGCTACAGACGCAACCCAGCGAAATCTACCATATAAGAGACCGTTGCCATCGTGGTGTTACTTGCCGCTACGGACAAGGGGCGCTAGTGTCATTGTCTCATTAATATAATTTACTAAAGCAATAAGTCATTATGGTCTAATAATGTGTTTAGTAAAGAGGAACTATTATAACTAAGTGCCTATATAAAATTTTATTTTATTAAGCGCAAAACTTTACGTCGTAGAAACTATATTATTTATCGGACAAAGACAAAACTTCAATTGTAGGTATATTTGAAAAATTTTCGATTTTCAATCCAAAAGTCCGCGCTATTCGAGCCCTTTGGGTGGATTTGATGATTATACAAATATCAGCGCTATGCATATAAGACATGCTGTGATTTGCATTGGGCTTATTATGTGTAACCTCGTCATTATTACAATTGTAATAACGAGGCCTGTAACCCTACAATTGTTAATGCAAAAAAAAATGACGAAAATGACTGACAAATTACAGCAATTTTAGTAAAATTTGTGTAAATTATCATGAATATTTTATTATTATATATTTCTCATTTTTGTCAATTCATAAGAAATAAACTGAAAAATCTGCTTACATTAATTACTATATTGATTTATTTGAAAGACAAAGGTTTACGTCACAAATATTAATGAAGACGGTCAAAGGTCGTTTTAACCTATCAGGTTTCAATTGGCATTTGACCTTCAATTATTTATTTTTTTAAAAAGCCTAACTCTCGGACTACCATTGTACCCCGGCGGCCCTACTATTCCTAGCTATGGCAGCAGCTTTGATCAAATTAGGTCAAGGGGTGCTAAAAATCCCTGGGTTCGAGCGCAGAACGTCTTCCGACCCGGTGTCTTTAAGAAAGTCGTTGGTAGTGGCTGGATGAGAAGAGGAAAAGCCTCTGTGTGGTAGCGGTTCTTGGAAGGTTCTCCAGCAATGGAGACACAATATGTTGGTGATATGATGTGGTTGTTTTCTTTTGTATTAGTGGCCCCACTGTGACAAGCCGCGTTTGATTGGTCAAGATAATTATTTTTTTTATTAGACATGCATTAAAAGATAAGGAAATATTAAAGGAATATTGATTAAAGGAACATAACGGAATAAAGGAATATTGCCTAGCCCATACTAGGCATGGGAGCCGTTCTGCTCCCATGAGCAGAACGGCATGTGGATATTTCCATTAAATTTGGTAAACAAAAAGTTCGCCATTTCTACCTAACCACCTTGCCATACCGCCCATACGAGGACAGCAAGTGGTTGCCTCCGCTCTGTCCTAATCTCAACGTGATTTTCACTGTTGTCTTTGGGCAAATATAGAAGTGCAAGTATAGAAGGGCAAATATAGCGTAAATAAGGGCATAGGAGGTAGAAGCCCTTCTATGCGTGGTAAAAAATCAAAACTATTTAGGTAGTTTACTGAAAATAACCGTCAAATACCGTCACAAAATGTTACTGCTTAACAAGTCGACGTGCAATTACATGTCATAAGTTGATATCCAGTTACTAAAGAAAAAGTTGATACATGTAGTGAGAGAGCCTGTAGTATCATTGCTCTTTTCCCCAGATTCCCAAGCTTCGTCTCCAATCCCGTCGGCAAACAATAATGTGTTTAAAAAATGGTAGTAAGTAGAGGTAACTCAGAACAAAAGATTAACCTAATTAATAATATGTAGTTCCACCCCATTTCTTCCCATTTCTTCGTGTCGTGAAAGGCTACTAAGAGATAACACAACCGCTACAACAAGTCCTAAGGAATTATGTACTATATATATACCACCTCTATAGATTGGACTCGCCAACCCGCTGGTTACGGTTCCTGGGTAGTTATGTTTGTCTTTGCGTGTGTCTCTGGACTCACGACACGGAATTCTAGTGTGATGCCACATTGAGTGTGGTATTATTCTGTTTATTTTTAAAGTCAAAGGTTGGTGAACAATAAGCCCTTTAAGATTGTGAGCTACATTCATATTTGTATTGCAACGATAACTCGGTTCGCTGTACTCGTAAAAAATACCAACTTAGCACTTGTAAAAGTTTTCTATCTAAATATAAAAACACGTTGTTCCTTTTCGCATAGATAAAACTCTTTATTATACACGAAGACATGTTGCAAACAGATAATAATTTAAGTAAGTAACACGACAAGTACAATAGGCAATATTAACCCAAAGCGATTTCTCGCAGGCAACCTTTGGGTGGAAAGGAGAAAATAGATACCAATCTATACATACCAGTACATACATATAATATAATAAATTATTATAATAAAATGGCAGCAGCGCCGTGTCTGTGTATGATTTTTTATTTATAATACTTTTGAAAAAAATAATTGCAGTATAAAGTACATATGATACAAATTTCAAAACAACATTTTTTTCGAAGTCTATCTGTCTATCTAAACGCACATCACGGTAAAACCGCTGGACGGATTTTAATGAAACTTGGCACAGTTATAACATATATGCTGGGTTAGCATTTATAATACTTTTTATCGAGATAAATTATGAAGTTCCTAGAGGAATCACAAGTTCATCCCAACGAAGTCGCTGGTACTGCTAGTATCAAATAGAGATAAATGGTGTAATTTTGTATAAATTCACCATATTGCTGAATATATAACGGAGTCCAACCTTCTTTGATAAGACTAACTGGCCGCTTGGATTTTTTGACAGGGACGACAATAGTCCGGACTCTTGAGACAATAGACAATTAGAGACGGACAACTTGTCATTGAAATAAAATTATCACTTAATTTTATAAGACTTTTTATATTCTTCAACGGCGATAAAAGGCCGCTCAATCGACAATTATAGTACAATTAGTGAGATATTTAATACGTATATTTTGACGTTGAGCGATTGAATGAACGATTTTGGACAATTATGCAGAGTACGGTTGACTGACGCGTTTCGATAATTGAACAGTTCAAACGAAAACAGTTGTCATGCATTCTATGTTTGAAGCGAATTCGAAATTTAAGAACCGAACTAACTCTTTTTTACGACATCAAATAGCCGGGTATTTATTTATCGGCAGCCAGGTAGAAATCAATCAGGGAATATTGAACGAATAAAGACAATATAAAGTTATTAACAATACACTTTCAAACATTGTCTCAATTAGACAGATCCTTGTACAGCAATACAATTGTAACTAAATAGTTTAAGTAATCTAAATGTTATCAAAAAGCATTAGTAGATATCAAAATATCTGTAGATGTCATACACTACATTTTACGGAAGCAGAAACCACTAACGTTATTAATAAATGTTATCTGTTATCTATTGTAACAGTTATAACGTTTTGCTGGTGTTAATTAATATGACAAGGGCAATAATGTGGACCAATTCGAGAGACAAATGTTCCCCTATGTAGTAGGTGTAATAGAGATTATGTGGGGTCGGATTATATCGTACAGATGGGTGTGATTTAATCAACGGGTGGGAAAGAGACGTAAAGACGGGTGGGGTAGATGGAAAGTGAGACAGCTTAATAATGGACTATGATGTCGTCAGTTCTTATTTATTAGTAATGATTTTACGTTATTCACTGCTAAACGGTTATTTAAACTTTCCTGTCGAGGATTTTAGTCTATATCGTTTTTTTTATTTGGAAGAAGACGGCAAATGTACATACGGTCCACCTGATGGTAAGTGGATAGAGTGGTCATGGACATCCGAGTTACATGCCAACTTCAGTCTAGAACGATAAACGGTGGCACGCCCCGGGATGCGCTGCTTACCTTTGACGATATAGGAATGGATTTGAAGAAAGGATTGGGAAAATGGGGAAGGGTAGGATAGGATGGTATGGGAATGGGCTCTGGTATATCTCACTCACTACCGAAACACGCACGTACATTGGGGAATAAGATAGAATGGGAAATGCAGTATATTTCAAGGTAGTCTTCTGTGAGAGAGGGATTACGTGGTCAGTCACCTAGCAGCTGTTGGATTGCAGCGTGCACCCTCCCCCTCTTATAACTATACCTTATGTTGAATATATCTATATCTGAGAGTTGGACATACACTTTCAGGCTCAAAACATAAAACTAAGAGGCAACAAGAAACAGTTGTACTAACAGAAATTTCCCAATTAATTTGTTGTAAATAAATTCCATAACACTTATTCGTGGGCATTTGAACCCCTGAAAGGGTCTTTCGTTTACGGGCTTTAGATAGATATATTTCGTAATAATGAAAGGCACCAAAGACATTAAGTAGGGCTATAAATTTTACAAGTATGCCCCAGTAACTGTGACCTATCGTAATAAACCAATTACTTAGTAAACGCGCTTACACATTCAGTTCCAGAAGAAGTACATGCATACTTACATTTAATTACGCATAAACAAATATATGACGAATGGACTTACTTATTAACTTAATATTTTGTTAAGATTATGTAGCTTTATTTATATTTTTTAAGGAACAGCAATAAATAACCGCTATTATTTACGATTTCACTTGATATTTTGGAAAGTAGAGATGGAGAGAGTGCACGCTGTAATCCCTCAGCCACTGGAAGCACTCAACTGGCCGCGTTACTTTAAGATTTTAAATCTGTTTATTTTATTATGTCATAGGTCATCTATGCGCCTTTAAAAGCAGATTTAAACATAATCTTTGACAGAACACTGTCCAGAATTATCATTCGTCACTTTCATTGTAAGCAGGATTAAAATAGTATGGATCGATAAAGTTGCACAGACACAGACATTGTCCACATTTTTTTAATTCAAATTCAAATTCGTAAGTCAAATACGACAAAATACCACCACGAAACAATAAATCGCAAAACAAACAAGGAAAATTTTCTACTTCACTTATCACTTAGAAACATACGTCTTTCACTATTCTGAACGAGTGTCAACGAACCGACAAAAAAGATGGGACAATTCGAACCGGGAAATCACCCAGAAAATAGTCCGGGATTGATAAATGGAGACAGAATCATTCGGTCAGTGGTCGCAAGCGTTTTGGACGGGTGCCAAATGTAAAAATATTACGATAAATTCTCTAGATCTTAGACTATATATCATAGTTAACAGTGATTTTGGGCTCAGTATGATGAATGGTGTCTTGATGCTGGGGGTAAATGACTCTAAGTAAAAGCTGAACTAAGTTATTGAATGAATTTCAGCCAAATTAACACGGACAAATTGCAAGATCATAAAATTTCTCAAATTAGGGTAGTTGTACATACACAATGTATTTGTTTTATTCTCGTTCCATCATTACCACCACATAAACTTTAGAAAAATCTGTAATAAAATTTCAGCGCCTATTCTTATATAAAGGTTGGCTGGTAGAGAATGCCTCCGGGCAGTAAGCTCGCCTTTTGTACGGTTTAGTGCAATAAAGTTTTTTTATTATAAATAATAAGGCTTTACTAAATATTTTTTTGAACCCTACGGATAATGACGAAATCTCCCTTTCGATCGGCCCCTGACATCGGCGTTTCTAAATTTAGAAACCTTTTAAGACATTTCTTCTGAGGTATAAACAGACTCCAAAAATGATACTACGATAAGATATAGTTGTTATGTTGACAACGAGTGCCGCTTGTATAGAGATCAGTGATATTTGACAAATAAACACAACGTCGATACGCAATTTTGTGACGCACTCAATTCGATCGCTCTCAAGCCAAAGCGGCTAAATATTTACAACATTTTTACAGCTCCTTCAGTACTTCTCGCATTTCGTATGCAGGAATTTATGGCTCGTCTCATTTCCTACGTCGCGACGGCTGCATCATAGTTGGCTTCAGGAAAATCCCGCTGCAGACAAGATTCCCGTCACAACGATAAACGTATTTTACGATACAAAAATAGCTTAACGTTATTACGAAATGTGTTAAATTTTTATTAGCTTTGTTACTCAGTTTCATAGTCTCATGTAAAATGGGTTGTTCGTGATTGTTTATAAGAAAAATGTTTCGTAGAAGAGTTACCATAATCGACTTTGGTGTCCGAATATTAGTTCGATGCAACGCAAAGCAAACAGCAAAAGGTTGACAACTTCATTACTAAGCAATGTATTAAACACTAGGTATTGGATATAAAGTAGATATTCAACAAAAATTGTATTCCTTTCGTCTACAAAGTTTATTTCTATTCAGTCATCTCATTAACTCGATCACCTTTCATTAATTTTTACGATAATAACAAGTTCAACTAACAAAGTTCGTCTTGTTATTATAACAGTATAACTTAAGTAAACCTTCTTTACTTAGTATCTGGTAGAAGTACCTACTAATAGTATTATAGTACCTACTATGTTCATAGCTCTACTATATCTATGGTCATAGCTATACGCTTTATTTTTCAAAAACGCATTATTTTCCGATCAAAATTTTTTTTACTACTTGTACAAATCAAAAGCACCAAGATACAGACAATCAAAAACTATACCACCTATTTGACCTTCGACACACAATGATCCCCTTGATTATTGTGTATGTTACAAAGGTTATATAGCGCTGACCTGCATTTTCATAAACATTCATAAACATATTAACCATAAAGCGTATTAATTGTATGACCCTTTTGTATAACAGTATAGCATAATACGTTAACGAACGGCACAAAAGTACTACCTATTAAAGCTTACATCAGAAAATTGAAACCCTAAAAAACCCTCGATGCGAAAATTTATCACGTATCAAAAAGTCTGTGTAATATACAATACATCCATCAATTTGTTGTCGAACGCTCCAAAATAAGTGTCATTGAAGAACGTCCTCGTCTCATGTGAATTTACCTAAAATATATTATAAATCGACTTTATTTGACTTTGATCCTTAGCTTAGCGAAATACTATTGCAGGAGTATTACTTGCTTGCAAGTAATATAATGCTGAAGTACTTTAACATGTATTTTCTTGGGCAGCATATTTACGCTAAACGCAGAAATTTACAGGACAGTTCGTAACAAACGAAGACGTAAAAAATATTGATAATTCCTACATCAATGGTCAAAAGATCAAACAGAACATATTCTCAGATACGCGTACTGTACGCAATAAAATAATGAATAATCAAATCATAAATTAATAAAGCCATGTACCTTATTTAGAAAGTTGATTTAAAACACAAATTTAAGAATATATTCAGTTTTTTGCTCTTTTAATCACTAAATTCATTTCGTTACACATTAATCACTTACATTAATCGCTGGGCGCGCTCGACTGGCCACGTTACCCCTCTCTCACAGAAGACTACCTTGAAATGTAATGCATTTCCCACGTAACCTTATTTCCCTAATGTACGTACGTGTTTCGATAGTGAGTGAGATGTGTCAGTGCCCATTTCCATCCTATCCCTCCCCATTTCCCCAACCCTTTCTCCAAATCCAGTCCTATATCCAAAGGTAGGCAGCGCATCCGGGGGCGTGCCAACGTTTGTCATTTTGGACTAATGTTGGCATGTATCACGAATGTCTATGGGTTACAGTATCCACTTACCATCAGGTGGACTGTATGCTCGTCTGCCACCTTCGTCCATAAAAAAAAAAAACACTACTTAAATTACAGCAGTTGTGAAGTTGATATATAAATATCGGTAATAGCCCTAGTATATAGGTAGGAGGTACACTTGACTCACATTTGTGTGATTGTGATTTAAAATCCTCGGCGCGAACCAATGGTTTCCACTTAAGTGCGGATTTTTAAAAATTGTCACTTTAAGCTCGGCGGCGAGGGGCAACATCGGGAGGAAACCCGCATGCCCCAGAAATAAAAAAAAATCTGGAGTATGTAATCCACCAATCCGCACCGGGCCTGCGAGGTGGATTACGGCCCGAAATCCCCAGTGATTTACTATAGGAGCCCTGTGCCCTGCAATGGAGCCGTGTGTGTACATGAAATATTTTTGAAAAAAAGTTATTGCAATAGTAAGTACGAATGATATAGAGCCCAAAACAACATTTTTTAGAATTTTTGTCTGCCTGTCCGTCCGTCCATCTGCTATCTGTCTGAATCACCCGAAAACTACTGGACAGATTTTAATGATACATGAACAGTTATAGCTTATGGTGTTAACATTAAGGGTACTTTTTACCCAGATCCATTATGGAGTTCCTACAGGAATTACAAGTTCACAAAGTCGTGCACTCACACGGGCGGTTTAGAGCCCCTCAGCGTTCGGAGAGACGTTGCATCTCTCTGTGTGTTCTACCGCCTGTACAATGGGGAATGCTCTGAAGAATTGATCAATATAATTCCCACCTCCAGTTTCTACAACCGCACCTCCCGTCACAGAAGTGCGGTCCATCCGCATTTCCTAGATACGGAGGTGTCGCGTACTGTTCGGTCCAAAAATTATTTTATATCGCGAACCCGTAGGCTGTGGAACGAACTGCCTCAAGAGGTCTTCCCATTAAACCACGACATGGGGTTCTTCAAGAAAGCTGTGAATAGGATTTTGCAAGGTCGGCGGCGCGCCCGCATACCCTCTGGTGTTGCAGGTGTCCATAGGCGGCGGTAACACTTACCATCACGTGAGACCGTTTGCTCGTTCGCCCTCTTCTCTTTAAAAAAAAAAAGTCGTTGTCACCGCTAGTAATAGATAAGTAGGTTTTTGTAAAAAAAACATTCCATTCTTATAATATAACAGTATGTACAATATAAGTATTATAAGTACTTATACTATAAGTACATACTATACCACTACTAGTCGACAAACAAGCAGTGAAGTGTTAACAATTCATAGCACATGTACACTTGTTTATTTTTCAAGTAATTACACAGCCGGCTGTAGCGCGACGCCCATAGTTATATTTTCTTTCCCTACACGCAATATTATCAAGATAGCCTTGACTAGCCGCGGCCTTCTACAAATTATTACTAATTCTAACTTATCACGCAATGTCAAGAACATGCGTAAGACGCCAAAACCGAAATAAGCTTTATCCCAATTCCGCGTGCGTCGAATTAATTTATTTATTTAAACTTTATTTCACAGACAAAATTTAAAAAAATCGCACTCAATGTTTTATGGCATTTTCTAGCAGTCAACCTTTGGGCAAACAGAGAATCAAGAGGGGTGCATTATATAATATCAAATGTTACACTTATATAAACCTAATCATATACCTAATACAGGTACAGTGTATAAAACATTCATACATGCACATAAATATTTATACAAATATGTGTATACATATATACTTGTACAATACTTGTACTTGTACTATACAGCCTTTAATGTCTCATTGCAAGGCACAAGCCCACCCTAGTAAATCACTAGTGGGTTTCGGGCCATAATCCACCACGTGGGCCTAGTGCCGATATGTGGATCACATACTCTAAGTTTTTTTTTTATTTCCGGCTCATATGGGTACCCACACTATGTTTTAGTATCACCGCCAAGCTAGTGAATTTTTAATTACAATTTTTAATTAAATCCATACTTAAGTAGAAACTCAGTGGTACAGGCCGAGGATTTGAACTAACGTTCACACGAATGTAAGTCGAGTATAGATATCCCTAATCTATTACCACTCTCGTAGGCAATTACCGCTCTTATACCTACATAGATAGTAATAATAAAAATATATATCGAAATATATATGATTGGAAGAAAGGAAAATGCCTTTGAATTAGGTAAGGAGAGAAATTAAAGTGAGTAAAAGAAATGTGGAAGAAAAGGATTATTATTAAGTTATCGAATTGGATTTTTTGTAAAAATATGGCTTCTTTCAATTATATCGGTTATATAATATTAAATTATTTATGACATTCTTTCAGAGAAGGGATCTTTTTGTCAATTTTAATTTACAAGTTATTGAGAATTTAGTGAAATCTTTAAAAATAAATAAGATGATTAACAAAACATCTCTAAAAGCCAGAAAATCTTAATCAAAGTCTATTACGACCTTTTTGTTCCAATAATATCACATTTAGAAGGAAAGTAATGTAACAACCGGATGAGTATTAATAAATAAACTTTCAATGTGGTTTTAAAAGTTATTTTATGTTTTTAAATTAATAAAAAAAATATATACCATAAATATCATTTGTCTGTGGAGAGATTTTCTATATTTTTACAAGTTACAAAAGCGTTTAGTTCGAACATTGTGTTGATATTTTAGATTTCTGTGGTCTGGATTTGGAGTAACAATTTTATTAAGAAATAAATTTGTTAAAGAGTTTGATAAGTCGTCAAGAAAGGTTGAAAGACATGTTAAATATTAAAAATCCATCCAATTATATCACAAGATTTTGTCGATGGAGTTTTCTGTAAACGAATATGTCTAAAAACATATTTTTATTATATTGTACTTATGACGTAGTAAACAATGCACAAGTAATTTATCCTTACTATTAGATGAACATTTCAATTATTTGTTTAAAATGTTCAAGATTAAAGATTTAAAATCGGTATGACATATTTAGTTATTTGATTGAAATTTTCAAGATTAAAATTTCAAATCGATATAAATGTATATACTCATACAATAAATAAAGCATTGAAAATTCTCATGAATTAAGGTTCGAACCATTATAAAGTTTGTTGTATTCAAGACATCTCTCGTATTAAGTTTATAACGGGACTGAACTGTCCCGGGACGGGACTATAATTATGACGGCAAAAGCTTTTTATAAGTAGATTTATTGTATATGGGTGATTAATTTGAAAGGGTGTTAGTGATAAGGAATGGAAATGGAATACTATAAACCTACTTCTTAAATATGCTTAATTATTTGATGACTTAATGATTTTAATTTTTGATATAGGGAAGTAGGCGAACGAGCCAGCGGTCCCACGTGACGGTAAGTGTTACCGCCGGCCATGGACACCTGCAACACCAGGAGGTATACCACCCACCTTGCAAAATCCTATTCACAGCTTTCTTGAAGAACCCCGTAACGTAGCGTATTCAAAAAGTATCTTGAGGCAGTTCGTTCAACAGCCTACGGGTTCGCGGTACAGTTTTTTGGACCGAACAGTACGCGATACGTCCGTATCGTAGAAATGCGAATGCACGGTACTTCTGTGACGAGAGGTCACAGAAACCCGCTTGTAGAAACCCGAGGTGACAATTATGTTGAACAATTATTATTTCACTTTTAAGTTACCACAAATTTATCACACCTCTTTTACAAATTCTGTCTGTTTTTATGTCCTTATATGAATCTTCCTTCCAATACTTTATTAGCTTGCTTTTATCCTTAACGAAACAATATAAATCACTCAAGTCAAGCTCGGTTAACAACAATTATAGTAATGTATTCTGTAATCTATAATCTTTATAAAGTTCTATAATCTTACAATTTATAATGTATTGAAAATTCTGTAGTTTTGATAATTGTTCTCATTTCTTTAACGATGATTCAATAATTATTGCACTATTCGCTCACCTTGATAGCAATTTTTTTTTTTACTTTACATTACATTTTATTATAATAAGTTCTGAATGCACGTACACGTTATTTGGGATTCTGGCTAGTTGTCACTTGATTTATGTTTGATTACTTTTCTTACACGTATTGCCTAAATTCTGCAATGTGTGATTTATAAATAAATACATTTAATCATGTTTTATAAACTAATAAAGAAAATAAATCCATAAAAATATTATTTTAAAAACTTTTAGGAAAGAGACTAATCCCCAAGGCTCATTTTATTACATCCCTCAGGCTATTTGTTCCTTGTTATTATTAAAATTAGATTACGGTTCTCTAAGAGGTCAGAATTTACCAACCAATATTATTAAATACAAACTGTGCATTTAAACAATATTATTATTATAACTTATTAGCATCCGAAACATTCGCGAGATAATAGGCACCGCCGGAGATCATTGACCTATTTCAACAACACCTCAAAAGTAAACTGCAATAAGAAAAGTTCAACTTACTCTGTAAACTCCGAACTGGCTCACAAAATTCACTTTGCACTTAGAACTTTAGAAAAATCACTTTTCTGCTACAAATACTTCTTCTGTTGCAGTTATTTTCTTGGTTAGGTTAAAGAAACGCGTTTCGTAGAGCTTCTACGCTGCTACGGAGCTACGAGCGTAGCGAGCTACGGACGAGGCGCGACTGTGACCCATAGCGTTCGCTACGGTACGGCCTACGGAGCCTCAGCTGAAATTCATGTTCTGATCGATGAGGTTTCACACCTCATGTCATGGGAAGTATTCTGTTTGTCAATTAGGAGATTTATTACATATTTATGACAGGTTATAAATATATGATATAACATGAATAATATTTCAATTATACAATCCACATATTTGTCGTATATAAACTTGTATATTATTGACAAGTCTTAATGTTAATTTCGTTGTACTAATTCAATTACAGTTTAAAGCTGATGATTTTATCTATAAAAGCAGAACAGTAGCGGAAAACTTAAATTAAGGAAATTCTCTTTATACAATTATGCGAGCTTTGTTTTGTTCGAACGAATAAAGAAATGTTTACCTTCCATTTCTTATGTTTTTTTATTTTGCGTCCATTTTATAAGCTTCTAATTTTTTATTATTTATTATACGATACAACTAGCAGTGCCCGCGACTTTGTTCGCGTGATTTTGAGGTTGATTCCCGTGTGAATGCTTTTATAAAGGGTCCGGATAAAAGTACCCTAAATGTTGTTGTTTTGAACTCTTTATCACTCTTACTTTACACTGTAACGACTTTTTAAAAAAATATTAAATGTACAGACACGTAATCGTTTCGTTTTTATTATATGTATTGACAAGTATACTGGCCATTAGGTCATTATTCCTTCTACCAATATTACTTATTATGTACCGTTGACTCTTCAATGGAATCACGGAGCGTACAACGATTTGTCACAGTCGATCGAGCGCGTAATGTCTTTACAGCGGTAACCGTCTGAATTAAATTGATAATTTTGGACTTAATATGTACGTGTAGGGTTGACAACATATCCACATAAACCTTAGTGACCTATTTATAAAGGTTAAAACAGAATAGTTTTGTGTTAAAGTCTCGATAGCTGTATGCTATGAATGTATTATTGAAATTGAAATGGTCTTTATCGGTCTCAATTTTAACATAAATAGCTGCCACATTTTGAGTGTGCCCTGACTCACAAACTCGATTAAAAGTAAGACGTAAGTAAGAAAGTAAAGATAGAAGTAAGAAAGTAAGAAAAATAGACATTTATAATTTATTACAAACATAAACATAATATTATATCGAGGAGCACACTAAGAATAATTAAACAACGAAAAAAAAAATATGTATGTGTGTGTGTATGTGCGTGGGAGCGAGTGTTTTGTAGGGCGAGGGTGCACGCTGCATTCCCACAGCACTCGACTGGCCACGTTACCCCTCTCTCACAGAAGACTACCTTGAAATGTACTGCATTTCCTACTTTATCGTATTTCCCCAACCTACGTGTTTCGGTAGTGAGTGAGATATGCCAAAGCCCATTCCCATCCCATCCTCTCCTCCTCACTTTCCCAATCCATTCCTTAATCTGCATAGGTAGGCGGGGTGCAAACGGGGGCGTGTCAACTTTGTGATTCTGGACTGATGTTGGCATGTATCGCGTATGTCTATGGACGACAGTATCCACTTACCATCAGGTGGACTGTATGTTCGTCTGCCTCCCTTATCTATAAAAATATATGTGTATATGGATGAGTGTGTGAGCTTGTGTTTATGTGTGTGTGGATGAGTGTTGTGATCGTGTGTTTATGCGTGAATGTGGTTCTGTTTGCATACACTTTTTTTCCTTTAATGTAATTTATCTTTGTTTCATATATTCATAATGAAAATATTGTTTTTTTAAATATTTTATTTTAAAATATTTGTTTTATATAAATATTGAAAATGTGAAAATATTGTACTTGGGATAAAGTTGATATGTAACTATGGAACGGACTGTTTGTTATGTAACAACTTGCACTTGTTATGTACACAGAAATATAACTGTTGTTATATTTCTATATAGCTGTTTGTTTGATGAACTTTTTATGTGATCTTGCGAACACATCTCCAAAAGGAAGAATTGACAGTAAAATGAACCACTAAAAGTTTTTAATAGTTCGCCAATGAACTATTTCCCTGAAATGTTAGACCGCACGATGTCTGGTGTTATAATCGAACTGCCAAAAAGCCTCACGCTCATAGAATGACAATCGACTGTGATAGTTATGTAGTGTGATGAATAAAGGATGGATGACGAAACCCTAGCCATGAGAACTGATGACAATAGTTAATTTAACATTTGTAATTTTCATAAAATCCATAATTATGTATCGTATTCGCACAATGGTATATATGTATATTAAAGTAGAATAGAAGTATATTCCGCCGCTCCAACACAAATAAACACAACACATGTGTATATATTCAAAAATAAATAATTAAATTACAAATGAAAAAAATTATCGAATGAACTGAACAATGAGCAACGGTGAAATGGGACTTCGACTCGACTTTGTCATGGGATGATCTATATGCTAATTTTCAGTCGAAGGCTGATTTTTTGGGGCTACCGAAAACAGGAACAGGGGCGTGCATCTCATATAACTTATGTTAAACATACGCTAGCGCGGGCAAAGTTGCATGCGATCGCTAGTATTGTTAATAATGTTCATATTTTCCAGTAGATTAAAAACAATCTGTACATAGATACCTGCAATACGACCACTAACATGACATTAGGAAAACTCCGAATAAAAATATTTCCAAACGAATCCTTCGGGCGCATTACTCGTCATCGCTGCAGGCTTAATGGTTTTGTATTTTGTTTTCCTTGCTTTAACCATTCTCTTCTACTTATTACTCTCGAGATGGTACTTTTTACACTGAATTTGTTTGATAATTAGCTGTTCCGTTAGATTTATGTCTTTATGTATTGTATGTCTTTATGTATAAAGTTGAAATATCGTACTATTTTTAAGTAGGTTTATAGTTATTGCAAGTATTTGTGTAAAATATATATTAATCATCTTTATATTTATTCATACATTTCATCGCACCTACCAACGTGCCTCTCTGTTCAACCCTAAGATTGTCTGGAAGAGGATACCTCCAGGCATGAAGCTCTCCCTGTTTACGATTAAGTGCAATAAAGTCTTTTAAATAAATATGAAATAAATAAATAACATTTATCAAGTTTCAAAACCAATGCACGCTACAGTTGTAGAATTAATAAATTACAAGAATGTACACAAGATACATCCATTTTGTTCTGTACATCTGAAGCAGAAACTACTCGCGGTTCCCGATGAGATGGAACTAAATAAGCGCTGGAAAGCGATGACCGTCGAGCGGATGCAATAACCAACAACTTACTCGGACATGGACGTTTTAAGGTGTGGTCGCAGTGTTAGTGAGGGCCTTTTCATTGAAACAAGAAGATAAAGTTGATTGATGGAATCGAAATGAATTTCGATGTCGATAGCTGTCTATTTCTGTTTTCTTCTGTTTCTGTTGTACGAACCCATTTCCCATCCCATTCCATCTCATCCCATATTTCCTATCCCATACCTTACTATCGCATCAAATATAAAGTATAATGGAATAAAAGAAAACACCTTATCCCATTATACTCTTGACTTCCCTTTACAACGCACACCATCTCCCCAGTGTGGGATGGCGAGATGAAATTGAATGAAGTACAAAGGTAAGAGCACTAATTAGTCCCAATTTTTCTGTCGCCAGAAGTAAAGAGTTCAACTTGATTGGATAAGTAAATTTCAAGAAGCCGTTTGTCGATCTGTTAAGATAATTTAAATTCAAATGGTGCAGTCAAAAAGGTACGTGACTCAAGCGACATTGAATAAAGTATTCGAATTATTTGAAATACGAAACCGGTCTGTTGATACAATTTGATGCCAATAAAAATTACACTATACCTATAAGTAAAAAATACGTACCACAATGAACGAGTTAAAAGACGTAGGTCATTGGTAGTGATTAGGCGAGAAGGGCGGAAGATCGTGCATGGTGCATGGTGCATGGTGAACCTCGATAGAGGTATCGATAGTCAGCAATAATGTTCTTTCTTATAAAAAGAAAACAGCAGACGACCAGACAGTTCACTCGGTAGTAAATGGATACTGTCGCCCTGCGACATGCGTGATACATGCCAACATCAGTCCAAAATGATAAATGTTGGCACAACTCTGAATACGCTATCTACCTTTGGAGATTTAGGGGTGGATTTGGAGAAAGGGTTGGGAGAATACGATATAATAGAATAGGAATGGGCTCTGGTATATCTCACTCACTACCGAAACACGTACGTACATTGGAGGAAGGATGAAGTGGGAAATGCAGTACATTTGACGGTAGTGTGCTGTGAGATAGAGGTAACGTGGCCAGTCGAGTGCGTCCATCCACTGTTGGATTTCAGTTGCACCCTCCCCTTCTTGTACTGTCCCCCTCCTACTTTATTACCTTATTACGGTGTTTATATATATATAGTAGTATAGAGCTAATGTAACGTTCCACACACAAACGAGCAATTCACACGCTTTTGTTGGATGGACAAAATGGTTGTATACACCGAAGCCTTGGCCTTTGTTAGCGTGGAGAGCGGCGAGCGGTGACATTAATCTATAGGTTTATATGGAAGTGGCGCCGCTGTGCACTTCCATAGACTAATGTTACCGCTCGCCGCGCCGCTGCCGCTCGCCGCTTTCCATGCTAACCAATGCTTTATGCGGTGTACAGGAGGCACGTTCTCACGGATCCAACCATAGATAACAAATAACTGAGAACACCAGGTGTTTGAGGTTTGGAGCGAATTTGTCAGCCGCCATTTTCAACAAAAGGAAAACTACTAAATATATATAAAAAAAATCTTAATAGGGTTAATGATAGACGGGGTTGTTAATATATTTAGTTCACATTCCTCATATTTTTTTTACCATTAGTTCATAAGTATCAGTGTATATATATATATATATTGTTTCAGTGTTTTTTTATGTTTGATAATAAATATTGGAGAGGAGATTAGCTGTTATTTTTCATTGTGAAAGCCTATCTATTGAGCTAAGGTTTCAAATCAATCAATAAAATTATTTTATTGTGTACAATTATAGAATTACAATGATGTGGTAATACAATTAAAATTCAGGTATCACATTTACCATCGCATCTTACTTCAGGAGGTAAGAATTTACAATAGTTCACAATGTTCCGTTCTAAGGCCGCCAATTCGGAGAGGCGCGCGGCGCGGGCGGGGCGTGTATTTATGGTATTTTGTTACATATGGTACATATGGTATTTTGTTACATATGGTACATATGGTATGGTGTCAAGGTTTGCTAGTGAAAGAGGTTGTCCATAAATCAATTATAGAATGAAAAATAAAACAACATCTATGTCGTTCCTGCGATGACGCTTGACTTGAGTGGCCGTTTCTGATTGGTCAATACATTAAACGCGAAAACCAGTTACCCCTCCCAGCGAAAACTAGATGCGTGAACGTCGCACGCACACCCATCGTTCCGAATTTGCGGCCTAAGTAGGGATGTGACATTGAATGAAAAAAATCGAATAATTAATAATCGATTTTTTTATTTCGAAAATCGTTTTTTAAAATTGACTATTTGAAAAAAAAAAATCGATTAACATTAAAATCGATTATTTTTTCACATCCCTAGGCCTAAGGTTATACAATATTGAGACAAACGATATTACACCATTAAAAATTATTATCAAATCATTATCATTATCAAATCACATATTTTGCACGAATACGGGTTCCAATATAAGTAAAACTATCTTAAAATCCACCTAAAACTTGCTATGTACATCACTAGTCATCATTCATCAACTAAAATAGGAAACATCATTAACGAATAATAATAATAATCAGTTTTAAAACTCAGCGTTTAATAAATAAAGACGTTGTAACAGTTCAGCTGAATTTTCTAGGGCAAAGAAAGCGTGTAATTAAAGTTGCATGATTACATCATCTGCAGGGTCTGCAGAGTTCTTCCATAATAAAGGCCATTTTAGACGAAACGAAATACTCGAACGCGAACTTTACTTCAGTAAGATAATAAGATTCAATAACAAAATAGAAATACTAATCAAAAGAACTAGTAAGCTTTCTTTATTACCAAGAATGACGTCAGATAAACTTTTAACGTGAGAAACGATATCATATTTAAAAATAGTTACGATACATATTCGAATATCGGAGTAAGTCAGAATCTATAAGGTAACAAGTCATGAAAACGATTAGTGAACAACAAGCTGATGACAGCGATAATGACGGCAAACTGATTGAGAAACCAAGGCCTCTACTGCGAAATCACAAAAAACAAAGTTTCATCCGATATTTCGGACGATTTCTACCACAAAAACGTACAACACTTCGATATATCGACACGAACGAATTTCGTTTAACATTTGTTGCGTTGAATACTTTAATCGAATAAGACAACGAGCGAAATATAGATTTCGCTATGAGATACTTCAGTATCCAACGTCAAAATTCACGACAACAAGAATAGAATAGAATATTTTTATTTCTTATTTTATTTTAAGGGAGAGATACATTTAAATATTCGGAGACACTCCGTGTAAAGAGCTTGGGCCGAATGAAAGAGAAAAAAGGGTTAGAAAACTTCGTTAGTTCAAACTTCGATCGGGGCCGAAACTTCGGAGGTGTATAATCAAATTAGACCTGCAGGTTACAAAAACCAGGATAACCACAAAGAAGGGACCATATATTTCTACTCATTTTGTAAATATTGAGCATCTAGTCGAGTCGCATCTACAAGAAAAGAGCCTTTATTTCAAGCGACTTGCCTCATACAAACATGTCTCAATAAAGGTTATTAACCATAATGAAAGCAGTTTCGTTGAAAGTATAAGTACGCCTAGATACGTCTCCCGTGAGTAATTTACTGAACATTTACTTGTAATTAATACCCAATCACTAATTTAACAAAACACACAAGAACATTGTAACTTGGTGTATTATAAATCATCGGATGCTTCGTATTTCGAGTTTCAATTTTGAATGACACACAAATATATGAGAATGTACACATAACATCAAAATTAAATAAATAACACTGGATTATTTACCTATAAAAAAATTGTATTGTCCATCGATATGTCTCTTATAACGTTAGTATTGTCCTATTTTATTTCAATGTATAACACGCTGCTTTTCTAGATAATTATCCTAGATAACCAATATACTAGATCTAAGAAACTTCATAAATATCATCGTTGGGATTGATACAGAGAATTTTTAAACGTTCCTTATTTACAGAAACCGCAGTGGTCCACCTGAAGGGAACTGATCACCACCGCCCATGGATATCTGTAATAATAAGGAGAATGTGGGTGCGCCTCCGGCCTGCAGAATCATGCCACAGCTCAGATGTAAAAAACTAAGACAGATATACGTTTTTCTCTTTTTATTTACCTTCTATTTTGATAGCGAACTCGCTTTGAGTCTTTACTAAACCCTTCTCTAAGATAAATGACTTTTTCGTCAAAACATCTTTAAACATAAAATCCTTTAGCTAAAAAGCCAATTACGAAACCAATTATCTTTTTCAGTTTAAATATCAAACTTCTGTCTATACGCAGTCAACTGGTAAAGATTAATCGTTCAAAGAAACGTTTTAGCTAAAAACGAATTCCAGCGTACCTTTTACAACATTTTTCGTAAAATATAAAATAGGGAGTGAAAGAAAATAACATTTATGAATGTTGTAAAGAAGCAGACAGATCGTTTGAAGTGGTACCTGCAACGTTATTCGGGTTGTAGGAGTTCTTAAAGAAACAGTACAAGCCAATCTTCAGTCCAGTCATTTATTAATAAACATGAATAAAACAAAGTACTGAAACAATAAATAGAACCTATAAAACGAAATACTAAAAAAGTAAACAGTATGTATGTTATATTTAAACTACTCTAATAAGGTGTTTTTTATACATATGTATTTGATTCAATTTGTATATCCATAATGATTTCATACTCTCTGAACTCCTATTTCAGTTCTACTTTTTAATTATCACAAGGAAAATATTGTGAAAAGAACGCACCCGAGAATAAAAAATGATGCAAGAAGTCTGTATCTTGTAGCGGTACACTATCGTAAATCAAACTGAACCGCTGCGCAGGATTTTTATACAAATTTCTGTCGACCCTTTGAAAGTAGACATATAAATTACAATCGTGAGTATCATAGTTAAAAAGGAATTAGTCAAAATGGAGTCAAAATATTACGCGTCTGAAATAGTTTATACTTCAACTTATATGTCCGCGTAAGCTCCACGATACGGTTCTTATAACCGTAAAATCGACAGAACCTCTAGTAAGTAGCAATAGTAGCGATAGTACGTTATTCCAATGATCGGAAAATCTATCACTTCTGTCAGAAGACGACACGATGAGCATTTTTGTTACATTTTCGCCTTTGACGCAATAAAATTTGCTACTATTACACTTAATTATGACTTATAACGGCGGTCGTCGAACCCACTACTTGATTGAGCGAGTCTGGCTGAATGCCAGATTGGCTCACATAAGTCCACTCTATAAGTAGTTTCGAAACAAAACGCAATCCAACACATAGTCCATTTGTTTCGATATTGCTGTTTCGCTATGATGAATGTAATGGGCTGGAATGACTGAACGACTTCAAATCTGAATGAATGATAATGTTTGGTGTTTCGCAACGTAAACATGTTTCGACATGGTCTCAGTTCCTTCATATAGACACATTCTTCATAGCAACAACGTTACCCAGTCACAGCTTAGGGCTCATGCATACCAGAGCGTAATGTCGGTCAACCGACTGTGAGCGATATGTGCACATAAAAGTCGAACTTTAGTCACGTTCACATCAAGCGGATAATACGCTGCGGCGTACCACTCCGCCGCTGTGCCCAGCGTCGGCTGCCTGATATCTGCTGGATAGCAGCCTGATAGTTGGAAAGGTTCTCTAAAACGATGTTAGAAACAAATAAAATGTATTCCTTATTGTTTAATGATGGTTGCTATTTATGAATATTTGAAAGAAGATAATAAAATAAGGTAGATGATTAGCCAACATAATTTACGTTGCCACGCCGTTCACTCGCTCGGTCGCACGGCTGAGTAATCAGTCCGGTGATTACGCACGGCGTAATGGCGGATTGTCCGCTTGCTGTGGCTGAAAACGCAATTTTATATGTAATCTTATACAACGGCGTAACGCCCGCTCAGAGTCAGCCGGCTAACATTGGGCCTGGTATGCACGCGCCCTTATACATTAACGGCTAGTTCACTCCGCCACGTAGCAGCGATAATGACTACTACACGTGAAACGTCGGCGCGGCCACAACATATTCTACTTAATTAATGATATATTTATTATACTTTATTGTACACACAAATGATAAAAATAGTTAAAAAATAAAATACGTACAAAAGGCATGCTTCTCTCCTTAGGAGATTTCTACCAGCAAACCTGGGAGAATGATAGGTGAGCAATGAATGAAGTACATACTATTATTGATACATTACCACCGATCTAACGATATTTTTAATTATTTTTTGCTAAACAGTTACTTAAGTAAAAACTCCGTGATACACACCAGGGTCTAAACTCACGACCTCACGAATGAGAGTGGAGAATAGATACCGTAGACTGTCACCGTTCTTCTTACTTAACTTATCTTTTCCAGTTTCAGCTATTGTACAATACACTACAAAGACACTTTTAGTAACACTACGGAACTTTTAATATAAAGTTTTTATTAGAAACTTAACACTACCTAATAAAGTTCCTAAAGCGCGTCTGCTTGCATTTTTAAAAAAATAACCTGAAAACTAGTCAATCGATGTTGTTGTTGTTTCATTGTTATATAGGATGTTTATTGTGCAATGTTAAAATCTAAAGGTAAATTGAAATGTATTTTAAGATTTTACGGTTAATCAGTTCAATAATTTGTAAAATATGTCATCATCAGTCTAAAATGACAAACGTTGACACGCGACCGAATGCTCTGCCTTCCTTTGTAGATAGGACAGGATGCGATGGAGTGGGCTCTGACACATCTCTATTACTATCGAAACATATGGATACGTACATTAGGGGACAAGGATAAAGTGGGAAATGCAGTAAAGGTTACAGTAGTCTTTTGCGGGTAACTTGACTGGTCGTGTGCGCCCAGTGACTGTGAGATTGCAGCGTACACCGTCACGCTCATTAAATACATAATTAACATATAGGTATGTATACAAGAGATAGTATATACCTAAACAGAAAATAATTTATACCTAAAAGGAATAGTAGTGTCAAAGTTTCACAACAGAAAATTTGTGTAGCAAGGTTAATTACAGCCACTATATTAGCCATATTAATAAGTGGTAACCATTCGGCACGTATTAATGGCCCTATCAACATCGTTCCCTACATACCAGAACGACATATGTCATAGACGTGATCGCAATAAAACTGCGTAGGTACATTTTAGATTACAACATGATCTGCTGACTGTTATTTAATCGTGCTTGATCTTATTCACAAAATATTTAATAATCTAAATAATGATACTCATATAAATAAGGCATATAATTAAATGTAATTACAATCCCCAATTACATTGCAATTAATTATCCCTTAGCTGTTATCCCTTAGTCGCCTTTTATGACACCCACGGGAAGAGATGGGATGGATCTTTCTATAGCTGGCCGACAGGCGACACCATGCGGTCGGTTAAATACAAAACAAAATAAATTGATATTTTTACAAAAAGTACTACATAACATTATATATCCATTTACTTTGATCCTTGAGCCAGAGTTCATAGCTGCATCCTTCGGAAATTAATCGGTTACAGCTTGCATATGTAACAATACCAACAGATTTATAATATCAACTTAATAATTATAAACATTAATAAATACTAAATATACTAAATATTATTAACTAAATAAGTTTATAATAATATAAACTTCTTCAACATTCTCGACTTGTAAAAAGTTCAAATCATAAAACAGAATAAATAATTGAGTTGGCTGTTTAATGTTAAAATATGATTCTAAGAACTGGAAGCAAAATTTTGCTGTTTTGCTGTTTCCTCTCTTAACGATATTTATTCCTATTTTATTCATGATTAATGTATTTTTTTTTATGGACGAATGCGGCAGACGAGCATACAGTCCACCTGATGGTAAGTGGATACTGTCGCCCATAGACATCTGCGATACATGCCAACATTAGTCCAAAATGACAAACGTTGGCACGCCTCCGGATATAGAATACCTTTGGAGATATAGGAATGGATTTGGAAAAAGGGTTAGGAAAATGAGGAGGGATAGGATGGGAATGGGCTCTAGCACATCTCACTCACTACCAAAACATAAGGTAAAATTACATTAGGACGTACATTAGGAAAATAAGGTAAAATGGGAAATGCAGTACATTTCAAGGTAGTCTTCTGTGAGAGAGGGGTAACGTGGCCAGTCGAGCGGGCCCAGCAGCTATCGGATTGCAGCGTGCACTCCCTCAATGCTCTATTTTAATTATGTGGATTCTGCTTAGCATTTAATAATTCTGCAAGATATACCAGGGCTACAGAGAAAGTTTTGCGACAAAAAGTTTTTAATCGCAAGTTTTTCTATTTAATTGGCTACCTGATATCCGTACCTTTACGAAACCAACGCAGCATTAACGCAGAATGGTACGTAGCCACATGCTTGCCAAACTTTTTTACTGCAGTGAGTAACAACCGTCCCCACAGAGGTCTCTGTGGACTGCTGCTGCACCACGATAACGCGCTCGCTCACTCAGCCGTTAAAACAAGAAACTTTTTAGACAGTACCCCGGTTAAAGTTTTAAGCCATCCTCCTTACAGTCCCGACTTGGTACCTTGCTACATTTTTTTTTTTCAAAATGAAATCCCGACTAGAAGGGCTAACAGTTTTTGGCGCCAAAAGACGCGCTGACGTCCTTTGAAGATGCTGTGAAAGCGGTACCTTAGGAAGAGTGGAGAAAATGTATTCATGAAACTTTGAACATATGGAAATAGAGAATACTTTGAAGAAATGTTATAAGAAAATTGGAACACGTATAGCATTTCATTTCTTTTTCGCAAAATTTTCTGTTCCTCACGTACCTATAGTATATGTAGAAATATGTATGAATAATAAAATAATAACAGGAACATATAGGTCGTAGCAGAATGTTTAATAATGAAATATTGTTTCAATTTTACGTTCTATAAAGCAAGGTTATGAATAAGCGTTTATGAATGAAGAAATATATCTGTCTCTTTCGCTCGTAACCGGAGAATGTACAGTCGAAAACGTTATTCGAATATGAGAGATGGCGACAATCATAGTGGCCAATTGAGTGTCCGAACGAATACAAAATCATTTGCAGCTCATTAACTAGTTATTCAATAGTTGGCTGAATGGCTCCAATCGCAAATACAACGGGGTAAGACTAACCCTCTTTATTTAATTATAGTTAAAACAACAAATAAATATGGACTTAAAATTCACTATGATAAGTCTTTTAGTACAAAATCAAAATCACAAGTTCACAAGTTCAAAACCAGTTAGCGAGCTATAGAAAGAGCTGATTTCGAAGTGTTTATATCTGAATAAAATCCGAAGCAAAGAAACCGTCGAAGAATTAAAGTTACCGACATAGCTCGACAGATATGAGAGACATGCCTCTCGACTGCTGGATAAAGATTTCTCCCAAGCCTTAACACTTGATCTTCCGCTTTTGTTCGTGTCGTCGCATCGGTCTACCTGGCCGAAGAGTATCCCATACCGCGCTAGCTTTGTTACTGAGAAGCGCAGTGTAGCGCGAACAAATTCATCGTCATAGTTCACAGCAAGCTGAAGTAGCAGTGGATAGGCCATCTCTGTCGCAGCACCGATAAACGATAGGTTTCCTTGCTTTATTTCTTTCTTCCTTTCTTTCTTTCTTAATGGGAAAAGTAGCGTTGAACTAAAAATAAGATAGGTCGCTGATTAAGATTTAAGAAGCTGCCGGTAGTAGTTGGTTAAGAAGGAAGGAAAAACGTGTGTCATCGTGGAAATTGGAACAGACCTTTATCGAGTAGTGGACAAAAGCAGATAGTGTTTTAATATGTTAGTATGTTAAGGTATATGAAATTACTATTAAAGAGTAATTTTGTACACGCACCGAAATACTTTTGTCGCCAATTGTACCTACACCAGTGAAGCTTATTATATTTTATCTCAGGCGTGCAGTATTTTAGGGTAAGCAAGGCTTTAGCTGACTCACGTGGTAGCTCTGAGCTAACTTAGTTCAGATAAGGGTTTCTTTTACATTTCACTAGCATGTGGCCGCAGCTTTGCCCGGTTTGAAATATTTTTGTCTTATATATTCCAAAACTAGCGATGCCAACAACTTCATTCACGTGAACTTGTGATTCCCGTGGGAACTTCATAATTAATCTGAATAAGAAGTACCCTACATCTTAACCCAGCATCTTTAAATTATAACTGTGCCAAGTTTCATAAAAAATTGTGCAACAGTTTTTGCGTGATACACGTTCAAACAAGAGAGAGAGAGAGACAAAAATTCCAAAAAAATGTTTTTTGGACTCACATGTACTTTACACTGCAATGACTTTTCTTTTAACATTTCATGTACCTACAGGCAGGGCTCTGTTACGATTTTATAATATGTATTTATTCCACAAATACTATGCCCTTTATGTACAAAAAACTGTATTAAAATCTGCGAAACGGGACTATGCATTCGTTTTGTTGTTCTATCAAACTTTAACTTGTACGATTAAAAGTACTAAACCACAATTATTCTATGAAGATTCAACTTTTGCTTCAAATCAAATAAAATTCGTTCATTTGTGAACGTATTAATTCTGTTATAAGGCGTACAAATATATCAGTTATATCACATAAGTATGATGTTTCAATGTTTGAGTACAATCATTAAAATACAACTTCGTAATTTGATCCTAATGTTTTATCCATCAAATTAATACATTATAAAGTCAAATATACATTTACATAAATTAATATATTACATAATGATGTCATCAAATACAATAATGATTAGTATATTGGTATAAGCCAATCTCTTTGTCAATTCAATCTACATAATACATCTCAAATTACAAAATTATATATTACTAGGCAGTGCTGTATAAATTATATTTTACTAGTCAGTGCTGTATAAAACGTTGTTGTCAATAACTAAGTACTATATATAATATAAATTGTCTTTTAGATAATATTTTATTGAATAATATGTTTTGTCAAATAATAGTTTCTTTAATTTACTTTTCCATATGTTGGGAGATTGCTGTCACGTGTCGATTTTCCATATGTTGGGAGATTGCTGTCACGTGTCGATTTTCCATATGTTGGGAGATTGCTGTCACGTGTCGATTTTCCATATGTTGGGAAATTGATGTCACGTGTCGATTTTCCATATGTTGGGAAATTGCTGTCACGTGTCGATTTTCCACATGTTGGGAAATTGCTGTCACGTGTCGATTTTACATATGTTGGGAGATTGCTGTCACGTGTCGATTTTCCATATGTTGGGAAGATTGCTGTCACGTGTCGATTTTCCATATGTTGGGAAGATTGCTGTCACGTGTCGATTTTACATATGTTCTGAACATTGCTGTCACGTGTCGATTTTACATATGTTCTGAACATTGCTGTCACGTGTCGATTTTACATATGTTGGGAGATTGCTGTCACGTGTCGATTTTACATATGTTGGGAAGATTGCTGTCACGTGTCGATTTTCCATATGTTGGGAAGATTGCTGTCACGTGTCGATTTTCCATATGTTGGGAAGATTGCTGTCACGTGTCGATTTTACATATGTTCTGAACATTGCTGTCACGTGTCGATTTTACATATGTTCTGAACATTGCTGTCACGTGTCGATTTTACATATGTTGGGAGATTGCTGTCACGTGTCGATTTTACATATGTTGGGAAGATTGCTGTCACGTGTCGATTTTACATATGTTCTGAACATTGCTGTCACGTGTCGATTTTACATATGTTGGGAGATTGCTGTCACGTGTCGATTTTACATATGTTCTGAAGATTGCTGTCACGTGTCGATTTTACATATGTTCTGAAGATTGCTGTCACGTGTCGATTTTCCATATGTTGGGAAATTGCTGTCACGTGTCGATTTTACATATGTTCTGAAGATTGCTGTCACGTGTCGATTTTACATATGTTCTGAACATTGCTGTCACGTGTCGATTTTACATATGTTGGGAGATTGCTGTCACGTGTCGATTTTCCATATGTTGGGAAATTGCTGTCACGTGTCGATTTTACATATGTTCTGAAGATTGCTGTCACGTGTCGATTTTACATATGTTGGGAAGATTGCTGTCACGTGTCGATTTTACATATGTTCTGAAGATTGCTGTCACGTGTCGATTTTACATATGTTGGGAAATTTCTGTCACGTGTCGATTTTACATATGTTGGGAAGATTGCTGTCACGTGTCGATTTTACATATGTTCTGAACATTGCTGTCACGTGTCGATTTTACATATGTTGGGAAGATTGCTGTCACGTGTCGATTTTACATATGTTCTGAACATTGCTGTCACGTGTCGATTTTACATATGTTGGGAAGATTGCTGTCACGTGTCGATTTTACATATGTTCTGAAGATTACTGTCACGTGTCGATTTTACATATGTTGGGAAGATTGCTGTCACGTGTCGATTTTACATATGTTCTGAAGATTGCTGTCACGTGTCGATTTTACATATGTTGGGAAGATTGCTGTCACGTGTCGATTTTACATATGTTCTGAAGATTGCTGTCACGTGTCGATTTTACATATGTTGGGAAATTTCTGTCACGTGTCGATTTTACATATGTTGGGAAGATTGCTGTCACGTGTCGATTTTACATATGTTCTGAACATTGCTGTCACGTGTCGATTTTACATATGTTGGGAAGATTGCTGTCACGTGTCGATTTTACATATGTTCTGAACATTGCTGTCACGTGTCGATTTTACATATGTTGGGAAGATTGCTGTCACGTGTCGATTTTACATATGTTCTGAAGATTACTGTCACGTGTCGATTTTACATATGTTGGGAAGATTGCTGTCACGTGTCGATTTTACATATGTTCTGAAGATTGCTGTCACGTGTCGATTTTACATATGTTGGGAAGATTGCTGTCACGTGTCGATTTTACATATGTTCTGAAGATTGCTGTCACGTGTCGATTTTACATATGTTCTGAAGATTGCTGTCACGTGTCGATTTTACATATGTTGGGAAATTTCTGTCACGTGTCGATTTTACATATGTTCTGAAGATTGCTGTCACGTGTCGATTTTCCATATGTTGGGAGATTGCTGTCACGTGTCGATTTTCCATATGTTGGGAAGATTGCTGTCACGTGTCGATTTTCTATATGTTGGGAGATTGCTGTCACGTGTCGATTTTCTATATGTTGGGAGATTGCTGTCACGTGTCGATTTTCCATATGTTGGGAGATTGCTGTCACGTGTCGATTTTCCATATGTTGGGAGATTGCTGTCACGTGTCGATTTTCCATATGTTCTGAAGATTGCTGTCACGTGTCGATTTTACATATGTTCTGAAGATTGCTGTCACGTGTCGATTTTACATATGTTGGGAAGATTGCTGTCACGTGTCGATTTTACATATGTTCTGAAGATTGCTGTCACGTGTCGATTTTACATATGTTGGGAAGATTGCTCTCACGTGTCGATTTTACATATGTTGGGAAGATTGCTGTCACGTGTCGATTTTACATATGTTCTGAACATTGCTGTCACGTGTCGATTTTACATATGTTGGGAAGATTGCTGTCACGTGTCGATTTTACATATGTTCTGAAGATTGCTGTCACGTGTCGATTTTACATATGTTGGGAAGATTGCTGTCACGTGTCGATTTTCCATATGTTGGGAAGATTGCTGTCACGTGTCGATTTTACATATGTTCTGAACATTGCTGTCACGTGTCGATTTTACATATGTTGGGAAGATTGCTGTCACGTGTCGATTTTACATATGTTCTGAAGATTGCTGTCACGTGTCGATTTTACATATGTTGGGAAGATTGCTGTCACGTGTCGATTTTCCATATGTTCTGAAGATTGCTGTCACGTGTCGATTTTACATATGTTGGGAAGTTTGCTGTCACGTGTCGATTTTACATATGTTGGGAGATTGCTGTCACGTGTCGATTTTCCATATGTTGGGAAGTTTGCTGTCACGTGTCGATTTTACATATGTTGGGAGATTGCTGTCACGTGTCGATTTTCTATATGTTGGGAGATTGCTGTCACGTGTCGATTTTCCATATGTTGGGAAGTTTGCTGTCACGTGTCGATTTTACATATGTTGGGAGATTGCTGTCACGTGTCGATTTTCCATATGTTGGGAGATTGCTGTCACGTGTCGATTTTCCATATGTTGGGAGATTGCTGTCACGTGTCGATTTTCCATATGTTGGGAGATTGCTGTCACGTGTCGATTTTCCATATGTTGGGAAGATTGCTGTCACGTGTCGATTTTCCATATGTTGGGAGATTGCTGTCACGTGTCGATTTTCCATATGTTGGGAGATTGCTGTCACGTGTCGATTTTCCATATGTTGGGAAGATTGCTGTCACGTGTCGATTTTCCATATGTTGGGAGATTGCTGTCACGTGTCGATTTTCCATATGTTGGGAGATTGCTGTCACGTGTCGATTTTACATATGTTCTGAAGATTGCTGTCACGTGTCGATTTTACATTTGTTGGGAAGATTGCTGTCACGTGTCGATTTTACATATGTTGGGAAGATTGCTGTCACGTGTCGATTTTCCATATGTTGGGAGATTGCTGTCACGTGTCGATTTTCCATATGTTGGGAGATTGCTGTCACGTGTCGATTTTCTATATGTTGGGAAGATTGCTGTCACGTGTCGATTTTCTATATGTTGGGAGATTGCTGTCACGTGTCGATTTTACATATGTTGGGAAGTTTGCTGTCACGTGTCGATTTTACATATGTTGGGAGATTGCTGTCACGTGTCGATTTTACATATGTTCTGAAGATTGCTGTCACGTGTCGATTTTACATATGTTGGGAGATTGCTGTCACGTGTCGATTTTCCATATGTTGGGAAATTGCTGTCACGTGTCGATTTTACATATGTTCTGAAGATTGCTGTCACGTGTCGATTTTACATATGTTCTGAACATTGCTGTCACGTGTCGATTTTACATATGTTGGGAGATTGCTGTCACGTGTCGATTTTCCATATGTTGGGAAATTGCTGTCACGTGTCGATTTTACATATGTTCTGAAGATTGCTGTCACGTGTCGATTTTACATATGTTGGGAAGATTGCTGTCACGTGTCGATTTTACATATCTTCTGAAGATTGCTGTCACGTGTCGATTTTACATATGTTGGGAAATTTCTGTCACGTGTCGATTTTACATATGTTGGGAAGATTGCTGTCACGTGTCGATTTTACATATGTTCTGAACATTGCTGTCACGTGTCGATTTTACATATGTTGGGAAGATTGCTGTCACGTGTCGATTTTACATATGTTCTGAAGATTGCTGTCACGTGTCGATTTTACATATGTTGGGAGATTGCTGTCACGTGTCGATTTTCTATATGTTGGGAGATTGCTGTCACGTGTCGATTTTACATATGTTGGGAAGTTTGCTGTCACGTGTCGATTTTACATATGTTGGGAAGATTGCTGTCACGTGTCGATTTTCCATATGTTGGGAGATTGCTGTCACGTGTCGATTTTCCATATGTTGGGAGATTGCTGTCACGTGTCGATTTTCCATATGTTGGGAAGATTGCTGTCACGTGTCGATTTTCTATATGTTGGGAGATTGCTGTCACGTGTCGATTTTACATATGTTGGGAGATTGCTGTCACGTGTCGATTTTCCATATGTTGGGAAGTTTGCTGTCACGTGTCGATTTTACATATGTTGGGAGATTGCTGTCACGTGTCGATTTTCCATATGTTGGGAGATTGCTGTCACGTGTCGATTTTCCATATGTTGGGAAGATTGCTGTCACGTGTCGATTTTCCATATGTTGGGAGATTGCTGTCACGTGTCGATTTTCTATATGTTGGGAGATTGCTGTCACGTGTCTATTTTCCATATGTTGGGAGATTGCTGTCACGTGTCGATTTTCCATATGTTGGGAGATTGCTGTCACGTGTCGATTTTCTATATGTTGGGAGATTGCTGTCACGTGTCGATTTTCCATATGTTCTGAAGATTGCTATCACGTGTCGATTTTACATATGTTGGGAAGATTGCTGTCACGTGTCGATTTTACATATGTTCTGAAGATTGCTGTCACGTGTCGATTTTACATATGTTGGGAAGATTGCTGTCACGTGTCGATTTTACATATGTTCTGAAGATTGCTGTCACGTGTCGATTTTACATATGTTGGGAAGATTGCTGTCACGTGTCGATTTTACATATGTTCTGAAGATTGCTGTCACGTGTCGATTTTCTATATGTTGGGAGATTGCTGTCACGTGTCTATTTTCCATATGTTGGGAGATTGCTGTCACGTGTCGATTTTCCATATGTTGGGAGATTGCTGTCACGTGTCGATTTTCTATATGTTGGGAGATTGCTGTCACGTGTCGATTTTCCATATGTTCTGAAGATTGCTATCACGTGTCGATTTTACATATGTTGGGAAGATTGCTGTCACGTGTCGATTTTACATATGTTCTGAAGATTGCTGTCACGTGTCGATTTTACATATGTTGGGAAGATTGCTGTCACGTGTCGATTTTACATATGTTCTGAAGATTGCTGTCACGTGTCGATTTTACATATGTTGGGAAGATTGCTGTCACGTGTCGATTTTACATATGTTCTGAAGATTGCTGTCACGTGTCGATTTTACATATGTTGGGAGATTGCTGTCACGTGTCGATTTTCCATATGTTCTGAAGATTGCTGTCACGTGTCGATTTTACATATGTTCTGAAGATTGCTGTCACGTGTCGATTTTACATATGTTGGGAAGATTGTTGTCACGTGTCGATTTTACATATGTTCTGAAGATTGCTGTCACGTGTCGATTTTACATATGTTGGGAAGATTGCTGTCACGTGTCGATTTTACATATGTTGGGAAGATTGCTGTCACGTGTCGATTTTCCATATGTTCTGAAGATTGCTGTCACGTGTCGATTTTACATATGTTCTGAAGATTGCTGTCACGTGTCGATTTTCCATATGTTGGGAGATTGCTGTCACGTGTCGATTTTCCATATGTTCTGAAGATTGCTGTCACGTGTCGATTTTACATATGTTCTGAAGATTGCTGTCACGTGTCGATTTTACATATGTTGGGAAGATTGCTGTCACGTGTCGATTTTACATATGTTGGGAAGATTGCTGTCACGTGTCGATTTTCCATATGTTCTGAAGATTGCTGTCACGTGTCGATTTTACATATGTTCTGAAGATTGCTGTCACGTGTCGATTTTACATATGTTGGGAAGATTGCTGTCACGTGTCGATTTTACATATGTTCTGAAGATTGCTGTCACGTGTCGATTTTACATATGTTGGGAAGATTGCTGTCACGTGTCGATTTTACATATGTTGGGAAGATTGCTGTCACGTGTCGATTTTACATATGTTGGGAGATTGCTGTCACGTGTCGATTTTACATATGTTGGGAGATTGCTGTCACGTGTCGATTTTACATATGTTCTGAAGATTGCTGTCACGTGTCGATTTTACATATGTTCTGAAGATTGCTGTCACGTGTCGATTTTACATATGTTGGGAAGATTGCTGTCACGTGTCGATTTTACATATGTTCTGAAGATTGCTGTCACGTGTCGATTTTACATATGTTGGGAAGATTGCTGTCACGTGTCGATTTTACATATGTTCTGAAGATTGCTGTCACGTGTCGATTTTACATATGTTGGGAAGATTGCTGTCACGTGTCGATTTTACATATGTTGGGAAGATTGCTGTCACGTGTCGATTTTACATATGTTGGGAGATTGCTGTCACGTGTCGATTTTACATATGTTGGGAGATTGCTGTCACGTGTCGATTTTACATATGTTCTGAAGATTGCTGTCACGTGTCGATTTTACATATGTTCTGAAGATTGCTGTCACGTGTCGATTTTACATATGTTGGGAAGATTGCTGTCACGTGTCGATTTTACATATGTTCTGAAGATTGCTGTCACGTGTCGATTTTACATATGTTGGGAAGATTGCTGTCACGTGTCGATTTTACATATGTTCTGAAGATTGCTGTCACGTGTCGATTTTACATATGTTGGGAGATTGCTGTCACGTGTTGATTTTAATTGTTTATTGTATATTTTAGGCGCCATAGAAAATATACTATTTTTAGAAATAGCAGTTGGACAAGATGGTGCGCTAAACACATTCTTAAGTGGCATAACATTTCTTACTTTCGCACCTAAAAGTACGAGTAGGTAAATGAAGTTTATTTTTGACAGATTGGAAAATGTCAGGATCAATATCAGTACTGAAAATGACTGAAAATTTAAATACAAAAGATGTCAACCAAAAACCCGCCGTCTACTGACGGACAGAACTGTCTTAGTAATGACTTCGCTCGACATATTATGCTTATATACATATATACTTAGACCAACAAAGAGGCGACCAGAGCGAACTGAGCGAGTAAAAATAGATTTGAAACAAGTTCGTTTTGGTGTCATAACAAATCGAAGGTCAAACCTATTTTACTAGTTTCCACTCCGTTTATTGAAACTATTTCTCGCCCATTTTCTGCATGACTGCATGACACATTGGTCCCTTTTTGCAATTGTAAAATGTTTATAGAGTAAGTATAACATTATCAATAAAGTTAGTATTGTACTCGACACTGTATTTTAATCATCTTTCTCTAGCGACCTTATACAATCATAAAAGGGTTTAGGTCACAATCCACTAACGGACCGAGAGTGGATTGATGAATAGCGTTGATTAGTATGTAGTAGTTAAATGGTATATTCTACTTATTTACTTATATGATATGCACGCCACTGGGTGCCACATGATCATATGTAACATATTAATTATTAAGATAAATTGTAATAATGAGGCCGTTCACGCACGATGTAATCCTGCAAATCATAAACAACGACAGCGATTTGATTAAACCGCAAACGTTTAGGCTATAAAATACACACATACAAAGTTGCCAACAATATTCTATAATAATTCTCATACTTTGTTGACGTATGTTAATGTCTATATATATATATATATATATATATATATATATCTACTACAATAATTATATATACTAGAGTATTTAGTAGGCGTTATATGCTGTTCATTTGTGCTATTTGACAATACTCCTGTTCCATTTATCTCTTATTGTTTTTTGTTGTGGAAAGTAAGTTGTCGCATTTTTCAGTTGCGACTGCATCACATGGGCTCAGTTCAAAACCATTTTAAGATTTTGTAACAATACTCTTTCGAGTATTGTCGTTTACCGAACTTCTTACTACTAAATCCCTAAGAACTGGCCGCTAAGGAAAACCTAAATTGAAATTTGCCCCAAACTTCGATTGCTTTTTTATTCATTCTGTCTAATTTTACATCCGTAAAGTGCCTATTACAATTCTCTAGCGCCTTCTCGATCTGTATGTTTGTGAATATCTCATAAAACGTCTGTCATTGCGCATGTTACTGAAGTTCTGCTTTAAAAGAATAATATCATCTTTATTTCAAGTAAGACTCATATGCCAAAATTAAAAATTAAATTACAAATATTGTAACAACAATGTATACATAATTTTTATTTTCTACACACATATATTCTAGGATATTTTGCCAAGCATAACCCCCTCACCCAATGCTGCAGGATGGGAGAATCATACTTGGCAGACAAGGCTGGCAGGATACTGTTGGCACTGCACTGCGACCTGTGCAACAGGAAGGCTACTTTCTTGCGTCTGATCGCTTGAAATTCATCAGTTCTCGCTTCGTCAAACATCCCTGACGATCTACAGTAGCGAGGCAACCCCAACAGCATGCTAAAAGCGTTGATGGATTGGACATGCAGGGCGCTGTAAGCCCTCTGAGTAGAGCGAATCCACAGGCTGCTCACGTACAGAAATTGGCAGTATGCCTTGAAGAGGGCTGGGTACCTTTACTTCTCTTGTACAGCTTGTGAACCTGCGGACCAAATTACTCCTAACAACACCCTGCGTTCACTTTCAATATCAATACAATACATTACAATATGTATAACAATACATTTTAAAAAAAACCCTTATTAGGGTAAGTAGTTTTTAATGGTCTCTTTTTACACACGCCATTTACTTTTATAAAATAAGTTTCTTTAGGGACTTTCATTTGTTTTTCTCAATACTTTTACTGATAAATAAATTACTGGAGTGAAGAATGGGTGTTATTTATTTTCTTGGATCTCCCACCAACTGAGCTAACGTAGCATTTTCAATCATTTTATTGTGTCAGTAAGCTATACTTACATTGCCGTCTATCGACGACTTTGATCCGAGGGTCCAAAGTCCGAAACTGTGTATTTTTCCAAAAAACTACATAAATTTACATGTCAGTTAACTCAGAGTTATAAGTAGAATCCATGGTATAAGGCTTCGAAAAAGGCTCGCATACATGTATAATCGGAGGATACATGTAAATATCAACGGATATTGTGGGTATTAGCGGTGTCTGCGACTTCATTTACGTGAACTTGTGATTACCGTGCGAAATCTGTAATGGATCTAGATGTATGTCAAGTTTCATTAGAATCCGTCGGACACAAACAGACAAAAATTCCATATATTGTTGTTTTAAGCTGTGTATCACTCATACTCTAATCTTCAACAACTTTTTAAAAAAAAAATTGTATGAACACAGCTGTTACGATTATATTATATGCATAGATTTAATAAAAAAATCAACGATAATTTCTTATCTTTGAAGGAATGATTCCAATCAAAGAGCGCAAAGTAAACAGAAAAACAAGTTTTATTTCATTACTTTGTAATATTTTACTTGGACTATTATTGGATTATTTTTCAAATTATATTTTATTGAGCGAACGCTGCACCCACGGAATTATAAAAAAATCGCATATGTTAAGATAAACTTTTTGAACCAATGTTACAAATGTTTAATTTAGTTTATTTCATATTTTTTATCTATACATATAAAGAGAAATATCCTGAGTGATTAGTTTGTTAGTTACATAAATAAATTAGGTAACGAGTGAAAAAAAAAAAAGCTTTCGTTAATATTTTTGTTTCTATAATACCTACTCCATTTGATCACTGAAATACTTTTATTGAAAATTTATATACCTTTCATATCAAACGTGAATATTGGTTAAGTAGTTCTCGAGATATTTAAAAATAAAGAACAGCATCCGCGGCCATATTGATGACGTCATAACTCCACTCCACATTCTAGAAGAGTGACATCCATTTTTTCCGAACTTAGGAGATCATGTTCTAAAAGATTTTGCTAGGTATTGCTATAACCCGACTGGCGCTCGACTGGCCACATTACCCCTCTCTCACAGAAGACTATCTTGAAGTGTACTGCATTTCCCACTTTATCTTATTTCCCTAATGTATGTGCGTGTTTTGGTATTTGAATGAGATGTGCCAGAGCCCATTCCCATCCTATCCCTTCCCATTTTCCTAACCCTTCATCCCAATCTATTCCTATATCTCCAACGGTGGGCAGCGCATCCGGGGTCGTGCCAACATTTGTCATTTTGGACTAATGTTGGCATGTATCGCGGATGTCTATGGGCCACAATATCCACTTACCATCAGGTGGACAGTATGCTCGTCTGCCGCCCTCGTCCATAAAAAAAACTTGAAACTTGCTAGGTATACTATTCTACAATAATTAAACGTGTTTTACTATTTTTCAAAATTGTGTCAATAAGTTAATACAGTGTTAATTTTTGTATAGAATCACTTCAATAGCTAATATCTCGGTATCAGATAACCAGCCAAGTTAATTCACATGCTTTTTTATATTATCTGCCTCGGAAGAGACGTAATATAATACAAATATATCACGTTTTGTGGCAAATACTAGGCGACAATTAAACATAATTAAATCAATGCGAGAGAAACCGAGAGCAGTAGCTAGTTTCAAATAAAATAAAACTCTTATCAAAGTTACATCAAACGCTATAATAACTGCATGATCCCCATAATTGTCGAATAGAAACTTTAAGGAAACTTTAAATCATTTCCCTCAACTCCGTTTATGGCTCTCGAACTTTTCAACTTTAAACTCGTCGGTACTTCTATTCCATTATCAGTTTAATAGACACTTTTGTAAGCAGAACTAGACGACTAATATTTTATTTTGTACATTTCTATTATGTTCTATTGCGCTGGACATACAATACTCGTAGAAATACAGTGGCAAGAAATAATTGTAGAGCCATTATCCTTTATTCTTTAGCCCTTTCAGTATCTAGTGCTGTACATGGGCCTCCTTAAGGTCTTAAAATGCCACGCTGGTCAAGCAAGTCAGCGAGTCCACTCTTTTAGAGCTGGTGCCGTTCCTCACGGCTTGTGGTAGCCATTTATCCTTCAGTCGCCTTTTACGTCACCCACGGGAAAAGATGAGGTGGTACTTATTCCATAGCCGGCCGACATCACATGGCACATTTTACCGTGTTATAATACGGTCATGTATAATACCTATATCTGTGGTGTTATATTGTTTAATTATATATTATGTTGAAGATGTTTGTTTAATACTGTCAATAAAGAATAGATAACAAACAAATTCCAGCAATCTAAATGTTAAGATTAAATGATTAAATAATTGCACATTTCGCGAATTGCACATTTGGCGCCTAAACGGTCAGGTTTAGTACTACTCGTAATAATCCGCAAATTTCGTAAGGCACTTTCTATTTGAATTGAAATAGTGAGGTAAACAGAAACATGTCGCTCGTAAAACCCTTAACATCCGAAGCTCTTAACTTATTAAATAACAGTGTCGATATTCAAGGCACATTTAGGGCGGGCGGCTTTCCAAGAAACTGAATAATTTATTTAACCCTAACGCCTGCTGTGTGACCAATTCAGACCGTAAAACACCGCAGAATTGTATATGAGTTCAAATTACAGTGTGTTCTTTGTGTTTAGACATGTATGTGTTTTTGGGTGTGTGTTTTTGCATACTGCAGGGCACAAGTCCGGCCTAGTAATCCATTAATACGAAGACAGATTGGTTGTCGAGCATGCTTTAGATTTTTTTAATTATCGAGTAATTAGCCAATCGAACTACGAATAAATACAAACACGTATGCACCTTATTATGCGACATATTCAATAAGCGGTGTCAACCGCAAATGTAACATTGTGAAACAATTTAATTCTGTCAGTTAGAGCAACGACTTTAAACCTTAAAATCACTTTAATAATCTGTGAATAAAAGCGTGAGCGTATGTCGTAACTACAACATCGTTGTAACTACATTTATTTTTTACTTCGTAGTTTGTAACCACGTGTGCTTACTTAATAATAATAACAGACCCAGAGATAGAAGTTGTAAATGGAATAAAATAAAAAAACCTTAACTGGAGTAGTCACGTAGATGAAGTATGCAAAAACTTCGAATTATACGACATTTTTTTTATATAATTAGAGAACGAGTACCATACAGAGTAATGCAACTACTATGCTATGATTAGATTAATCCTATAATATCCTATGGTCTTAGTAGCTACGGACGGACATTCAAAACTTACCTAGATAATATAATAACATACAATATACAAATTATATTTCTTAAAATAATAGTACCTAATTCAATTAAACGAAAACACAAAGACAATATAAAATAGTTCTTCAAGTACCGCTATATACTACCTATACCCGACCAAGTACTTTATCGACTACAGAGAATCATTTTTGTAAAGAATTATACGTACCTGTATCTCATATAACGACAACTCGACAATAAGTAATAATAAATTTGTCACAATAAGAAGTAACAAAATTTATGGAAATATAAATTAAAAAAAATATTTTATTGCAAAACTTTGAATCATTCTGTACAGCAAAAGAAAGAAGCTGGTACAGCTGTAACCAGTTTGAAGCATAGGTTCATTTGTCACTTTTGTTTGTTGTCTTGCGGGGTATATCAATCTCATAATAACTTTATAATACCCTCAAAACTGTTTCCTTGCACAAATAATTTATTTTACAAAATAATATATGTTAAACATAAACTACGGATTTTTTAAGGCGGCAAATGCACCTAAGGTGGAAGATGAAATAAATCACACGCAAACCCGGAAGGATTTATCTAATTTCATAATAAAAAAAAATCATAACATTCATAAATAAATAGTGTTGTTTCGTTTTATTTTTATTGAAATAAATATTCATTTATTGATCGTTTGATAATAAAGAGAAATTCGGTTCAAATCATCGTTATGCAAAAAAATCTAATCACTCATATTCCCATATCAATGTTCATACCATTTTCATGAAACGAGTACTATAAATAAATTATTCTAAAAATAATTATCTACAATACAATAAACAATTCTCTATAATCATAAGCACATCTTCAGTGACAGCATTTCCTTTTTTATTTTATGTCCTTAGATAGCAGTGTCGCGCAAATAGCACATTGTGCCAGTATAGAGTTTTCATAGTAATTAACAATTTTAAAGTCGATACATATCTCGTCAGTGTCCAGTTCAGTCTATTTAAGTAAGTTAGCTAGTCACTCAGTAAAGTGATAGTAGATTTACTGAGAACAGAAGAGTTGGGCTCTGGTTTGATTTGGTTATCACAAACATTACATGTAGAACTTCTCTTAATTTTTTTCCATCTTATCATCACGATGTTTTAACAAATAAATTATGAATTATTACGCAGAAAAAACATTTTAAGTTTAGTTCAGTTTTTTATATTTTTAGTTTAAAATTATTTTATATCGCGAACCCGTAGGCTGTGGAACGAACTGCCTCAAGAGTTCTTCCCATTAAACTACGACATGGGGTTCTTCAAGAGAGCTGTGAATAGAATTTTACAAGGTCGGCGGCGCGCCCGCATACCCCCTGGTGTTGCAGGTGTCCATGGGCGGCGGTAACACTTACCATCACGTGAGACCGCTTGCTCGTCCGCCCGCTTCTCTATAAAAAAAAAATAAACTATCATTATTAAACCACAAAACCTACATTACTAAATTTTTAAAAGAATTTCAAATTACCGTCATAAAGTCCAACCAGTCGATTCTAACTTCTATAACTATGTATAACTCTCTATAATTCAGTAGTGATATATGCCTGATTACATTACAAGGCCATGGGTGACAGGCAAGGCTTACGGTTGAGATAGGAAATGCCAATTTATAAGAATCCTACTTTACCCCGAGTGCCGTCGAAATGTCATCTTGGGTTAACGCAGGAAATCGCCTTTCAACTCTTGTGACATTTGCATACTTTTTCACTTCTGAAAGTATTGTGTACGACGTACCTATAAGTGTTGAAAGGAAATATGAAAAGTTTAATAGGAAAATTGTAACTCTAAAAATTCTTCCTTTATATCGAACTTTAAGATGAATATTTTGATTAAGCCTTTGCCTAACTTCTTCAGATTTTTAAAAGTAAGCTATATCTAGTAATAGGTAAGAATTCTTTAAACTCCACAAATTTGATTAGATTGTAGAACCTTTATAACTTTAGACAGGTTCACCACTTCAAAGATCTGCGAATGATATCACTTCTATATAATGCCTATGTCCGCAGCACATTGGAATGTATCTTAATCATCTGGAACCCGTATGAAAGTATATACTCGTATACTCTCATGTTGGACTGCAAAGATTGTTTCTCTGATGCATGTATAGGAAATTATACGGCTATTATCCGTATATCCATTATTACTTCGGTAGTTCGGTTTAGTACTTCGGTGTACCTTTTTTAATATTTATTTTTAATTAAATTTTTACGGGGCAAGTTGTCATTACCGTCGTTGTTGAATGGTGTGTCGCCTTTAGTCCCAAATCGGTATACAAGGCCTCCTCATACGTTTTATGCATGAAAGATGTATGGCCCTGAAACGCCACGCTGTCCAAGCGGATTGGCGAGTCCACTCTCTCAGAAGTGGTGTAGTTCCTCGGGGCTCGTGGCAGCCGCACACCACACACACGGCACATCGTTATTTTATGAAATTTGCTATACATTATATTAATCAAATGTTAGCGAGGCGTAATGATAATAATATAGATGTTTTCTTCTCAAATGAGCGAGATCTGTGCAGGTACTCGTATGCTGTGGAATTCTTAGCGAAATCTTTATGAATACTGTACGCATTGGTTTTTAGAAACTGTAAAGTACCTTCTGTTATGTTTAAAAAAATAAATAAACCTTAAATTGTTGAAGTTTATTTTCTACTTTTAATTAATTTATTTTCTTTAAAATATAAGACATATAAAACTCATATTATAATATCATTCGCTAGAAAGAAAAATCCGATTTCTATAATTGCTCAGGTTTATAAAACCTCAGATTTATTTTTGAGGGGGAGAGTGCACGCTGCAATCCAACAGCCGCTGGGCGCGCTCGACTTGCCACGTTACCCCTCTCTCACTTAAGACTACCTTGAAATATACTGCATTTCTCAAGTTATCTTATTTCCCTAATGTACGTACGTGTTTCGGTAGTGAGTGAGATGTGCCAGAGCCCATTCCCATCCTAACCCTCCCCATTTTCTCAACCCTTTCTCCAAATCCATTCCTATAGCTCCAAGCGTAGGCAGCGCATCCGGGGGCGTGCCAACGTTTGTCATTTTGGATTGATGTTGGCATGTTCGCAGATGTCCATGGGCGACAGTACCACTTACCATCAGGTGGACTGCATGCTCCTCTGCCGCTTTCGTACATAAAAAATTAAAACATACCTAAAGTGACCGAGGTAAGTGATCTAGGCGTCCAACTTGATAATAAACTACTTTTCAGTTAGCATATTTATAAAATTAACTAAAAAAATTAAACTAAATAAAATTAAAAAAAAGTTAACCATAATTCAGTAGAATTGACCCGTAAAAAGATTTCATTGACTGCATATTCCCATTATAATAATATAAATAATTAATAATAATGTAATAAAATCGGTTCAGTTTTAATTATAAAAAACTATTTTAATAAAATTCTTGCATTATCTGTTGCATCTCCCCACCAGGGCCGTCTTTACCAGGGGGTGCAAGGGGTGCGGTGCACCCCGGGCGCTCACCTTTTAAAGGTAATGAAAAAATATAACGCTATAGTAAACAATTACACAATAGGATATTTGACTGTCATAGGATACACAATAGGATATTTGACTGTCATAGGATACACAATAGGATATTTGACTGTCATAGGATACACAATAGGATGTTTGACTGTCTTAGGATACACTCCCGCACCCCGGCGCAGAATAGACTTAAGACGGCCCTGCTCCCCACCATCAAAATTTCCTTAGTCTAGCTGGTTTAGGAGCCCCAACTCAAACCTTAAAAACCTTAAATCCTTAAAAACGGCCCTGTGTGCATCCCATAAAAACAGACAAGCAGGGCTTACAATATTTGGACATCATTTAGTACAATTCGACAGCAGTGAATGCATTTCTCGCGTCTGTTATTGTGATACAGTCTAGACTGGAGCGGTAAACTTGTACCTATAAAGTTTTATTGTAATACCAACTTTCCTCGTTCGATGTTCTCATAGTTGTATTTGAATGGGGTTGTATGGAACTTCTAAATGGAAAGTAAATAATAAGGAAACGAAATTGTAAGGTTTTTTTTTTGAATGATTTACGAGATATTCATGGCAATCCTGAATAAAAGGTAAGTATAATAATATGTAGAAAACCTCTTCAATTAACAATTTTTTCCTACGTACATAGGTAAACGTACCTACGTAACTTTGCTTCCGCCGTTTTTTTTCGAAATGCGAGGCTTTATTGTAAAAAACTGGTTATACATTTATCATTCAAAATATTTTCCATCGCTGGCCACTACTTTCTTCCATCTTTCGGGGCAGCGTACGAATCGCGCGTTGAAAAAACTGGTCATCTTTTGAAGCGATCCACGAATCGATCCAATTTATTACTTCTTCATAAAATCGGAAGTGCTGGTTAGCCAGCCAGGCCGTGTGCCATCGATCGAAACAAGTGATAGTCAGAAGGAGCAACGTCTAGAGAATACGGCGGGTGGGGTGGGACTTCCCATTTCAATGTTTCCAAGTATGTATTAACCACTTTCGCAACATCGGGTCGAGCATTGTCATGCCGCAATATCACTTTATCGTGTCTCTCGTTATATTGCGGCCGTTTGTCTTTCAATGCTCGCCTGTGATTGTTTCGCTTGGTTTTAACGGCTCATAATACACTACGCCGAGCTGGTTCCACCAAATACAGAAATAAAACATCGACCTGAAAATCACCGTTCTTGAAGCGTCACCTCACCATAAGTATTTGAGAGTATTCGATGAACCTCAGCCGCAGATTTCTATTGAAGCAGAAAATCAAAACCTCCCAAGCAAATGATGAGAATTTGGCTCGTAAACTGACATTTTCAATCAAGAATAACTTTATGATGCAGACACAAATCGACTAATGTTTCTATGGGGTTATGTTGACAGATGCCCAAGTTTATTGCATGATGTCTATGTTCTATTTATTTCGACAACTACTTACTGTTAAAGCCATCTATAGAAAAACGGAGGAAGCAAAGTTGTACACCTAAAGTCAGATGAAGCCATGAAATAGGTACTAATGTAATTTAAAGTACCAATACTAATTCCAAAATCTAGTGAACTGTAGTAGATATCTACAGTTGACGTGTACGTAAAATCTCGCATTTTGTTTTATATTCCAATCAAAACAGCTTTCAAAAGCATGTTTATGTAAACCTATGAAGATTAATGCATAAACATTGCTCTCTATAATCGGACAATGACGGCGTTGTTTGCAATGACGTAGTTCCTGCCAGCAGCTCGGATTTCGAGGCACTTCGTCTTAGACCTAGCATCGGTCAAGACGTGTATTTTTAGATTAGTTAGTATTTTAGTTTGTAGTATTATAAAATGTAGGCACTTCGTTTTAGACCTAGCATCGGTCAAGACGCATATTTTTAGAATAGTATTTTAGTTAGTAATATAAATTGTCTTAGATAATAAATAAAATCAAAAATTGATTTTTATTAAATCCTCTGCTGTAGCCGCACATAACTAGCACGTAACAAGAGCTGTTAAACTATTTACATAAGTTATCAATATAGTTTACATAAGTGATTAAGTTGTCAACAGGAGTCTCATATTTCATATACACGAACACATATATCTACCCATTTTTCCCGATGTAACTATTCCAAAAAATAATTTATCTATTGGTCTTTGCAAGAGTTTGAACATTTCTCTAGCATTGACGTTTTGCATAGACCTATTAATACTTTTGTAAGGAAAATCAGAATCCCTTTCTTAAAACATAATGAATATATGTATCATTATAACATATTAGTATCCCCCTTGTTAATATTTATGTAATATCTACTTTGTAGTAGCTTAATTGGTATATGAATTAGTTATAATTGTTATATATTCATATGTACAATTACCGTTTGGGCTCAATACAATACTCAATACTGTTTGAGCCGAAATAAAATAAAATGAAAAATAAAATTAAACATTGTCTGCATATAGAGTACCTTTTCACCTTTTTGGAACCTCAAAATTCAATGTAAGTACCATTGTAATATAATCGTTATATAGTATATATAGTGGTCACGTTATTGCGCGACACCGTGTGAACACTTTCAAGAAACCCAGGTGACCTGAAACCAGGCTACAACTGTTAATCGACGCCATAATAAATGAATGAATGAACGAAAGAATGAATGAATAAATGATCTAATGAAGGAAATGTATTGAAAATAAAAATAAAAAGCGAAATGAAAATGACTGAAATGATACAGTGTGGAATGAATGAAAATGAACACCTAGTGTAGGAATAATTGGTAAACAATTTGTAAACTCTAGTAGCATTTATTTTTCTTTCCTTTTTTAATGAAAGAAAGAACAAACCAATGAATGTATAATATATGTATAATTGTGTTTATATGTATTTAGGTTATATGTAATTGTAGGTAATTAAATTAGATATAATGTCCTGTAGGACACACGTAATGAAATGATAGGACAGAAATGTAATTAATCACTTTATATAATAACCCTATGTAACCTAACGGCGCGCGGCGGTCTATAAAGAAATCTTAGTGATGTGCTGCAGGCACTTTATAAAATATATGTATATTTTATGCAAACAGCCTTTAACCGTCTCCCTTTGACGTTGCTTTTGTACCCGAAAAATTTGAGAAAACAATTTAGACATTTCACATAACGCAGTAATGTAACAAAGTATTTTGAAATTTTATTTAGTGTTATTATTGAATATTTTTCATGTAGTAATTCAGTTAGTAATTAAAATTTAGTGTTAGGTGTTATTGGACATATTTTGTTGTTTGTAATCAAAGTCACTAAAGTAAACTAAAGTTACTAAAGTAAAAATATAAAGTTACTCATAGTTATCATCGTAGCCACTCAATTCCAATTTGCTTTATGTAACTACAATCAAAAATAGGAAGACTTAATGTAACCCATTAAAAATATCGCAAATATTAAAATTATAAATTAGATTATAGCATCGATATGAGAATAGACTAGATGACACATCATACATTCTTATCAAAGACACCCGGTTGGCAGCTTCTAGGGCCGGGGGAGGGATGTGAAGCAGATGAGGAGAGGTTCATATAAAAGTCAAATTTGCAACTTAACTACTATGTAATAAGAATGTTACATTTTTAAAACATATATGAAGTAAAGAATTCTAGAGCTACGGAACACAGAACACTATTAGACTCTAAAGTGGCTGCCCTAGAGTGCTTGTATAATATATCTAGTATGTATTCTCAAATCGATGAATTATACTATAAAGCCTATAATAATAATCTAAAATTTACTGCTACAATTAAAATAAATTATATCACGTTTTCAGTAGATAGGTTAAAAAATCCTACAAATTGAAAACGTTATACAAATTTGATCCTTGTGGCAAAGTATCAGCCAAGCCGGCCGGCATTACGTCGCTGATTGGCCGTTGTACGAGGTTGTTGTACTGACTGACTGATGCGTTGTACGAGGTAGTTGCCGGTCTTGGGATCGGTTGTGATGTTAAAAAGGCGACTTGATAGGTTCTTAAATAGGGAGTGAGCACTAAGACCACATGGACCCAGAGCTTCGACACCGAAAGGGATAAAAATGTATTCGGTGGCATTTAAGTCTTCCGCCTTTCTGCACCTTCTGCCGCTGCCCTAACCTTCTTGCAGGTTACATGAAGATGAGATGGAGCCAGTGTATCGACACAGGTGGTATCCTATGCCAGTGGCTGGCCCATTTTCCATGGCTCTAAAGACATCCCGTCAGGTCTCTTGCCATCATCACGCACGATACCATTCGGCTCTAAAAGTACGTTAATGGTGGCAAGAGCACGACGTATAATATCGTTGAGAGTGGCGTGACATAAAAGCCGGTCCGAACTTGAACGGCAGGAAAGTCCATGTTGTCCTAGGCGGTGAACGTCCACAAGCGGCTACAAGGATATCTGTGTGGGACATATACCTCGGTACCGAGTCGGTAGCTGATTCCCAGCCGAAGAGTGTTACAGTCTAGGTAGGTTCCCAAGTTGACCGAGGAGATTAATTTTAGAGTAAATTAATCTTAAATTAAGGAAATTAAATTGTAGGATTGCTACATATCATATACCTACAGCAGTAGTTCAATCTATACATCTATCGTCAGGTACCTTAAAAGGTTAAAATCGAATCGTTTTGGGTACATTAGCGTTTTATAAACGGACTCATAAAGAAATATAACACTTTTTCACACTCTTCTTAGACCCAGAAAGATTTTTGCTAGGGCCTGCATCAAATCGATGGATCCTACTGTATCATACCTGTATACCATTCGGATTTACCTAATGTATATACAGTTCTCGTATTTATGAAATGAATATAAAATCCTAACTAGATGCAAAATCAACGAAGTGAGGCGAGTAAATGATGTTACTTGTAAAAACTTGCCTCGACAACGTGTAGTTCCGCATAGTGTCACGTGTGCGCGCACGTGACATAGTCTGGACACGAGTGGACGGACACAAGGCGGGTGCCTTGTAAATACCATTCGTTAACCTTATTACAAGAATGGTTCTTAAACAACTTTTTCACAACTTTAAATTTGTGCGTTGCGGGAATTAATTGATAAATCAAAATCAACTGTTTCTCAAAGGCACATAGGATTTTGCAGGGTCCGCGCTTGCCCGCATACCCCCTGGTGTTGCAGGTGTCCATGGGCGGCGGTAACACTTACCATCACGTGAGACCGATTGCTCGTCCGCCCTCTTCTCTATAAAAAAAAAAAAGTTTAAATGTTTAGTGTTAGTGTTTTCGCTTTAAATATCGAGATATTATACTGAAGTCAAGTTCTCTGAAGCCATCGAGTATTGAGAAATTTACAATTTTTGTTATATATTTTGTTTTTGTTTGTTGTTGATTTTTTTCTGTTCTTTTTCAACGTGTTAGAACTTCTTATTTAGAATTTTATATATCTCCTTGTCAACTTATTAAGGACTATAATAAACTTTCCTTAATAGTGACTGCTCGTCTGCCATCTTTTCTTTAAAAATACGTGTAGGATATCTTTTTAATTTAGGTAATAACTCACCGTCAGTCTACTGGATGCCTCTTTGTAAAGAAAAGTCCATGAAAAAACTTTATTAAATTTCCTTTGCAGCCTTCAATGAATGTCGTACAGTCGACAGAACCATCAACTTTCTCAATATATATTCCATTCTAACCATTATTACTAAAATATTACGGAACACATTTACAGAGATATGCTTGGACCTGTGGCCTACTGTACCACAGAAAATGAAAGTAAAATAAATTCTTTGTTGGCTTCCGAGTAAATGAAAAATATTCAATATGTTTATTCGAGATCTCTTGGGGCTCCCTTTACTGAAAAAGGCTTTGAAGCAAGAGATATGATTTAAATGTAATTTTTATTCATTTAATCCCCTGGGTGAACCTTAAATTGGCGAAACAAAAATGTGAAACGAAATTTTTAAATCATAAATGGCAGTTGGAAATTGGAATTGAATTTTTATACCATGATGGTGTTTTAAGATGGCGTTTCCAGCAATATTTAGACGGTTTTAGACATTAGATGACATTTAGTCAGACACACGGTGACAACCAGTAGTTCGAAAGTAATTTTATGGGGGTCGTTTAAAAGCTTTCACACGGCGTCGCACGGAACTTAAGAAATTTTCGAATTTTTTACACGGAGATTAATGGGTATATTTACTTAGTGTTTTATATTTATGTTTCTCGTTTCAACTGCGTTACACCAACCATAGTCACTTTCTGATTGTATAATTAAGTCGAAAAATCGAGTAAAATAGAAAAAAGGTTTAATTAAAATTAATAGATTAGTTTAATAGATAAATTAAATGTTAAACGGCCGATTATCAAAATGGTTTTACTCCTGCCGAATATGTGAAAGTTGCCGGATTCTATTGTCGGTCAGCCAAAAATTTTTTTTGAGTTAGAAATATTTACCCATAATTAAGAAACACATAATGACCACCATTTATCTAGTACAAAAAACAATATCGTAACGTTTTAAAACGTTTTACGATTGTACTCTTGACAACTATAAAATATAGACCTAGCAGTGTCTAATATATGTATAGTATCTATATATATAATGTACATCTACATATATGTATCTTATATGTATAGTATCTAATAGTAATTATTAAATACTAGGCGCTAGCAGTGACTAAATGAGAACAATGTAAGATTTGGTGCGGCGGGGAGCGTATATCCTACAGTGCAGAGACATAGGTTAATGGTGTGATATGGTATTATACTAAAAAGTGCCAATGTATTTCTATGTAAACAAATAGCTCCATTTACATGACATATTTTCTCACTCTCTTCCTATAACCTCCATCGGTAAAGAGGGCAGACACAATGCTTCTCCACATTGTTCTGTCAGCGGCTACACGTTTCACCTCACTCCTTGTACGTACTTTATTTACTAAGGCTTTGCAGCATTCTCGGTAAGAACTCATAGTTTTATTAATAAAATAGATTTTATCAGACTTCATTATAAACTTCTTAGAACTCACGTTTAGTTACTAAAGAAATTGAAAACAAAAATTCATTGTTTTGACGTCGACATTTAGTATTGCGATGTTGAAGATCTTTTTTATTAACGTATTAATAATTCATTTTATTTTCTGGTTCCTATGTTATCATTATTTGACCATTAAAGCGATCCTTGGTTGATCGTAGATAATCCTTGATAAATCATAGATTGTTTTATAATTGAATAAATGATTTGATTTGAAAATAAATCTACTAATACAAAGAGGACAATAAAATATCAAAGGTCATATAGCTTGATCACAGCGCTCTATTGGAAATAGCACATAAACGATAACAATGATAGCTTAGGAGTAACTATTCTCGACTCTCATTCGTGGCATCGTAAATTCAAATTCTCCACCCATACTACTTGATTTACTACTTAAGTACGAATTTTTATAACGGTATCTAAATACGCATGATTCAGAATTTAAAAAAAACTGACTGCCGCATATCCACTACACGCATATACACTGGATTATGGCTCGAGAACCCATAATGATTTAAGATAATATACAGTAATACGACACCTGTTGCAGAGCTATTCAACTTATAATAACAAGCTTTAATAAGTTACTATTCAATAATAACGTGCTTGGAATATGAATTATACGTTCAAATTACCACAAGTCTCGAACAAGTTATAACAAGATCGTAAAGGTACTTGTACATTATTAAGTTATTTGCAGTTCCATTTTTCCAGAACTTTCGAGTTTCTTTTTCCAAAAATGGGAACAAAGAGGAACCCAAACAAAGGGAGAAAAGACGCGAAAACTAATAATCGTAAAGAGGATTTCTTGGGATATTTTAAGCAACAACAAACTAAATTACTCGAATAGAAAAGAATTACTCGAAATTTCCAGCATAAATACTTTTTATTCTTACACGTACAGGATGTTACAAAACTGCGTAGCTACTTATTACATTCTTCTTCTTGTGGTGCCTCCCGAACTAAAGTGAAGTTTGGCAATCAGCTCCGAATATTTTGACGTATCTCTCGCGAGGCGAAACAGTTCGGCGGCACTCGCGATGTCAGTCCAATCCCACATGTTTACGTATGATACGTAGCCATGACTTTTTTCTGCGATCCTTAAAAATTTTTCTAATTTGTTTATATATGATCATGAACAAAAATTCATAAACTCGGCTTATTGATTCGCGTGTGCATAACATACTGCCATCGGCCGGACAGTAATATCAGCAACATTACATTGTGCTCCGAGAAAAACGCTAATAATCCAAGATTCTTTGCAACTTTATCCAATTCAACAAAATTAACATTCCATAGTGTATGAATTGTGACCATAAGTTACAACCATATCATCATACCATACCATCCATGGCCGGCGGTAGCCACTTACCATTATGTGGACCGCTTGGCGGTCTGTATTCATTAATATAAAACAAAAAAAACTTTGGTCATAAGAAATTATACCTTCTAATAGAGCTTTGTACATATTTATAATACAGAGAACAGAATTTTATTTTTAATTACATAAAATTTAGCCATAGCTGCATGTATTTTGTCACATACCGTATTAATATAGTTAGCCCAGTTGAATTTACTGTCAATTACAAGACACAACTAAGTGTGATGTTCGACATGTTGTAAAGCGTCACATTCACCTTTTCGACTTTTGTAAAATTTGGAATGCACACATGTGTGACTATGTACTTTTATTTGCATCTGTTGCAGGGGCTTATTATAAGCTGGAGTGTATATGAACAAGTTTAGTTTTATCTGTATTTAACACCAGCCCTACCTACATTGTGAGACCCAACACCATTTGGGTTAAATTAAAGTTTACTAAATTTGCCAATGCAAATTCTATTAAAACCTTATTGTAATTTATCCATCGCCACTAACACATCTTTATCGGTTGACAATAGACATGTATCACCGGCATATTGGTACATTTCACAATTCTGCATGACATTTTCTGCTTCCTTCACATACACTAAGTAGAGTATAGGACCAATAACATATCCGTGCGCCGTTCCTTCAGCAACTATCCATTCTTGACTACACATTGAGCCTACATTAACTTTATAACGTCTATTTCTAAGTAGTTTTTGCATCAAATATGTAATGGCCACCTTACTCCACTGTCCTCCAGCTTCATAACGAGAGTGTCGTGTCTTAAAGTGTCAAAGGCCCTTACTATAATCATTAAAAGCTAGAAATCCATGTCTCCTGCCCGTCCTCCGTCTGTGAATCGCGAAATAAGAGAGCTCTTGCTTTTCTTTGATTGGAATCAGTATTGTTTGTACGAAAGTATTTCATGGATGCTGTAAAAGGAGTACAGTTGATGACAGATGAACTTTTCCATAATTTTTATAATATAAATAACACAATACATAAATTATATAATAATCGAACAAAAGCAGTCGATTTATAAATGTGAATATTTATAGCAAACATACTCGTATATCCTCACAAAGCCGGTATCAACAATAAACAAGTGTTTTCGCCGCTAACATATTTCTTGGATTCAGTCATGTTCAGTGTCGTTGAAATAATCGATGTGGGTGATATGTGAGCTGGTAAACAGGGTAAAAATAGTTGTCGGTGGGCGATTCGCTGTTATCGCTTTTCCATTCACAGCCCACAGAGACGGCGACCGCACATCACATATCAAAACGTTTGAATGAAAATTCTTAGGGCATAACATATAGCATAACGTAATAATGTAATATAGTATAACGGCATAACGTAAGGGCCTTTCTCACCACCTCCTGATTAAGTAATTGTTAACAATCTGATAAATAAATTATCTGCCAATTAAATCTTGCCGATACTGACTTTCTGATAAAGTATAACTGATTTTCTGATACCTTCTGATAAAGTATCAGGAGGTGGTGAGAAAGGTCCTTACTGTTATAAAATTATCTTAATCTACAAGTAGATTCATATTCGATTTTCTAGCATATTTTCAAAGTTCTGTCATACAGAACTGAACTATAGCAAAACATATAATTATGTTTTGGCTGTCAACGGATTGCCGTTGACCGTTGACGGATTGCCGTTGGCCGTTGACGAATTGCAGTTAACCGTTGACGGATTGCCGTTGACCGTTGACGGATTGCCGTTGACCGTCGACGGATTGCCGTTGACCGTTGACGGATTGCCGTTGACCGTTGACGGATTGCCGTTGACGGTTAAACATGGGTTTAAACAGCTGATGGTTTTGTTTGGAATAATATATGAATAATATTTTTTTATTGTGACTAAATATTGTTTATATTTGTCCTTGTTTAATGAGTATTACATTATTCAAGACAGATTAAAAATAATTTATTTCAAAACTGACCTACCTACCACTAGGACGATTGTTATACTACTATTAGAAGGTAAGAAAAAGAGCTCTCCTCGATGGCCTAAACTTCAATTCTCAAAGCTGATTACACGACCGATGATATCGATCCAAACTGCAAAGAGATTGCAAGAAGCAGTATAATTTAAAGTTCGTGTTTCTACGTACATTTGTACAATAGACTAAAACGACTCTTCAGTTGGATTTTCTTCCAGAAGAAACATAGTCTATCAACTCGACTGTATGTCATGTCTGGTCCTTGTATTTTGACTACAGCCGTAACAGCATCACCATACAACACTAGACCGGTTTTTGTGCATTTCGTGTGTTACAATGTCTAATACTGTCTTGTTTTGTTTTAATATTCCATAAAAAGTTTTATCCATCTATTTTATTTATTGTACACACAAATGATTAAAGTAGTTACAAAAGAAAATACATACTAAAGGCGTGCTTAACCCCTTAGCAGATTCCTACCAGCAAAACTGGAAGAGCGACAGGTGATCAATTAAATGGGCAGACTTTTGTAAGTTTGTAATAATTTTCGTTCAAACTGTTTGCAAAGGTATAAATAAGTTTTTACTTTTTTTGTTTCTTTAGTATTATTCTTATGGAATCTTAAATATGAATATCTAATCAGATTTTGCAATATTATTGTTCTATAATAAACTTTAGTATAAAATGTTACCAATCACAAATGAAACCTCAAGGTTGCGATCGCACGTTTTGTCCGGACTGCATGTTGAAACATGACATGGAAAAATAACGGAATATGAGTGTTAATTAATGTCTGGTAGTAAAATTAAATTTCTGTTATACTACAATTTTGTCTGTATTTTCGGAAATCCATTTATAAAGCTTGTTTAATTATTAAATAAGATTTCCTAAATATTTCAGTTGTGTATAAATTGAAGTTAGTTTTTCAGGTAGTTTTTGTATCAAAACATAGTGTGATTATCTATACATGCTATTGAGGATGAAAGCCACCTGTACAGTAAAATTAATACATCTTACATACATATATAAGATAAATAATATTGTGATGCATACCTGTATATCTACTGACCTGTTGCAACCCGAAACCTGTAAAAGAAAGATAGTTTAGTACGTACCTATTTACATTTAAATTATTTGAATATGTGTAGGTACTTACTTTAACACCAAAAGTCTTGTTATATTATTATATCTACGTATTTCAAATAAATAACGATTATTGAACGGTGTGCTTACAGTCTTTATATCATACTCGTATATGTACATCTACGCGCAACATGTAAGCAAGCCCGCCAGGTGACGCGCAGCGGCCTCGGCGTCCAGTCGACCGTAATCACTATACCACACTAGACGCACGCATCTTTGGACAATCGACTAAAAAAATCTAACTCTGCTATGGTAGCATACCTATATCATCCACAACACTGGTCCTGTAGCTGGATCAGCCACACGTGCCAACATTAGTCCAAAATGGCAACCGCTGACACGCCCCCGGATGCCCTGCCCACCTTTGGATATATAGGAATGGCTTTGGAGAAAGTGTTGGGAAAATGGGAAGGGATAGGATGGAATGGGAATGAGCTCTGGCATATCTCACTCACTTTCGAAACACGTGCGTACGTACCTACTACATTGGGTAAATAGGATAAAGTAGGAAATGCAGTCCATTTAAAGAGCGCGCCCAGCGGCTGTTGAATTTCAGCGTGTACTCTCCCCACCAAAATGATATTGAACTATTTTCAAAACATTTTCCAAAAACACATATTATGGTTGATAAAGAGTTTTTAAATAAAGATACACATTCTCAAACCGCAATGCATTTCATAAGAAGACCAATAATTAAATTAGTTTATCCGCAGCTCGAAGGCCCGCAAATCAGTCCACGAATTGTATTTGGTGAAAAAATTCCGGGACGACCGTAGGTGTATCTATGGCAGGACATACTGTTCCCAACTGCAATGAACATGGTTGCTTGACAAACTTCATTTTAATATTGGGTTCGAAAGTTAAGAGTACTCAATTTTTTTATAGAGTGGTGAAAAAAACTGCGTGTATGTGTGATATAGTCATGCCAATTGCCGTCAACGCGTTCAAGAATTCAACGCATTTTAATGAAGCTTCTGTTGCAACACGTCGGTACAAAACCACAACGCATCGGAAAACTTTAGAATAACGTTTATGCATTTGTTGACATTCGGCATAATTATGATGCTAATTATAATCAGTCCCGTTCACAACTAACATTTCATTACATTCGACAGTATAATATTGAGCGTTTCGATTCGCTCGGGCTGGTGCCCTCATTATGGAGTCAATGGACCATTCACTTACTAATTAACTATTTCAAACATCCTAAAATCTTCTGGATTAAAAACCTTCACGGCATTCATTTCACGCCGTTGAAAATCGCATAAAATCGGAACCCAATTTTGGTTGGAAGAAAAAAACATGCCGATTGAAAGACCTTTAACTATTTTATTTTATATTATTTTATATCAGCCCATAACGTCCCACTGCAGGGCACAACCCTCATTTAGTAACTCACAGGAGGGCTTACCATAATCCATCACGCGGTCCCAATGCGGTTTGGTAATTACATACTCCAGATTTTTATTTTTATTTTTCAAGCATGCGGATTCCTTCACGGTGTTTTTTCTTTCTCAGCGCCGAGCAATTGTATTTTTTTCAATTCGTACTTAATTAAAAACTTAGTGGTAACGGGCCCAGGATTTTAACTCACGATCACACGAATGGGAGTCGAGTATGAATACCCTTAGGCTACCACGGCCTTTATAACTGTATAGAAGAAAAGATATCAAAGTAGACCAGACTATTAAATAAGTATCTACGTACGTATTTAATAGACTCATAATCGATTTTGGCCACAACCGCGTTACTTTGCATAAAGCTTGATGAAATGTACACCTTGAGTATAACGGTTGCGGAGTCTTAATTAAATTTGTTGAAACTTCTCACTAATTTGTAATTGCTTCGATTAATTCACTTTTCCTACTTAACAAACCGTGCTATCAGATTTCAAATTAAATTACCATACCATACCAAACCATCTGTCTGCGTGTCTCTACTGACATGACTGTAATGTAGCTGTGTTACTCCACAGATTTTTTTCTAAATATGAACAGTGTCACACCATACATAAATATTTTATTTATGTAGACGTAAGTATTAGGGGTTAAAGTATGAAATTGCCGATTTGTACTGAAAAATTAAAACTAGTTTTTTTCTAAAATGTAACATATTTATTTAATCAAAATAGTTACCCTCATTATCTATACATTGTTGCCATCTAATCGGAAGTTCATTTATGCCTTTGCGATAGAACTCTGGGGATGTAGATTCGACAAACTGTGTGAAAGCATTTTGTACTGCCTCTTGGGAAGAAAATTTTTTACCACGTAGAAAATTGTCAAAATCACGAAAAAAAATGGTAGTCCGTTGGAGCAAGGTCTGGCGAGTATGGAGGATGACGTATGGTTTCTAACTGCAGCTCCTGTAGAGTTACAACGGTTTCTCGTGCAGTGTGAGGTCTTGCGTTATCATGGAGCAATAATGGTGAAGATCGATTCACGAGTCGGGGCTGTTTCACTGCTAGTTTCGCCATCATTGTTCGAAGTTCGGCACAGTAAACATCTGCTGTTATTGCTTGACCAGACCTGAGAAAGCTATAGTGAATAACACCATGAATAGACCACCAAACAGTTACCATTACCTTTTTATTGGTAAGCTTTGCCTTAGGGCACTGTTGCGGCGTTTGACCTGGGGTCAGCCATTGCATGTTTCGCTTCCGGTTATCGTAAAGAATCCTCTTTTCGTCACATGTCACAATTCGATCCAATATTCCTTCATTCCTGTACCGATTCAACAAGGCAACGCAAGTTTCAACACGCGTTTCTTTCTGCAGATCAGTCAAATCATGAGGCACCCATTTTTCATATTTATTTATCTTATTGATTTGATGCAAATGAGTCAATATTGTAGGTGAGGTAACGTTAAACCATGCCGCTAATTCCTGGGTAGTTTGACTCGGATCGGCTTCCACCATCTCCTTCAATTCAGCGTTATTCACCTGTGTGGGCGGTCTTCCACGTGGTTCGTTCTTCAAGTTGAAGTTTCCATTACGAAAGCGTTTAAACCAAAAACTCACGGTTCGTTCATTAGCAGTCTCCTCTCCAAACGCAGCATTGATATTGCGAGCCGTTTCTGCAGCGTTAGTTCCGCGTCGGAACTCGTATTCAAAAATTACTCGGATTTTCGAAGTATCCATCTTTCCCGTCTAAGCTGAATAAAAAAAACAATTGAAAGTCGAAAATCGAATGTTGCACATTTTTTAAAACAAGAACCTCATAGGTATCATGTGAAAAAAGTTTCACTCGAAAATCTCACACCATGAAGGTTTTATGTCAATTCAAAGTATCTATTACTATAAAACGGCAATTTCATACTTTAACCCCTATCATATAGTCTACCTTACTGTCAATAGTGGATTTCTCCCTTCTGTATCTTCTCCTTGTGGTGGCTTTCCAACTAGTGAAGGTTGGAAATCAGCTCCGAATATTTTGACTTGTCTCTCGCGAGGCGAAACAATTCAGCAGCACTCGCTGTGCCATTCCACTCCCATATGACACGCACCCGCGACTTTTTCAACATAATGTAATATTTCAATTCTTTTCCTTCAGTATAAACGTAATAATTTAAAATGAGAAAATTCAACACGGACAGGTCTCTCCCAAAGCCTACCAAATACATTTTTCTTACCTACAACTTTCTCCAAGTAGGCCGGTACACCTGCAATGGCATCCAACCGCCACCGTCCCACACCTACTCTTCTCGATACGTGTTCCTCACTCAAGGACTTTTATCCCTCCCCCATCCGTTATCTGTGGAAATAGACGAGTCGATGTAGTCACATCTATTTAAATTTATGTATATTTACATATACATATTCACATCTATGTATTTGTTATTAAATCTAATATCAAGAATGTTATTCTTTTGGAAATGTCGCTCAGCCTTTTTTAAAAAAACCCTGACATTAGTATAAGTAGAGTTTCCTCTTCGCTGGCAACGTTTGAAGCAGTTAACTGAATATTATGTAAAGGGAGTGAATCACTTGACAGCGTCCTTAATCGTCTCAAGGTCAGCAAAAAATTTGTCCAGTAAAATCAGAATTATAAATATTTTTTTTATGTAAAGAAACGAGAAGAGCCCGTTATTACTGCCTCTTCTATTTAGACCGCAACGAAAGTCAAAAAAAATATTGAACGAAAATTTTCCCTTGTTAAATTATTTTTTCCACAAACACTTAGTTTTCAAATTACCGCCACAAATAAAAAACAAACGACAGCTGTGTAAATTTAGTAGCGTTTGACAAGCAAAGAGTTCCATTTTCAAAAATCGAATTTGTTTTCTTTCTATCCTACTCGTATTGTCAGTTCTAAGAACTTTAATTTGATCTATCGTATTTAGATTTTTGACTCATCCCCTTTACCATACCACCACAAAATTTATTCCATATACCTCTGAATCCTTCTATTCTATTGATAAAAAAGATGATGTTTTTCTTCACCACAATCATCGCCGATACATTAACTGACACAATAGAGCTTCAATAAAATTGCTCGAGATACTACTTATCAAACTCGTGATGTGCAATGAAGACGAATTTTCTCGTTTCACAATTTAAACGTAGAAATTCATATTGACCATAAACCGTGAATAAATGTATAAAATATGTTCATTATGATAAATAAGTATATATTACATATCACGATAAATAAATATAAGAAATAAATAGATATCACATAACAAATAAATTCCAATTTGATTGAAACCTTAATGATATGTTTCTAAATAAAATTTCTGTCCAAAATATCTCACTTGAAAAAAAAAAAACTTTTTGATTTTATTTGAAAAAGAAATACTTCAAACGCGTTTCATGTGCGTGAAGGCGCTTCGCATGTAATTTGAAAAATATTTATTTTCATTTAAACCTCTATTAAAAGCCCTTTTTGTTTATAGGCAAATATTCCAACGATTGGGTCTATATGCTTCCAAAAGTTATTTGAGCTTCCTTTACGTAAAAACGCAATGAAAACAAAAATATGTTTGTTTAGTTTGATTAAAATTATTTTAAAAATGCTGCCTGAATTAATAATTTTCTTGTCGTCTAGCCAAAATGTTTAGTAGAATCGGTTCGAGCCGAAATGTTGTAACGTTCAAAAAATATTTATACTTATATCAATACAGAGCTACACAAATATAAAATAATTATAATCTGAAATTTAACACATTTTAACACATATAAAATGAAGCCCTGGTCCCCACACTAGGACAACCTGTAGGAGCCATTTGCCCTTCACAGACAAGAGTTGTAACAGCTATTGTACAAAATATTAGTAAGACAAATGTATAACAGAATATATGCGTGTGTTTACACGTGTGCAAGCATGTTGTGTGTATGTGTGTGCTTGTGTTAGGGTGTGTGAGGGTTTGTGGGTATATGACACAGTAATACTATCAGTAAACAATGTGTTCAATAAACAATTTAGTTAAATTCTGAAACATGGGAGATAGTGATTTTTTTTAAATCTGTACTTCAGTAAAACTCAATTAAAGGACGAGGACTAGTACAGGATGAGAATTTAAACTCACGATCTCACGAATGAGAGTTGAGAATAGGTATACTCCAAGGCTATCACCGCTTATGCAAACGAAATTATACTTATAATTCCCTTACTTATATAGGATATAGGATAGACTTATATAGGATAGACTACAGAGAGTTGGGTATTTGGTCACTGACCGCCGAAACGAGTCGATTATAATATTTTTCAAATAACGGGAAAATAAACAAAAACATTTCAACAACGCACTTGCGAAACGCAAGTTCACATAAAACGCAAAACAAACTGCTCTATAAACAACACTTTCTCCGCCCAATGATACTGTAAAGTGTACAAGTATCCGACGTCAATAAACATCGCATTGTTCCGTAAAGAATGTTTCACCCTACAACAAGCTGAAACCGGAAATTAAAGAATCATGAACCACAAACAAAATTCTTCTTTGATCTTGAAAAAATCAATCTCGGAGGGGGACATTGCATGTTGCAATCCCACAGCTGCTGAGCACGCTCAATTGAACACTTTACCTCTCTCTCTCACACAGAAGACTACTGTAAATTGTACGGCATTTCACATTTTATCCCATTCCCCCAATGTACGCACGTGTTTCAGCAGTGTATGAGATACGCCAAATCGTTTTTACAAATGTCTTCTCCAAATCCATTCCTTATCACCATCCGGGGGCGAGCCAATTTTGTCATTCCAACGAGCCAATGTTTGTTCGTACTGATGTTGGCATGTATTGCGGATATCGCAGGGCAACAATATCCACTTACCATCACATGGACTATATGCTCGCAAAAAACTATTTTCCTAAAAAAACTCAAACAAAAATTTACAAAATAACAGTGACATCGTTAACTTCAATTGCTAAAAATCAGAACGTATTAAAATTTGACACGCTAAATAAATTTGGCACATTCGGATTGAGTAAATAACAAAGAAGTACTTTTAAATAGGACTCTGTGTTTTATATGCGTTTATATGACTCTCACAGTTTACTAAACTGAAATCAGCAACCAGCCGCCGCTACTAGAAATCGATTGTTTGCCCACATGTTTATCCAAGTAAAAATAACTTGAAGGATAGGTAATTATGTACCTGACATTTGAATGCTATTTTCTATGAATGGACATCGTACAGCGTCACCTGTTCATAAACATAATGTCACGATCTCGTTTGCGTTCAATTCTACACATACATATTTCATCGCCCACATATAGTACGTAATAAATGTTACTGTCATCATTCCAAGTTGGTGACTGTTGACATCCAACTATGAAAGTAAACATTGCATATTACTAAAATTTAACGATCCAAAAACATACTTGATGTAAAGTTAATATTCGATAATAGTTAATAGTTAAAATCGAATGTGGAGTACCGTGATTAATAAACACAGATTTATGGCACATAGAAATATCGAATAATTGTAATATTTGTAAATGTTAAATATAAAATAATAAAACCCAGTCAAGTATAAGAAATGGTAGGTATTCTTTCTCATGTTCGACTGGGTGCCTGTTCAGCCATACAATACAAAAAACAAAGTTTATAAAATAACATGAAGAACTTTATTTTTTTTTTCCGGATCTCACTCCATTACGGATTTCATCTAGTAGAAATCGACCTTTATTTGTAATCCCATCCAAGTGAAGATTGAACCCGTTTCAAGTTCCTTTAATATTGTTTTATTTTCCCGGAAAAAAGTAATCTGCTCGAAGCAGAACTGGCTCTGTCTATTACAGTTGTTGTGTTTTGTTATAAAATAATAATATTATTGTAATATTGTTTTCTTAATTACCAAATTACTAATAATAACACCTCATTTCTACCCCACTAGGAGTACCTGTGTCGTACGTGGGTCCTGAGAAAAAGACAAAAACAAATTTAACGACTGTTCAACATTATCAACTAAACTATTAGATTAATAACATTCAATATATTTTTCCTCTTTTCTTTATCTGTAACTATACAATTTGTAACCGTTGGACATTCAGTAATAATTTTGACTGATTGTTGAAATTTTGCGAGGTCTGCAACCAGAATTGCATACAATATTTTTTTCTAATGATTTTCACTGCTTTATTGGAGCTACATTATGGCTATGGAGCTACATGGCCGTGATAATATGAGGTCCTGTTGGTCTCCTCAGTCTTTTCACACGTCTATTGGTGGGTTTAGCATCCATTAGGTGACTCGCCAGTGTGTTAAGGTGATGGCGAATCTCTTTTTATAAGATTCAATACAGTTGGTGATTTCTTTCTTCACTGTAAGCATGTTCAAATCTCAACACACACGCGAGTTTGAAAACGCATCTACTTTTCTGGGTTTGCAAAGTTCAATCACTGGGTCCCATGTTGGAATATTTTGGAAGACACCTGATAGGGCTGTAACAGTGTGCTTGATTACTCGGAATTTAGTATTTCTGAAAGTAGTGACCAGGAGGAAGAATATTTGACATATACTCTCGGAGGCTATGAACAAATACGTGAGAAAAGAGAAGGTTATGTCGAGGCTGAAAGCGAGCGCATCCGTGGTCCACTTTAACATCATATCGGTGTTAAAAACAGATGTTAAAAAACTTTTACAGCAGGTTAATCTACACGAGCGAAGCTGCGGCTAGAAGCTAGTATATACATAAACCTCAACACTGATTGGTGTTTTGAATTCAACTGGTCACTTCTAGTTTAGTTCCGAAATTCAAAACTAGTGATGACCGTAATAGGCAGAACGAAGTCTCCTTAAAACGAACAAGCAACTTTGCTCTCCTAAAAAGATATAAACGTTCAATAACTTTATTAACTAAAATTCAGTCAACAACGTGCGACGTTCGTAGCAAGTGCTACGAACTGCTACGCGCGTTCGTAGCATCGCATTGCTACGTGACCGGCGTAGCTACAGTCTTATTATTGTAAATTTGATCCAGCCAAAAGGCGTAGTGTCGTAGGACGGTAAGCTAACTTCGTATTATGTACGTACTTAAATGTGACAGGCAAGCTTCGAGTACGATGATAGTTTAAAACACTCCTCAGCAAAAGGTCGCTAGAAAATCTTCTGTTAACAATCTATGAGATTGTTATCAGATTTAATTTATCAGGAGATGATGAGAAAAGCCCTAAGGCTCCTACAAGTCAGTTACATTCGTGAAATGCGACTGGATTGCCACATTGTTAAGACAACATAAATACATGACGATATGTGTGACCTATACACGTGTCGCCATATAATAGATACTTTGTGTTTATCTTGCCTACCTGACTGACACATGTATTCGAATAACTTTTGCGCAACATTTTTTATTTCCTGCCTACAATATTTTATAATTTTATCTTCAATACATGAGTATTACAGATTGATGTTCCGTCACAGAATAACTAATATTACAAGTACAGAAGACTCATTCCCTAAGAGCGCACCAGAATACCTACAAAATAAAATTTCATTCAGCGCGAGCCAAATTTAATCCTACGCGCATCGGAGAAAGGCGATATTAAACTGAAGGTCACGCTCCCAATGACACTCCGTACGTGAATCGCAAAGGTTGTCACCCATAATTATAATATAACTAATTATAGTAGTTTTATTCGTTTTAAAACACAATTTTAAATTTGTTCTAAAATACTCACACAATATGATTGTAGTTTTTCAACGCTTTTATTTGCGCGTGTGTCACAAAGAGCTCGCGGCAACCTACTGAAACATACCCCTCCGCAGGGGTCCGCCGCCGTTGTAGGCATATTTTCGTACCTAAAGTGCCTAAATGATTAAATGTATCCCAACTATCCCCTCGTGTACACAAGGTTTTATCATCAAACAGGCTGCTGGTCTGATACCTTCTTTCTTTAAAACATTTATCAAAACAACTAACACGTGGAAGTTGCGTAAATATGGCGGTTGCAGGTACTTGTTCAGACAATTTATTTGTATTTCTCTTTAAATGAGAAGTTTTTCCTTACAATATGTTTAAGTGTCAACGACTAAATATTAGGAATAAAAATCAATTATTTGATTTACCTTTTTCCCGATGTAACTACGCTAAATATTAATTTATTTTTCGGTGTTGCATGTGTTGTAATGAAAATAAAGCAAATTTTTAACTTTTAGTGGCAAACACAACGGACATCTAAGCAAAAAGTCGTTTGACAGAAAAACAAATGATAAACCGATTTTGAAAAAGAATGTCATTGTAAGAAGTTAAGTTCAAAGTGGCTACTATGAACAAACGGCAATTTTATTACATATATTTAATGTTTATTTAATGTTTTCAACGGAATTTACACAAACAATCTTAGACCGACAAATAAGTGCAATGTAGTTCTTTCATCTTACGAAGGCGAGTTACGCTTAGTAATGGTTGTGCTCGTATATGTACACTGTTTAGTGTGCGTAAACTTGACAACACTCAGGAAGGTTCACGACGCTCGGCGCCGTCCGAGTTACAAGTGTATTTGGCTTTCTAATAGAGATGGTTAACGCTGCGCTGCCAGCATCCTTGCGCCAACTCACTTCAAGGCGCTGGCTGTGTCAACTCACTTTTAAGATGTGCTATGGTGCACAACCCATTTTGACACGGTGAGCTCTGCATTGTTCCCCACACTTTAGTTAAAGAAAACATAATTCATAATTTTGTCAAATCAACGTTTTATTTTAATGATACCTGGATATAGTTAAAAAACAATGTAATTAATAAAAATAAAGCACTACTTCAAAATAATAAAAAAAACTTATGCCTTATAATGAGATCGTAATAGGAATTTGCAATTATGGAAATTACATACATATATATTCGATTGGAATTAATAATTTGCGCAATTAATAATTTTGCTCAATTAAAAGTTCGCTCAATTGCGCCACGCTGTGTTGACACACTCATTTTATTTGTTTTACTTTTCTTTATTGTTTTACGGTATTTATGACCAGACTAGGTTTACACGCTTATCTTAATAAACATTCAGAAACACTAACCCTGCGATGGCGCAAGATTTAGTATATTATTGATTTACGTTTATTTTCGTAAAAATAAAATTATATAAATATATTTTTAAGCGTAGTTTGCTAACGCAAGCGCCGGAAGTCGTTGACACAAGTCTTTTGTTATTTAATTAGTATTCAAAACGAATAAATGTAATTATTTAATAACCAACTATTATTAAGTACGTCAATTAAACGAAACAATTATTAAACTTAATTATAGTTATTAGTTACAATGAATTATGTACAGCACCGGAAGTCTGTAACAAACATGAAGTAAGTATAAGCAGCAATTGATATCAAAGAGGAACTTACTTTGCTATCTGTTGACCAGTCAAGTGCGACTTGGTCACTAAAATGAAAGAAAACAGTTGAAGGACAAAGGTCATATTGATTGATACATTAAAAACAAGACATACCTACGTGTTAATAATTAGTATACCTACAATAACGCACTGGTTTTTTTTTAAGACGAAACAGCAGACGAGTGGGCGAGTCACATGACAGTAAGTGGTCACCGCAGTCCATATACACCTGCAACACCACACACAGGGCATGCGGGTGCCTCTTGAAGTTCTCTTGAAGAGGCCCATGTCGTAGCTTAACGCAAAAACCTCAACTGACAGTTCACACCACGTAATCTATACTAATATAATATAGAGAGAGTACGAATTTTGTGAGTTTGTGTGTATGTGGAGGGTAATGTCCGTAACCACTCTACCTATTTAAAAAATTCTTTCACCATTTGAAAGGTGCATTATTCCAGATGGACATAGGCTATATATTATATATAAAAAAAACCCTTATAAACCAAAGCGAAGCGAGGGCGGGTCGCTAGTTTTAAAACAAATATATTCACTGCATGTAATTGATTCATAAATACGTTTTCAAACATCAGCGCGTCAATAAGGGAATTATACAAAACTCAGGGTTATAAATAAATTATTAGGTATAATTTTATATCATTCCATTAGGTATAATTTTTCGTGCACAAATCGTGTACTATATGGCATTGCTCAGTCATTCCCGTCACGTCCGCGCGCGGTGTCGGGACGTCTCTAACACTAATGAGAAGAACACGAGTGTCACTTATGTCACGTGACGTCTGCACCGTCATGGAGTTTGATAAAACATGCACAGATAACTACACGCTGTATAGTTACTACTTATTATCTTATTTATTATTACAATAAAATTAAATCTTAACTAAATAGAATATTATAGAAACCACTCTAAACATCGCACTTATACGCAGCAAAGATGTTTGTAAATTTTGTTCTGAAAGAAGTAAGTTAAAAATTGATGAATAAAAACTTGTTTTGAAAACGTTACCAGTGAATTATTTATTCTGCAAATCAGCTTATACAAATCGGGTATAGTATATAGTAACTGATGTATAGCCTTTTGCTGCGCTTAGTTAGTATCTGGTAGGGATGTTCCGAAAATTCCTATTCGTTTTGGCGTTTTTAGTTTTAATTTTTAGTTTAATTAGTAAGAGATGTATAGGTTAATTTAAAGTTAGGTACGGACTTAACTTTAGATTAAACCAGAAAGGTATTTACTGATTGAACTAAAAAAAATATTTATAGCACTACCTTTAAATTGTACCTACTACAAATTACGTACTTTATAATTTTACGAGTGCGTGCGTAGTGGGTGGTCCCTACTATTTGTATTTATATTCGCGAGTAGTGGGGCACAATATTCGTATTTATATTCGCGAATAGTGATTATTTGCTATTCGAAACATCCCTAGTAACCAGTATACTGATGTCTTGATACTAACCTTTTATTTTCAATCATTTTACCTTGAATTTTTCTTTTCATTAATGTGTGTTATGTATGTATGTCCTTATGAATTAGGTTGTCATATCGTATTATTTACAAGTAAGTATATATTTGTTGTATTTGTATAAAATATTTACTAATGATTATTTATACATTTCATAGCACCTCTCAACGTGTCTCTATATTCAACCCAAAGGTGTGCTGTTAGAGAATACCTACAGGCTAATAAGCTCGCCTCTTGTACAATTAAGTGCCATAAAGTCTTTTTAATAAATAACATAAATAACTTTCCGGAAGAAATAACCTACACAATAGTGTAAACCTCATCAAAATCCGTTTAGTAGAACCCAAGTTAACAAGTACACGGCCAGACGGAAGAACAGACAGACTTTTCGTATTATCTATATATTTTTTTATTTTATTTATTTATGTATTGTATAATCATTAAATATGATTATATAAATACCAAAAAGGTCATTGGCAGCACTGGTTCAAAGGGAGATTTCGTTATTTTCAGTAAGTACGTTCAAAAAAGTATGAAGACAAAAATTATAGAGCTTTGGAAGTTTACGCGACGGCCTATAGTTTACATGTATAGAGGTCGAAATATTTTTTGAGATTTTTGAACAGTTTATATCTATATAATTTTGAAACTACTAAACCGATTTGGCTAATCTTCGAACTCAACCGAATATAGACCCTAACTATTCAATTTCAATGTGTTAATTTGTTCACGGGACATGGGATATAACGAAAACGAATATTTGTATAAAATACAATTATTTCATATAAATCAGTGACAATTGAGTGGGTAGGGGAGGGTGCTGACAGCTGTAAAACAGGTTATCCTAGTACAGCTGTCAGCACACATTGTCCTTATTCATAAGCTTACCTTCTTGTAAACTTGATGTTCTCTTGTAAGCTACATTATAAGTGACATAACCGTATAACTTGTATAGGTACTTGTATTAAAAATTTAACTTGTACTAAATTAGGACATTTATTTTGGGAAGGTACTGGCTCCCAAAATACAGATTTATCTAGTTTGGGAGTCAGGCTCATTATAAATTGTATCATGTATGTTTAATACAAATAAAGAATTATATTATTATTATTAATCGAGAAGTAGTGATTTTTTTCCGATTTCTTTCGTAGTCTTCCTAACTAATGCTAGCAAATGTGTCTGTACATCAAAAAGAGGACAATTATTATTAAAATAAAAAGGAAATTAAGACCCTCATTATTTCCATTCCCTGATCTGTATCTTCAATAATGCCTACAAATTGTTAATAATGTCCCAAAATATAATAAAATGAATAACAAAGCAATAAAATATAAAATCGTCAAACAATCAACGTGTACTTACAACATCACGTGCCTGTAAACTGCTATGTAATGACTTCATAATTCACGGGAATATCATGGGAAAGGAAACGTGCCCTCATTAGGAGGTAAATAACGATATCCCGAAGCCCGTATTTGCTACCGCTATTGACTTGTATAATGGAGGGTAATTTACAAAAGAACGAGCAAACAGTGTCTTCATTTGAAACTAGATGATTGTGCCCGAGTTCGTTCGAATACAAAATTGTTACGTGAGTGATATTTGAAAAAAACATACGTTAATAATAACGTTATCTTATAACTAAATAATTCAATTAATTCTTATTCTAATTTACATTCAAAATATTAAAAAATATATATTTACACTTATGTATTTATCTACCCTCGTATTTCATTCCTATTTCGTTCATGGAGGGAATTGCCTAAAGCCGGATTGGAAATATTAAGTTAGTAAAAGTTTAATTTTGTTTTATAGATAAAAGGCGGCAGACGAACATACAGTCCACTTGATGGTAAGTGGATACTGTCGTCCATAGACATCCGCGATACATGCCAACATCAGTCCAGAATGACAAACGTTTGGCACGCCCCCGGATGCTCTGCCTACCTTTGCAAATTAAGGAATAGATTAGGAAAATGAGGATGGAGAGGATGGGATAGGAATGGGCTCTGGCATATCTCACTTACTATTGAAACACGTACGTACATTGGGGAAATACGATAAAGTAGGAAATGCAGTACATTTGAAGGTAATCTTCTGTGAGAGAGGGGTAACATGGCCATTCGAATGCGCCCAGCAGCTGTGGATTCCCACAGCCGCTGTTTGCACTCTTCCCCTACCAATTAGTTTTAAGTGTAAAATCTATGTGTAGACCAAACGGTTACTATACGTATTCTTAGCAATACTTATTTACTTACTACGTAACGTTTGTTTTACATATAGGTGGTTAACTTAAAATGTAGTTAACCAATGAGTACGACAAGCTGGTACCTCAAAACTAGCAACTAGCAACTATGTGTTCGTTCGTTATGTTCGACATTCTGTTAACAAATGTTATACCGAACGGACAATTGTGGTAAATTGGATAACGATTGAGCTGTAAAAGATAATGAATAGAAATTCTAATAAGAAGAGTTATAATATTTAATTGTATATTTAATTTAATTATTTATATTTAAATATACTGCAAAAAAGAAAAATTTGGTTGATTTGCCATCTCACCCTCATATTATTAATGAACACTTCATCAAATCTGTTCAACAGTACCTATATACTAGCGACCCGCCGTTGCTTCACTCAGGTGATTATCGATCGTTATCCATTTCCTATGAAATCCAAATATACCCTATGTCCTAATATAGCCTAAATATTAGCTTTCCAAAAGTGAAAGAATTTTCATAACCGTTTCAATAGTTTTTGAGTTTATCTGTTATATATAGCAATGTAATATACAGTGTATCCTTATTTACCATATATAAACCTTATTAATAATAATATTTTATTTAAACGTCTTAGAATTTAAATGGAAATATTTAGAAAAACCTAGAATTACAATTTTATTATATCTATTAAAACAGTAAGCGCTCATAATCTCTTTACTCGATAAAAGAAACCACACAAAAGAAAATACAAAATACGAAACCACTTATTTCTTCGCAAAAAAATACTGGCACTCAATAGGGATTAATAATGAATTTGTTGTTATGCGATTATATAAAGTCGACGGTTATTTCTTTTTGAGTGTTTATTTGCAAACTTCTTCATAAAGAGATGTGTACAAACTTTTTTTTCTTTGTAAATATTAAAGTATAAGGAAAATGGATTATTCTTTTTAACCTAATGACTGCTGCTCAGCTTAATTAAAAATTATTTTTCACTTTGAGTAATGAGAAACATTGAGGGAAATTGAGGTATCGCAAATTCAATCTAAATTCAAGTCTTTGCTCCTATAGAAAGTTTTTCCAATTTGTAATTCGAAGATAATTATAAACTAAATTAAGTTAAATTATAAAACTATTATATTATTTATAATTATATATAATATAATTATAAAACCTTGATCCAATCACCATAAACACTCACTGTTCACATTGATTCTGTGTATTTGTTATTACAGCATGTTAAATGAATACTCCAGCGCTTTGGTGAACAGTTTCGGAGATATGACATATCTCTGTCTCATCCTTCAGCACAAGTGTATCCGCTAGGTCTGTTGGTCCTAGATTCGCACTGTCATTCCCACATTGTTATACAGACATCTGAATATATCGCCAATCGACTCAGCACTGCTTTAAAGATTCCAGAACAATGCAGATTTATATAAGATCTCCAAGGCAGCATTTGAAAAAAAACACGCTGACTCATCGCCCTTACCACAATACTAGAAGTCGAAAGTCTTCAATGAGTGGATCCCGTCAGTTGGTCGTTTATACGGGATGTTTTTTCAATTGGGATTGTATGGGGAAATCTGAAACCATAAGAGATACAGGGAAACTGTCTTAGGAACCATTAGGTCTTTTTTGTGAAAACAATTTTGGCATAGTCATTTTTTTGGTCAAGCGTGAGTTGTTCATAAAAACGAATAAAATTGACTATTTTTTTTAATGCTGATCGACTCAGTTTCTTATAAGGAACATTTCATTGTATTGGAAGAAAAAAATCCGGACAGCATAAGTTGGTCAAATTTAATAAAATGTTTTTTCATGCAATAGGAGAATACAATGTACTAAATCATAGTCGAAATATTTACTTGTGCACAAATCATTTAAAAAGTGTTCCATAATTGAATTTCATGTCTACACGTGCTACACGAAACTGAAATATGGAACGCTTTTATGGCACTCAAATATTTTTGCACAGATTTACGTACTCCATGCTATTACGAACTCTTTGAACTAAATTTAAAAACAAATTCAAATTTAGAACCAACATTGTTCTAACTATCACTCATTTGTTACTATCGATTTATGCTTGTGATTCATCATTGCATTATCTAATACGGATAAAGTTGATTTAATTGAAGCATATTTTCTTAATTATCGAAGCCCAGATAATGCATTAAAGTGGTATAGGGAACACTACCCTGACCGCGAGCTACCTAATCGCAAGATATTTGATAGATTAATTAAAAATTTAAGACAAGAAGGTTGTTTTAAACCCTAACGTGAGAGGCTAACAACAGTCGTAAATGAATTTATTACCATCGCCGTATTAGGATTCTTTGAAGTTTATCCAAAAGCTTCATTGCGGGAAGCGGCTGAAAATATCGGTGTGCACAAATCCACACTACGAAAAATACTGAAGACATACAAGTACAAATGTTACAAAGACGGTCGACTTGTGCAAGCATTACTTCCTGGCGATAAAGACCGCGGGTTATCATTTTGTCATTGGTTTGTAGCACGAACTGTTAGAAATTGTTCTTTTCCAAATCAGATTATTTGGACGAATGAATGCAATTTCTCTAAGAATGGTATGTACAACAGGAGAAATAACTATTACTGGTCACGTACTAATCCATTTAGAACTACAGAGACGCATAATGAAGTCCGTTTTTCCTTTAATTCTTGGTGTGCGATTTTACATAATAAAATCGTCGCCATTAAAATGTTATCTATCAACAAGATGGTGCACCTCCCCACAATAGTAGAGCGAGTAAACGGTTTTTAGATGAACATTTTCCGGGCCGTTGGATGGGCACATATGGTCCTATAAAATCGCCACCACGTTCACCCGATATGACGCAGATGGATGTTTTCATATGGGGTTACCTTAAGGGTCGAGTTTATGAATCCCAATACAATACCATACAAGAGTTAAAAGACGCCGTTTATTATCATTTAAACACCATTCACCACACGTCTTTATCTAAAGCCACTAGAGGTGTTCTGAAACGCGCCCGTACCTGCATACAGCAAGAGGTCATATTGAACATTTATTGAAGCATTAGTTCTGTTAAGGTAACAAATTGTATGAAAAAACATTTTATTAAATTTGACTAACTTCTGCTGTCCCGATTTTTTCTTCCAATACAATGAAATTATCCTTATAAGAAACTGAGTCGATCAGCATTAAAAAAAAATAGCCAATTTTATTCGTTTTTATGGACAACTCACGCTTGACCAAAAAATTGACTTTGCCAAAATTGTTTTCATAAAAAAATATCTAATGGTTTCTAAGACAGTTTCCCTGTATCTCTTATGGTTTCAGATTTCCCCAGGGCCGTCTTAAGTCTATTCTGCGCCGGGGTGCGGGAGTGTATCCTAAGACAGTCAAACATCCTATTGTGTATCCTATGACAGTCAAATATCCTATTGTGTATCCTATGACAGTCAAATATCCTATTGTGTATCCTATGACAGTCAAATATCCTATTGTGTAATTGTTTACTATAGCGTTATATTTTTTCATTACCTTTAAAAGGTGAGCGCCCGGGGTGCACCGCACCCCTTGCACCCCCTGGTAAAGACGGCCCTGGATTTCCCCATACTGTCCCAGTTAAAAAAACACACTGTATAGATTATGTGGGGTCGTTATGACGAAAAGATCCGAATATAGAGATGATATTTTATTACAATAGTTTAGGTACGGTTAGCAAGAGGTGTGACGCAGGCTTCGCCGCGGACTGCTTGTGGCGCACTGGCGCGTCGGAATGTAGTGTCGCCCGTCGCCGGCGCAGAGCAGCGGCCGCGGTGACGTCAGAGCTCAAGTGCGCGTTCAATTTAGCCCCGCCCGTCACGTCGCTCCACAGTACTCCCCCGCCGAGACCGTGACTACGGTCGATAGTGGTCAGGGAACCTGACTGTCCGGCCGCTTCTGGTGGTCCTTGGAGCAGCAGGATCTGCTGCTGGAACGGCGGGTGGCTGCTGGATCGGTGTAGGTGACTCGTTCCTGGTAATATAAGCAGGTTTAAGACGATCAATAGATACGGCGACCTTTCTGCCCTGGACTTCAATGTCAAATGTTTTAGGTGATCGACACAATATCTTATGAGGTCCAGAATATGGTGCTTGCAGTGATCCTTTATGTGGACCTTGGCGTAGGAAAACGTGACTACACGTGCTGAGACCTTTCGGAATATAAAAGGGTTTAGTGGTATGCCATGAAGTTTGTTTAGGTGCAAGTTTAGTTATGTGACATCTTAGCCTGCTGACAAAATCGGTTACATCTGTCTGAAGATTCGAAGACGGTGAGAAGAATTGTCCCGGCAAACGCAGAGGCTCGCCGTAAACGAGCTCGGCTGCCGACGCTTGAAGGTCTTCTTTGAATGCACTTCGAATGCCAAGAAGCACTAATGGAAGTGTTTCGACCCATTGTGAATTGTCATGATACCTTAGTTATAGATTACCTTAGTACTAAAACGTTAACTCTGACCCATAATTTAAACTCGCTCAACGTTATGGCCGGAGCCATACGGTTTAATTACTCTACGGATTAACGCTAAGAATCTCCGAAATGAAGAAATACGACGAACAGCAAACAATCATTATACCAACTTGTCACGGACAGCACCATCTCGTTTGCACACTAAGATGGTTTTTTGTAATGATTTTTTTAATGTAGTTACTTTAATGTACCAATAGATGTCGCTTTATTTAATATCCTAAGATTAATAATAATTGTAACATTGTGACATATCTTGTATTTCAAGAGAATTCGGAAATAACTTTGAACGATAACCTCCCTTTTGGTAAGCTCTCGATTCCCAAAGAGAGTCACCCCAACACAAATTAAAATTAAATTGAAATGAATTAATGAAATGAATCTATTCACAGTACGTACTACCACAACAGTAGTACCTACTAATGTCAATTTACAACATTATTAATTCACATTGTCGTTGTTCCAACACACACTGAATATGTTAATTTCTTGTCCTTGTTACGTACAATCCCCTACATTATATAACAGTATTTATCTTCTTAGACATATGTAAGGCAATATACTATAATATTATAGAGGTTATGTGTGTGATGTATTATATCGAGCCTTTGTAATATTCTGTAGAAAGAAGATGAACAGCTAGCTTTTAAAACAGCAAGCGGTACCTACTGTCGCGAAAACCTTACACATCATAAAATATATCAACCCAGACTAAATTGACATATTTTCTCAATTAAGAAAGGCTAATTAAGAAAAGTAAAGGAAAAGTATTGAAAAGAATGAGGAATAGCAAATCTCTGGAAATTCTGAAAACTGTCTCTGACAACTGTAAGTCGGATCTCGGGCAACTCTCACTCACTGTTAGAGAGTGAGCGGAGTAACTTGGCTCATTGGATGTGCCCTGGACTGTGAGACATAACATTATCATAACCTTATAGACACAATTTTGTAGAATTTAAAGAGTTGTTTAGAATCCACCACGTGGGCTTAATGCCTTAAAGAGCATTCTCTACAAGTCGACCGTTGGTTAAATGAGATAGATTAAACCGGTTGCAGTAGAATTTAAACAGTGAGCTTATATTATGTAGTCGGAATTTTTATTCGATTCACGGATATGACATGTAGAACTGTCAAACAGAGTGAAATTTGTACGGGGATGACACTTTATTGACAGTTCTACGTCATATCCCTGACTCGAATAAAAAATCCGACTTTAGTGATTTATAATATCTTTTTCACAGTAGTTGAACATACCAACATACGAAAATTAAATATATATACATTATATATATATATTACACAATAATACGACACGACATGTATCGTATTATTGTGTAGTAATTTTTTGAGACTATTTTTCGTCTAAAATTATAAATTAATATGTTGTAATTCGTTAGGACCCGTCTCAGAGGATATCCGCTAATTTATGAAATTTCAGCCAAGCGGATGTTTACGTTTGATCTACGCGTGTTTTTGCCGAAGTATCTCATTAAAATGTATGAGTAGTGATAACAAGAGCATTGAATACTTATAATAAGATTGTTTACGAATATTTTATATAAAATATTTATTGCTAACATATTATTATAAACAGGGCCGTCTTAAGTCTATTCTGCGCCGGGGTGCGGGAGTGTATCCTAAGACAGTCAAACATCCTATTGTGTATCCTATGACAGTCAAATATCCTATTGTGTATGCTATGACAGTCAAATATCCTATTGTGTATCCTATGACAGTCAAATATCCTATTGTGTAATTGTTTACTATAGCGTTATATTTTTTCATTACCTTTAAAAGGTGGGCGCCCGGGGTGCACCGCACCCCTTGCACCCCCTGGTAAAGACGGCCCTGATTATAAATATTTGAGCGTGTGGTGTCGGCCAGCTATAGAATAGCTATAGCTATAGCACCAACCAATGTCTTCCCGTGTGTGTCACAAAAGGCGACCAAGACGTAACAAAGCCACTATCACCAGCTCTGAAGAACTACACCACCTCTAAAAGAATAAACTGGCCAACCTGCTGGGCTCATGGCGTTTTGAGGCCATTCATGCCTCATGTACAAGACACAAGACACGATATACACTATGAGCCCCATGTCTGGATAAACAGCACTGAATAAACAATGGGCTGGTTACAATTTACACATATTATTATAATTCCCTACAATCAACTGTTATTATTACAATACATACTTTGTACCGTTAGTCTCAGCTAAAGGTGTAGAAAATATTTAGCGATAAAAACGTATAATCAAGAGCTGTCGATGTCCTTTAAATGTTTACAACACCGAAGATCGATCTCCGACATTCATTAAATTGAAAAAGATAAATTACTATAGTTGACTAAAATTTTCTAATAAATGAATAGGATTACTCTCAGTGGTTCATACTTCTTCTTCTTCTTCTTCTCAGCCCTTGGACGTCCACTGCTGGACATAGGCCTCCCCCATTGTCCGCCATTTAGACCTATCGGCAGCGACCTGCATCCAGCGGGTGCCCGCAACCTTTATGAGGTCGTCTGTCCATCTAGCAGATGGACGTCCTCGGCTTCGTCCGCCGGTACGTGGTCTCCATTCGAGAACCCGTCTGCCCCATCGGCCATCGGTTCATACTACGATTAAGAAATTCATACTTTAACAGTAAGTGCTACGAACCAATTTTCTAATTCACGACTTCACGATTGATGATATTAGGTACCCTAGGCTACCTCACACACGAGACCACCATCCTTCATATATCAGCTTATATATATATATATATATATATATATATATATGCACTAAATGTCGGCAATTTTTAGCTCTAGGGATATTAGTTTGGCAGGAAAATCTTCCAATGCAGGTTAATTCCATTAATGACTGACATCTTTACCTCCCGATAGTGACTAGTTATACGCAATAAAAATAATGTTTACTTGCATATAATGTGGTTAGCCATTTAGCTACTTAATTTTGTTATTGAGCCTAAGCTCGTAGGAACACAAGCCACCGCGGTATATAGAAAATAGCTATAAATGGCATATCTCTTTTTTTTATAGAAAAAAGGTGACAGACGAGCGAACAAGCACCAACGAACCATTTGGTGATAAGTGGATACCATTAACCTGCGACATGCGCGATACTAATACATGTCAACATCCGTTTAGAATAACATTTGAGATTTTCGGTTTTTCACACATATTTCTTTATTTAAACGGGTCTTAATGCGAAAGGCCTGTTAAAACCCGTTTAAATAGATAAATATCAATTCATAATGACCAACGTTGACACGCCCACGGATGTGCTATCTGGCGACAGCACATCGGAGATTTATTAATGGATTCGGAGAAAGTAAGTCATCTGAATTGATGGCGGCATGTATAGCGGATGTCTATGGGCGACAATATCCGCTTAACACCAGGCGGATGTAAGTAAAAGAAACAATCAATATTCGACAGTCTTTATTGTTACGTTTTAATAGTTAGCTTAAATCATAAGATTTGTATAGAAATATTTAGGAATGAAAACTTAAAGGAATGGAATTATAAAAACCTTAAAAATAACTTAAATCACACGAGTGAAATTTCATTTTAGAATTAAATCGGTGAGTTGTCGAGAAAAGCCTCATAAAATAAATATGCATAACAAATTAAATAATTTAAGCATAGTCAAAGATTTGTATGTAAGTTCGTCATTTATAAGCATAAGGCACAATATTAATGAATCACATCTTGCACTCAAACGAGTTACAGAACACTCCCCAAACGATCAAGAACATTGCGCAATCCGTAAAAGTTACAATGCTATTGATCGTCTAGGGGCTAGGGGGCTCTTATGTGCATTTACAGAGCCCAATTTAACGTATCTGTTTTTACGGAAAAAATGGCAATATCGCGTTTTAAATTGAGCAGGTAACGCTACTTTAAACAGTTACAGGCCTTATTAAAATAAACAAGTAAACAGTTCTACGGAATAACTATGTAGGTCCATACTTCAATTTACCTTTATAACTATCACTGTGTTTACAAACGTCCTGAATAGGTAGTCATATTTTCCCTACATAAATCAGCTATAAATTGTAAACTTAGTGGCCTTTAAAATCCTTTAAAACATCTTCAATACCTGAAAATTAATACAGTCACACAATCATCAGCTGACAAAAGACATTGTCGTTAAAATAAAAAATATGAAAGTAAGTACAAAATCTTAAAATAACACCCATTTATAACAACAATTCTGACTCAACATGAGTCAAGTAACATGTCGAAGTCAATTCAACAATATAAAAATATATGTCTTGATATTTGTGTAAATATATATGTATTTATAAATTCATTATGTAGCTGTGATAAAATTATTTGTCGTAAAGGCACTTTTTGTACTGCTTACTTTTAGGAAACATATAATATTTAATACATTTTCTAAAATCAACCTATTTACAAAGTTCCTATTTACATGGCACATACTTGGCTTTGTTACTCTATAAAATATTATTTACAATTTTTATTAATAAAGTTTGGGCTACGTGTACAACTAAAATCGTTCAAATTAATATTATATACAATTTTAGTAATAAAATGGCACTGGGTTTACTTTATCTACATTATTTGAAAAATAAAAGAGTAGTTTAACAACCTTCTGATAAATATTAAATAAAAGTTAAAAATGATTAAATAATTTATCTAGTAAATTTATCAGAGCATTGTGAAACTGGAAAATTATAGTTAAATTGTGTAAAACTACTAGTCCAGAACACTAACACTCCAGAATATAAGAGTAATTTTCATGAGTGGCTTCTGATAACTATGTACCTATATTTGAATTTGAAAAAAAATGCATACATACAGAACGATTCTGTATAACATCACTCATCAATATTTCATAAATATTGTGATTTTTTTTTCATATATTGTAATTTATGAAGTCAGGCATTATTTTGCGAAAGTTCATCATAAAATGCAATAATAGAAGATACATACTTTTCTCAAGGTGCCTTATAGGCGCAAATGCTTATAAATTTATTTTTATTTATTTAAAACCTGAGTAGGCATTATTGTGCACCCACCATTTGGCCTACTCAAGGCCCATTACAGATCTGATAGAAAATAAAAAGATGAAATGTAAAATATTGTTTCATTCACAGATAACAGATCACCTTAAAAGATAACAATTTAAACAAAAAAAACTAAAAAAACATCAAAGTGAATGTCCATCGCCGTACACCGTGAAACGCTTTCGCAGTAGGTACATATCAACAGGTCTAAATCTGAGTTGCGCTTGACCAAATGTAATACATAAATGCTTAAAAGGCATATAATATGTAAAGCTATAAAAGTTGTACAAAATATCTAGAATAGTAATTGGGCCTATATAGAGATGCTTATGCACATATATGCACGAGCGCATATGTACATGTAAGCACATATGCATATGTGTGCTTATGCACATATGTGCTGTATCTTTCATACCTGTCAAAAGTGAAAACAGTGAAAAGCGTACCTTTCATTATCGCATTGTCGAATTTGTTCGCCAACCAATTCTGAATGTTAAGTTATCGAAAGTCAATTCTATGAATCCAATCTACTTTCATATCGTAGTGTTACTTGGCAATTTTGTTATATCCTAGACATATTCTCACTGCATATGTCAATTTGTATAGTTTCAATATATACTCTCACCAAACCACAGCCGCAGCTGTACGGTCAGCAACAGATCAACATGTACCAACGAGCACCATAACGGGCTAGTAACGAGACCTACTTTGGGTACATTAACGTGATGCCGACTGTACAAAGCCAATGTGAAGCCTAATTAACATATTTCAACAATCACAATCACATTTCCATACATTATAATACCTCGCGTAATAAATTCATCGTAATGAAATGACGTCACAAAAATAATGAAAACGCTTCCTAAAATTGGCAAGTCAGAAGTAATACCAAAAAATGTGGAATATTTGCTACAACAACTAAAAATTTCTGAATATTATCTTTATTTGGAACTATTTCATATGTTCATATGTATTAATTGATTCAATGTATTTAACAATCATTAACAATAATAATCAAATGATATTGAATTACACTAAAATACTCATACAACGAAATCGTTAACAGCACAGTTCCACACAAGTAATAACTAGGGACTTGGAGCACATTAATTAACCTAAAACATTTTTACGAGATCTTTGCCAATTAGCCTACAGTTGACTGGCATCAGACTGGCGTCATCAAACTTACGTTATACTACAATAGTTCGGTGTTCCGTATATTCGTCCTCATAGCCTAACAAAGTCCATACATCTCCACTGCCTCACAAAACCCAGTAGGGAAAAATAATAAAAAAATATTTATTGACAAAATTTGATTTACTCAGCTAGCCTGCAAACTATGCAAAAACAACCATGTTAAAAGCAGTCGTATTTACGAATATGGAGATAATCTTGAAAATTAGTGGATGCATTAAAATCTTATCATGACGAGATAACTATAATATATTAATAATGATAAATTTATTATCTTGTATTGGGTGTAATAATAATAAAAGGTATTCTATTTGGGTGTTTCCACCTGTAAAATTTGTTTTAAAAATACTTCAATTTAAAATTTATTATGAAAACAATTGTGCATATTACAGTAGCTGGAATGAGTATGAATATGTGTACAATCCACATAGTTTTTCACTTGTGAGTTATAAAGACACTTATTAGGTTTTGATGTAGGACAGCCGATATAAAGACACACGGTAACCTAAAACCAAGTTCCCAGAAGGACTTTACAAAAAACTGTTCATATCTCCGACATTTTTCATCTACATGAATAATGTGGTTCACCTACTTATCCCAGACTTCAAAGCAAACTTTTGGGTTGCCTCCCACACAAAGCCTGCTTATAATCCCATTCTTTGAACTGCGTAACGCACTAAAGGTGGATTCACGGCAGTACTACTATTTGGCAGACTCAGACGCACATTCTTTACCCTCACTCAACACCTGCTTTGACCCTTTAATGTACAAAAGTGGTCTAACAACTTTCTGATAATACTATCCTGCGATATCTGCAGTCCATAGACATTGGCACCGAACTATAAGACATATTGCGATCGCAATAGATTTGAATGGATCATCAATAATTGTCGCAGTGATACGAGATGTTATTGACTAGCAAAGCGCCTAATCCTCAATAATAACCTCATTCTGCTGCCCAACCACCCAGATTTATTTTACTCGGGTACAAATTATAGTGTACAATTATCTTCATCCGCTGCTGGATATAGTCCTCTCCCAAAATTAATCCAATGTAGCTACGCAACAATAATTAGGTCATTCGTCTTTCGCATTGTCATTAGTAAAATTTGTCCTCCTCCAAATCCAAATTGCTCTTATTATTTGGTTGATTCGAATGCCTCTTCAACGTCCCCATAGAGTCGTATTCATTGGCGATTGCTTTTGGGTACAGTTTGGGAGTAGACATGGCGTTGTTGTGGTTATTGGCGTTTGATATGTTGTTGCTTTTTGAGAGCAGTATGCCGCTGGAACCGCCGATGCCAGTAAATGATGGTTGCCGTTTCGCTTTTCGTGGCTGGAAAAAAGATATCAAGAAAAATATAAGACCTGGATAAATAAACGATCCTCTTTTTTAGAATTAGCCTGAGTTGTGTTTATGCAGTTTCCGTCTATCGTATGTCTGACGTCCAGATAAATAGACGATTCTAAGATCGTGCTTTACTTAGATTTAGACCGTGTCGTTGAAAAGTAACCTCTATGCAGACTGCATAAGATGCTATAAAACATGACTGTGACTAATTCTAAAGTCGAGAATCGTCTATTTATCCCGATCTAAGCGTCCGTCGACCGTAGATCTAAGCCTAGAACGACCTAAGACACCCCACCCCTATTTATTCAGCCCTTAATCAACTGTAAAATTAACTAAAAACTCGTGGAAAAATGTAGTTTCATTTCAGGCGTTTTACGTATTCTCCAATCTAAGTTATTTCGAAAACCTCAAGTCAGTCTCAAGTATATTGCACTATTTGACACTATAATATTAATTTACATCAGGTTCAGTTACACAAGCGTAAATCACGTCATTTACAATCAGTGACCGCTGACAGTGATCGTACAGCCCAGGATCTCTAATAAATACTGAAATTATCAAACGAAATTAGATGACTGCCGTAGGCATTAAGCAGGGATTGACCATTACAAGGATAATGTACAACCAAATTCTTTAAATAAAAAATATATAAATAAATTAAAATAAAATAAATAAATAAATAAAAAATAAATTTAATAAATTATAATATAATATGAAATTATACAGATATCGATATTTAATTCAAACTTACCACATCCTTGAGCGGCACAGTAACGTAACTGTTCTGTTTAGCAGTGATGTAGTGTGGGCTGGATGGCACGCGGGTTTGTTTACGCCAAGGCAATTTTGATCCTCGCCTTTGGCAATAGATCACTCCGGCCAGACACACCAGACAACCTACGAGATAAAATGAAAAAAATAATAATAATAAAAAGTCAATGATAATCATTGCGAATGTGTCCCAAGAAATAAATAAATATTATTGCTGTTGTATTGAAAGTTAAAAGGAAGTTCAAAGAGCAGACTAAAAGTTTAGCATAAAAAAATAAAACCATAGCTAACAATTGAAAAAAAATAAAAAAAGAAAAAAGAATAATAATAAAAAAAGAAAAAAAAAGTGGTCAAGTTGTGCCTTAACCATTGTTATGTGTTCCATCCTTGTCAAGGGGAGTGCTAACCGTCTCTCCTTTCAATAGACACAGTCATTATGTTATGGCAATTGCCTATACACAAACTTGTGTAGAAACTTCATTAGCGCGGTTTAGAACATTTTATTATAATTTTTTATCTACTAAATATAAATTATTCAAATTAACAACAGCTAAAAGAATATATGTACAGAATGTAACTATATTACTGTTGATGCATGAAAGTGATTCTTAATTATAAAATTCAAGAATTATTTATTCGAACTTCTTTGAAAGTCAAGCTGCGCCATCTCTTGCTGAATCAGCGAACTATATCATCATCAAACGTATATCTTTACTAAGATACTATATCACGTACTATTGTGTTTACACATGCACAGTACAGATGGCGCAATTATCTGTTTCCAGATATAGGCACTATGTAATTCTTGATAATTTCCCATGATTTTCTTATAATAAATGCAATTCTTACATGTTTATTACTTTTTCTTCTTATGTGTAATTTGTTTGTTTCTTACTTTTTATTGTGTATTGTGTGGGTCGAAATGTCTATATACTCGTATATAGATATCAATTAATCTTGATATTCTTCTTAATTTCTAAATGTTTATTTAATACATTTTTTAAACAAGTGCATTTTCTAAAAGAAATACCTGTCATCTGTTTATATAAATATTAGTTTCAAAACATATAAAACCGTGGGCTTTGGAAAACAAAGCAATTTAAAAGTTCAAAAATATGAGAACTTTAAAAAAAGGTTCATGCTATACTGAGACAGCGATAAACGTATATTATTAACCTACATTTAAAAAAAAATAAGAATGGAGAGTTAATTAACTTATCATGAAGATTTTTGCAAAAAAAAAATCCTTTTTGGGCTTTAATTTTGTAATTTGTATTTTGTAAAATTTAGTAAAGACCTCATTGAATTTATTGTGAATAAAAGATTTGTAAACATTTTGCCAATGATCTCAGAATCGTGAACAGAATTCATTGTTTCGGCTTTCAGGAAAGGTTTGGTTATTAGACACTATTTTCATGTTTATGCATACATATAGAATGATACCTATACCTATTTAGTACATGTAAAATTTAACAACAAAAAAAACAGATATAACTTACCCATAACAAAAGCAGCCACAACACAGCCTACGATACTGGCAACGCTGAGCGACTCGGGGCTGGCCATCGTCACAAAGGAAGCCGTTTCTACGTTCTGACTGTACGCTGGCATCGCTGATAGTTCTGTAGGAAAACCAACATTAACAACCGATCTTTGCCTGCTGTACGGTCTCTGGTTCGATTCCCGGTTGGACAAATATTTCGTTAAAGATGATGTTTACTTGAGGGGTAAACTATACATACAGCCGCGATACAGGGAATCCTATTGTGAGCCACTAAGACTAAATGAGGCCCAATAATATAATAATAATAAATAATAAATCATTTATTTCAGACCACAAGATCCATATTTCATTCTTATAATAATGTGTTATTCTGTTATCTTGTATTTATCCGTTTAAAGGGAGAAATCACCATTTGTAAGTTAAAAATAGCAGTTATAGAGGCACTAGTCCCATCCAACAACATATATTTGTTATTGGTCGCAATTTTAAAACTACTAACCCGATTTGATTCATCTACGTACTTAACCGAGACTTAGAACCGAACTATATTTGTGACAAACATTTAAATTCGTTTAAAAATACGCCAGCTGATCACCATTTGTCGAGCATCTCATATATGCAAACAAGCAGAATTTGGCATTTATGTAACTACAATTTCTCTGCGCTAAACCTACGCTGACTAGGGTGAACCGTAGGCGATCGCTAGCGTTGTTATGCCAGGGACAGCTCTGGCATTTTAGTCGGGGACACATTTGTTACAAATTAAAGGTATTGTAGCTACGATGGCAGTAAATTTAACCATGAGTTCGGTTTAGATTATTTAGTGAGAATAAAGATATCAGAGTTCCATTTAAAATTATTTAAGTAGGTACTTCAGTTATTCAAAAATAGGTTGTTTTCTTGCCACTTTACTATTTTTACTGCTCGTACTCTTACTGCTAAATACAAGCCTATTAATATTTATATAATACATATTTGAGTATTAGGTATACATATAATTTATAAGAAACAACATTCACCATTAAAATTGTAACATTGATGAATAAATAATTGACGAATGTTAACACAATGACATAAGAACAGTATAGGCACACACACACCATTGTCAACATCGCCCCCGCACCTCGCGACCTGCAACACGGCGCCCGTACAACCGCCGCGTAAACATGCTCGACGTCGCACGCGTTCGCCGGCTTCACACGGGCCCCACGCTCCCCACACGCCCCAACCAGTCTCTGAATCTGTAATTAAAGATTATAGATTACCTACCACAGGAAACAAATTTGTACAATATTTTCAATATGAAGGTATTATTAACCTGCACAATTAATGTCATGTAATTTAACAGTGAATCTAAAGTATCGGCCAATCGAGCGTTCGCATAAATACAAACTCCTTTACAGCTCATTATCAACTTAACCAATAAGCGGTTAGTTAGCGCCAACTGCAAATATAACGTTGTAGAATAAACTTATTGATTAAGTTAGAGCAATGAATATGAACTTTATAATCACCGTAATAACACTTTTACGAACACGAAATAAATTTGTAAACGTGCCAATACCTACTCGGTTGGCGAATGTCAATCTATTTTGTTGGATTTGATTTACTATTTTGTCATTAGTCATTAGCATAAAAATTTATAATTTCTAGTTTCTGTAATAATAAATAAGAAACGTGTGTTTGGTAGCGACTTGTTGATACAATTTGATATGAATATGCACTAACCGTCGCACGTGTTGAGACAGAGCCGGCGCTCAAGTGCAGCGCCCGCATCGGCGCAACCCTCCGGAGAGAGGCACATGCGCGTGCGCGAGCGGTGCCCCGTCACTGCCCCCTCACAGCCCCCGATGCACTCGCTCCACTCGCTCCAACACGACCATTCACCTGTTCACGAAGATTTTATTAGAAAATGATATCCGAAAACAGGGAAAGAAGAATAAAACTACAGGTAAAACCAGATCAAAGATAACGTCTATGTATCCGTGGGTCAGGAGCATAAAGCCTAGATCTCAAGATGACCACATCATCAAACAATCTAAATATCATATTGTCTAGGTCTAGGTCTCATATCAACAAGACTAATAGGTAACAGAATGACTACATCGCTAGATGACTACAGCTTAAAAAGGCTACGTTCCAAAACGTTAGATTGCAGAATTGTTTTCTCTTTCCTGTTAATATACTACTATATCGATACTATTGGAACAATTTTCCTGTTTTCCCTTTTATTTTAGTATGTCTATATTATACGCCGCTGTAGGCAACTGTACTTGCTTGTCACTTTCCAAACGCACGTCTTTCACTCCAAATATACATAAGCCCAGTAAGATAAATAGACAGATAGCTCATTTTTACAGTCTCACAGCAGGAATTATATAATACTAGCTTTAACCCTTGGCTTCGCTCACGTTATTCTACTCGCTATTCCACGGTAACTTAATTTTGTAACATGGAGGTTCATGGAAAAAATTAGTTCGATTCGTCCATCGGTTAATGCTTGAAAATATTTCAAACAATCAAATAAACATCCTTTCATTGAGATAATATAAAATAAGCCAGATAAAAATATATACTCAGAGCCAGTTAAAAACATAACCGCGAACCACGGTATAACAGTGCCTAGGTAATTTTTTATTTTTATCATTTTAAATTTTTATCATTGTGCACAAATACTCGTAAGTGTGCAATTTATATGTATTTTTGTCCTTCTTCCAGTGTCTCTTCACATCTGGTTCCACTTCTGGAGCAAACGAAACTTCTCTTTTTCTTGCCAAGCGAAAAAGTTGCTCTACGCTGGCGGACATGACTTTTTCTTCAACGGGTGATCGTTATTTTGCCCATCCATACAAAAATTAAGTAAATAGTACCTAGATTAACAAGTAAGATAAATTATTCTAAAAACTATATCTATTTAGTTGTTAGTAATTATATTGTTGTTGGCTGTACTTATACTGAAGTTATACGTATAGTGACAAATAAATTTATTTCCTTCCTTTCATTCTTTCTTTTAGTGTCGAAATTCATCCTTTTTCACTTATTTACCCCATGAGAAAAGTACAAAGAAATCCGAATCACTACATAATAAAACTACTAATGCTAAAATTATTTAAACAACTCCACTTACCAGAGCACGCATGTGTGTTACAAGCTCTAAGCATCTCCTCAGAGCCGGCACAAGGCGGGCGATGACAGATCCTCGTCCGGGACTGCTGTCCCCCGCCACAAGCCGACGAGCAAGGTCCCCACGGTCCCCATGCATCCCAGCCCTGACCTTCCCACTCCGCAGGTGAATTACTGCAAGAACCTGAGGCTGTACAGTACCGTTCTTCTTCACGGGCTATCGATAACTGCGAACAAAAAGTTATATTAGATCACTCATACATTTTATTTTGCAAAAAAACAGGTAAAATAAATGTTGTTTCGGTACACACAGTCGGCAACAGGTCAACATGTCTAGTAATAAAATACATTAGCGTGATAATTCTGACCGTACATAATTCTCTACTGTAGGTGGCGTTGACATAAATAGGTCGGGGAGAAAGTCTTGTCGTATTTTGTACGTATGAAGTTGTAATCAAATCTCTTTGGTTGTACTATTAGTATCTGGCTGGTTATAATACAATTGAAAGTTAACACTAAAAAATATTTAAAAAATATTTTCAGCTATATTCCATTGTTTTCCAATCTGTGAAAATGAGTGAAACTAACGAAGAAATCGGCTACATTTTGAAATTTTATTACAAAAAGGCCAAAAAAGCGACACGAATCGCAAAAAAAAAATGGTCCGTTTATGAATCTAATGCAGTATCGATAAGGGTACCTCGCACAAAGTTGGTTCAAGCATTTTCAGTCTGGAAATTTTAACATGAAAGATGCAGCTCCTTCTGGTCGCCCAGTTACAAATAAAGTCTATGCCATCCGTAAAAAAGTAGAGCAAGATCGACACATCAATAGTTATGACATTGCTGAGGAACATGAATTACAAAACGATTTTAAGCCATTTGAAAAAGTCTGGGTACCAGAAAAAGCTCAATATTTGGGTGCCACATGATCTTAGAGAAGGAAACCTCAAAAAGCGTGTTTCCATTGGCGATTCTCTGTTAAAGCGAAACGAAACCGAACCATTTTTGAAATGATTGATCACGGGTGACGAAAAGTGGATTACTTAAGACAACGTACGAAAAAGATCGTGATCAAAGCATGGACAGGCTCCACAAACAGTGGCTAAACCCGGCTTAATGCGTAACACGATTTCCCCCTCAGATTTCCATCTGTTTCGGTCACTTCAGAAATCTTAAAGTAGCATAAGGTCAATACATGATAAAGAGGACTGTCAAAACTTGCCGCAATTTTTTGACCAAAAATACCAGAATTTCTACAGTAATGGGATTATGACACTATCTACAAGATGGCAACAAGTTATCGATCAAAACGGCACATATTTATTATAAGTAAATGTAATTAAACTATTAAAAAAATGTCTTCTTGTCTTTCTATAGTGGAGAAAATACGAAGAAACTTTCTCCCCGACCTAATACATCTCATTGTTAGGCGTGCAAAATTTTATTTTACATTTACGTAATAATAATAATTGTTACATTAATCATTACATTATCGACATTACATTACATTATAATCATTATTAATTAATTAATCATTATTATCATAATCATCGTCAATTAATTACAATCTAGCTAATCTAGGTACCACTGTTCAGATAGATGCTTTTAGAAAATTAAATGACTTATAAGTGTTTATTTTCGCTTACTTTTATTTGCTCAGGTGTTGGTGCTTTGCATTGGAATTTGAACCTCTTTTCGGTGTAGCTACCATCGGACGAGTTTCCTGTAAATAAACAAAAATTACACTTTTCACTTTCACTTTCACCTAATCATGCGCTATTTAATCTAGCTACAGACGTCTCCTTATTAACCAAAGATTGCCTAGAAGAAATTGCTTTAGTAATACGACCACCGGTTGAACTTCTAATTACTTGTATTTTATATTTATCTGTATGTTTTGGTATACAATAAAGTATATCTATCTATCTTTCACTTACCAGGAATTTGCACCCACGGCGTCCAAGCAGTAGCTTTCCTCACTTCACAAGGCCGCAAATCGCACACCTGCCTCTCCACTTTGCTTCCATCACACTCCACTCCGCCGTACTTCGGAGCTGGATTATTGCAGGAGCGTCTTCGTTCTTTCCACCCTGCAGCCGGCCCACAGCTCGCGCCACCTGTCGTCGCACTGCAGCTAGACCACGGACCCCAGGCTGACCAACCGCCATCTACTGGTTCTAACGCTGGATCTATAACCGAAAAGACTCATCACTTTCATTGGTTCGTAGTTTGATTTCTTCAAGGATTGAAATGGCGAGGTCCTGACGATTTACTAAAACGCAGAATTTTATTATTCACTAAATACATAATCCCCACGTTATATATCGGGTTCCGTTGGAACACTAAAATTATCAGAGACTACGCTTCCACAGAGTTCGAAGGCTCATATTGACGAAAGATGGTATTGATCTGACTCTTCTACGAGTATAAGAAAACAATGCCTTTGTTATTGTACTCTACATAAAGTATCGGACAATCAAACTTCTTTGCAGCTCCTTATCAACTTATTCAATAAGGAGTGTAGTTACACTGCAGTTAATCAATACAGTTGCATTGATTTAAAAACCTTTGAATTAGTCTGAACATTGCTTAGGTACACTAATAAGCTGAACACAAAGTTATCGATTAACCAGATCATTTAACTTAGTGAACACTTACCAGGACAGGGTGGTAGGTTGTTACAATAAAGGTGATTGACGTCAAGGCCAACACACACACGGCCTCCGAAATGCGGCTCAGGCGCAGTACACGAGCGTCGGCGCGACTTCACCGCGATGCCGCACGTCGCCGAACACTCCGACCAGCCCGACCACGGTGACCAGCCACCGTGGACCGTGCAGTTTGTCACTGATATACTTGCACCTGGGAATCAAAAGAATAATAACACTAACACTAAAGAATAATATAATAATATTAAAACGGGTACCAACGGGTACGGGTTGGTGGGTATCAAACAACCATTATTATTTTTTTGTATTAGATAATAAAATACAAAAACTTAATGTAAGGTCTTTTATTTATAAACTCAAACTTGTTGTGTCAAGTGTTTGTTTTCTTTAATAAAGAATCAAGCAGTACTCCAAATTTTAAAAAATATACAGAATCAACCACGGAATAAATTAATGAGGTACCTAATTGTAGTGTGGAACAATACTCGACACGGAATAGTGACGTTTGGAAACAATCAAAACTTACACACGCGCCTCAGAGGAAGAAAGATAGAGTAGATAATAGGAAAAAGAGAAAATTTAGATCGTACTTTAATGCAAATTATACATTTTACTATAAATAAATTAAAGCATATTTTCAAATAAATTACTTTAATTGAATGCATGTTTAAATCTCCAACATTCCAAAAAAATAGTCAATATTATAAAAAAATACTAATAAAATTAATTATACCTTCGCATCCTAGGCCTGCGTGAGCTGGTCTAGGGTTATCACAACGTCGTGTACGACACATGCACATGTCAGGCTTCTCGTCGACGTATGTAGAAGATGTGGTACCATCTTGCATGCACGGCTCCCATTCCGACCATGACGACCAACCTCCGTCCACTGTGTATGATAAACGTTAGAAACAAATTTTAGCTACAATTTGTCTCTGTTTTATCGATGTATCATCTGCTAATAACAAGCAATATTTATTTATTTAAACAAAATCTCCATCTTTTACTTTACAAAACATACAAATCGATTTTGATTATACCAAAGCCATTATATATTGCATAAGCTATATAAAGCTTTTTTTCTCAGTAATGTCAGCAATTCATTACAAAAAGAAATATAAATTATTTGTATGCGTGAAAAGAAAAGAATTCCCTATTCCCAATATTAGTATGAAGAGTTTTCTCATATTAATCATATTAATTTCTGTTTTCTCAGTTCCAACATAATTAGTTACACGCAAACGGTGTCGATAATTGTCACTTCAGTCACTCGCGTGTAAGTTTTTTAGTTTTTATACACAACCATGGCGTCTAATGTTTTTTCTCTACACTTAGAAAATCGAGAAACGCTTCTTTGTACCTATTGTAAATTCATACAGAAAAAAACACTTGATAACTCCGCGATGTGCAACCGATGAAATCCAGTGGTGTGCGTTGATTTTGAAACTTGTTAAACGGCAGTGGCATACGACCACATCTAAAAATGTGCGGAGCTCTAACAACACTAGCGATTCGCCCATTAGCGTAGATTTAGCGTAGATATATATAAGTTAAATATATGTTAAGTTATTAGATATATGGTAAGAACAATGACAATCCTTACTAACCCGGAGTGTCGACAGCAGGACAGCTGGTAGTTGCCTGTGTAAAGTCAGGCTCATATAAATGTACCGCAGCCGGTACGCATAGTTCCCGCGCGTCATCCCATCCACAATGCGGGTCAGTGCCCAATAGACACCCAGAGCGGCTTTTATAGCGGAAACAGCGCTCACTGCCGATTCGCAGGACTGCCGTATTGCTGCCTATATAGACTGACATCTGTAGAGAAAATAGTTATTTGTTATACAAGAGTGCAAAGTTGCTTTTTAACCGCGTGCTCAATTTTGATGACCGAGCAAGCGAAGTATTCTAAAATTGAATCACGAGCGCAGCGAGTGATTCAAAAATTAGAATCCTGAGCGTTAGCGAGGGAATCAAAAGAGCGCGAGATAAAAAATCTTTGCACTCGAGTGCAACACGTAACTTTTCATCCCCCTATCTCGGAAAGAAAATGGCGCGCGCAAAGCAAATTAAAAAAAAAGTATACCAAGAAGTCTGAGTTTTTAACAAATTAAAAAAGGTTGTATGATAAATTCGGCACCATGGAGGTAGAAGTAAATAGGTTTAATGATGTTTTGAATTCACAAACTTAGTGCACACGATGTTCTAAATTCAATTTACTTTATCCTCTAGCGGATAAAAACGGCTTTTGCACTCAGATATCGAAGAGCAAAAATACTCTTTCCGAGATAGGGGGATGAAAAAAGAATTATCAATCCCGTTTCTATGTGAATGAGTAGCAAAGACTGAGACAGTTCATTCAGTGACTACCACTATGCTTGATTTGTTCAATAAAAATGCTTTATATAACGCTGTTTGCCTTGTAATCCTGTAAAAGGCGTGAAAATAAGAGGCGACTAAAGGTTATTACGACTAAAGCGGCTACCACAAGCCCTGAGGACCTATCACCACCTCTAAAGGAGTAACTCGTCAGCCCGCTTGGGGAGCGTGCCGTTTTAAGGCCATACATCCCTCATACACAAGACAATGTGCACGAGGAGGTCCATGTGCAGCAGTGGACGATAAGAGTGCTGGTTAGTGCGTTGCTTCTATATAAATGTGTGAATAACAAAAACGGAAATGGTTATATGGCTATCATTCAGTGAATATGGGTATGTTTGGATAAAACTCTGAAACTTCAAAAGACCGTATAATGTAGTATAGTATAGTATATCTTAAAAGTTATGCCATAATTGATGACACTCTAATGCCTATAAAGAATCAAAAATATTCTTAGCATTTAGACGTGCTTTTATAAATTTACTCTTAACTATATTTAAAATATTGTGATTTAAAACAGAAAATAGCTTATTAATTCACTAACCGTATCTTTCACGAACTGCATTGTCCGCACTTCATATCCTCCATTTTCATTCTGTAACTGCCATATCTCGACCAAACATGCCGCTTTATACCTCGGCAATACTGCCAATTTCAACACATCATTGTTTTCCGTGGCCACAAACACCACTAGCTGCTTCTCCATACCAGTCGAGTGTTTCGTAGTCGTGACGTCAACGGTTACATGTGTAAACCTCTGGGATACGGCTTTGTAGACCGGCTCACCAGATATAGGCTGAACCGATTCGTACATGAGGTGGTAGAGATGGTATTCTATCGCTTGCAAGGGTCTAGAAGGAAAATTAATAACGGTGAGTAATTTTGTATGGCCGCCGGCCGTATGGTGTCGGCCGACTTTAGAATAGCACCACGCGATCTCTTCCCGCGGGTGCCGTAAAAGGCAACTGCAGTAAGCTCTGAGTAACTACACTACCCGTAATAAGAGTGGACTCGCCAACCCTCTTGGCCAGCGTGAAGGTTTAAGGTCATATATTCCTCTTGCACGAGATAATTGTGCAATGAGGGGCACCCGTGTCCAACAGTGCATATTAAAAGGGCTGGTTATGGTTTTTACGAAATTCTGGTGCTCTAGAAACACTTCTTGTTAACAATAATAATTATTAAAATAGCTGTCGCCACCAGAAAACATTAAATCGATGTTCGACAATCGATCGGTAGTGATGTACAATTTACATTACAAACGTTAGTAATAAATGTACATTTTCTGTGTAATACTGACCTAGTATTAGTCATGCATCGAAAGTGTTCCCTCGCTTCTAAAGAGGGCGAGCGCATCTCCCACGTGGACGTAGGTGACTCTTGCACTTTGTAGGGACCTTCAAATGCTGCCTGGATATCGCTCATGTTGTAAATGCATACCGCGCTACCGGAAATGCTATTTCTGTAAAACAATGTAAAACGCTCTTGGATGTTGTAATAATAGAATTTGGTGAATGTTATTTTGTCAGTTTGTTTGTAATTGTTACCGGAGGAACGCTCTGCTCGACTCTTTCTAATATGCCCTGTACAGTTTAAAAACAGTACAGTTTGCGAATTTAGTTCGTGTTAAGGCCTGATTAATAGAATGGTTGAAGGAATAGTCGAATGATAAAAAGTTTAACACGTAAGTATATTCCGATTCCAAAATCCTTCCAGTCAACTAAAATTAAATGTCAATCTATCTTTAAACTTACGTGGGCGTAGTGAACGTAGCCACAAGTATCTTCTCCTGCGGCAGATACTCGACGCTCTGCACCTCGTCGTAGTAGAAGGGCACATCCCCCGGCACCGGGCATTTGAGGCGAGCCTTTAAAAAGGTACTCCAGTTGTCTTTCATCAACAAGTGCCCGCCGGAATCATTCTTGCATACACGAGCGATTCGGGAATATATTATCTGGAACAGATGGACCAGTGGAAAGGTAATTTCGAAGATAGAAATTCAAGCAAACAATATGAATATAAAATCGTTTAATGAAAATCTTTCTAGTCTCGGTTCAACTACGAAATTAGGTCTAAAAGCCTCACGAAATTCTTCAATATTCACGTTACAAAACCTTCCACATACTCTTCTCTTTTGCAAAACGTACGTTCAATCTTCTTCCATTAATAACATTTTAACTTCCACTGCAGGCCTAGGGCCTCCTCATGCGCATTGCCTCATTCAAGCCTTCAAACGCCACGCTGCGCGCTGGCCAAGCGGATTGGTGAGTCTACTCTTTTAGAGGTTGTGTAGTTCCTTATCGTTTGTGATAGCGGCTTTGATATCCCTTAGTCGCTTTTTTCCATAACCATGGTTTCCCATACCCATACCCATCCATACCCATAAGAATAAATAATTTAGGATAAAATGAAAATAAATTAAAAATGTATCTTACTTTCCCACAGTTCATAAATTCAACAGCGACCTCCCTGAATACGAAGTAAACGAAGAGGTCATCTTCAAAGCTACCCACAAACTGGGGCTTGTTGAGCCAATTCAGCTCGTACTGAGGGGTGCGCAGCGTGCCTATGTATCGCGTGGCGGCGCCCCGACTCCTGTCATGAAAATTAAGAACATATAGGGCCTGCTCAGGAAGAACAGTGTAAGCGAAATTCACCGACATTAATCAGAATGGAACTAACCCACAACCATACTTTTCTTCGTAATAAAGAATTTTGTGACAAAAAAATTTAATATATTGCATTTTTTTAAATCATTTATAAATTAAGAGTTTGGAAATCATAATATATATTGTCACACTAAAACACTAAAAAGACACAATATAAATATCACAATATAAAAAGATATAATATAAAAAAATATAGATATAATAAATAAAAAAAATCGTTTTTAATATAAAAATATTTTAATGTTGGATTCTTATTCTTATTAAAGCCCGCCAATTGTGAATTTTACAGAAGGACGTGTTTTTAATAACGTCAAGGAAAGATAGGGAAATGTTATTTTTTTTAATTAACAGACTATCAAATTCAGTAAGAGGAACATTAACATGCAACATTCAAAACAGTATTGACTGACACTCTACGAAAACTTTACAGATAGGTACATAAAACCAAATCTTTGCAACAATGGTATTTAAGAGAATCAAAGATATTGATGGGCGACTGACCTAACATCAAATCAAATATATCACCATCTGTAGCAGTGCCAGTAAAATCGAATGCTATAAAAGCGTAATTTTCCACCCAAACTCTAAACTCTACTCAAATTCAAAATCATTAATTTGGGTAGTTATTCTTAATTGTATCCACTAATAAACCTCAACTAAGAATCCACTGAGGATACCTTAAATAAAGGTCAAAAACGATGCTTATTCTTTTGTCTCTGTCGACTTAAGGCCGTAATCATGTATTTATTACGAATGACATACAAATTGTGCATATCATATGTTTAGACAGTTCGCCCCGCCCTTCGCCCACTCAAACATATATTTACTGGTACCTGTATATCGTGGCGTCAGAGCTGGTGAAATCGGTGGGAGTTCCAGCGTAGTACTCTCCGCTGTTGGCTAATATCGCCGTCACATTGGAGTGAGGATCGTGAGGACAGTTGGCTACACCGTCCACCCACTCCGAGACTGTGCTTATTGACTCAATCTATAAAAAAGAACATAGATACATTTAGTATCCGGAATAGCGAAGAAACCAGATCTTTTAAAGTCATACTTAATATATGAGTGATTCGAATTTTACCAGAAAGAAAGTAGCAGACGAGCTCCACTGATGGTAAGTGGTGAAGTGGATTTGAAAAAGGAGTTAAAAATACTGAAATTAACAAATAATAGGGGTTAAAGTATGAAATTGCCGTTTTATAGTAATAGATACTTTGAATTGACATAAAACCTTCATTGGGGGAGGCCTATGTCCAGCAGTGGACGTCCAAGGGCTGAGAAGTAAAACCTTCATGGTGTGAGATTTTCCAGTGAAACTTTTTTCACATGATACCTATGAGGTTCTTGTTTTAAAAAATGTGCAACATTCGATTTTCGACTTTCAATTGTTTTTTTTTATTCAGCTTAGACGGGAAAGATGGATACTTCGAAAATTCGAGTAAAATTTTGAATACGAGTTCCGACGCGGAACTAACGCGGCAGAAACGGCTCGCAATATCAATGCTGCGTTTGGAGAGGAGACTGCTAATGAACGAACCGTGCGTTTTTGTTTTAAACGCTTTCGTAATGGAAACTTCGACTTGAAGAACGAACCACGTGGAAGACCGCCCACACAGGTGAATAACGCTGAATTGAAGGAATGCTGAATGGTGGAAGCCGATCCGAGTCAAATTACCCAGGAATTAGCGGCATGGTTTAACGTTACCTTACCTACAATATTGACTCATTTGTATCAAATCAATAAGATAAAAAATATGAAAAATGGGTGCCTCGTGATTTGACTGATCTGCAGAAAGAAACGCGTGTTGAAACTTGCGTTGCCTTGTTGAATCGGTACAGAAATGAAGGAATATTGGATCGAATTGACGAAAATGTGACGAAAAGTGGATTCTTTACCATAACCGAAAGCGAAAAATGCAATGGCTGACCCCAGGTCAAACGCCACAACAGTGCCTTAAGGCAAAGCTTACCAATAAAAAGGTAATGGTAACTGTTTGGTGGTCTATTCATGGTGTTATTCACTATAGCTTTCTCAGGTCTGGTCAAGCAATAACAGCAGATGTTTACTGTGCCGAACTTGGAACAATGATGGCGAAACTAGCAGTGAAACAGCCCCGACTCGTGAATCGATTTTCACCATTATTGCTCGATGATAACGCAAGACCTCACACTGCACGAGAAACCGTTGTAACTCTACAGGAGCTGCAGTTAGAAACCATACGTCATCCTCCGTACTCGCCAGACCTTGCTCCAACGGACTATCATTTTTTTCATGATTTGGACAATTTTCTACGTGGTAAAAAATTTTCTTCCCAAGAGGCAGTATAAAATGCTTTCACACAGTTTGTCGAATCTACATCCCCAGAGTTCTATCGCAAAGGCATAAATGAACTTCCGATTAGATGGCAACAATGTATAGATAATGAGGGTAAATATTTTGATTAAATAAATATGTTACATTTTAGAAAAAAACGAGTTTTAATTTTTCAGCACAAATCGGCAATTTCATACTTTAACCCCTAATATAACGGAACAAGGACCGTGTACCTTACGTGATCATTACAATTCCTATTCCTTCTTAGGGGCGCTAGGTGGAGATGAGAAGTAAAATAATGAGAAGTTTTTTTTTCCCATTATACTCTGTTCGATGGGACAGGACAGTATAAAATGGGTTAGGGTAGGACTGGATGGGATATGAACTCTGGCATCTCTCACTCACTACTTCTTCAAGTAAGCAAAAAGGAGTACAGTTCTATATAAAGCTCTAAAGTTAACATATAATTTCTTACCTCTCTCCAACTGCAAACAGGACTAAAAGCATTTGTCCCACAAGCGAATATCTTGTGTCCGTACGACAGCAGTACTTTAACGTAGTTGCGGCAGTCTTCGTCAGTCTGGCCCTTGTCTTGACATAACTTGGAGGTATTGGCCGGCGCTGGCCAGTCAGCGCGTTCTAAAGAACGCAAACCTCGAAGAGAGAGGCGATAGAGAACGTCTCTGGTAAAGAAATGATAATAATTTTGTAGCTTTGGCTAAATAAAATTCTACTTGCATATGTTCTTTTCATTTGGATCTCTGATCAAGTTATTAAAATCAGAGATGACGTTTGATAAGAAAATGGTTATACAATATTAATTAAGCATTTTTGGCTTGTTGAAACATATTCAATCATTATCTTGACAATGTTGAAGTTACCTCTCACTTAACAACAATGTTGCACTGTCTTACTTACAAGTTAATATCAATAAAATGGTTTGCCGTTTACAGCCAATAAACACTATATACAGAATTAATTAAATCACACATAATAAACATTTATAAAGATCAATAAACTATAGAAGTTCTATTAAGCTACTGAATTTATAAATTAATTAATCAACTCGATATCAGCTTATAACGGCCCGCTATAGGGCACAGGCCTGCCCTAGTAAATCTATAGAGGGTCTTTAACATATGAGGACCCCAGAGGTAAAGGGGTCTAAGTGACAAAATTTATGTTTTGAGATAATTGAACCAAAAGTCAACAAAATTTTGTAAGAGGGAAAGTTATTTTTTTTTGTTTTGACCATTTTATCTTCTAATTATTATTTTGGCTTCTAATTAGTACTAACAATAGATTATTAAAATCACCGTGTTACATTTATAGGTAATAAAAGGTAGATAATGTGTACTTAGACCAAGCAGCTTAGACCTTAGCGCTCTAAGCAGTGTTAGCATGCACTACTAGTGGTGAAGGGGCAACACACTAGGTAGCAGCACCTGTCAGGGAAATCACTTGGATCTCCTCACCACTAAAAAGAATAGTATTTTAACAGTCTGTTACTGCATCTAACTCAATTCTTTCGAAAATGTCACTTAGACCCCTTGACCTCTGGGGTCCTCATATATACTCGTATCCATATCTATCGCTCGCTCATTAAAGCAAGGAATTATAATAAAATGAAGCATTTCAACTATGGGGTATATAGTATGCTACAAAAAAACAACGAATCAGGCTAAGTTTGAGCTACAAACCATGTATAAACACAAAATACGTCCATAGAATCCTTCATAAATTAGAACTCAATCAAAATAGCTGCTAGATATCTATTTTACGAGTGTGCAGTGGTATATTTCGCACACAAACTGTATATAGAAACTTGATATTCAATATCAAATTTCATTGCATAGTCAACGATTGCATACATTGTCGTTACCGATAGGCTTGAAATAGGATCCCTACGACATTGAATATAAAATCAATATAAACTAGTGCTGTAAAAACGTGCGTCGAGCGCTGAGTGAGCGATAATGAATTTATGTCCAAATTGTCAATGCTTGTTGCTCTTAAACCCTTGTAGTTAAAAGTTGGGGTCTAAAATGGTTAAGATTAAGGTTCAATATCACTAACATATCGCGTCAGCGCTCGATCGCTGAAACGTTCAGCGCTCGTTTTAACAACACCAGTATAGACTTATCTTTACAAGGTTCGCGGTGAAAGGGCCGACGGTTGTGTTTAATTAGTGCTACATATACATGTTAATTTTAATTGTTGCGATTTCTTAAGAAGTTTTGGACTTGTTTGTCGCATTATAATTGTCACGCCTGTAACAACCCAAATATCTATTTTTATATTGGCCCACCACCTTATTGTCTTGTGTCCATGAATTAATTAATGAAATGTTTGTACGTGTGTGTGTGTGTCTTAGAGCTAAAACGCTCAGTTGTAATAACATAAGCAAAAATCTGTAAAGAAAAAATAATAACTTAAAAATATTTTATTAGTTAATCATAAAAATACAATTTATACAACTAAATATTTAAAAATCAAATCTAGTCGTAAGCATAATATCTTGGTAGTAACACGTACACATACATAACGCCCAGGCTCACACACGCACATACACACACGCATTGTAAATATAATATATATAAATATATATTGTTCAAAATTAGACGGTCCTGCTTGAATGGTGGATAAATAAATTATCGCTAAAGTTATTCAATGCACATGTCCTCATTGAACTTAATTTAAAATACGAGTATTACATTTAAACTGAAGAAGGAAGTCCGTTATTGGCAGTAAGATTAAACATATTATCTAAGTATTTATATGTAATGCTCTGTGCATATAAATAATTTGTACATACATTCTACGTACACTGTACATAGTTTGTTCATATAAAAATAATAAATAATAATAAAACAAAAATAAGTCATACGAATAAGTCATAAGTTCATTATAAACCATCTACAGAATTATGAGCTCGGTTTTTTTTTTTCGTTTCCACTTAGACAGTTATCAAAATGAAAGTCTGCGTTTACACAAAGCCTCCTCGATGTAGCAAGTCTAACCACTTAGTCAAACAGTGCTGTTTTAATAGCTGGTCAAATGTTCACATCGTAATGCGTATTGACTCGTCGCAAACAGTCGCGTTTCCAAACGTTTGAAGCTCGCCGCTTCATTTACACTTACTAATGTTGAGAGTGATCCAAATTTTCAAGTAATATCGGCCACGAAAGTCGCAGGCAGTTAACACTTATTTTATTTATTTTATTAATGAGGAAGCCAAAATGATATGTACATTATACACATACTTGGAAAACACTATATGATAAATACAATAGATTTGTGCATACCATACTTATAGGCTAACTCAACATGCCTATAGTCTTTATTACGGACTGAAAATACTTAAAATTCTCAAAAAATCATAATCAGAGAAATCAGAGACGGAAAAGTGTGATAATTTAGTATAAAGTAAAGGGTAAATAAATAATGAATGGGGTGGTAGGACAAGAAGCCACGCCTACTCGTACCACGATTGTATTGTTGCAACAAATGAACTTTTAATTTTCTTCTAAAAGATGGTAAAGAGTTCTTTAAATTATCTATACCTACTAGTTTGAAAATTACATTAGAAATGTAACAAAAATTAAATTGTTATCAGCTAAAAATATTTATTCTAGAATATTTTTGAATGATGATAATACATACGGACACAAGAACTGCCCTTGTTAAATTACGTGATCACCTAAATGACATTTAATATAATCTTAGCCAACATAACGTCATTATTAAATGTCACTTCATAGTCATTTGTCATAATCGCACGCATCTAACTTTACGCTCAAAATTAATTGTTCCTCATTAATTTTGCTGTTTGGCCAATGACCTCTCTTGAACAATTTAATTCCACCAGGCGTTCTGTTATTAACCTGTTCCAATAAGAGAAACTCTTTAATCAGTTTTATACTATCTTGAGCGGTACTAAATGTATTGCACCTGCTTATACCCTGTTGAAGACAGGAATTTAAAGTGACAAAGGACATAATGATAATGTAGACAACACAAGGATATAAACACCGAGGAGCCAAACACAAATCAAAGTAAAGGTAACTGTTCTTGTCACCAGGTACGATTCAACCTATGAAGCTATGACCTTCAAGTGATTCTGTTTTGTATCACTAGCCCTGCTGGATCAAGGTGCACTTAACTAATCAAAAACTAAAAGTCAGCAGAGATCAATTGACGTAAACAGCGATTAAAGCTTGCACATTTTTTGTCAAAATGATTAATTACATGGGTCATGGTTGGCAACCGAAATATCAGCTATATGAAGTAAAAATCCTGAGTAAACCTTTTATATAAGAATTTTTAATATCTTATTTATTTATAATATCTTAATATCTTATTTTTAATATCTTTTTTTTTATAGAATAGATGGCAGACAAGCGGACGAGCCACAATGATGGTAAGTGGTCACAGCCGCCCATGGACACCTGCGACACAAGGGTCTTGCAGAATCCTGGTCTCAGCTCTCTTGAAGAGCCCCATGTTGTAACGTAACTCTATGTCGTCTATTAAAGAAGAAATATGGGTGTGTTTATTAGAGATTCTCAAGAAATAATTGATTCTAGGTATATACTAGTACATATATATTGACTGTTTGTTTGGCTGTGCTGTCAGCCTACACTAACGTAGGCTAAGTTATGGTCACTAGTAAATTATAATAAACATGAAGAATTGATAAAGATGGAACAACAATTATCAATTCTATGAATTTCTAAAAAGTTCTATCAACAATAATAATAACGTAATGTAACATAATATTCTATGCAAAATCTGCTGTCCAATGCAAAGTCGGAGAGAAACTGCTAGTATTAAGATACATCAGTAAACATTCCGTTATAAACCTGCTCCGTGTAAAGATAAAAGAAACTACTCATATCGCGAGACAGATGAGCTAAGTTTGTCCATCTACAACCCTACAAAATTATATTTACGTGCAGTAAACGGAGCTACAATTTTTTGACATTTGACGGGGTTATGAATTAAATATCATAATGATTAACTCATATATTAACTATTAATTAACTCACTATTAACTATAGTTTTACTTAATCTTACCTATCATTGCACCTATCGCGCCATCTCTGCATAGCCTAAAGGTTGACTGGGAAATAATACTTCTACTCATGACATCCGCCTTTTGTCACTTTGTGAAATTTATAATAAAAAAAAATGTGTTATCTTTCTCTTTGTATTCTCTATTGATTGAATCATTATTATGTTAATTGTTGTTTATCTTACAATTGTAGAGTATATTATTATGTTTTTTTTTTATAGACTAGTAGGCGGACGAGCAAGCGGTCGCACGTAAGTATTACCGCCGCCCATGGACACCTGCAACACCGGGGGTATGCAGGCGCGCCGCCGACCTTGCAAAATCCTATTCACAGCTCTCTTGAAGAACCCCATATCGTAGCTTAATGAAAATACCTTTTGAGACAGTTCGTTCCACAGCCTACGGGTAATAATATTAGACGCTTGATTAATTAAACGGCAATCCTCTAACTTATTATATTGGTTACACACGTAAATACATTAAACTGAACCACTTAGATAGGAGCCTGGAAGACGAGTGGCGACCCACAGGACATAGTACGCACAAAAAAGCTCAAAGTGCTGTGAGAAACTAACATAAATAAAACAACATGTGATCGTGTGTCGAACACTGTTTCGCAACAGAAACCAATATCAGATGTCGCCAAGCCGAGCTGCGGATATTAGCACAGAAGCAAATATCCTCCGTCCTCGCCCGTGTTATGTCTATACTACACGAACTAGTTTACGTAATACATCTGTTTAAATCCTCAGGTAAACGACTATCTGTTACTTGGTTTTCATCATGCAACAATAACGGCATCACCTACACACCCAGTTAAGTTGGTCGAGCTGTATTAGGAAAGCGCAGCGTCAACATTAAAACAAAGATAACATTTAATAAATTGTTGTAGACTAAGATTTATATCAGTAATAAATCTACTGTGTGTGCGTTAGTCATTCTGATGAAAAGATTATGAAGGTGTGGACCGATAAACTTAATTATGCCTATTTTAACAAGTTTTCATAGCACATATGTCTATGATAATTTCTACAGCAATTTTTCACAATTTCTAATGATTTTTCACGTGTGTTTTTTATTAAGAAACATGACAGTTTCATTGAACATGCCAAAATAAAATAAGAGCGTAAAGTAGCGACCAATCAGGCTTTCCCACAAATGCAAACTCCCTCCAACTTATTGTCAACTTATTCAATAAGCGGTTAGGTAACGCCAACCGCAAATGTAACATTGAAAGCCAAACCTATTCCTTCTGTTGAAGCAGAGAATATGAACTATAAAACCACTGTAATAACTCGTTTACGAACGTAAAAAGAAATGTATAAGTAAATGGTTTTCAGCACTATTTACAGACAATCTTTTTAATATCCTTTGAACATATATACACTAAAATTTTACAGAATAAACACAATAATGAAAGTATGGTATGCATAATTTCACTTATATACGAATAAACTACAACGTTTGATGCTTGTCAGAACTCACCTTGCGCCCACGATCACTTGATCCCTTGCCACATCGAACAGCAGTTGCGAAAATGACTTGGCGTTGTTGTCTTCGAAGATATCGCTCTCTGACGATAGAAGATCTGTGAATTTTTTATTGGTTAACTTATTACAGTCGGTTATATAAATCATACAAAATTATAATCATACAATATGTGGCTTCGTATCGGAGGATGAGAAAATAGTATTCATTTTCCATTATTCATTCATAGTATTATTTATTAATTCGGGAGAAATTGGCTCTACAAATTAAATAATGGAAATTACAAACCTACTATAAATCAAATATTGAAACTATTGTTTGGATTTACTTGTTAGCGCATCACAAAAAAAATACTGAATCAATTTCGATGATACTTTCACTAAGAGATATTTTTGAGTTGAGATATTTTTCACTAAGAGAGAAAGTAAATTGTACAGATTGGCAACTATTGTTTATTTTGATTGACTTGTGAATTAGCTACTTCCCACCTCAGACACATCCAGTCATAGAAAACGAAACCTAGAGCGGTCATGTACGGTAAATATTACTTTAGTTGGTTAAACATTGCAATATGTTTAATGACTGGTGCGGCAAATATTTAATGACTTTACGATTGTTAATTAACGTGGAGGCAAGCTGCGTGCTTCAGAACCAGCCAAATGAACTTACTTATATACAATTCCACCTACATCTGGAAAAGTATTCGTTGATGTATTGAGTATGTATTATGTTCAGTGAGTATAATGGACTTTTGTTCTTAATTTTGTTAAGTTTGTTCTTAATTCTAGCTTTAACTGTAAAATGAAATATTTTGTTGTTTGTATTTTAAGAAAAAATAATTTTGTATTTTAAGAAAAAACAATATTGCACAATTATATACTAGTAATTCCTATCTATTGAGTTATATCACATCATGATTTATAAAAACTACGAAAAGAATATATTTTGAAAAATCGACGGTCCCTACGTAAATCATCGAAACTTAAAATTGACGATTTTTTGTAATTGTTAAATCGGCTTCTATAAATCTATATTTGACATCCCGCTAAAGAAATAAAGTCAAAACCTTGTTTATGGCAGAAATTTAATTCGTAAAACATCGAAAACAACAAACATTTCCGGATTAGTAGTACCATAAGCAGGGCCGTCTTTACCAGGGGGTGCAAGGGGTGCGGTGCACCCCGGGCGCTCACCTTTTAAAGGTAATGAAAAAATATAACGCTATAGTAAACAATTACACAATAGGATATTTGACTGTCATAGGATACACAATAGGATATTTGACTGTCATAGGATACACAATAGGATATTTGACTGTCATAGGATACACAATAGGATGTTTGACTGTCTTAGGATACACTCCCGCACCCCGGCGCAGAATAGACTTAAGACGGCCCTGACCATAAGCAAACTTTAAAACACTCTGGTGAAAAGTGTCAAAAATCACTTTCGATGATTTACGTAGGGTCCGTCGAAATAATAAATTTAATAAAAGAACATTTCAATTGTAAAGTTTTCTATCCATTAAATATAACGAAAACAAGCTAATAATAAGAACAACTAAGAATAATTTAAGATTATGCTATCTAATCTAAGAATGGGAAAATCTACTAAGAGTTCTTGGCATTTTTAACTATGGCCCCTAGTACCTACCTATTGTTCTAACTGCTACATGAATTATACGAGTTTAATCCATGAAGTGGTAGCACATCACGTTGAGTATGAATTACTTTCTTGGAATATTTTTACGTCTTCAGAAGGATCTCTTGCGGATCCAAAAAGAATATTCTTACTTTTATTTCTGTCAAACCTCTTTCCAGTTCCTTTTGAACTGTCCATAATAATAGCGCCTCCTGAATTTACCGCATGTTAAAATCCGCATAAATACCACATTGAATAGTGGACAAGCACAAACGTCAGTCTGTCTGTATTTACGAACTATAAAATCAATGGTTACCTTGTCTGTTTATTATCCTGAAGTCGTCCTTGGGCAGTTCGCCTTTACTAACGGCTCCGAGGAGTATTAACGCTGCAACTTTGTAGATATTGGTCCACATAATGGCGGCTTTTAGTGCGGGCACTTCTGTAAAACAATAAAATTTCCTTGTTATCAAGTTTATTCTTACTTCTTAATCACATATTCGGTGCTATTCCTGACATTTTCTTAAAATTGGTACTTAAAAATGGAAAAAAATATCAACCAGTACCCACAACATACCGTAACCCGCCCCTTTGGCTTTAAAATGCCACGTTGGCAAGCAGTTGGCGAGTTCATTCCTTTAGAGGTACTAAGAGGTCCTAAGAGCTTGCGGTAGGGGACTTTGTTCTCCCGATTCCCAACATAATTACCACTTTCTAGTGCAATACATAAGAGGTTAAATAACTGATAACTGATAACTAACAAATTGACATTCAAAGCTTATGCAGTGTGCGTGTGATACCGTGGATGTCACATTAAATAAAATGTGATCTCTCCCCTTTACATTTAGTTAAAAACAAAGATTTTTTTACAATTGAACATAACATTGATATTTCAAAAGGAATCAAAACCGGAAGCACAGATTAAATTGCCTAAACGTGACTGGGTAATCTCAGTAATCAGTAGTTAAACCACTCGACCACCAAAGATGTTGATTAACAGAATACATTTGATAGCAACATCAAAACTATTATCATTCCTTTGAATATACTGTTCTTTTATTGATTCGCTAACGCAGTAAACAATTTAATACAAAAACAGTTGCAATTCTTTAAATCCCTTTAATACATCGCCTATGAGTTAGATAACATTTAGCTTTTCATCCATAGCTAAGAGCCACCATTGAACTTATAGGTAAAGTCAATAGAAATTTAGGTCTGGATAAATAGAAGATTTTTAGGATAGAGGAAAGATGTTAGGATCAGTCATCTTATGCAGTTTTAATAGAAGTTTCCAACGGCACGATCTAAGTCTAAGCAATAAAAAATTCTTAGAAACAAATAATATATCTGAACTTTAAAATTTATATACTAAATGGGTCTCCGACTGCGTTTTTATACTCATTACGATTTGCATTTTATTTATAAAAAGAAAAATGAATAATTATAATCTAAACCTAAAACGCATCAATTCTAAGAACCCAAATACAGAATGCGTTCAAACGTAATCAATCGTAACGTGTCAAATTGGCACTAAGGCGGAACTAATGTAAGCTATTAGAGCTCCTACAGACCGACCATATTAGTAAATGTCTTATACATTTTATATTCATGCTATTAAAGCACAGACAAATGATATTTTTTTCTAGATTTTTTTTCAATATTTTTTTTGTTTTATTCGCACCTTCGGCCGCTAAAAATCCAATGTCGACCGGAAAACCTTTAGATGTGTTTAATCGCTTTGTTTAATCGCTAAAAGTCGTAGCCCTCGTCTTATAAAAATAATCACGTAGTTAAGACTATATAATCTGTGACGTCGTGTTGTAAAATGAGCGTTATGCGCTGAAGCGCTAATAAACTTTTAGAAACTTAACCGTTATATACTCAAAGCTATAAAAACCTCAAGATTAACGCTTGGCCTAAACGGGCACAAGCGTTTAACGCTCAAGCCTTGAAGGTTCATTAGCCCTGCAGCATTTATGTTGCCAGGTCTGCGGGATTTCCGAGATTGTCTCGGTATTTGTTCCTGGGACCCGTTTCTAGAAAAATAAGCAATTTTTCCCTGAAGTACAATTCTCAATTTTTATTGCAATCACACAAAGATATCGAGGGCTCAAATCCGCTACAAGATCTACCGGTACATCTACAAGGAGATGTCTTCGAGATCTCCGATTCAAATCTCCTAGTTCAATAAACATAGGTACAGTTTACACTGGAACATGCTCAATATTTTGTTACAAATGAATGCTCTACTTTGTTCCCATTTTAAAACCGTAGTTAGTTAGTTTGTGCTTCGAATGAACTGAATTAGTATGAATTAGTATATTGAATTAGTATAAACGAATGAATTAGTATATTGTACCTACTTATGAGCAGCAATTATCAGACTTTAATTGCCTAACAATTCTAACTTCACAACCGCCTCTCAGTACATTTAGCAGCAGCACTTTATTAAGGTTATATATCTCCTTGAGTTTATCTCAATTCCAAAATGAGATAGATGTTCTTCCTGTTTAAGGTCTAAAGACCAATGCATATTGTGCATATTTCTGCACAATATGCATGCAGTGTGTAATACGTTTGTTTGGAATAAGTCCCAACAAATATTATGTTTCTCTTTGAGAAATACTGACATTGGAAATTTAGAAATGTCGGTAATGTTGTGTTTCCGAGGGGGAGAGTGCACACTGCAATCCAACAGCCTAAGGGCGCGCTCGACTGGCCACGTTACCCCTCTCTCACAGAAGACTATCTTGAAATGTACCTACTGCATTTCCCACTTTTATCTTTTTTTCCTAATGTATGTACGTGTTTCGGTAGTGAGTGAGATATGCCAGAGGCCATTCCCATCCTATCCCTCCCCATTTTCCCAACCCTTTCTCCAAATCCATTCCTATTTCTCCAAAGGTAGGCAGCGCATCCGGGGGCGTGCCAACGTTTGTCATTTTGAACTAATGTTATCATGTATCGCGGATGTCTATGGGCGACAGTATCCACTTACCATTAGGTGAACTGTATGCACGTCTGCCGCCTACGTCCATAAAAAAAATGTTATTAGAGTCTGTAAAAGTCTGAAATATAATAAAGTTTTCCTTTCTTATAAACAAAATATTTTCATTCACTTAATGTATGGTGGGGTGCGCTAATACACCACGGTACCATTTGTACGGTATCATCCTCACTAATATTGGTATGGTTCTAGGGTTAAAACGAATGAGCAGCAATTGTCAAAACTTAATTTCCTAACAATTACTACTTTATAACTGCCTCTCGATACATTTAGCGGCACTTTATTAAGATTATATTAATCTCCGTGTGTTTATCTTGATTTTAATCCCGTTCTACCTCACCGCAGTTCTCTTAATTGCTCTCTCAAGTACAACGATTTACATCAAGCTGTTGAACAACAAACTCAAGTTGTTGAACTGTAATCTTTAAATGCCTATTATCTGTCTTTACCGTCAATCTGCACGTCCATTTGTCTATGCGTCTGTCAAGTCTCTATCTAGCATACGAGTTCAGAGAACGTTCAACTTAAGTTTGCGCGAACGACCGATTTCACATTAACCAATCCGACACCGGACCGGTAACGGCACCGGCAAAAAATTATTGGACGGATGAATCTATTCTATACGAATTCTATTTTAACGCCGTTCGACAATTTTCGTCTTCCTAATAAGCAGAACCAGATGATGATTATAAGAGAAATATTCAAACACACAGAGTTCTGGTGGTAAGTGCATACCGTCGTCCATGGATATCCGCCATATATCCCATCACGAGTCAAGAACAACAAACTTTGGCACGCGCCCGGATGCGCTGCAATACCTTTGCAGATTTAGCACTGTAAAATACTTTCCAGCATCGAGAAAGCACTCGTATTTCCAGAAAGTACCTGTAGATAGTAAGCATTGTAATACAACACGCGCCGGTTTTACGACCGGTGCTGATTTCTATACAAATATTAATGAACACAAAACACGTACAATTTTTCTCGCCGGCAACACCGCTATATAGATCAGCCTTGACTTTGTTAATAACCTATTTAAGCGTTAAAATGTAACAAATAAGACAGTCTATGTGATTTCACACTAAAGTATAGTCCAACAGAGGGTTCATGCGACAATAAACTTTATACTCATATATATGTGGGCGTCCTAACCAAAGTGGGCCAGATCTCGGCTTCTAATTTCCGAGATATTCACATTTTACTGAAATAGCGGTAAAATGACATTTCTTGATTTGAATTGTACTTTATTCAACGATAATGTACCTACCATTTCATGCCACATACTCGTACAGATACATTACGAGAACATCGGCCATCGGTTAATCCGGAAACACCCATACTTTATTACAAATTGCAGAAATTGCATGAAATTGCATACTTTATTACAAGATAAATACAAAACTTTATAAACATGTTACGAGTCAGTGCAGAGAAATATATGGAGCTGTTATTTTCCCTTGAAAAACTAATGACCAATCATATCAATTTTCCAGTAATATTTTTTTACTGTGGTCATATTCATATGAACATTTCTTTGAGCTACATTTCCATTAAGCTGCGACCATATGTTTTCAATCGGATTGAAATCCGGATTGATATGGCGGTAATCTCAATACACTGTGTTCATATTCAGCTAAAATTGTGTGAATAGAATATTTCACAAATCTTTCCTTGTGACCCAAAATAACTTGGTAAATTTGTGGCTTTTACCAAGTTGGATCAACGTTAATGTCATGTTTTACCAACCACTTTATCATATCTTGCTTCAATGTATTTGAATTCGGAGGTTTTTCTACATATTTATTATGATATGCAGCATTATCAACGACCAATACTGAATTTTTAGGTAAGTTAGGAATCAATTGATTTCGTAGCTCGATATTTTTCATAATTGTCGTGTTCATCTCATTATGATAGTCTCCTGTTGTATCCGTAGATTAGTGAATATATGGGCACATATTCAATTTCTTAAATGATTTATTATGATGACTTTCATATTCGTTTTCATGATGTTCACCTTCGTCACTCTATCTGAAAGAAAAGGTTTTTCTACAACGTTGTATTTGCGGTTTGTATTTTCGAGAACTCTCAATACTATACGTTAGTGGCCGTAATAAAATTAGGGTACATACCGCTCCGATATTGATGCCGAATTAATTCAATGTGAAATCTCCGTACAGCTTCAGATGTTATCCGCCATTAATGAGTTAGTTTTTTTGCTGCACTTGGAGTTCCCCACGCAAAAAACGCCTCGGCTGTTAAGTAGAGTAATCAATAAATCATAGCCGCCCATGTTTTTGTGACTGTGTTTATGTATTTATGGTACCTCTAGGTGACTGAGAGGCAGACGGAACACGTCATAGTTAGTTAGACAAATATGTCACTCGTGGCTGAAAGAATTAAATCGTTGCGTAGCCGTTCAATATATGCGTGTATTCTACCAACATTTAGTACAAGTCCAACGGATGTATCTCCTTGCGATTCTGGCTGTACCACTGGTTCTCTTACTTCTAGATAATAAGAATCAGTTAGTAAGAGTAGGTAGGGTAGTAACCCAGTGAACTGATTGAATTGAGAAAGCAATCCTGTCACCACTTTATATGCTATGGGCTTTGATAATTCACACCACAGTCACGCCTAAGATAATTCTATTTATTCCTATGTGCTCCACCAAATCTGTCCCACAAATAGGGCAGAGCAGAAATGAGATGGTCATACCACTCCACTGTTTTTATTAGTGGGCAGAATGAACTTTACTATTACTTTCCTTCACTTCATATCCTGTACACAAATTACAAATCATGGCACGCTGATGGATTTTTCTTCAAAATGTTCATATTTATAGGAACAATTTGCATTAACTAATAAATTTGAAGAGTCCAATAAAAAAACGGTTTAGGTTTCAGCGACTAGTTTGCGAAATAGTCACATTTTTCTAAATGTGGGTGAAAAGAAATACATTTTTGGATTGGAATTGTATATTATTGGACAGACATGTATGTATCTACAATTTCATGCTACAAAAATTGTTAAATGATATTTCTGACTCATATACATATTTTAGACAGAAATGTTAGTGAACAAAAAAGGTTTATGTATTTATAGTAAACACCGAAATGTGGACGTTTTTACTAAATTTAGATTCTTGATACTTGTGTGTCTTGTTTCTCATTTGACCGAACTATAATTAATAAGTCATGGATAAATTTGTGAGAAATATTTTAAAGTTTTATAACAAATCACCCCTATATAACTGTCAAGTGGATCTGTATTTTTCTAGACCGAATTTTGATGTTCGATTTTATCGAAATTTAAGTAGGTAATTTTAAACTTTGAATTTCTGTAAATAATCTAAGCATGTGATAATCTAACCTGACATTTTCTTTACGTGATGTGGTTAGATATCAATTTTATTTTTTACCCGTAACTCCAATACCGCCTATCTGAATTCTTTATGCTTGGACGCCTACAAAGACTCGTATTAATGTAATCTGAAACTATGTAGACTTAATGCTCCCTACACTTAGGTACTTTGGCAATCACCTGTTCAAGCACCGTGTGAATCTCTCAAGTGTTAGACAAATATTGACATGACAGTAAACAATATTCATGAAGTTAGTACCATAAGTAAAAGAACAGATTTTATCAGTGAAATCCGGCTACATAGAGAATTTTGTGTTTACGATATCGACCAACACGTGTGTAATGGACTGGTAGATCGATTATTATTTATTGAATATCTTCATGACGTATTATTATTATTTATTACTATCTTTATTATAGTAATTTTAGTTTCTAATACCTTGGATATCATGAATTAGTCATTAAAAAAGCTAATGTCTAATCTTTATATTCACAATTTAATTATTTATTTACCTACGGTTATACAGTGATTGCAGTTTTTAAGTAATAGAGAGGTTGTAGTAATAGAGAAGTAATAGTAGCTAGACACTTGTGTCTCAACTTTTACTATGTTATCATATCAATAAGATACTATAAATATCTGTGAACTCTGAGTGAATATTTTATGAGCATTTATATTATCTATGGACTGCAGCGACCGCTTACTTTTGTCATTTATTCAAACATCTATGGAGGAAAACTTATAAATATTAAAAGGGCAAGGATCCAACCAATTTACACAATAGCCCCTTAATAATATAATACGTTCAATATGCATTTAATATATACTTAATGGATTCGTACACTAAACCGAGAAGTCGTCAGAAATGCCCATCGCTATGTTTTTAATCGATCTGTGAAAGTAACAAATTAAAAATGGATTGAATTCGTACTGTCGATATCGATACATCATAGCTTCAATATTTACGTAATGCATGCCGACATACGGCCTGTCTTCTAGATAACACATGCCCGGTATAAATTCTGTTTGAAATAAATTTATGCGTCAAGTGGGTTCAATGGTTCCGATTCGACCCACATATGAAATACTTCATTTTATAAGGGCCATTTCACACACAGAAGTAACACTAATTGCAAAGAATCTCTAAAAAAAGAAAGAAAAGAATTAAATAAGGAAAGTCCTTAAAAATACTTTATTTTATATTTCAATCAGTTTTGTCTTATTATTATTATTTTATTTTAAAGTAAAACAATCCTTAATAATATGACTGAGTTCTAAAATTGAATCCGAATAAAGCTTGAACTGTTTTCTAATAAAATTAATTAAGTATTGGTATTTGATTACATAATTTTGACATCACGGTATTCTCACAGAGAAGACTGTCTTGTGAAACGCACTAATCAAGTCAGAAGTAAGAGATGCAAGAATCTGTTTGCCATCCCATTTTATTTAATTATTTATAGAGAGATGGCGACAGACGAGCTCAGTCCTATCAGTCCACCTGATGGTAAGTGGATACTGTTGTCCATAGACATTCGTGATACATGCCAACATCAGTCCAGAATGACAAACCTCGGCACGTCCCCGGATGAGCTGCCTATCTTTGGAGATTTAGAGGAATGGATTTGGAGGAAGGTTTGGGAAAATGGGGTGGGATAGGATATGATGGAATGAGAATGGGCTCTGGCATATCTCACTCACTACCGAAACACGTACTTACATTGGGGAAATTGGATAAAGTGGGAATCTATTACATTTCAAGGCAGGCTTCTGTGAGAGTGCATTTAACGTGCACCCTCCCCCTCCAAAAACATTTAAATTGGTTGGTAATCCATTTACATGGGAATCTCAACCAATTCAATTCCATTCCATTCCGTCCTAATTTCATTTTCATGGATTCCATCCGGTGTCATGCCATCCCGTCCCGTTACCCTCATGCAATGAAATAGAAGAAATGGTATTCAATTATTATTCCAAATATTGATTCCTGAATCTCTAAAAGATATTACATTTACATACAGGTCTAGCTAGTATAAGGAAACCTATTTATGATTCTATAATTAGAGAGTTACCTATTTTAAAAACATTGTGATATCCAATAACCAGTCAATTATGTAAATACCAAAAAACCAGTTTGCTGCAAATATGTAAAATCAGCCTAACACATGTAAATAAAGGTAGGCACTCACTGTAACGAAGATAATTACAACCTATTTAAAATCGATATCTCGATTCAAAAGCTCCTATAATAGTTCAAGTGGGCAGGTGAGCAACCTTTGAATTTAACACAAATAAAGATAAGGGAATGTATTTGATATCGCTACCTACTTAAAATCTGATTACTTATGGAGGTAAGTACCAACATTACGCAACTATAGACACAGTATTGATACTGTATTATTATACAGTCGCCCACACAAGTTGCTTGCCATCTGTTAAAATGCCATATACAATGGATGTTTGTGGTTGTACTATGCACAATAGACAGTTTAATAAAATTTACGTTGACACATCATTCTAAAAAAATGACTGGCTTACTCCAAGTGTTATTTTAGATTTCGAAGAACCTATTGAGGACATCAAGACTTTCTAATTTCAAAAAAAATTCACACATTAATCCAAAACACCAATCAGATGCATTCTTAACTGATTGAAATGTAATTTAGCAGGAAAATAATCTGAATCTAGATATATCTTGTAATAGATGAGCTAAATCGGTTTAATAGTTCCAAAATTATGACAGTGTAAACTTACGAAAATCACAAAAAAAATTCAACGTTTACACATAAGAGTACAAGCTTTAATTTATTAAAAACTATAAACTTTCTATAAATTTGCACGACATTTCTGGTAAATGTGATGAGCCTGCATTTAATTACCATCTATTATTTACTCACATTGCAAATAAATTATTTGAATTTGAATCGTTCGATAGGACTCCGTGTGTTTACACGCGCTACGCTACTCAAGCGCTACAACTTTTGTGTAAACACTTTTTCTAAAACATAGGGATGTCATCAGCTCTTCACTCTTATATTGTCTACAATTAAAATATTTATATTTCATTTTTATAACACAATATAATACAATGAAGTACTTAATACATTATGCTATTTACTGTCAGTCAACCGAGGGTTTAAGTACCTTCATGTTGAAGCCGCAATTTTTAATTTTATAATTTTACTTCAGAATCTTGTTCAGCATCCACAAAAGCCCTCATATACAAATATTCATGCCTAAATGTTTACTATATTTCGAAAAGTCAGTAAAACTTTTTTTATAATTGTTTGTTTACATAAACATTATTACATTGTTTACATTGTTGTGCGCGGATGGTCGTATGCGTGAAAGTATTGAGCGTTGTATTAAAAAAAAAATCACAACTCCAGACGTATCCAGACGTCCAGGGTACTTCAAGACGGAATGACCAAAAACAAAATCAGCATTACGTAACATTTTATGCTCCTTTTTATGTCCCTAGTCATTAGTGCCGAAAATATAACAAACAATTTTAAAACGTTTACCGCCTGATATGATATCTTGCAGATTGACCCGAATTGATACGCGTGTTTACTGATGTAGTAGTAAAACTCCGTCGCTGATAACATGCTACTTATGTTATTGGGTACTGCCTTAAAACTTATTGAAGCAAAAAACTTAAAGACTTTAATTTTTAACCCTCATCAATAAACGAGGGGGTTCTCTCTGTGGCCTTGTACCTCTTTAGTATTATCATAACCAAGCCTTTTATTGTCCACTGGACATGAGTGGACATGAACCTCATCATGTATGGACATTGTCTCTTGCACAATGGATGTATGGCCTTAAAACACCACGTTGGTCAAGCGGATCTGCGAGGTTACTCTTTTATAAGTGGTGTAGTTCTTCAAGGCCTATGGTAGCGGCTTTGTCATCCCTTTGCCTTTTACGACACATGTGACCACGATTTTAGGAAGCACATGGTTGACGTACATTGCAATCCTTATCACAAAAATTTAATTCCTCATCAAGTCATCACTGATTAGGTATTTCCACACCACAAATACACTTATAGATAAAAACCTGTACTAATTGAACGCTACGTGCCTGAAAGCGTGTACGCCACAGTGAATACAGTGTACCTCTACCTACACAAATATTGTGAAAAACATAATCATAGTACATGTAAACAGTATGAAACAATGGATTCTTACATACTGAGAAGTGTGTGAACACAAGAAAGCCACTGTTCGTTGTGTAGAGGTGGTAAAGACGTTGAACTCGTATCACAAGTGCTTGGGACTGGTTAGGATCACGTACCAAGGTTATGAAAATAAATATGAGCATATTCGTATTTGCGTAGCTAAAGTTGATTTTTCTTCATTATTAACAGCGATGATAGATAGCCAAGGATACCTATCTATTCTTGACTTAAATTCATACGGTTGTAAGTTCAAACACTTGCCCGTCAGTTTCTACTTATAATTAGGGAGAATTAGAAAAAAATATTACGGAGGTCACAATTTCGATTTTCGAAAAATCTAACTTTATATCAACCAAAGGTGACCAGCTGAAATCAAACATCATTCAGTTTCGAAGTATATGAAGGGTCTATTCGCAAAAACTCAGGAAATTCCAAATTTAAAATACCACGGGCAGTGTGTTACCAGAAACCAGGCGAAGTTATATCTACATGTATTTATATCTATTGTATGTAAGTAAGTACACTTTATTGCATAGCAAATACTGTCAATGATACAAAAGTTTAAATAAAAAAGGCAGGCCCCATCGCTAAAGCAACGTGATCTCTTCCGGGAGTTGCGGGCATCCTTTGAGCTGGAGATGTATGCGTACTACACAAGAATAGTAGATGGTGCACATAGTAAAACTGTAAGGGCTTTTAACATTCCCAAGAGGGTAGACAAGTTTTTAACATTTGGAAAGGTTTTAAATTAAGTTTCATGAAAATCGACGCGTTAGTTTTTATTTTATACATGGCCAGATGCGATCAACTGAGAGGTACAAAAAATCGGTAATTCGGCACACGTTTCTTACACAAATGTTTACAATAATAAATTACAAGTTACATAATGGAGTCAAAGCTATTGACCTTGAGCATAACCTTGGGTTCGGTTCGGTACAACACTTGGCCACCACGTGTGGAATACTGTAATGGAACGATGTTTGTCGATTGTACAACCAACAGCATCTGCACGATGTTGCACTTTGCAGGGATTTTTTTAAGCTTCTGTTTGTACAACGTGTATAGAGAAAGGGTCAAGTCAAAGACTTTTTAAGTTAATATGAGAGTAAATCTTTTCCTGAGACTGTTTTTAAGTCTGCTGCGATGGCTTTTAATACGTGTCTATACTTTAGAATAACTAACTGATGATTTAAGTGGAGGCTGATATTTTATTTGGAAAAAAATAATTTTTTTCATAGACTACTTCAGAACGGCTTGGGGCTCTCCATTGCTGGATATGAGTTTCTCCCATAACCAGGATGTATCATAGAACTATAGGATGTATCATAGAATTTTCATTTATTAATTATTTAATGCTTAAGTGGTTCCTAAGTTGTATTATTAATAGATTAAATTAAGATGAACCATAATGTATAAATTACGCACAAAAATCTATCTAATGCAGATGAATTTCTATTTAAATCTAGAGGAAATAAATTTTAAACAGGTTCTCAGTGCGCCTTTCTGCATGTTCATCACTTAATTTCAATTATTATGTACTTCAGAGAATCACAATGAGATTAACATTCAACACACAACAGAGTTCAAACAAGTAGCTTTATTTACATATGAAAGATTTGATTGAATTCTCAATTCTACTTGTTAAGAATACGGAAACCATTAGGTTCATTAGAAAGAATATTGTTAACATCGTATTACTGCTTATACAAATACAAAATACCTTAATACGTGTAATGATTAATGATATAACTAAATTACAATAATGATAGACTGCCTATCGATTAGTCCAGCACTATAACCACGTCTGTTATGCAAAAGGTCCTAGGCTCAATTCCTGATCGCACAAAAGTTTGTTTATAGGTAAATGTTATATGGGTAATTCCACTTGGTGGTACGTGGATAGTCTCCCCATGGCCATCCGCCATAAATGCTAAATGACAAACTTTGGACCGCCCCCGGATGCGCGACTACGTTTAGAGGTTTAGGAATCTGAAGAAATTGTTTGGAAAATGAAGAGGGATAGATGCGATAGGATAAGACGGGATGGGAATGGGCTCTGGAATAACTCACTCACTCACGAAACACGTACGTAATAGGGGAATAGGATAAAGTGAGAACTTGGTAGTCGAGTGCGCCCAGCGGCTCTGGGATTACAACGTGCAACCCCCCCCAGTTTATCTGTCTATAAAACCGCGACACTGAGAATTGTTGTGTGGCATTGAATATGGTTTATTTTCTGAAAAAATATTATGATGCATACTCATTATTATTTCCACTTTGTGTTATTTTAAAAAAAATAGCACATATAGCTACAGACTCCATTACTAAAAACTCGTTTAAAAATTCATGTCATGTGCATTAAACAGCAATTCTTGTTTAAACAATGTTCTAATACTTTCACATGGCCATCATTGATTACAATCAGTGTGTCGTATCAATCATTAGTTTGGCCTCATACAAATTACATGTACATTGTATGATTCACTATTGTATTCGTGGTTAAAGAGCAATTTGCATTTATTTGGCCTGTCTTACAAATCTTGTAACATACTATTATGAGTCTCGACAATGAAGTTATTTGAATACATAATTTCTCTCCCTTTTGTTCCGGTTTGTTGTTTTTGTATCTTCAAAGTATTTTTGTAAACAAAAGACTAATAATGTTTTTGTTGTTTTTTCTTATTAGTATTCAGTAAGCGTTTACAATATTATAAGTGCGAGCCCTATGATTTTATTGACCTTCCAGATTTTAATTCCTTATAGGAAATATAGAACTCCACGATTGTGTGATGATAATTGTATACGATTAAAACACCTTTTACTTTAATAATCTAACTTTTAAAAACATCGTTGAGCAGGGTATTTTGCAAACAAACCCACAAACTCTGTCCTGAAGATGTTACAACTCCTCTTATTACCCTATATTCTTATGAGGCGAAACTTAACAATAATAAAATGCATACGACGCGCATAGGTAAGTAGCGTCGTTAATAGCATAGGTAATAGGATGCATGTTTTATCAGACATTTCGAATGGAACTTGGTATAGTACGTCCACTGGAAATTCACAACATTCCACTTGAGAAAAAGGTCTGGGGCTATCTTTTGTTAGCAAAAATAAGAAATAATTATCACTGGAAAATATGACAATAGACGGTAGAAGTTTTACGTAGAATTAGTATTGAAGTTTGGAAAAAAATTAAATGGTTCAAAATTGTTTTTAGGGGTTTTATTATTCCTTTATATCAAACAAAGAATAACCAACTCACCTATCCGAACGGAATGTTTCCAATTCCTAGTGGACATACTATACCTGTCATTAGATCCCAAGTGTCGAAAAACGTGGACAAAACAGTTAGGATTGTCACATAAATCTAATTTTATGCAATATTTACAAATCATTTTTATAAATATATGAAATAAAGTTGCGTGTTTTCACTAGTAGACAAAGGTCTACGAAGTCACTACCGAAGGAAGTGCGACTTCCTTCGAACACAATATTTCTCAATTCTTATTATAACGCGCAATGTTCCGCAATATCTCACAACGTAGCAAGTTTTAAACGAAACATAGGTAGTTAATTAGAGTTCTCTATATATGCCTTCGTAATTCAATTTATACATAATTATATAATTTCAGTCTAACATTGTATGCAGGTGCAAATACCAATTTCCAAGACAGGTCCTAAATCAAACAGTGCAGGTAAATATTAAAGCAGGTTTCACTGGTGCAGGGTGCAGGCAAATTCATTGAACTGTGTGGGCTCGCCACAACACAACTCAATAAGTAACTTAGCGTAGGAACAAAGTTTCATAAACCTCTGCCTACAACATTTAAAACCAACAAGATTAAAGTTAAAAAATTAAATAAAGATTTAAATGCTATCAATATTTTAGGCTATCGTGTCTGAAATTTAAAAAGGTAGTGAGTTAAAGGTAAAAATCTTGACACAAAAAATAAACATTGAAAAAATTAAAGACAAAAGTAGTCAGAATAAATAAAGTTGTTTGCAAGTTACGAAACATGATTTCTTTAACTTACCTACCATAAATGTTATGTGGGTGAAGTCTCGACGAAATACACGTTCCGGTATAAATGAACGAAGTCCATTCTCGTCCTGGATTTCCAGTTTAGGCCATTGTTTAATTCATCATTACCCTTTTTGTCCCAAACAGCAGGTATAACTTGTCCCAATCACTGTTTATATTTGACACAGAACGAGGTTATTGCCGTTTGCTCTAACATCTGGATTTTACTTGAAAGAGATTTCACTTCGCGCTTAACTATCGAACTTAATATAACACTGAGTATACACCAACAGAATAAACGAGTCTTTTAAAAGTTACAATAAAGTTGATACACTAGCAGGTAAGCGGTACCAAGGAAGCAAGTGGCAAGGCAACACAGGATGGAAAAAAAATAAAAGTGGCAACCTCCGCGCAACCGCAACAGTGTGCGTGAATGCGCGCGCGCTCTCAACTGTTGTGTTCTTAGTGAGCCGAGTTGCTAGTATCATAAATTAAACACCCATAAAAAAATCCCGAATATAATATTCGGATTTACAAATAATGCAAGTTTTCATCTTAATTTAATTAAGTGTACAATACGTTGTTCAAAGTCCTGAATTAATTCTGACATTGATTTATATGAATAGGATTTGATAATGATGCTTCGCTATCCTCTACTCTTCTCTTTTTTTCCAAATCTTGATTTCTAATATCTAAAAGCATCTACTAACGTGCCAACTTTTGACTGATTATGACTGCTGACATGTACCCCAAATGGATAACAGTTGTCACGTGGACTACCTGGCCATCTCCTACATTCTTATATTGAAAAAAAGTCTGTTGCTTTCTTTTCTATATAATACCATAATTTATTTAATAGACCTGAAAGCTACTAATAAATCTTCAAATTATTGTGGGTAAAAGAAGTAACAAAATCAATGTAAGTCAAAATTACCGAATTTCACATACAATTTAAACTGTACAGTCGTCATGTAATGCATCAATTTGTGTGTAATATTTACGGTCTTATCTAATTTTCCATCATCAAATTAACACATAAAAAATACCATACAAATAGCAAATTTTCGTTACATGGCAACTAAAAAGTGTTATGTTGATTTCGTCGTAATGTATACATACACGGATGTACACGCACACATAGCGCCAAAGTTTGTGATTGGCTAAGAAATCATCGAGCGTTCGCCTCCACCCGCGCACCAACGTCCTTGCGGCCACCGACCGCTGCTATGGATACCCTATCATCTACCAACCAAGTTATAGAACGTACCTTACCTACCGATACAAAAGTGCCATTAACAAAATACAGAATAAGCATGTGTTACACTCAATGGGCAAACAATTTCCATAACGCGTTCAACCATAATTAAACCAACCCACGTTAATAACCATTAGTACAATAAGCGAATTTAATTAAATGTACGCTATTTTAGTACCTAAACCATAAACCACAAAAAGCGATGTGGCTTTTGAAAGTTACCACAAAGTGTAATATTTCGCAATTTGAGACACAAAAAATACTGTATGAACATGAAATCGAAGTTTAATAATGGTGGGTTTAGGTTTAGGTTCTCTGGTCTAGTTAGGTTTAAGTGATTATAAATGGATAGGAGTTCGTCGACTCTGTGATGAGGATGACTCTCCAATGATTTCATGATTTACTGTTCATTTAGGTAGTATTTATTTGCGGATCCTTTTAAATACTTTTAGTCTTTTTTGTATTCTTTAATAAAGTATTATCGTTTTATTATTTATTAGAATGTTGGCAACTTAACGACCTTTTATACACGCCAAAAGGCCCTGTGTCCTTTGCATTTACCAAATCGCATTGTTAACATTGAAGTGTAGCTATTATCTGCGAGGAATGCTTAAAGAATTATGCAATATTAATTCCGTGTTGCAGCCAAAATAGAAATCTTCGTACTTACATGACATTATCTGACGTCCCTTACCTTATAAAATAATGTGTTATATTTGTTTTCATGTAATCTTTATGTCCTTGCCTCATATAACATTGTAGTGCACGTACCTACACTAAAATGTTATGTGCTAACAGACACTTGATATCATACGCTGATAAAAGATAAACTTTAATGGTCTGGTTAGATATTTACTGATTGCATAGATCGCTAAAACCTGTGATGAGGGTCATAAAGGTGTCCCGCCGTTTCAGTCGGTCCTCGCGTCCCAAGCCTACAAGAGATGACGAAGGAGAATGTGTCGGTCGCGACTCCTGCTCCAGCCGCGCCGCTCGAGGACGCCGATGGTTTCATCCTAGTGAAAAGGAAGAGTCATCGACGTGGCGATCAGAATAAGCGCGGTACCGTTCCCGCAGCCTCAACACATCTCAAGGCTACGATATCGATTGTAGGTATCTACCTATCTCGCCTGGATGAGAATACAATGCTGGAAGACATCAAGCGGCACATCCAGAAGAGACTCCAGCTGCGGCAGCTTGAGTCCAATTATAGGTCTAGCAATTTGAAAACTTATAAAGACCAGGTTTCTACAGTTCATCAGTTAAGTTTAGTATATTATACATGAAAGGTATTATATATGGTATGGGCCTTTGTTACATAAAATAAATGAATGAAAGCAATTAAGTGAAGTCATTTATGAAACAAGATTAGTGCTATTGTTATTTACAACTATTTTTTACTTATTTTTATAATTACAACAATAAACCTTATGGTTTATTGTTAGTTTGACTTGGAACCCAGCTACAGGGGATCTTATGAAATTAAAATTCATCTGTACTTACTCGTAATATTCAGTTAAACTCATCAATCTTACATTGTTGCACATAAAAACTTGGGTAAATTTTATCACCGTAATATATCATTATATTAACAGGGTAAATTGTGTCGCTAAATACTCCAAATTGGTAAATACCTGTGAGTTATGTGCACCTCTATGCATGTGTGTATATATTTGTATGTGTATGTACTAATTTTACACTATTACACTATTTTTTAAAGATAACCTATATAGACAATAATATTATTTATACATAATTTTTTATCAAATTAATTTCAAAACTTCGACTAAACATTATCAAATCCCATAGATCACCACTGACTTTCTATTTAAGTACAAATTTGTAAATTATCATTATCACTAGCCCGGCGTTGAAGGAAAACATCGTGAGGAAACCCACATTTTAAACAGATCCCCGAGAATTTAAAAAATATCTGGAGCGTATGTCTCCTTGTCTGATTAAGGAGCGGGCCCCGCTTCCCGGAGGCCTTGAGGCCTTGTCCGATCATTTAAAAACAGTTACATCTAAAATTTATAAAATTGCTCGCCTTAAGAGGGCCTCTGCTCTCAAAGAACCCCGGGACCCCAATAACCTTAATCCCACACTGATATCCACCAATCTGTACTGGGTACAGGTGGTGGATTATATTTCGAAATCTCGTCGTGATTACTAATAAAGGTCTGTCCTGAAGTGGAACGTTACGATACGATCTTAATAATTAACACAACATGAATACGAGTATACTCATATATTTCACTACTACATATAAACATACTAACTTTCGTAACGAACTCCCTGTAGTAAAAAATAAAAAAAATAAATGAGAACTATATAAACACACGTCACGCTCACAAGGCTTGCGCTTCTCCATGAAGGTAGCCTTGCACTGTGGTGCAATTCCACTGTATCATAGTTCAAATACAATTTACAACAATTTTATTGCAGATTTAACTCTGGCTATTAGCCATCAGCTAACTCTGGCTATCAGCTATTCTATACTCTAACGAAGTCGCATTGCAATAATTTTATAGACTACTTATGTTAATTTCCAAGTTGAATGCAAATTTCACATAAACGCAGTTGTGCGTGTCTAACCAACTGATTTCTATAACACTTAGCACCTTTGCAGCCTTACACGCTTCTCGTAGTTTCATTGCAATATAAATATTTATTGGACAAGTCAAATGAGAATCGCAATCAAACCACAGAAAATGATAGATCATCGATAAACCAAAATCAACCAGAGATTTAGCATTACGGCCCTAAAAGTAAGGCATTTCTAAGGCGGTCAAATTTACCTCCTGTCAATTCAGTCTGTCATTTGGCGGCAGGATATAACCAAGAACGTATTTTGGATAATGCGCGCGCCACAAGCAGATACAAATATCTTAACGTCCAGTCTTGGCTGACCTCATGTCAATGACCAAAATTCTTCCTGCTCGTGGCGCGCGCTTTAGTTTAATTTTATCAAACCTCCACAAAATAGGCAAGGTCGTTGATTAAGTTACGAAGGCAACAAACCAGTATTGATTAACCTACATAGATTACATTATGTTTATAAACATTTTGGTATATTCCTATATCTATGGTAGTTCATTTTTTATTTACATTATATTTACATATTGATTTTTAAATATATTAACGTTAAATAATATTTGTGTGTAAATATTGAATTGTACAGATATCTGTCTGTATGTGGGACACAATATAAGAGAAAAAGAGAACACGATATATAAAATAAGAGACAAAAAAGTACTACTACACAGAGAAAAGAAAAAAAATACAGAGAATTAACGGTTTATATTTTAGCTATTCTAATCTGCTTTTAATTCCGCCACGCGAGCGCTGAAAGTATTTCAAAACTTTCTAAAATGTAACGTATGCCTAACAGAATTCACAAAACAATTGATATTCTTCAATTCAAGTAATTCAATGTATAGTATAATTTATTGTTGTATGTATTTATATGGATATAAAAGTACCGTAGGTATATAACTTATAAGTAGATATATATTTTTATCAATATATATATTTATATAATATGTATATTATTGTACCTAGGTATTATATGTGTATTGTATTATAAGTACTGTTATTAGTCATTTTTAATGATTGCACGATGCACTTAATGATCATATTTTTGTTTAACCAAAGGTTGACTGGCAGAGAATGCCACTGGGCATTAAGTCCGCCTTTTGTACAATGTTTGTTTGTGCACTAAAGTTTAAATAAATAAAACAAAATAACCAAACTGAATGTTGCTTTCTAATAAAAATAATAATATGAATAAAAAATATGAATGATTTTTATTTTTAAACATAATTGAAGATTGTTACATTGTATGAAATGTAAGAAAAATTGTAACATAAAGAAAACTTGTTTTTTGCAAATATTAGCGAATATCATAATATGTTATATGAACGACACGATAACCTATAAAGACTGCAGATAATATAAATTATTTTGTCCACTTTAATTAATTGCATCCGGCTATTACAGATGACAAAATATCTGTGTAGACATCCTGACAAAAGTCTTATACGTATTTTAATTTTGCGATGGCGATATACCTACTATTTTTTATGCTGGCATACATTTTATTTTATAGCAAAAAGACGCCAGACAAGCGTGAAGTTTAGCAGTTAGTAAGTGGACACTACTGACCGTGGACATCCGCGATACGTGCCAACATCAGTCCAGACTGACGAAAATTGACACGTCCCGGATGCGCTGCCTACCTTTGCAGATTTAGGAATGGATTTGGAGAAAGGGTTAGGAAAATTGGAATGGATAGGATAGGAGACACGTACGTATATTGAGGAAATATAATAAAGTGGGAAATACATTACATAGTAATCTTTTTTGAGAGATGGGTAACGTGGCCAAAGAAGTTCGCCTAGCGGCTATGGGATTGCACCGTGCACCTCAAGATATTACTTAATCCACCAGTATTGGAAGTTCAGCATTACCAGATTGGGAAACGGTCTTTAGATGATACACAGAAGCGCATTAACCTCTCCAATACCTCTGTAGTATTGGAAATTCAGCTATCTAACGATTTTTATGACCTTTACGAGTACAAATCGTATAAATTGTTTTTGTTACATTTTGTTTTAAATATGTAGACAAATTAAGGTCACGCGTCCTAAATTACTTCCCGGGTCAACGTGCTTTTGACTGCACCACACTTATCACTTAACCTTGACCTTAAGATGTTGCGGCAGCAATTATCGTAAGTGTGGCATTTATAATATATGGGCCATAAAGAATAATTAATATTTTTTTCTTATAAATTTGTATTGTTGTATAGTTGGTACGTTTACACCACTATAGGTACTAATATTAAATTATATCTGTCACTGTCTACACTAATAAACGATCGAACCCGTTTCTTTACTTATCTATAGTTTATTCCATTGTAATATTAGCCTTTGTAACGTCCCAATGTAAATCACTAGGGTGTTTGGGGGAAATAATCCACCACACGGGCCCAGTGCGGATTGGTGGTTAACAGCTGTTTCCTGGGGATGTTTTCTTTCACCGCCGACCTATTGTTAATGCTTAAACAAACCTGTACTTACTTAAGTTGGAACTTAGCGATACGGCCGAATATTTCTACTCGTGAACGATAGTCGAAAATATCAATGGTATCAATTAATTACTCGACCAGTTGCCATGTAACTGTTTATCAGTGTAAGGTTTTTTTTTAGAATAGATGACGGACGTGCCGGCGGTAACATCATGGTAAGTAGTCACCACCGCCCATGAACATTGGTATATAATTCAGTGAGTTTACTGCGCGAAATGAAAAGCGAAATTGTTGGATAACGTTGTTTTAGATGTATTTCTTTTTATTAAAAATCAATTATTCTTTTTTTTATAATCTATTGAGTCACGCTTTATGGACCGATATTTGTGCTATTTTTTAGTGTCTGTTAGAATGCACATACAAAGTTTGTATCACATAAACTGCACAATAGTGGTAGGTCACCTGTAGGTGGATCAAAGATGCGATAAAAGTTACGATAAGTTTCAAAATATTGTCCACATTTCTTATAAGGCATACCGCTCATTATTATATCATAAAGGGGATACACACAAGGCCACTACAATTATTTACATATTTTCATGTCGGTATGAATTGCGTAGGTATATTAATATGTTAGTTAAATATGCATAGCTAACAACCACCTACTTAAAAAATTCAAGATATCTATAATATGTGAAGGTTAAATTTACAAAATGGACATGATTAATTTTCTTTGTCTAAATAACACCCAAATTTACTAAAATAATGATAAAAGTGGAAAACCCCACACGGGAAAGGAAAGAGAGGAACACTAAACACTGGGTAGACGAGGTAGTAGCTACGGTACTACATGTATATTGACAAAATGTTACAAAAGACAGAAAGTCTTGGAAAAGGATGGTGAAAACTTTTACGCATAGAAAGGGCCCTAAATAGAGAGGGCCTTAAATCATCTTAGTAATTTACAAAAAAAAATATTATTAAAGGACTTTGAATTGTGTGTAGTGTCGTACGGCTTTAGAATAGCATCAACCTATCTCTAATAAGTGAAGTAAGTCTAATAACGAAATAAATGACAAGGGAAATAAGACGCTATCACAAGCCCTGAGGAACTACACGACCTTTAAAAGAGTGGACTCGTCAACCCGCTTGGCCATCGTGCCATTTTAAGGCCATACGTCCCTCATGCACAAGACAATGTGCATGAGCAGGGCCGTGTCATACAATGGATGAAAAAAGGACTGGTTGTGGTATTTACGGTCAAGGAACCGTATGTCTGAAAGAAGTTCGTAAAGAATTCTATGAGACCGCTTAATAGTCGGGGCGTCGCGCAGTCGTTGATAGCTAATCCACGATCGAGCGTCCAATTGGTATTATTTTTTAAAGTTAACGTCTGACAGTACGATTGAATATTCTGTTATTTCATTAGTCGTTTCCAGTAGGTCATATAGTCGCCGGCACCAGCGACACGTGTGCATAACGTCTAAATGTTAGATTTTAAATCTGCCATTTCATTTTTGTCTATGACGATAAACTGGAAAATCTTAAATTTCTGCTGCCGTAACAAAATACAGATAATGAGACTTCGTGCATGACACAAATCTGTGTTGATGGACATACCGTATCAGTAGATAAAACACGACATCTGATACCAACTTGTTACAATTCGATGTTTTACGCGACCTTGATCATGATGATCGTGATCATCATGATACGATACGTTTACAAATCTTATTATGATTAAATTACTAATGATTTGGAAAAATCTTCTATGGAATTGTTATCTTAGCAAATCGTAGAATATTCGCTTCAGTAGATTATATAGATCATATTACCTAATGTTTTATTTTAGTAGTTTTTTAAATGAAAAAATATCTCCTAAAACATAAATAGAATAAATATAATAAAATTAAATCAAATTGGTAGTAAAATCAATATAACTGGAAAACTATAAACAAAATACCTCAAAGCCAGATCCAATGCAAGTTACAGAGGTACCAAAACCTAACGGAACAAGGGAATCCCCGTGGGTAGGCCTGTCACTTATTATCACCGAACTCAACATGGCACCTATGCTGTTCATTTTTGTCATAACAGCGCCTTTTGTGCGCGCTTTTATCGAAACAAGGACCCACACTGTGGTCTGACGATAAAAAATCTACCTACGCAACCGAAAACCGCAATTCTGTTGCAGTGTTGACATAATAATGTGATAATGTAACTAGCGATTAGGCCAGACTTTACGCGGATTATAGATATATATTTTTTACTTGAATTATTTAAAAACAAAAAAATCTGACAAACAAGATACAATATTTGGAAAAAATTAACTATGAAATATAACCTCTGTACAGTGTTTGGAATGAAAACCCCAGCATTTTTTTAATGGCTTGGAAAAGTCTTCAATGTTATCATCGAAATCGAATTAGTTTCATATCAGCCTATTCATTAATTATAATTAATTGATTCGGTGATTCATTTAAGTATAATTCATTCATTGAGTGATACAGTGGTTTATTTAAATATAATTGATTCATTTCATAAATTCATTCGCTCCTATTTAATTTAATTTCATAATTGCAACTTTCAGCTCTAATACAATTACTATGTACTTGATACAGTTTTCATTTTATAAAGTTACAATTATAAATTATTAATTGAATCTTCCGGGCTACTTGGCCGAGGTCTTCTGGAATCTCTTCTCTTTCTTCCAAACATTTCGTCAACAACTGCGGTTGACATCTTCAGTGGCGACTGCGTTCACCGTTAATATGGACACCGGCCGAGAAAACCTACACTCCATTACAATTATAAAATCTGTGACTACAGTGAGTTTTACTAGTATCAATAAACCTACTACGAATACACTTTTACTACTCCTATTACTATTTTATCACATTGCGCGATACACACACAGGCTCAGATTAGACCTTTTTCTTGTAATCTGAGAACACAGGTATCAACATGGTAGGTTAGCTACATGAGTGCCTTTTATGCAAAATAAAATGACCGTTTCAATAAAACCGTCGTTATCGCACATTGAGGTTTACCTTATTGTAACTTTACTCTTTATGTATGAACGGTTTTATTGTGCGGGGCTACATTTTATCCGAGGTCAGTATACAGTTACATAATTTAACATCACTACGATATTATCGCCTATTTAAATTCTTACACAAATGAAGAAAATATTTAGATTTGTTTCTCAACACGGCAATAGCAAATATTACCAATGTTCCATCTTGTAACTTCTTTTTATTAATTGCTGATAGAAAAGCAAATTATTCGTATCATTTGATGACTATTCAGAATTTTAAATATACAAATAAATGTTTTAGGGTATGCATGGAGAAATATGCGAATCTCACTATTTAAGTAATAAATAATTAATTATCTACGCTAAACCTATACGATGTCCTGGACGATCGCTAGTGTTGTTAATACTCCTTACACTTTCTAGTCGATTAAAAAAAATCTTTATATAGATAATCTTTTTATAGATACTTGCATACAGTCGCTAGCCACTACCGTTTATCAACTTTTAAAATCAATGCACGCCGCTGTCATACATTAAAGCAGCCCAATGATGTACAGAACCAATGATATTATATGTACAGAACTCACAGATTGTGTAGAATACAGAAAAGAACTGTCAAATAAAACCGGAAGATCTGTTTTTTGTTTAACTTCAATTATCAAATGTGACTTTATCTGAGCATAAGGACCTTATTGTTCATGAAGATATGAAGATGAAGATATTGACGTAGGGATTTTCTAACTTAAAATTTCATTGTATCAATATTCTTTTTAAATAGAAACACGCTTTAACATCCGGTTTTTAAGATAACGTTATAATAACTATTTAATGTTCGTTAAATAAACTCATCGTAAAGTATTAAAAGTTTTTAACTCAAATCATCAATCCTACCATTAAAGTTTCCACATGATGATGATTACAAACGTTTAAGCAAGCAAAAAGCGCCCCAATTCAAAAGTTTCCCATGCTATGTTACATTTATTTGATAATGGGAAATGAAATTTGTTTAACAGGTAATGATGTTTTTAAATTACAAAGCACTATTGCGTGACTAAAATTATTGTTGTTGGTGTAACGCGTATTTTCAACATTGATAGTTTATTTATATTCCTGCTTTTGTAAGGTAATGAGCAGCAGTGGCGTACATCTCATACAAGCAGACAAACAAAGTTTACCATTTGACTACTTATTATTTATCTACGCTAAGCCTACGCTAACGTATACTACGTTACTGTTGTATTACTCATTAGCTCACTACATCACATTTTCCAGTTACTTATTCTTAACTAGTCTCAATCGCAATGAATGCCACTGATGACCAGCTGATTTCTTTATAAGTATGTAATTTATTTATTCTTTTATAGTATGGAGGTAGCAGACGAGCAAACAGTCCACCTGGTGGTGAATGAATGCTGTCGCCCATGGACATTTAATATGAGTGGAATTTGGTAATGGAAGTCGAAGGTTAAGCAAAATTAATATATGTAAAGCGTACATAAATTGTACTATGATTATTTATTAATTACCACAAATCACAATTTATATCACACATAAATATCGTATATACAATATTTTTTATGTGTTTAAACAATACTTCTTTTTTATTGTTTTTATTTTGTCATGTAGCCTAGATACTAACAAAATTAAAAACAAAAGGAAACAATTAAGGTTGTTCCAATAGCATGTATTATTCGGAAACCTAATTATTATTATTGTTAGAAATTACAATCTAACCTAAGGAAATAATAAAATAAAAAAATCTTAAGTTAAAGTTGGCACGTCAAAGTCAAAGCAAGTTTCGAAGGAGTGGAGTAGTAGCGTCGCCAGCCCGGAGCGGCGGAGCAGGAGCGCCGACAGCCGGCAAGATACCTATATACTTATACTAAACAAGTGAAATACAAAGGTTAACAAGCTAAGTTAAACAGTGAACTATAAGTGATTTACCTAACGTAGATAATAAGTATAGTATGGTCTTTTTTCTAATAAATCGTTACCCATTCCTATGAAAACAAATGAATGGAATTAAAAATAAGTTAAAAAAATTAAATTAATAAAAGAAAACATTTGCAACACTGAAAAGAACAACAGAAAAATATCGAACAGTTACTGGATCAATCCTAAGCATAATCAAGATTGAAGGCCAGATCAATGAATGATCAATAATCAATTGATCATTCTGAAAAAGTAAAATAATGATTTTTAAAGATTTCACTAATATGACAAAATCTGGGACACTAGCACCAAAAATAACTTTCCTTATCTCAGAGAATGTTACATTTTCAAGGAGATTTACCTTCGTCATTAACTACACTAAAAATGTTTCACAGTAAGGTTTCGTGTTTCAATATCATAGTAACGTATAGTTTCATATTAATTATCTTTTTGGGTATAAACAAAGTAGGTACTATAACAAAATTAAATGACATTAACACATTGTAATCAACTTAAGCACACCGTTCGCTGTAATTAGAATTAACTAGTGTTTACTTACGTGACAACCATATTGCTGTTGTATCAGTATAATATTAAGCAAGCGCGACTCAGTCTGCGTCAGCGCACGATAACGTGTGTTGAGATCATTGTTTGCATTGTACCTAACACATATACATTCGCAAAACCTATCGTTTACGCTAGCATTAGATTATTATTTCTGTAGTATACTTAATTATCCTCTACCTACCATACGTTCAACTTTGACCTAGTTCAGACACGGCAGAATTCGTATAGTTATAACAGCACGATTCGAACCAAGTAAAATTTGATGGCTGTTCAGAAAGAAGCGGTGACCGCGCGGATATCCAGCTGTCGTTCGTCGGGGCAGACAGATACGCCACAGAATCCTACGAAGAAAAGGCAATTGTAATATTTTTAACGAAAGCATGAGTAACATTATATAAAATTAAAAATAAACAAGAGCTTAATTTCAAATTAATGGAGATTAGGTATACCAAATTTTATTGGATTTTTTTGCAAATGTCGTCAAAATGCACTTGTGCCTGTTTTTAACACAGTACTCGAACATGTGAGTTTTCTCGCGATATTTTGCGTCACCTCTGAGCTAGTGATAATTCTTAAAATCGGTACTTTAAGTGGAAACTCTATGATACGCGCCGAGAAATTCTCACGAGCTCACGAATGAGAATCGGGATAATCGGGCCCAGGTAGTGCCGGACTCTTACCGGCTAAAAAACCTTGATTTGTCTTAACATCGTGAATGTCTAAATTCTTGTGGCCCTAGTGGCCTTTCAAGAGTCACCGGTCGTGAGAATCCGGAATAAACACCGCGTTATCGTCGCGCTGTCGTTTAAAAAATAAAACCATATTACATATGAAACACACCAATTAAAAGAATGGACTTTTCTGAAGATGACACGGTCATGTTAAAGCTGCTAATTCATAGATAATCCATCCATTGAAAGAATTTACTATATTTAGTATTAGTGATTCTGATTACTTATTAAAATAACAACAATGTTGTTAACAACAATAACAACTCACTATTGTTGGAATATACTTATATGTAAAACTATTTGTAGTGGTTTTAAAGATCATTGTTTATATTGTACACTTGATATTCACATTTCCTGCGAACTGTATCTGCATCATTGCAAACTTTGGAATATGAACGCGTGTCCATCTTTGATCTTCCATGTTAGACATTCAGACAATACATTCATTCTGATTGTCTGTTCATAAAAATAAAGCTTCATTGTGGAAGCAACACGCTAGTGTACTCAAAGTAATTCGATTCTACTCCTTATTTCTAGATGACTATTTCTATTTCTAGAATTTATTCTAACTTACTCGTATTTCTATTTCTAGTGCCATAGATGACCGGTAAGCCGTGGGCTGTCGGCAGAGTGGCATACATATCATAACGGGGTGCGTCTAGTGCGGTCTGCACCGAGCGGCACTTTACGGGGGCCGGCAAATTTCAAAAGTGTCATCTAGGAAACGCAGGCTAGAGAAAAAAAATACGCCAGAAAGTTGACGTGGTCCCACGTCGGATGTAGTTACTAAAACTTATTTAAAACTTCACATTTTATATTTTTCAATTCTTCGTTGAAGTCAAATAAAACTTTAAAAAAAGGTCTTTTATTCCCTATGTAAAGGTACGTCGACTAGAATACTTACTTTACCTAAATACCTAAGTGATGATATAAATTAGCTATTTCATACCTCCGAGTGGCAGCGATCACGCAGGATTCAATTATCATGGTGTTGTCCACTCAGAATTCTTTCCGGAGGGTCAAACAGTCAATATAAACATTATTATCTGCGCATCATGAGGCGATTACGAGAAAATATTCGTCGGAAAAGATGAAATTTGTGGAACAATATCTCTTGGATACTGCACCACGGCAATGCGCCGTCTCACACCTTAATTATGGTACGGGAAATTTTTAGCCAAAAATTCAACGAATGTCATCAACCAAGCACCATATTCGCCAGATATGGCCCCGTATGACTATTTCTTACTCCCTAGACTCAAATTACCACTTCGTGGCAGTCGTTTTGAATCCGTTGACGTAATAAAATAAAATTCGCTAAAAGAATTTTCGCGAATTTAAAATTGCCAAAGTGTATTTATTACCTCAAATGGAGCCTAGGCTACAAAATATTAAAAATTACAGACTACTATAGACGATTAAAGCAATATTTTTTGTTTTATTAAAAAATCCCGATACTTATTTGACAGAGTAGTATAAACTCCTTAGCTATCCAATTCAGAAAGACGCATTCGAAAAAGTTTTTCAGCAATAAATTTTAAAACATTTCAACTTTTAACTTGGTACAGCAGCGCCCCCTGGTGAGAAAAAAACCACAACGATTAAAAGTAAGATTCAACGTTTCCAAAAGACCGCTTTAAATTCCCTTCAGCCGTTTCAAGGAAAAGACGTAACAAAAGGGTACATAAAACCGGAGGTGAGTAAGGGAACTTGAAATTTGGAGGTATAATTTCCAAAGTTCCAAAGGTTTCAGCGTCAGATGCTGACGTTTATGTGTATAATATACACATATTTAACTATTCACTTCAGAAAGACGCATTCGAATAAGTGCATTCGTTTAGAAATTATAAAGCATAACAACAATTAAAATTAATTACAATTAAACGTTTACAAAAACCGCTTCAAAATCGCTCCAACCGTTTCAGAGAAATGTGGTAACAAAGGGTACCCCTTACACAAAGGGTTGTAAAAAGGTACAAACATACATACATTCTCTTACCCCAAATGCATATACCATCTCCGTTCCGTAATGAAGCTAGTGCCAGACGAACCCTTGAACAACCGCTAGTGTGATGTATTTATATTTATAAGAATACAACTGTATCAATTCCTGTTTTGTTTATTACTCTTGCAGCTGCGCCAGTTAAACATGAGATAAAATGTTTCATAAAGTTCAATGTTAATGAGTACCTACATACCTCACAGTACCGAACAATGACATGACTTGGCCTTTTGTTTAAGTTGAGACCCCCTAATGTCCTTAAACGCAAATTAAATGACATTTTTATATCAGATAAGTTGTATGTTTTATCGCCAACCCAGATCATGTGATCCGACCAAAATGGTAATCTGATCTTAATTTTTAAATAGGCGAAACACAACTCTTCTTTCACTTTTACACTCTCTATCTCTGTTTTCTTTTTATTACACTTTTATACACATAATACGTAATAGAGGATTAACGAAATGATTTTGTTTTGTTTTATGAAACGTTTATAACAACAGTTGTTGTTACTAGGGATGTTCCGCATATTCGTGAGCATTTGTTTTAGCGAATGCACTCTAATTATTATCAAGTAAGTATTTATATTCGTACTCGCATTCGCCATTTTCAGAATGAATACTCGGATACTAATCTATTACGGCCTTACTGAAATTGCCGTTTGTTCATAGTGGCCACTTTAAACTTAGTTATCTTGCGTTTAGATTGGATTCCAAATTCAAATTAATTTCAATTTAAAGCTATGACGTTCTTTTTCAAAATCAGTTATTCATTTGTTTTTCCGTCAAAAGACTTTTTGCTTAGATATCGTTGTGTTTGCGATCATGGAAAAGTTAAAAATCCGCGTTATTTTCGAATATGAGTTCCATCGTGGCAGCAACACAGCACTGTTTTTGATTTGATCGTTTCCGTTCTGGAAATTTCGACCTCAAGAACAAGCCCCGTGGACGGCCGGAGACCAAAATCGATAATTACAAATTGAAAGCAATAGTGGAAGCGTTTTCATTTCAAACCACGTCTGAATTAGTAGCAACCTTCGCCATAAGTGACAATCCGATATTGATTTATTTGCGTCAAATCAGAAAGTGGGTACCTTACGAGCTTAATGAAAGTCAGCTACAAACAAGCGTCAAAGCTTGCCTTACTTTGCTGAACCGGCACAAAAACGAATGGATTCTGAATCGTATTGTCACTTGTGATGAGAAGTGGATCCTATATGACAATCGTAAACATTCGTCACAATGGTTGAACTCGGGAGACAGCCAAACAATGTCCTAAACGTCTCCATGATAACGCTCGCCCACACACTGCACGACAGAGAGTCTCAAAGTTACAGGAGCTTTGACTGCAAACTCTCAGTCACCCACCGTACTACCCAGACCTTGCCCTACTGATTTCCATTTTTTTCGGAACTCAACTCCGATGAGGCAGTGAAAACGCCTTCAGAGAATTCATCGGTTCCCGTCACCAGGAGTAGGTACTTTAGCAGAAGCATCAATCAACTTCCATTGAAATGGCAAAAGTGCATTGAAAACAATACTTATCGAAGTACCTATTGTCCATTCATCGTGATTAATTGTTTAATTAATCGTTATTGAATATATATTTTTAGTCCTAAAAATATATTTGAATTTTTCCATATAAAACAGCAATTTCATAGGTAATACAGATTATCCACAAAAAAACCTATAAAAATCAACGTTTATTTGAAAGTCAGCTACACATACCTAACTTTAAATTGAACTAAAAAAATACTTTTAACTTTAAACTGAACTAAGAAATTACTTACTAACTTTAAATTGAATAAAAAAAATTTAAATAAATTAAATACAAATTTCACAAGTGCGTGTGCAGTAGGTTAGCTACGATCCGTATTTGATTCCGTATTTGAATATTAAGTCAAATTATTTGTATTCGCGAATAGTGTTTTTTTTTCTATTCGAAACATGCCTAATATCTACGTTTACTGTCTTCTAAGGGCTATGAGTACTCAGCCCTTTGTGTTTCCCAAATCCAGGATTAATTACTGTTGATATTACACCAATGCTGTTGATATTGACATAACACAAGCAAAGAGTTATTCTAGAGTCTTAACATTCAAAAGCGAACTTCAAATATATGCAAATTTCCTTTGTACTCTAACTGTGCACATACGTTCGTTTATGAGCTCTCAGATACGATTAATACTGGAATTAATACTGGTCTATTACCGTGTATAAACAGTTGTAACAGTATATAAATAGGGATGGGAAATGTTGGGTAAATTACACGCTTAACATCTTAATCAAGGCGGTTTTATAACTACTTAGGTTTTAATAAACTAAACTACAAGACGATAATTATTGCATTAAAAGCTGTAGGGACGCCAGCTGCTTGTAACTAACTATATTTACCTTCATTATCCCATAAAGCGAATATTAAATATGATATTTAATATGGAGCTGGCGTCACAACGGCTCGCTTGATATGGTAAGTCTACCACTTTCTATATAAAATCTCCACTTTAACTTAAACCGCGGGGACAAACGAAACTATAAACTTCTATGCAGATAAATCATATTTGTGAACAACTAGCGCCACAGTCGGAGATCAAAGTATACTGGTAATAATAGTTTCACTCGCTTCTGTTAGCCTCGGGCACAGCTTTTATCGTCCGTAGGTGTTTTAACGATGGCGCTTTCTTTATTTCGTCAGGGTGCTAACGTTTTTATAGACGTATAAGATGAACTAAAGCTGTTTCAATAATTATGAACATTTTTGAGTGTTATTATGATTATCCATCTGATATTGCCATCCATGCAGCATCGACATTATGAATATTTTTAGGTGCATCCATAACATGAGTACACCGGAAAGTGTATGTTATGTTTTTTTTATAGAAATAAGACGACAGACGAGCGTACAGTCCACCTGGATGGTAAGTGGATACTATCGACCATAGCCATATGCGATACATGCCAAACTCATTCCAGAATGACAAACGTTGGCGCTGCCTACCTTTGCAGATTAAGGAATGGATTGTGAGAAAGGGTTGGGAAAATGAGGAGGGATAGGATGGGATGGGAATGGACTCTGGCATCTCACTCACTACCGAAACACGTACGTACATTGGGAAATATGATAAAGTAGGAAATGCAGTAAACTTCAAGGTAGTCTTCTGTGAGAGAGGGGTAAAGTGGGATGGACAAAGTATACAAAGTGTAGGGATAAAGTGTACAAAGTGGAATGGAAATTTTTAATAATTTTTTAAACGCTATCGGCATCTCACTATTTACATCAAAAGCGCTCAGTCACATCATTCACATTGACTAAATTCCTAAAGTAGGGTTGCAAAAAAATGTCTGAATTATTATAATATACCTTGAGATTCTTCTAGATTCGAGTTAGCTTATAGTTTATACTTTAGGTCTTTACCCTGGAAAATATTTTCCTTTACTGACTGAATGCCTATGTACCTATTTATATCTGACAAGTAATAAGCCTATATAAATGAACAAGGAAACAAACAACACATCAACACGAGCAATTTGTACAATCACGTTTTTGCAACAATATTGAATTGAACCTCTAGTAAAATAAATTATTTTTTCCATTATCGTGATATCAATACAGTAATTGAACAATCATATTATTATTACCTTCACGTAGGTTACTCATGTAGGGAAGTGAGAGATAATGTGTTTGGCCGTGAAGAGACCACCGACGTGTATTACCTGTGGTATTACTGGTGTCTACCGACTACTCGGGTCCTAAATAATTATATTACCAAGGCCATGTCCGTTGTTTTTATACTATAATTTTTGTAAATTGCAAAAATTAACAATAGTCGTATAAAGTGGTCTAGATTTTGGATTACGCATACATATAATAAAATCGTATCAAACCCGTTTCTGTACATGAAATATGCTAATAAATTTACTTATTAAATTATTGCAACGGGCCTGGCGTATTACACACAGTAAATGAAATATTTACTGATATAAAAAAGTCGCGAGATTCACCAAAGAAGTAAACTGAACGACATAGCTCGTAGAATCAGCACGTAGTGTGGCAATAGTGTGATGGTATAGAAGGGTCCTCGACTGGAGGCCATGTACCGGGAAGCTCAGTGTGGGGCGTCCTTCGGCCAGGTGAACCGCCGACTTGAAGAAGTTCTCCGGTGGTGGTTAGGTGAGGAGAACCGAAGATCGTATGTGGTGGCGAGCCTTGTGAGAGGGCTGAATCCGACAGTGGAGTTTTTACTCGGAATGGCGAAATTCCTGTGGGCTTAATGGCCTTTCAAGAGTCACAAAGGGTCTTCAAAAAGGGTGTGCAGCAACGAGCCTAAAAGCTACCTCGCCTGAAAACCGGCGAAAGGAATGGACCTCGGCTTAGGGCGTTTCTTTGGGAGGGTACCGCGGGATCGCGATTCGGTAAGAAGAGCCCAGGCACGTGCCGGTCTGTGGTCACGGTGTAGTGAAGGGCACGTCCTTGTCAACCAGCAGTGGAGAAACAATATAGCATGGCATTAAAAAAGTCGTTGCAATTAGCTATGAATAATACAGAACCCAATACATTTTTTGTAATTTTTGTCTGTCTATCTAAACAAGCATGGAATAAAACAAACGTGACCTCACCTTATCTCAGTCTTTTTTATATTTCAATACTGAATAAACTACAGAACACACACGGAGAAACAATCTCAATTCTTAAAGTCTTAAATTCTTAATCTGTTACTACGAAAATCTGATAAACTAAATCCGTGTCATCGTAAATATTTTTTTTTATAGTATGTCTTGAATAATTTATAATATCGAATTTGGCGATATAAATTATAGGATTACCACCGCCCCGTGTGGCATTCAAATTAGTTAAAGGTTATAAAAGAAATTCGTCAAGCCTACTCGTTCCTACTCGTATCGTAAACTTCTAAATGTGATTCTGAAATCTGGTCGGTAACACGCTAACCTGTCATTACCATATTGTAGGATCTGCCTCAAGAGGTCTTTCCATTACGCTACAATATGGGGTTCTTCAAGAAAGCTGTGAATAGCATACCTCCTGGTGTTTGCAGGTGTCCATGGGCGGCGGTAACCACTTTCCTTCACGTGGGCCGCTGGCATCGTCCGCCTACTTTCCTATAAAAAAAGATTTTTGAATATATAAATAAATTCACAAGTGATTACAAAAAATTGACGATAAAAGTGGATCTACAACGACAAGTCAAATAAAGTTTTCCTCTAATTCTTCAACCCAACTACACTAGAGACTGGCAAATGAAAAATGAGACAGCACGTTAAAAAAAATAGGATATCACAAAAAACAGAAAAATAATTTTGATAAGTACTCGAATTCAATTTTATTATTGATCTCAAGAATTCAAACATACAAAAGTCAAATAATATAACAAGATTACACGAGGACGCTATCAGCTAGGCCTGTAGCCCCTGACCACCAAAATTGGCTGCAAAAGCGCGTCTTGTCTAGCAAAAAGTTGTACCAAGTTTTAACAATAGCAGAATATAGAATTGTCACTGGATTTTTCATTAATTTTTACGTGACGACGCAACTTAATACTATCAGGAGAGTCCATAAATGCACGTGATCAGAATCACGTTATCTTGTTTTGATCGAAATCATTTTGTGGACAATATTAAACAATCAAAATTTATAGTATGCGTGCTTAGAACGTGAATATAAACCAAAATCACTTCAATTGTTTATTCTCTAAACGTTTAATGGAACAAGCATAGAATACAGAGAGATGTCGTAAATAAAATTATCGTGTTTTAAAATTATCATTTGTCTAGACAGATTCTGTGATGCGCGATAATAAAATTTATAAGCAGGTGTTTGCAATCAAAACGTGGATCTGTTAATGTAGATCCACAAACAAAATGTGCGTACAGCTAGGTTTTAATAATTGAAAGATAAATTTTTTATTTAAAACTACATTATTTCAACTGAAGGAATGGGAATCTGAATACACAATCAATCAATATCAGCCTGTATAGTATCATTGCAGACTGTAAAGCCACCCCTTGTAGTCGCGAGGATGTTCAAAAGTCTTAAAAATCCAGTTTTTGATGTTACTTACATAGGTCCACTGCTTTAACCGCCCGCCCTGGCAAGACAAAGAGTCGTATTTAACACCTTACGATTTTAAACGTATATTAGGTCCTTACCTATGAAATTGCAGTTTTATATGACAATAATTCAAAATTTTTTTTTATGAAAATTATATATTTAATGAATCGAAATATTGTCCATTATTATCAATGCACTTTTGATTTTAATAGAAGTTGATTTATGCCTTTGCTATAGATCCATGATACCTGATAGCTAGCTTGTCCATCATCGTTCGCAGTTCTTCGCAGCACACATCTTCATTAACTTTTGTACCATATCTCAGGAAGCTGTAATGGATAATACCGGCACACGGCAACCATACAGTCACCATGAACTTCTTTGGACTCAGTTTGCGTTTGGGACACTGTTAGGCTGTGTCTCCTGGGTTCAACTGTCGTGACGAACGTGTACGATTACCATACAGGATCCACTTCTCATCATAAGGGACACTACGATTCAGAATCCCTTCATTTTTGCGCCGGTTCAGCAAAGTAAGACAAGCTTCGACGCGTGTTTGCAGCTGAATTTCCTTAAGTTCATACTTTCCAAGCTTCTTCACTTTCCCGATTTGAAGCAAAAGAATCAATATCGTTTCGTTACTTATGCCGAAGGCTGCTGCCTGCTGCTAACTCTAACGCGGTTTGAGATGAATCCGCTTCCACTATTGCTTTCAATTCGTCACTATCGACATTAGTCTCCGGTCGTCCACGGGGCTTGTTCTTGAGGTCGAAATTTCCAGAACGGAAACGAATAAAGCAAAAACGCACCGCGTGTACGTTTGCGGTGTTTGGTCCGTACACATCGTTAATATTGCGGGCCGTCTGTACTGCATTGTTGCCACGACGGAACTCATGTTCAAAAATAACAAGTATTCTTAACTTTTCCATGGTCGCAAACACAGGGATATCTAATCAAAAAGCTTTTAACGGAAAAACAAGTGAGTGATTGATTTTGAAAAAGGAAAGCTTTTAATTTGTATTTGGAATTCCAAACCAAACCCAAGATAACGAAGTTCAATGTGGCTACTATGAACCAACGGCAATTTCATAGGTAAGGACCTAATATATAATCACTGGCTCTAAAATGGATCAGGTCTAAGGAAGGAAAATATATAATCAGTGGCCCTAAAATGGACCGGGTGTAAAGAATGAAAAAGACTAAAAGAAAAAGCCCTGAGCTATAAAATCTTTAAGATACCTAGGTTAACCTAGACATTCCTTATTATTACAGTGTTCGTAACTTATTTCCAGTTCTTCTTCTTCTTCTTTTGGCACCATCTCCTAACGGAGGTTGGCATTCAGCATGACTATTCTCACGCGAGCAGCTCGGGACAAAGACTCGGTGCTCATCCCGGACCATTCTCTAAGATTTCTGAGCCAAGATGTTCGTCTGCTGTCAGATTTACGGCGACAGTTAAGATAAGAAAATTATCATATTTTGGTCACGTCATGTGCAGTGATAGATACCATCTTTTGCAATTAGTAATGCAGTGTAAAATACACTGTCATCGTATTTCCACTAAAACAAATCAATTTCTTTTTGCGAACTTAAACAAATCGTTGAATATCGTTGCTAAGCTAATAGCTATAAAGTGTTTAGTATTTCCCCGCTCTTACTTGCCACTTTCTGCTAATTTTGAAATCAAAACAATTACTAGCTTTTATTTGATAATTTACTTTCTAACCTTGGTTATAATACCATAAAACTTTAAAAATGAAACTGTACAAACGAGTAATATTGCCCCGAATGAGTGTTCTATTATTTATATGTATCACAGTGAAAAAGTTTCCCTGAATCACGTTGTTTCACACGGACTTGTCATCTTGAATTTAAGTATCTATAATGTTACGTGTATTCTACTTTTTCTTCACAAAATAAAAATAAAAGAAATATTAAAAAAAAAACATAATTTCGTTAAAAAGATAAAAAGTCGTTGCTGACGAAAGACTGTTCTGTCGTTGGGGTTCATGGGAGGCGATAGCCTCTTGCATACGCAGTTTCCCTCCTTTAATATAAAAAAATATCAAAATTTATTGAGTAACTCTTATAGGGGAATGGCAGATTCAAATAACAAATCTTACGATTTTTATTTTGAAATATGTATTCCCTTACACACTGTGTTTTGTATACTTATACCAATTTGCTATATAGGTATAACAAGTTCTTAAAAATGTGACTACGGAACTAACAATTCATGTTCACGTCACACTTTGCTCTCATTCTACGCACTGACTACTTTCCAATCTCAAATTGGTAGGCAAACGTATGAACTAGAAGTGCGAGCAAAAAACTCCAAGCATCAAATAAAAACTTGCTTCCAATTACCTATTTCCATTAGTTAGACGCCTTTCTATTATTATTTTTTTACTTTTTACGATGATAATTACCCACTTATCGGAAGTAGAACTGAATGTACGAAAATACTATCTATTTCTTCACTTATAATATAAGGGACGTTTCCATACTCATACTCTCCAAAATGAAGATGATGATATCTGTGTATGTGGGGTTTCTACAAGAAAGCTGTGAAGGAGTTTGCAAGGTCGGCGGCGTCCCCGCATACCTCCTGGTGTTACAGCGGTCAAAACACTAACCACAATGTATCGATTCATGAATGAACAACAATTCGAAGAATGAATGGACAAAAAATCGAAAGCGTTACATATACATGTGATATACCTCAAGCGACGACGATGGTAACCATGTGATGCTGATTTCCCCGAGATTTTTTTTTGTATAATGGTATGGAAAACATATCCTTTAGTAAAAAAGGATCAATCAGATTAAATGTGAAAACACTTTAATGAATTTGTATACTTTATCATAAAGTAAAAAAAAAATACAATTGTCATAATTATTATCACCCTCAGAAAAATCGAACTGTATTTTTACGTATTTCAATAATCGTAGAATATTATATTTTAGAAAAAAAATCTCTTCACAGTGACTGAGGCCGTTAGAAAGCTACGAGTACGTTCCTTTTTATCATTATCTTCAGTTAAAGGATATCGCGGAGATAAACTAGAAAGCTAAGCAACGGGCACGCTGTACGGGACAATATTGATGCATTCCAACAGGGCGAGACGGGTATCCTTGTAAGGAAGGCGCCCTGGACGCACTAACTGTAAACCGGCTCCGTAAACTAACCAGTGTTGTAACTTGTAACGCAGTGTAAGAAAAAATATACTCGTCTCACTTCAATTAGTATGAGTACCTCATGTAGTCCTGCAATTAAGTCGATAAACATGTGAATTTAAGGAGGTCACAATTTAGAAATGAACCGTGCTACTGTGTTAGTTACATCACTAACAGAGTATAGTGCCATTACAGTTCATTACTTACACTCACATGTCAATAACAAAGATAGAAATAGCTCCTCACTTCAAATATACTCAAACGTATATCTCCCTAATAACTTATAAATAAATAAAAAATGTGTTTATCTTATCTAGTTATCGAATAATAGAAGTCAGAATAACACATATATTTATTTCAGTCATAGACTTATATTCAATTACCCTATTCTAAAAGCCCTCATACGAGTTAACTCATATGTAAAAGGGACAACAATAAAACTACGTACTCGTATCTCCTCTAATTGCCGACAAACGCTGTGGCACCGGGCACGGTCAATCGCGACAGATTCGTAAAAAACGAGTATGTTGTGACACAGGAAATTAAAAGCTAAAACCATTACAACTATAAAAGGAAGTGTCTCTCCATCTGTCCGTTTGCCAATTGGCACTAATGACAGTGTGAAAGCGCTAGTCGCCAGTCAATGAGCGGATGTTGATGATGTGTTTAGCGAATCGTGTAATGTAAGTCGCAATGAAAATTAAAAGGTGCTCGTACTTGTTGCCTTAGTCGGTTCCTTTGAACATTGATGCTTTATGAATATTAAAACAGTACCTAATAAATAAAATACGGAACATCAGAACAGTAATAGCGTCGGTGTATACCTATATACTCGACTTACAGCCATGTGAGTGATCGTAAATTGAAATTGTGGGCCCGTACCACTGAACTTCTAGTTAAATAAGGATTTTTAAACTCCATCAAGAAAGTCACTAAGAACCGGCTACCGACTTGCTAGTTGCACATAAAAACAAAATTATACTTATACATATTATAACTGCATAAATTAAATGGAATAACATGCCAAGCTTCTTTTGACTAACACTGAAGAAGGTGATAAAAGATCATATTATAGCTTGAAGGTATAAACTGTATAAACTATGTCTGTATAGGTATGAACAGGGATAATGTATAAACATTACCCCTTAAGCTATTTTATGTAAATGAAAACAAACTCCACATAACAAACTCCAGTAGGCGGATGGTAAGCTTATAAATGCGTCACACATTAAATGCGACTATATTTTTTGTGTTTCATTTAACTCGTTGAAAAATAATAATATTTACGTCAGTTTTCAGGACATTGCTAATGATACATAACAAGGCGCAAATGACTAAAAATAACAAGCTAACTATGAAGCAGTAGAATGTGCCGTTTTGCAATAGTTTTTCTTCTGAACGTGATGAGCAGAGCAATGCCGGTTTCAATTAGCGGGACGTCTAATGACATAAAAGGAGTCATTGAGGATTGGTGGAAATACGAGATCTTGGGGTTCGATTAAAAAAGTTAGTGCCAATGTGCCCGGATACCTAGGTACTATCATCACATCAATGGGTCCTACGTATAAAGGTCAGTGTAAATATATCTAACGATTTGTCTGACTAGTTTTCGCGCTATGTAAACTAATGTTTAATGATAAGTTATTTCGCCGTGTTAGAAAAAAATAGCACCACCCCATCTCATACAATGTTAAATAGATGAAAAACAATATTCATGAAAATATTGTGACTGCTACTATCAAAATTGCTATCCCAATAATAAATGCAATTTAAATAAAAATTAATATAATATACCGCTTTAATTCCTGTGTTTTTACAATCAAATCAACAGACGATCAGAAACAAAAGTTTTCGAATTTTCGGCGACCTTCGTTGACCTTAATTGTCACGTGCCCGAGATGCTGAGAAAAGATAATAAGTACGTGTTAAAAAAACCTTGTTAAACGAATAATTTCCCGTTTCGTCAAAATGAGCGAAAGTAGGGCGGCGATGACAAGCTGCAGTATACTGCAGGCACATCACCATTCTTACCGCTCATCGCGCATCCTGCTTATTCAAACTGGATAAAGAGAGAAGAAAGATACAAAATCAAGGTTTGAGGTACAGAATATGCGGGAGAAGATGAACGATAATTATAACGATGCTAACGAGCCTAATGATAAGGTAAAGCGTGACTTTTTGTGTGTCGAACAATTTACACACGATCGCTGGAATTTAAGTCCCGGTTGGAATAAATGTATCACAATAGGTAGGTAGGTGTCTATACTAAGTCAAACTGAAGACTCTAAGTTGCCGCCACGACAGTATTAGCCACAGATAGATCACGGTCGCAATAGACCATCCTCACATCCATGTCACTGATATCGAGTGATAAAATCAAGTAAATTAAATCGATTTATGGTGAATGTATTTGTAGCCAAATAATTCCAGTAATTTCCACTGAATAAAAAATAATCAACAATTTTCTTTTTCAGTTACTTTCCACGCTTACTTCCAACGCTTTCGTCGTTGAAACCTCGTTACATTTTAATAACTAATAGCTATATTAACATTCATGGCTATGTCGCGGTGGGCCGAATGGTGTCAGCCAGATTGGCTGTGTATAGCTGGCAGCTTTAGAATGGCCCCACCCCATCTCTTCTCGAGTATGTCGTAAAAGGCGACTAATACAAAGCCACTGCTACAAGCATTGAGGACTGAAAAACTACACACCTCTAAAATGTGAACTCCTCAATCCGCTTGGCCAGCGTGTCGTTGTAAGGCCATACAGCCCTCATGCACAAAACAATGTGCGTGAGTCCCATATCCAGCAGTGAGGAACAAAAATGTCTAATTACGGTATGTCCAGCATTAGCTGGAGATAGAACTAGATATTAATTTAAACAGCAGAGATTTGTAGAAACTATTACTATAAACTAGTATAAACGTAACAAAAAGAAACGTTCAATTTCAAAAAGTAATTTATTATTTCAGGGTCTGAAGTCCAAAATGTACAAGCCTCCTCTAGTTATCAGGAGGGGATTTCAGGCCATAATCCACTACGCGATCCTATTGCGGATTCGAGGCTTATTTTTAACTAATTCTCGAGCATGCGGGTTTCCTTGCCATGTTTTCCTTCACAGTCGAACCACTGATGATTGAAAACTTAGTATTTTATGGAAAATAAAATTTGTATTGAAAAATTCAAATGGTAGGTACAGCCCGAGATACGATTTTACACACTCATGAATTACTAGTATTTTTATCTTTTTTTAATTTTTGTCCCTTAAATAAAAGAACCACGTACTCTAAAAGAAATGTGACTTTAAAATACTTATCTAATCCTGTAAGCAGTAAAAAGTGGTAGTAGGTATGTAAACAGGTACTTCCCGATATAAACTTATCATTAAAAACACCTTATTTCCTCCACAGTGGGGTACATTCTCAGAATGGCAATAGTAAACTTTTTCTCGCTCATTAGCGACATTATCCTAGGTTCAAACGGACAGTAATATATCACATAGAAGGTGTAATCTAAGAGAGATCTGAGTATTTGATAGTATTTTAAAGCTTATCTATATGTACGTGTGTACACTGAAACTATTGAAATAATTAATTATACAGAAGTAGAAGTTTAAAATAGCACCACCGAGTCTGTTCCCGTTGGTGACGTGTCGCAGCGACTAAGGGATGACAAAGCCGCGCTACCACAAGCGTTGACGAACTGAACTACACCACCTCTAGAAGAGTAGACTCGCGTAGACTGAGTGTGGAGTTCTCAGTGGAACGAAGATAATGGTCATGAGAGTCCATCTGAAACTGAATCTTACATTTCAGGTATTCAGGGGAAAGTGGATCGTATAAGATAGAAAAAAGTGTGTAAAGCATTCTTACACATCTGCGTTGTAGGATGGGCAGCTATTCAAGCTGAAAACGATATGAGGATATATGATCATATTTACGAAGTCCGTAAATGGAACCAATACAGTTGTTGATAAGACGATCCACACGTTGACATCAGAGTAACAAACGTCAGCGTAATCAATTACCGATAGCTAAAGTGACTACACAAGCAGATTCATAGTGCCAGACAGAAGATTTTTTTAAATTCATATAGAGATCGTAGTGAATAACCTTTCGACACATTTTGTTGATATGTGGAAGAACCCAGGTCAGCGAACTGTCAATGATTAATCCTAAATTTTTAACCTGAGAACAATGGGGAATAAGTATATTGTTAGAGCGAACTGGTGCAACAAAACTCAGATCTAATTTGGCTATCTTACGAGAACTGCCTAGAATAATTGACTGGCATTTAGTTATGTTGACGGCAAGTCCAAACCTACTAGACAAATCGAAAATGTGACAGAGGTCACAATTTAATTTGTCAACCGCTTCATTTCAAATATCAACCTCGGCCTGAACATATAATTGTAAGTTCTCTGCGTACAGATGGTAAGAGCATTTGAGGTGAGTAGTATACTGCCTTGTGGGACTCCCAGAGACAGATCACACCAATTAGAAAGAATCTGATCAGCACGAACAGCCTGCTGGCGCCCACGAAGATCAGACCAAATCCAGTACCGGACAGATGAAGAGAACCCTAGTCGTTAGAGGATGGCAAGGAGAATGTCGTGATCAACTGTGTTAAAGCGTCAGAGAAATCAATTAAAACTAGCACAGCGAACCGCCCACTCTCCATGACCTCCCTGACATCATCGACTACTTTAAGGAGTGCCGTAGTGGTCTGTATCCAGGCCTAAAACCAGATTGGTAGTTACTTATTAATTTCTTTGTATAAATGTGATATATACGTATGTATATATTTTGTTTTTATGATTACCAAATATATCAAAATTGCACAACTCTGTTTGGGCGGATATAGAAAGGATTTGTGATTATAAATTCATGAAATCCACCTTTCGGCTGCTTTGTTACTTCCTTATTTATTGTTCCACCCGCCTTACTACATAGTTTAGTTAGCAGGTTTAGCCTTAAGCCATATTTTAGGCTCAAAATTGTGTTTTGAATATATGACAATTCTAATAAATAACCTGCAAGGGCGGAGTGATGGATATAGCTTTATCTATCAACTTTTCACCTCGTTATTGGTCACACTTTTGCATTTTTTTTAATGACATAAAGACAAAGTTAATTTATGAAAAAATAGACAAATGAAGCAATGTCTGGATACAACTTTGGCAACTTTTACAGAATTTACTCTAAATGTGTATATGTGGAATATTCACCTCAAGAGTCCAATATGAGGAGTGGCAACCACGGGATATTCATTCTCAATTTTCATTGTTCGTAAGGTCGTGAATTCAGATCCTAACCCTTACCCTTGTATTTCTACTTATTTTTATATCATTATCACTTCTTTTCCAGTGCTTCTATCACTAGCGCGGCAGTGAAGTAAAACATCGCGAGGAAACTCGCCTGAGTTTTAAGAAAAATCTAAGAAGTGTGTTATCCATCAATATGCATTGGGACCGCATTGTGGATTACGGTCCGAAACCCTTTTATGATTACTGGGGGAGGCCTGTGCCCTGCAGTGGAATATAATCGAAATTTAAAAATCTGATATCCAAAAATATTTTTAATAAACTTCTTTTTTAACTGGAGTTATATAACACAATACTGTTATTACTCATTTCATTATAAATATAAGGCAAATCCAGGGCAGGAAGAGGCTTACTGAGACAAAGGATGACCATACTGGCTAAACAACTTACTCCAGTGGCACGGCAAAAGCACTATTTTATTCCATACCTACTGCAGTTTCTATAATAAGGACAAACAGCCATGATAATTGACAACCTTCGCCAGGAAATGGCATTGCACCAAAAAAAAATACTGTGTAGGCATTGCAAGAAATATATTTATATTTATTTATATGCCTACACAATAACCAGAACCATACAATTACAATGATAAACGATTTTAGTTTCGACTATAATATTATCTTCGTTAACATCATTCAAATTATACAGTTTCGAACTGTTGCGAACGGGCCCAATAGAAACAACTGCCTACGCGTTCCCTTCACTAGTCTCACTTACCTTTTACTGTTTAAGTAAGACGAATGGTAAATAGGCCAATAGGCCAAAGGAACAGGTGACAGAGAGTACCACAAAAATAGATAAAACATTTCTTAGGAATCACCTTTAAAACATCAAAGTTTTTCTGTCTGATCGTCAAATGTCTGTCTGATTTTTCTCTGCCTCCTGAACTAAATGTTTTTATTCACTTATGTATTATAAGAGTATATATAGTATATCTCTATATAAAATATGCGTGTCTGTAAATATGTTTGTATTTATTATTTTATGTGTGCTATTAATTTATTTCCTGTGTAGAGTAAAGGAGCCTAATATGGAACCCTACCCTGATATGAGACCCAAGGGTAATAGAAAAACTACAATACCTTTAAACAAAATTTGAATTGGAATGTACGTCGGCCATGTTGGCAACACTGCATTGTCGATTTGAAAGTTGTCACTCAGCGCGTCTGTGTATCGCATGCATTTTTCTACTTTACTGGTTTACAAGTTTTTATCGAAGTCCAGCAATAAATACTTATATTTCACAAAAAAGGTAAGCCTAATTGTATACTATTAGGCATTTTATAGAAACGTGTTATAACTATTAATAATATTTAAAAAATAAATGTTCATAGATTGTTGTAGACGCCTAACCTCAAAAAATATTATTTTTAATAAAAAAAGTTCCCATTATGAGACATGTTGAGTTCCTAATATGAGATAGGGTCTCATAAGCTACTTTTTCCACAATTATCTGACATACTTTTTTTGTTTTTCTAGATGACACCGCCATTCACAACGTAGAGACAGCAAGAGATATTACGTTATCAACAAACGAAGAACAATTACCCGCTACATCGTGTCAACCAATTCCTACGATATCAAACAGAGATGAAGAGACGCCAAAGCAAAATTTGCATGATGTAACTGTTGCCAGGCCTTCTAGCCAGTTTGTTACACCAGTTGATATAAGTTCACTTCCAAATATGACCAACGACAAAACAGGGAACAGGGGCAGAAAACCAGGCAGCGTGAACATTATCACATCATCACCTTACAAAGCTGATTTAGAGGCGAGCCTTTCAAAAATTGACAAAGGGAAGAAAAAAAGAAACTTGTGCTAAAATCACTGAAGTTCTCAAAAAAATAGAACGTCAAATCGAAAGGTATCTCGTAAAAATAAAAGGGACACGTCATCATCATCTGACCCTTCTAATGAAGAAATTGAATTTTTAAACGATAGCCTCGATGATAACAGTGACGCTAATGCAGAATGCCCATTTTGTGGTGGCTACTATTCGGATGACAAGCATGGTGAGCAATGGGTCCAGTGCACCAAGTGTTATCGCTGGGCTCATGAAGACTGCGGACTAGATGACGCGAATTTTGTTTGTGTATCGTGCAAAAAGCGATAAGACCATGATAGTGGTTTAGGGTCTCATAATAGGAATCCTTTTAAAAAGAGCGTAATTTTTCGTTTGTAATAGTGTTATTGATTAATACAAATAAAAATCAACAAATTTGTGTCATTTTCAAATAATTTTGTTAAATAAATATATAATCTAGAATTCAATTGTTTTTTTTTTACTTTTAATTTATGTTCTGTATTTATTTTCTATTTTTTAAAATATGGGTCTCATATTAGGTTCCTTTACCCTATTGATTTTCTGTTTAATTTGGTACAGAACTCAGTAACGAATTAGTTACCCTTTTATTTTTGTCAAATACTTATGCAATGAATTTTAAATAAATAAACAGTGCCACAAGCATAGTAGTTTTCTCTAATTTAAAAATGGAACATGTCTATTGACGAGCTGTGATTTGTCATAATCACCAATTTAAAAAGATTCGTCTTGTTCCCAGCACATATATTCTCTAGAGCTATTCTGAGAGACCAGTGAAAGGTCACATTATAATGGTCAGTATTCTGATTGGTCTCAATAGGCGACAATAACTAAGCTAGTCAATGGTTCCTGCCTGCGCCGGCGCCGGTCCAGTAACTTGTCAACATAATGCGTCGAGTATTTTAATTGCGACCCAATATCGGGACGTATTTTACATTCTGTCTTACCTGTCGGTATTTACATGTGGACAAGACTGGAGATACTTGTTCCTCTATCATTTTCCGGTATCTGTCTAATAGTTAAGGGACCTTAGAGTAATTTATTGCTTTATTAACGATTGGAGATAAAGACAGTTGCTAATAATTGTGTTCTATTCCTTTTGGTAACGCAATAGAACATTGATACGTTGAAATATCAGTAACTTAATTTGCTTTAAGATATGTCATATTTTTATAGAATTGTTTGGCTTCGCAAAATAAATATAATTAATAAATAAAAACCTTGTAGAAGGGCTGCCTGCCTGACGAGTACGTTCGTTTTGTATGCACAAGTATCTTTGAAGAGCGTTTATTTAAAATTATACTAGGGAACAAGTAACACTGAAAAAGAAGTTTTATATGTATATAGGGTATTATATGTATTATTTTTTATGTATACAGTTTTATATGTGTTTTATATGTTTAGTCAATGTCTGTGTGTTCGTTTAGAATTACGAGTATCTTGGAATCTAAGTCTCGATCTGTAGCGGTTTTTTGTCATTTGTAGTTTAGATTGTTTATTTTCATTAAAATTGGAACAGTACATAGTTACAGGTACATAGTTTTGAAATGTATAGGTTAAAATAAAAAATAATAAGTGTTCATGATGAGTACATTTTTTTCAGGAACTTATTCAAGTCCAAATCACTCGATAACCCTTCAAACGTTCACGAAACGAAAATATATTTTTAAAAACCAGTTCCCAAATAAATAAAAAAAAGATATAAAATTAGAAATAACAAAAATTTTTGGACCCTCATTAAAATTAAATTCTGGATACTTACCTAACTGTCTTATTGATAGATAGAACTGTACTTGATAGAACACATGACTATTATGCATTATGAAAGTTAACATTCTCAGCCGCGGCATACTGCTTAGTCACATAGTTATTAGATAATCCTACCGGTATTATTAGATAACTTAATAAAACATTCAATAATTATGAGACAATTAAATGTCTTGTTTATACAAAACTTAACAAACGTTCCATTATTTTATATATAACACATAAATAGGTTCCATAGTAACATGACACTGTGCCCGCAGTAACAACACAAATGACCTAGGATACTAGGATTCACTGTGTCGCAGGTCCCATTTCCCAAACAAATATTTGTGTTCAAACAAATTTTTGCTCAACCAAAGATCCAATCTCTTGCATAACAGACAAAAACTGTAAAATATTTTCCACTAATCACCAAAAGTCGATCGATTTATTTTTTCCCTACTCATCCGCAACAACGATTTCCACCAACACCTACTACTAGGTGTTGTTTCCACTCGCCAGATTTACAAATTATTAAATACTCACCCGGTAGCATTGCATTTGATTATTTTATCTTCTTTATCTATATTCTTTTAATTTTACTTTGGACAAGAATTAATTTAACCTGTGGTTCGCATCCATAGGAGTTACTTCTCAGCTCCCTGCATGTAGTCCCCTGGATCATGCAATTTGGACAACAATACAAGGAATAAAATAAAAGTAGGAAATAAAAGTAGCATTGAGTAGGAATAAAAGGTAAACAAATACCTTTATTATACGCGATCAGACGCCATATAGATAAAACAATACTACCGTGGGGCCTAATTAAGCTCAAAAAACGGGCAATGCTACCAATGCATTCGCAACGGGCAGCGCGTAGTTTTAATTTTTTAAGGGCCTTTAAATAAATCCCTCTTGTTTACAAGAGGCCTGTACCTTAAGTGGGCGTTTGTAAGCTGATATTGATGGATTGGTATCTTTAAAATCCTATCGAAAAGTATCGTATAATCTCGAAAATTACAAAACAGTTAGCAATACCTATTTAGTAGGTATACACTTGACAATCTGACGACTTAAAAGTATTTTATATTTATCCATCTCTAAATTCATATCAAACTAGAATATGTAAATTATAAAGGGATTACTTCATTTAAGTACAAGTATTAATCAAAATCTATTAAACGTAAGCTGATTAAAAATACCTTGAAGTTACAGCTCCGTAGAACACAATCTCTTACAATTTTTAATGCACTCAGTCGTACTCATTATACACAAATATCCGTCCCTTCGTATGTAAATTTTATTAATAGAATTCGGCCAGTCCGGTATAACGTTATAATGAATTATGGGCGTCAAATATTTGAACATTTGCATACACTGCAGACTAAACAATTGCCCCGTGGAATGTAATATTTTGTTTTGCAACACCAAGGTTGATTCGAAATAACTCCACGACTGGATGCCGAGGATTTTAATGATCGCCTACGTCGGGACAATCTGCATAATTTTCCTTGGCAACTGATTTAACAATGAATAATGAAATTTAACTGAACAATGATTTGAAACCTAGAATATGTATGTAAGTAACTTCAGTGATCTTTGCTCTGTATAGCTAACCAGTTTTCTAAGAAAGTAGTGAACAGTATCCTGCTACATGCAAGTTTGATAAGATACATAGACAAGAAATACATAGACATTTTCTCTTGAAGATTACAACTGTAATAATTGATCAATTAATCACCCACGTAGAGGTAATCTGGCAGACCCTCAAAAATTAAAACAAGAAGAAAAGAAGAAATTTATTTTATTGACTACAACAAATACAGCAGGAATAAGAAAAGATGCTAAATAAATAAAAAAATCGATTGTTCTGTCAATCGGTACTTACTCGGCATATGGCAGCCTGAACTGTGACACTGATTTTCAGTTTCAAAACTATCGTCTTTATTAGAAATATAATCTAATACATCGAAAGAATAAAATCTAGGTCTTGTGGACGATCAATTAGGTGTCTACTAAAACAAGTTAATAAGGGGAAAAATATTGGAAACTGGATTCAAAGCGAATACTAGTTTCTTCTTCAATTCATACGGGCCTTGCTGTATTCACATTAGAATTAAATAACGGTATAGTATCTTAGAAATTTGTCGATGAACTAAAGTTACCGATGTAGCTAAGAAAATCAGCAAGTTAAAATGGGAATAAGTAGCTTATATCTATCGCAGTACCGACGACCGATGGAATAGACACGTCGTCAAATGTAGCTATATACATACAATACTATCAGTCGGTAACATCCTGTGGATTAATCAACGTAATATATAATTATCACCAGCATCCGGCGCGTCCCAAATGCTCGAAATGCCACCATCGAACAACAAATCACATCACATTTGACGCTTGCAGCGATAATGTTACTTATTTTTTTAATTACTCTATCGGTGTTCTGTGCACATGGAAGCGAGCAGAAGCGTAAGTGACCTATGCATTTATTTTATCAACGAACGGTGTATAAACACGATATTTTTTTATCTTAACGATAAATACATTAAGAAGTCATATCTTTTGTACTTAAACTTAACTCTTATATTACATTAATCGAGGATACTATGTGCGACAGATAGATACTTGGGTGATCTACGTTTTTGATACAGAACCTAGGTACTTACCTATTTCACAAAGTATTTACTTGTAGTTCCCTCACTAACTTGTAATTTAGATTATTCTTTAAAAACTAATCAATAAACAAAAGTTTGTTTGGGTCTGGGTGATTTGTGTTTGTTTCGATATGTCTCTGGTCCCACGACACACGGAATCCCAGTGACGCCAATTAACTGTGGGGTTATCAATTTAATTAGACTAATTAAACTTTATTGACGTCATAGGTGATGCTCTAAATCAGGAATGGGAAAATGTTCGCTTTGCAGGAAGCGTACACATCGGTAATGGAAGAACCAAACGATTCATAGCATTAGCACAAAATCAGGTAGGTTATTAAAACCAGTAACTCATTAAATTTGTCACGAAGCCAACCGTACTTATAAAACCAAGCAAAATTCGATCCCAGATTCCAAGTTTCAGTTCTTGAAAAAGTCAATATTTGTTTATGTTTTGTATTGTGACTTATAATACTTAAATATACCCCTATCGATGACTCGAATATCATAAGAATTATGTGCAATCCAAGGTCTATATAAGTATACTAGGTCATACATTCCCTTCATGATGCTGAGTTAAATGGTATGCAAATTAATAATAATATCTTTCTTTTTCGCATATCGCTAAATTTCCATAGGTTTAATAACACTGGGCAACAAAAAAAAATTTTTGTTTCCCCCTGAAGTTATTCTTGGTGATATAAACAAAGCTCGTTGAGCTGATTACAAATCTGAAAACAGAATTTTTCTATCACCTATAGTTTTTGAGTTATGGCCAAATAATAAATAATTTGTCCAAAATGTGTATACGGAGTGACTTTCCACGGCGGCCGTGTACAGTCGTGGCCAAAAGTTTAGCATCGCCTGCGAAAATTAACAATTTTGATATTTGACTGTTTTAAATGAGATCTTACACATTTAATATGTCACCAATTGAACTTCTATTATATTCTATATTATTCTACAGGTGATTGAAAACATATATGAAAACATTGAACATTGAAAACATGAAAACTATAGTTAACATTATTCAATCCATATTAAATCTGTTATGTAAATATTGACCTGATACCCACATTAGCGCTAGCGTGGGCTAGCATGTGGTCACTTGCTGCAGTCGCTGTTTCAGCTGCGCCACTATTTGTTGTCAATAGTCGGTCATAGTACAGTTTGTACAGGCTGTGCAGGCATTGTGGGAGATTTTTTGACCGTTTTTAAAGTTTACTGGGATGATGCCAGCATTGTTGAATATACTTCAGTTGTATAAAGAGTTGAATAGAGATTTGCATGCGTTGTATCTTCCAATTTATTGTAATCATCTTCATAAAAAATGAATAACTAGTTAAAAGCTATTGATTCAGTTATACTAACTTCTCATAGACATTTACAAATACTCAAAGTAATAAATTACAGTGAACATGCCTGGAATATTTGTGGAGATCTAAAGGTAGTTGCGTTTCTTCTCGGAATGCAGACGGGTTACACTAAGTACATGTGTTTCTTATGCCTCTGGGACAGTCGCGATGACAAGGCTCACTATGAAGTGAAGGAATGGCCTCTTCGCTCTGACTTTGTCGCAGGCAAGCACAATGTACAACATCAACCACTTGTGGACTCACAAAAGATCTATTTACCTCCTCTCCACATTAAGCTGGGCTTAATGAAAAACTTTGTAAAGGCATTGAGTACAGAGGGGGAGGCATTTGAATATCTTAATGAGAAGTTTGGATCGGTTTTGACAGACGAAAAGCTCAAAGCTGGTGTATTCATTGGCCCTCAAATACGCGACTTAGTGCATGGCAGCAACTTTTGCAAGACTCTGAAGGCACTGGAGTTGCAGGCATGGAATGCTTTTGTTTCCGTCATTGAAAATTTCTTAGGGAATCATCGATCTGATCAATACGTTGATTTGGTGGAACAAATGATTGAAGCCTTCCGAAGAATGGGTTGCAGAATGTCACTCAAAGTGCATTTCCTGCACTCACATCTCAACTTCTTCCCTCCAAATCTAGGTGCTGTAAGTGATGAACAAGGGGAAAGGTTTCATCGAGACATCTCGGTCATGGAAACCAGATATCAAGGCCGATTCGATCCGAACATGATGGGAGATTTCTGTTGGTTTCTACGTCGGGAAACTGATTGCAGCCACAGAAGAAAATCCAAAGCCTTGAAGCACTTTTAGTTTTCTAGACCTGTATAGAGACTGTTGAATGCCTTGTTGACATTATACCTGTATTTCATGCTTGCTTGTGTTTTTAATGTACATGTTACATCTGGCTAAGGATTACACATTACTTCAATTGGTGTAATTTTTGATTTTTGTTTAAATCTTTATAACTTTTTTCCCTGACGTGATAGGAATATTCTGATTTCAGTTTTGGAATCAACAGGTCAGAATTAATAAAGAACACATGATTTCATATCAGGGGGAAAATACTTGTTGACCAGTGTAATGATTTACTAAGTAGTTGTTTAATGTATTTACTAATTTGTTTAATTTTTACCAAAAATTCGTAACATTTTATGTCAATTAACTCAATATTATGGACAGCATCAATGGTTTCAATCTTCAGAGATTGATAGTTTCACGCTGTACTTGTGTGCCATGCTAGTAGGAAAAAGTTCAATCTGTACACACCAAGTAGGTACAGACAATAATACATCATTTTCACTACTTAACAGTATTTACGAAAACAATTGATTTGTTTTGCAGTAGCTCCAGCATCAACATAAGTTATTATCAACATTATTCAGGGGGGAAGTGCACGCTGCAATCCAACAGCTCGACTGGCCACATTATTCCTCTCTCACAGAAGACTACCTTGAATTGTACTGCATTTCCCACTTTATCTTATTTCCCTAATGTACGTACGTGTTTCGGTATAGAATGAGATGTGCCAGAGCCCATTCCCATCCTACCCCCCCCCCCCCCCCATTTTCCCAACCCTTTTTCCAAATCCATTCCTATATTTCCAAAGGTAGGCAGGGGGTTTGCCAACGTTTGTCATTTTGGACTAATGTTGGCATGTATCGCGAATGTCTATGGGCTACAGTATCCACTTACCATCAGGTGGACTGTATGCTCGTCTGCCACCTTCGTACATTAAAAAAAATTTTTTTTTTTTTACAGATTAATGGGCGGACGGGCAAGCGGTCCCACGTGATGGTAAGTGTTACCGCCGCCCATGGACACCTGCAACACCAGGTCTAATTTCGATTTAATTAAACTTTATATTTTTTTAATTGACTTTGTATTTTCTTTTGGTTGTGTCACAAGTATTCTTACTACTTACTTGAATATACATACACATACGTGGCAACTAAGTTTTAGCTTTAAAAATATTAATATATATGTTGCATTTGTTATGAAGATTTTAGCTACAAGTTCTCCTAAAGGGTAATAAATAAAAAATGTTACGAATGTCCACTGGAGAACTTCATTTCACGAGTACTTCCTCGCCAGACCATCAATATAAATAAACCATCGAATGGAAGCGTCCTCTATTCAATTCAATTACAAAATGACCCCACTTCACAGCTCGACGGCGCCATATATTCAAATTGTTTTAGCCTATAGCAACTGATTGGCAAATCGATTCGGAAAGGTAACTTTACTTAAGAAATTATTTGCCGTTTAACTGTTCGTTTAGAGACGTAATGGTTCTACAATATACGAGTAGACAGTGGAATACGTATCCCTTACCTATTCGATTTAATCTATCATAAACTCAGTTAGTATTATATGCTCAGTTTCAATTTAATCTTGAAGGCTACTTGAATTCATATATCGATTGCTAAATAAAATACAGATATAAGTAGCTGTATCTTAACATCTTTGTTACGTTATATTGTGGAGATAATTCTAAGACCTGGTTTCTAGCCCAACTCCAAGTATCAACCGTGCATGCTGCCAGACGGCAAAACTGGCCGCTGCAAGCCCTTGAACCAGTGCATGAGAGAGGAATTCAAGAACGACTTCATGAAGTTCGCGGACTACATGTGTGTTATAAAGGGAACGTAAGTAAATTTATTTTGAAATAGATTGACGCTTATATTTCGTCTCCATCCCAGTATATCCCAGTCCCAGCCAACAACAATCACAATTATCATATACATTTAACACTGATCTTGAGCAATGTAATACTTATTTTTTTCGTCAGATCCGTCGGAGCTTGTTGTCCAATCGAAGATGAAGGCCTATCGACCGGCCTCGCTGGAGAACTTCCCGCTATTGCGCCGAGAGAAGAAGACAACGAAGCTGTACTTAAAATCTCGAGGGCGGAAAATCGAGGTCAACTTCTTAAAATCTTATTGAAGCTAAATTTAAATTTTGTTAAATCTTCAAAGCCTTTTAAATAAAATTCTATAAAATATATACCTACTTTTAGAGAAATAATTAAATGAGCAGTGGAAGATATTGAATGGGCACCAAATTTAAAGGTGGGTTACCTTTAATAATAATAATAAATACTCTTTATTGCTTATAAATGCTCATTAGATGTGCGCATACCTAATATATCTTTAGATGACAGAATACGATAGACGACACAATAGGTTTAGAGTCTCTGGTGTCAATAAAGATACATACAGGAATCCCGTTTAGCGGGACTCTGATGACATTCCTAGTAAATTATTTATTTCAGCTATTCAAGAATAGTTATTTTATCATGATTTTCTGCCTATTTAGTATTTTTGCTGACTGATTTTTTGCAAACCGTGTTTAGCTATGAAATTTTAACGTGAAGTATTAAATTTCTTGTAGTAGATATTAAATACAGTAGTCTAAAATGAAAAAGCATGTCGGTTATCTCGCTTTTCAGTACCTTTCCAATATTTTTTTATGTCTGTGCCCACGTATACAATATCTTCCAGGCTGTGGTCTAAGCACCCGTCCTCAAGGTAGAGTACTGGGCGCGCGCCCGGCCAACCCCCGTGAGTGGCCCTGGATGGCCTCCATCACACCCGAGGGCTTCAAACAGTACTGCGGGGGAGTACTAATCACTGACCGACATGTGCTCACCGCTGCACATTGCACCAGAAGGTTATTTCCATAAATATATAGGTATTCTTTATGTATAACTCGCATTTAAAAAAATACAACTCTTTCCCAATGTTATGCGTTATATGCTAGGATCACATTTATAACTAACTCTATTGGAATGTATTACCTAATTGTTTATTATATTTCTTTTCGCGTGTATTTCATGTTGCATTCTAATGTCTAACAATAAATCTTTATTATTGATTGAAATTTAAAACAAGCATTATTTTTTTACATGCATACGTAGTTCACTGCAGGCTTCTAGCATGATTATTTAGATTTTGAATCTCACGTCATTACTAAAACGCCGTAGATATTAATAAATTACTTCCAAGTAATATCCTAAATCTCAGACATTCATCTAACGCCAATATTTCCTGACTTATCTATTTATCTATCTATCTTTCGACTTTCACATGTAAAGAGAAACCGAAAGATCAACAAAACGAAAACGAAAGACCAAGCACGTCTTCATCTTATTCACGTGTTCATTCAGGTGGAACGCGAGCGAGCTGTACGTGCGACTAGGCGAGTACGATTTCACACGTAGCAACGACTCGCGATCGTACAACTTTAGAGTGGTGGAGAAAAGACAGCATGCGGAGTTCGAGCTCGCGACCTATCACAATGACATCGCCATACTGAAGCTCCACAGACCTGCTGTCTTCAACACCTACGTTTGGCCGATATGTTTGCCGCCGGTTGGGATACGACTGGTCAATGAGACTGCTGTTATTATAGGTAAAATCCCATTGAAACTGTTTCGAAACTGAAATAATCTAAAATTAGACACTGTCTAAGACAAAAGCAGAACATAAAATTCTCGAGAATAGAGTTGTGGATATATAGAACGAATTACAAAGAAATCAGCCTATTAACATTTTTTTCAAAATGCTTCAATAAATGGCTTTCATTTTCGAAATGTTCGTATGTCAAATGATTTATCTGAGTTGCCAGTTTATTTACTTTAATTTAAAAGTAATGACATTGAAGATTATTAGTCGTTAACCATGATGAGAGTGTGAACAGTTCTGCAAGTCTACCATATACCTACATACCATTATACCTCAATAAACATATTTAGAAACTCTTTGATAATTTTCGAAGGTTGGGGCACGAAGTGGTATGGAGGTCCGATCAGTGACGTTCTCATGGAGGTGTCAGTGCCAATGTGGGAACACCAGCGGTGCGTGGACTCTTTCTCAGACCCTGTGTTCGAGGAGTCTCTCTGCGCAGGTGGATACGAGGGCGGGAAAGATGCTTGTCAGGTAAGAAGTCATGATAATTTTACATCATTTGTAATAATGCAAACAATCTTTTATTATTGACAAAGAATACTATTGAATTTCACTTTTGACATAGTGATGCTGTTGTGAAAGCTAGTGCACAAACTGCACTAGCTTTCACTAGACAAACTGCATCGCCGTGATCTTTTTCCCTCGACTTGCTCTTGCTAGATGTGTTATCTAGCAATTATCATTTACAACGTTATTACAGCAGTTATATAACGTTATCATTTTAACGCCTGGAATAAAGGAAACTAAAAATGCTTGTTTAATTCTTTTTCTTTGTTTATGAAGAGGTAGCAAATAATTCTTTATAGGCACCAAATAGTAGCATATAGGTACTAAATTACTGTGATGCATTAACCTAAATATCTCATTTGGTCCAGACATTCTGATAGACACAACAAATCGATGGCAGCAGATTTAAAAGTGGATTAGGTTTAGATTCTCTGGTGACAATAAAGATATAGTAGTCCCGCCAAGTGGGACTCCGGTGACTTGATAATGATATTCTTAGTAATTTAAAACTATTCACCTAAAATAGGTGGTTTTATTGATTATGATTTGCTGCTCATTTAATATATTTTTGCTAAAATTTTAATAATTTTGGTACGACGCATTTACCACTATTTTTTCTAGAAAGTTACTTCTCTAGGAAAACCCTAGAAACTTCCAAATACCCATACTTAAATTGTTGTACTCAATTGTTTTCAGGGTGATAGCGGCGGGCCCCTCATGTACCAAATGTCGAGCGGGCGCTGGGCGGTGGTCGGCGTGGTCAGCTGGGGCGTGCGCTGCGGGGAGCCCTCGCACCCCGGCATCTACGCCAAGGTCGACAAGTACCTCGACTGGATCGTGCAGAATGTCGAGTTTTAGACCTGCATCCACGATACCTCAAGTACAAGTACACCTTGCAAAAATGTACCTACCTATCAATTCTAAATAACACAACCCTTCCAAAAAGTTTTACGAGTAGAGACAGAAGTCAACTCAAACGAATAATCTAAGACCATCGTATCTCAACCTGTGGTCGTGAACCTCTGTGAGGTCCTCATCCATCACATATACACGGGGTCGCAGTTGGTCAGGAAAAAATAAGCACTTATGTACGAAAAGACCTTTTATTAATTAATAATAATGATTTATAATCAAATATTAAACGGTAAAAAACATAATTAGAATGGAATCATAAGTAAGGGGTCCGTGTGGTTATTTACTTCATTTTTTTACCTTTTCAGGGATCGCGACACTAAAAAGGTTGAGAAACGATATGGTCTATAGTATAGACTCTATACTATTAGTGTTTCACACGATCATATGTAAAAATAAGTGTTCTTACACACTGCCAAATGACCGTATCCGACCTCTTTTTTAAGATCAAGCAACTAAATCTTAGAAATATTCTTGCTATTTAATTTTTGTAGGTGTATTTTATGCCAGCATCTCCACATAAAGAAGTCACTCTAGAATAATTTAATAAGTGTGGGAATTTTCAGTCCGTGGAAACATTTATGATCCAATTTTTCCTTCCAACCGTATTTGTTGTTGTAATTGTGATTATACTTATAATACCTAGTTTTGCAGCATCTTTTGTTTATAAATGTTTTCGATTCTCGACATTCTTGCTGAATCAAAATTATTCAAAGCGTCTTATAACAAAATTTTGCGAAATACCCAGTATTTTTTTGAAAGATTTAGAGTAAGTTAAGTACATATAAAACATAACATATAACTAAATGGTTTGCACCAGCTCCTTTCGATGGCGCATCGTATGACACTGAATTGAAAATGTAAACAACTTTATGAAAATGGTGTAATACGAATATGTATAGCTTGTTCGGAAGCGCCAGAACCTGCCTGCGGTACGCAAGATGAAGCGGGGGAAGAGAGAACGGCGCAACAGCTCAACACGTAACAAATTTCTGTAAGATCGATCTTGACATATCAATTCTTTATTTTCAAGAATAAATTATGAATATTATATATATTTATGTTGTATTGTATGTGCTGTGTATATTGTTTACTTAGTACCAACTATATTAATTCATTAAAGACAGAGTTGGGTCCGTAAGGAAAAAGGTTAAAGTGTAATTAAATATACATATATAATAGATAAATGGAATGAACACAACGTCACAAACAAGACAAACAAGTTATATATATAAACCATGTAACAGTACCTATTGCTAATAATTATTTAGTTACTCGGATAAAAAATCTAATAATTAAATCCAGTGGCTTCTGCAACAAGTTTCCTTAAGGGGGCGTTCAAGTATTACGTAACGCAATTTTTGAAGATTTTTGACTTGCACTTGCATCAACTTCGTCTTCGTCGAGCCAATCGGCATCCTCACACGATGTTTCACAGCGGCGCCCAATGGAAAGAAGCTCATTTGCCCTTCTGGCAGCAAGTCGCTGTGGCCGTACTCTACTTTCACGACGGTCTTGGGTAGTCTTGCCATGCATGTAACGACTGTGCATTTGCACACTCTTGTGGGATGTGAAATAGATCCTACAGGTTGCACATATTCTGTTCTTGAGGTCGGATTGTACTGATGGGCAAAAGAAATCGTAAGGCATCTGCTTAAATCCTTCTAGAGGAGGCGACAGATCAACGGACAACCTCACAAGAAGTGATGAAAACTTGCATGATCCTTTGTCTGGCTGACTAGGTACCACGAGCTTGCTTGGGGTTTGAAGGATTGGGCAGGGTGGCGGCAGGAAAGTTTCGGGAAAGACAGATTTCAATGCACTTCTCGAGCGGGAACAGCAGGATTCGTCCGCGTATTTAATCACTTGCAAGAAATATTGCGATTCACGGACGTAAGCGCTATACCACGCCAGATTAGGTTCTGCTGGATCCTGCAAGCTATGTTCGGGCTTTCTATATTCCGTCGAAACATCGTAGTTGTCAATTTTCATTACCCTCCAGACCTTAGCAAGTGTCTCCCCAGCGTGCTGAAAATTGCGTTTTTCCAAATCATCATCAATAGTAATTCCTTTGTTGTCGAGATGAGAACCAAAATGTTCATGCGACAGGATGACGCCTGACAGTCGTTTACTGAGGGGGGCCATGCGTCGCTCGACTCGGTTGTATGCGCTTCGCCCAGGAGCATTAGTCGCTACGAACAGGGCGTCCAGGTTGTATTTTTTGAAGTATTGAATGGCAAAGTTCTTGACTTTCTGATAACGCGGGTTTTCGTCCAGGCCACCATCTACAAAGATGATGAGAATCGAACACCGTGAAGCCAGCTCACGGTGTTCGATTCTGTCATCATTAAGGGTTTGAATGCAGACACTGATAAAAGTGATTCGAAATCATAAGCAGGGTGTTCACTGTGGAGGATGCGTGTTTCCCACTCCTTATGGATATGTGTGTCGACCCGCTGTAATCAACAGCTTCTTCCTTACCGAAACCGTCAGGATCCACGTTGACGCCGGCGTATACAGAAGGAATAAGTTTATGCCGCTCTACCACGACCCAGTCATGGTCAGGTAAAAGTACTCTGTATTCTATATGCATTAAAAGAGGGCTCTGACTTTTCACTGCCGGTAAACCTATTGGTATACGGGCCTTATCGTCTTGAGAGAGAACAAATACTTGCTGCAGTCCCAGAAGCGACGCGAGAGATTCCAAGGACCTGATTGTAGCAGTGCAGAATTGCCCCGTCCTCGTGCTTTTTGTGCATCTCGGTCTGTGGTCTTGCTAACTTTACGGGTACGATGCGTACGTGCCTCCTTCCCTCTTGAGTGTTAGAAACGCGTAGGAGTAAATGAAGATATGTGTCGCTTCGAGAAATTTGGAATCCCATCAACAACAGCCTCTCATGCAGGTCGGACAGAGTGAGACAACTCCTAATCATCTCTGTTCGGCGGCGTTCATCAACAGCGCTGCCATGAATGGCAATGTTAATTATGGTCTCCAGGAGAGCAGGTTGCGAGTCAACCAAAGGGGGCTGCCCAGGGCCAGATCGAGGTTTTACTGCAGCAGGATTATTTTTCTGACGTTCAGCTTTCTCAAGATTTTCTTTGGCTCGAAATTTTTTTGCACGCTTGGCACTGTCTCTTTTTTTCTTTAAACATTTTTCTTCTTCTTTCAATTCTTTCCGTAGTTTTTTTATTTCTTCGTGAACATCATCAAATTTGGCTATACCAGTGTCCCTTGCTTCAGTAAGAACATTTATTCTCTGTTGAAGTAGGCCAATTTTCTTCATAAGAGTTTCTTGAGCCGGTTTGTTTGGAACATTTTTAGTGATGTCCGAAACAATCGAAGTCGTGTGTGGTTCCGTAGACGGGATATCCAGGTTGTCCACAGTTTCCTCATCAGTAGTCTCACTTCGCTCATCATGGGTATCGCTCATCTTTCGTTTGGCGGCAGTGCTCTCTCTTCCAGCGACTCCTACAATCGATTCCATAAGAGATGAACACGCCGATGAAGCTACAGCATCCGAATCCTATAAACGAAGTGAAAATAAATTAAGAATAGGTATTATTGAGACATGCGATATAGAACATATACACATATATATAAGCAGGATAGTGTGTTAAACAATAAAGCGTATATAAAAACGTTTTCAACGTCGGAAATCTCAATTTTTTTATTTAGTAAAATAGACGTAAAATTTTCATAAAAACAACACTTCGCTACGTTTAATTAATAATGTTTGGGGCGATTACTCATAACGAACATCTAAGTTCATCACATAAATGTTTGCCCCTAGCAGGATTTGAACCCGCGACCCTCATCAGCTGTAGGCAAGAGCGTTACCTCTTAGGGTACGTTCAGATGATGAGCGCTCAACGCGCGTTTTGCTAACGCGCTTTTACAACTACATACAAAAAGTATGTGTACACCTGTAATAAAATACATGTAGTTGTAAACGCGCGTTGAGCGCTTATCATCTGAACACACCGTTAGCTATCGGGTCAGTAATTATTTAGTGAAAGTCAACAGTCAACTCAAACAGTCAAACAAAGTTTTCGTTTCTGATACAATATGCCGGTGTACTCGCACTCGCGACAGCAAACTAGGATTCCCTGTACTATGTATACTCGGAACAATGATATTTATACTACATATATTATTTATATAAACATCCAGACCTAGACAAACTGTACTGAAAAAGTGTACGCACCTGTTTTTGTTGAAGAGTACGCCAAGTCGGTGGGACATTGGGCCTTGCTGACAAAGTGTTGCTGGCGTGCTTGATGTTTTCATAGGTGGCTAAAAATATATAATAGTTATGACCAGTTCTTTTATGAAAAATCTATACATTTTATACAATATTATTACATTTTAGCAGTAAACTTACCTGTGTAAAATTACTAAGCATTGTTGCATTGTTCTTCTTCGTGGCCTTCACCTTGAACTCTCGTATAACATCATTTATATGTTCTATAAACTTTTCTTTATTTTTTAGTTTTTCTTTAGCCGTTTTCCAAATTTCGTTGACATTTTTTTGGCACAGTTGCGCTGGCAAGTCAGCATGAGAGCCATTATAGGCCAAGAACTGATGATGATGCAAATCTACCTCTTTTGAGGACATTACAGTATGAACTCACTTTAACACTGACTACAGAAATGTGCTTCCGTCTTGCGTAAACACTAACGAATACTGACAACGAAAACAAAATAAAAATGACGTACAATACAGTTGAGGGATTCCCCGTAAAACATAAACGAAAAGGGTTGCCAACTTGGGAGAACAAAATAAAAATGACGTACAATACAATCGAGGGATTCCCCGTAAAACATAAACGAAAAGGGTTGCCAACTTGGGAGATTTTAACACTTTTAACTTCTCGTCTTATCGCTCGACCCATCGTGAGATATTTCGTCTCGTGTGTAACTAACCTAGAGTGTGCGGTAAAAATAGTACGTATAAAGGGGTCGGTGTTTAACGGCCGACTGTCACAGGAACAGCATTGAGCATGTTATTCCTATCCGCGGCCCCCCGTCTCGCTGCGCAGCTACCTCAGGTGTTCTATCGCTTCCGAACAAGCTCTAGGAAAGAATTCACGGTTCCCCAGGGCTGATTTATAATAGTCTCAATCTGAAAAATTATTAGCTACCTAAAACAATTTCATTGTAAATATTGAAAATTAAAGGTATTAAAACAACAATGTCTTTTAATACGAGTACATGTGTATTTGATTATAAAATGCTACGATTATTTAGAATAGTTGAACTTTATGAATAATGAATATAATGATGAACGATCAACAGTTGCATTTTTCAATTAGGAAAAATGAAATTGAAACGTATAAATCAAAATTATGAATTATTAATTACAACAATACTACGGACTTAACTTATTTGAAAATCTTAGACTACCGAATATGTTTTGACACGAGTGATTCAAATTATATCATGAAATAGGAGAAATACGTATACGTCTTAGAATAATAACGCGTTATTATTCTAAGGTTTACGTATATCTTGATGTAGGTATGACATTTTTACGTCGCCATCAAATATGTAGGATTATTAAAAATATCGAACATCAAACAATCCATAAATTGGTTTGCCAGATCTTAATTTAAAGCATAGACACGGTGATCGTCTCCCCACACTCCTCTATAGCCTTTAACATATCCACGATTTGCTTTTCTTCAAGTACGGGATGGCAGGTGACGGCGAGACGGAAAAAATTCTTGTGGTGACGCAACGGGGAATATGCTATCATCAGTCGTGAGTTCAGAGTCAACAGTTCCTTAATTTTTGGTGTAATCTAAAAGTAAGATTAATAGATAAATGTACTTATATTAATACTACATGACATACATTTTTCAGCGTTTCAGATAAACATGATTTTTTAGTCTCGAAGTTTCCTCATGATGTTTTTTTTCCTTCACTGCCAAGCTAATGATAATTTAAAAATCTGTACTTAAACAGAAACTCAGTGTTACGGGCCGAGGATTTGAACTCCGGGCAGCACGATATAGAAGTGAATATAGGTAGGTACTCCTAAACTACCTGTATAACGGTTCTGCTGGATAATGGAATTGACCTAGTTTATCATTAAAAACACATTTGTCTAATATTTCAACCAACCTAAAATCGAACCTAGAACCCTTTACACAGCTGACAATGGACATGGACAAGTATAATGGCTAATAAATTAAAAGAATTAACTATTTTTAAAATGTTCAAAATGTGTGTTCCAAATAATACCTTATTCATCAATTCCCACCATTTCTCATCTTCATCCTTTCCTCTCATGAAACTGGGAACATACCAGAAGCATATGTTAGGACACTGCAGCATCTGCGACACAAGTCTGAAACCTGATCTTTTACCAATAATGTTTAGGCTTAATTGTGCAATATCCATCACATGATCAACCAATTTATTGAGACCAGAGTCCCCGCGGGCTTTCCACATCGTCCAGAGTTTAAACGCATCGATCTGGAATGAATAATGTGAATAATATCTTCAGAATAAAACTCTTCTCGTCAATAGCTAAAACTTATAAAAAGTTAACACTTACAAATCTCTCCCTGAGCAACGCCAAAATTAATAAATTCTCGCTAAAGTATAGACAATAATAAATTTTATACGTATGTATGTACACTATTTCTTTTTGGCTACAAAATTAAGTTAATCAAATACCTGTTTAAGAACAACACAATAACTACATAAAATGTGATGATAACTGATGATAAATACATTCAAATGCCTTATAGGTACGGAAAAAACTAATTACCACATGCAGTTCTTGTTCGTAATAAGTTTCCATGGTATGTTCTTAATGGATTTGTTAATCTTCGCGCACCGATTCAAACTCTTGGACCACGCAAATTTGATCTTTATGGAGAAAACAGCTGGGACGAATCTTGGGCACTTTTCACCGATAAATCGCATAATGAGACAAGGTAACTTTCTAAGCAGGGAGCTTAACCCGTTTGCTGATACTCTAAATAAAATTAGGCGATTTATTCTAGCAAGCACTATGACCCTTACTTTATAACTTCTTTTTATTTGAATACACAATTTTAATTATTGTTTTTAGTCGTGTTCACTTTTAAGTCATGTTGTCGTGGCCTTTAAGTAAAATGACATTTATATAATTAACACTCTTCCATGTAACTCTAAAATTTATATGATGTATATTCGTTAATAAATAAAAAAAATATATGATGTATACTCATTAATAAATAAAAAAAAATTATATGATGTATACTCGTTAATAAATAAAAAAAATTATATGATGTATACTCGTTAATAAATAAACAAATTGATGACTAGTGTGAGATTAAGAGTCTGAATTCACATTCACTCATTACGGTGATTATGATTATATGTGATGAAGAGTTTTATTGTGATTACCTTTCTGCCACATTGGACGCTTTTGTCTCCTGTATCGTAGCTAACGTCGTAGAATTTATCCTGTTGGAAGAGATACTGTGCTGCTGCAGAATTAGCTTCGTGTAATAACCCTCGTTGCCTCACCAGGAACACTGAACACTGCAATGGTGCGCCGGCCATCTTATGCGGGTTCCACGATATTGAATCCGCTCTGAAAAATTGTAAGAAATTTTCTACACTACTTAAACTGTTCGAGCGACTTCATGGGGTATAAGTACTTGACACCAGACTTACTTCATCTAGTTTAAGGAAACATTAGTGAAGATGTTCTTTACGATATCATGTGCAGACGTGGCTTGCATTGATTTTGAAACCAGATAAACAGCAGGTAGTGGCGGTATGTACATAAATATCACAGTGAATATCGTTTTTAATTTGCAAATGTCAGGAGCAATGTATAACAACACTAGTGATCACCGATTCACCATTCACGATGATAAAAAAGATTCACCCATATTAGCGTAAATACATTTCATAGATAAATAGTAAACAAGTTCAAACAACTTCGCTCTAATTGTCTGCTTAATAGAGATGCACACCACTTGTCGGGATAAGCTACAAATTATTACAGTTCCTATGGGTGAATCCACTGGCTAAATGGGTTAAATACAACTTGTTATTTGTAACATAAATGACATTTGCAGTATGCTTACCTTTCAATCCCTTTAAGTTTGGTTCTATATTTCTTTGATAGCATTAACGAACCGCCCCAACAAGCCTGAAACCCCACCAAAAGACTAAATGAAATTCTAATTTTGCAACTCACGAATGCGCGTCAACCTTGCTTGTATCAGGTTCTTACCTATGAAATTGCCGTTGTATGGAAAGATTAAAATACGTTTTTTTTTATTTGAAAATATATTTAATTAATTGAAGTATAAGGTCCACTATTATCAATGCCCTTTTGCCATTTTAATGGAAGTTGATTGATGCCTCTGCTACAGAAGTCCTGGGGACGGGATCGATAAGTTCTCTGAATTTTTCACTGCCTCATTAGAATTGAATTTTTCCCCTGTAAAAAGGTATCCAAATAACGAAAAAAATGGAAATCAGTAGGGACAAACAAGGTTTGGCGAGTACGGTGGTTGAAGGAGAGTTTCCAGTCGAAGCTCCTGTAACTTTGAGACTGTCTATCGTGCAGTGTGTGGGCGTGTGTGATAACATGGAGATGTTTGGAACACTTCTTCACTTTCCGATTTGACGCATATTAATCATATATCGTTTTGTCACTTACGCTGAAGGCTGCTGCTAACTCAGACGTGGTTTTAGATGAATCCGCTTCCACTATTGCTTTCAATTCGTCATTATTCACTTCAGTCTCCAGTCGTCCACGAGGCTTATTTTTGAGGTCAAAAATTTCCAAAAGGAAACAATCAAACCAAAAACGCACCGTGCTTTCATTTGCGGTGTTTGATTTGTACACATCATTTATATTGCGTGCTGTCCGTGCTGCGTTGCTGCCACGACGGAACTCATATTAGAAAAGAATACGAATTTTTAACTTTTTCATAGTTGCAAACACAACGGAAAAACAAATGAATAACTGATTTTGAAAAAGAATGTCGGAATGGAAGAATGGAATTCCAAGCCAAACGAAAGATAACTAAGTTCAAAATGGCCACTATGAACAAACGGCAATATCACAGGTAAGGCCCTAATAAATATCTGTAAGCCGAAAAGTAACTTTGCTAAAGTTACTTTTCGCTTACATTTTTAAAGGTATATTTTATTAAACGTATTATTACGTATAAGTATTTATAAATACGTATTATAGTTACGTATTATTTATAGGTATATAAAGGTATATTTTCAAAGATATAAGTTCTCTGTTTACGTGTACAGACACACCACTATAAATAAGGCAGACGCGCGATGGTGAATTACAAAAACTATCACTCAAATTAATTTGTTAAAATGTACGGCAAAAATAAGTTGATACTCGGATTTTCAATAAGCAGTTTTAGCCCACTATATCTCTTTGGATTTATAGAATAATATTACAATTTCATAATATTCAATAACTTGACAGAAAATGGTTTCAGTAGGTACTAAATAAATATCTCCGACTTTCCGACTTTTAAACTGCGAAGCTGGAAAACGGTTAATTTTGACTTATCAGTTACAGTTTCATACATCTACATGCATCCAGACACTATATTTCTGGCACACATCAGCAACTGCATCCAAGTCATCGATAGCTCCTAACACCGTTGTCCCAGCAGTTGCGTTCACCATGAGGGGATATCTATTGGTTGTCTTTTCCATCCGAATTGCTTTCTCCAATTCGTCAACTAACATCTGTCCGTGCTCGTTGGTTTTTATGGCTCTTATGCTTTCTGTACCGAAACCGAGCCAGTGTGCTGCCTTCTTTATGGAGTAGTGGCTCTGGAATTAAACGAACCGGAATTAAATGAATGACGAACAAAGTTCATATTACGTACAATTAATTATGCATTAGTGACCCGTCCTAGCTTCGTTCAGGTGGCTCGTATCACTGACTTTTTTTTTTAAATTGCGTTTTATAATTTACACATATTGCGGTTTCTTACGGAACCTAGCCTTAGCCTACAATAGCTGCACTAATTTAGCATTCTATGACTTAAAGAGTTTTTAAAATCGGCTTACTTTTTACGTAAAAGTGAACAAAAAAACAAATAAAAAAAAGCAAATTCATAATCCCTAAAATATACGTATAAATCCATACAACTTCGGGAGTTGTATGGATTTTAAAAGAACAAGAATTTATTGTGTGACATTTTTATGAAGTGTTAGTGTGAAAGAATCTACAGCAAATATAACTGTTCTAGGTTTCCATATATGAGACATATCACGTGAGACATAAGCACTAAAGTGGGTTTTACGTACATCTTCTGAACTAAATATTGCAAGTTCTGGTAGACTTCTCATGCCCTTAGTCTTAACTTCGGGAAACGCTCTGTATCTAGCTGCAACGACTCCATACAGCATCGAAGTACTTCCTCCAGGGCTGAAGATACCGTCGCCCTCAGGAATGCCGAAGATATTGAGAATGTGATGGAGGACTTTCAACTCGATCAGGGTGAATGCTGGTGCCACTTCAAAAGTATACCTATAAAGTACGATAAATAAAATTAAATAGCAGCAAAAAATACTCAATGAGCAGCAAATCGCTCGTGGCAAATTTAAAGATGGGTTATATTCTTTGGTGAAGTTTGGTAGGAGTCCCACCAAGCGGGTCTTCGTCAACTTAATCAGACATTATATAGTAGACCACAAAACGTTTTGTAGGACAGTGGTGGATTATCGATTATCGATTATCGAAGTTGCTTCGCCGTATTAGAACAGAGTCGGATTACCAGGGGTCGACTATATTAGTAATTCTTAATTATTTAATTGTTATGTTGATTATGATTTGCTGCTCGTTTAAATACAAGGCGTGAAGTAAGTCTTCACGTAATGTCTTCTAATGTCTTCTATAATTAATGTCTTCTATCTAAACGTTTTTTGAAATAGGTACATGCAGTAAATGTTGTACCTCATGTAAATTTAAATGTAAGTAAATGTACCTCGTGTAAATGGTCCATAAAGTGTAATGCATATCCCGCTTTATTTCCCCAATGTACGTACGTGTTTCGGTAGTGAGTGATATATGCCATAGCCCTTTCCCATCTCATAGGATAGCAATAGGGTTGGATTGCAATCCCTCCGTATTTTCGCAACCCTTCCTCCAAATCCATTCTTAAATTCCCAAAGATGCCCACCTTTGGGGTGCGCCAGGGTGCGCCAGGGTGCATCCGGGGGTGTGCCAACGTTTGGCATACTGAACTAATGTTGGCTTTTATGTCCGAAATCCATGGACGACAGTATCCACTTACCACCACGTGGACTGTATACTCGTCTATCGCCTTCATTCCGTAAAAAATATTAATCCGTCCCAATCTAAGAAATACATGTAGGTACCTATGTGAAATTGGTAACGATTTGTCGGATTGTTGCAAAATCATTAGAATAGATAACATACAAACCAATTTTCGTATTTATAAATTTGTACGGATGTAAGGTATGGCCCTACTGATGCAAATGCAACATGCGCCAAGGGACGCAGGTACATTGCATGTGTTCGTACGAATGTAAACGGCGATTTGGGACAGATGGAAGGCAAACAACTTTTAATGCTTTAAAATTCTACACCTATTCCCAAGTAACCAGTTTCGTGCGAAGTTTGTTCTGTCTGTTTGAACAGAGCGACGTATTATATGAAATTGAAACGGTTTAAATAAGGATGTTCTCATTTAAATTGCTGAGCACGTTTGTTCTCACTCGTGCTCGTGATATTTTCCTTTTTTATTAAAGGTGTAAAATTAGACGGTTAGTTTTTGTGAGGGAACTTTCGGAGTGTTTCGAACGGTGATGTGTTACCACCAAGAGCGAGGCCTCATAACGCAATTTATTTACCGAGATCTCAATTAGACTTGTACAAAAGTAATGCTTAATGTATAATAATAAATTAACAAATATTGTAAAAAATTTACCAAAAGACATATTTAAAAAAGGTTGTCCTATTAGAATACTGCTTTGACAGTATTAACGGTTATTTGCATGACGTAGCTACCGAAATTGTAATTAATTTTAAGATGATAATGTAAATTTTAATAATGAATGTAACAATCATTATGTAAATGTACAATAAATTTTTCCATGTCTTTTAAAGACATAGGCATGTATTGAATCATCATTTTTATTACCTGTGTTCTTGCAAAATAAATGATTATATGATTATCATAATTGACTTGCCGATGCCAGTCGCCAACGAATGGCAAGAGTAAAAAGAAAACAAGAGCAATGGATGTGAGCAACCTTTTGATTGCCTTTTATATTGACGTGACAAATGTAATCCTACAAGATACTAACTGGCTAGTATTGAAGGCCTCAGCGATCCAAGCTCCTGAAAGCCCATACTGGTCAAGACCTCCATACAGTTGATTCTTGAACATAGCCTTGTTAGTCTTAACGCTGTACTGCAAGACTTTCCTGACACATTGTTCTAATTCCTTGTCCGACACTCCTTTTGATATATCCAGGTCCAGAATTTTCTGTAAAAAATACAACCAATGGTCTTATAGTCGTATAGATGTCTATATATCGGATATAGGCATATGCCATATATAGGCATTGAGCTTAGCACCGGATGCAATTTTACGAACAGCCTTTATCACCGGAACTTCGAATCACCGGTGTATTACTAGAGATTTTAATCACTGCATAGAAGTATTCTGCACCAGAAAGTAGAGTCAGACGTCACAACTCACAGCACAAATAAAACGACAGATTACGTTACATATGAAAATAGCTAGTTTAACAGTTGCAATGGAAAATACGATGGAATAAAATATTACGGCTTTATTCTTACTGTGAACCTGTGTGTATATATGTATTATACACATTTTTTAATGTAATTTGTCTATGTGTGTCTCAGTGTTTTTATCTAGTAATCCTGATGGTGAGATACTACAGAAGATGGCGAAAATTAAGATTCTCGTATTGATATTGTATATTGTGTGTTCGTCCAACGCAACCAAGGTGCGATCACAATCATATTCCAGCATATCGTAAATGATTGAACGAACGTGTCATTGAAGTACAATTGTACAATACGATAAGTACAATCAGCTCGTGCAGCAAAGTAAGTACTACTCATATTTATTGCACTGCTAATGAGTTATTTATCTTATTAACTTAAGATCAAATGCGATAACCCAGTAGTTGTAATAGTAATATACCAATTTATAAGTATAACGTAAGACAACACTAATGCGTTATCCAATTAGATCATCAAATGCCCTTATAGTATCCATCCGCCGCTGGACACGTATATTGTCTTATAAATACGTATGGCCTTATGGCGTGTGGTGTCGGCTGACTATAGAATAGCAGCACCGTGAGTGTCGTAAAGGCGATTAGGGGATGACAAAGCCACTACCACAAGCGGTGAGGTACTACACCACCTCTAAAAGAGTGACCTCGCCAACCCGCGTTGCCAGCGTGGCGTGTTACGGCAATACATCCCTCATACAATTATCTAATTAAATTAATTAATCCAATTATATAACACGTAGTATCTACTACGTGTTATAATCTTATAATCGTAATTACCTATATATAAAGGGATATATATGACGTACCGGAAGTAGGACGTAGAAAGGTACCGGATTAATCTGGTCTGCATTCACTCTGTTTTTAGGGGACAGACTGTTTTATAGAATTGTTAAAGTTCGCACGGTCCCTTGACAATAATTTTAATACAGATTCTTATTTTTACAAACTCCTTTGTACTTACTTGAAGAAAAGTGTATATACTCATAACAGTTCATGAAACCGTAGATATATGGTTTTTATATTTTTGCTCTTCTGAGGCCACTTTCAAAAAGCTAGAGATCTTACTCGTATCTGGTCCCACTAATCACTAACCATAAATTTTAGAATATTGTCTATGTTGTATCATCCTTATATAACGACGACCCACTGCAGAGCATAGGCCTCCCCTGGTTCACTGGGGGGGGGGGGGGGGGGGGGACACATACACAGAAATATTTTTCGTAATGAAATAGAGATGTTTCTGTTGAATAAATATGTATTGCATAGGTATATAGGTGATGTTTTTGCCCGCGAATTCGTTCGCGTGTATACTTGAACCTATGTGTTAATCTGCTATCACAATTACAATCAACCTATTTGCCAAGTTTCAATGAAATCGGTTCAGCCGTTTCGACGTTATCGAGTAGCAAACGTTTCAACTTTCGCATTTCTACTAGTGGGATTTTTAAATGTCTGGCATAATAAAAAACTATCTATAATTACAAACTGTAGATTTTATTTAAGTGAATGGATAAAACTTACCTCCAAATCCTTGGGGTGTTCAAATTGTATTAACGGAACATCTTCAGAGCTCTCTTCTTTAACAATATTAAGCACTTTATCCAAAAATAAATGACCGTTACTCATGATTAATATTCCAATACTAAAAATGTACAATATACGTACTTACTATAAAATACAAAAGCGCTTAATGAATGTAAATAGGTGTTGTCAAGCCCATTAGCCAAGCGAGACTGCGTCTGCGTCCGCCGTGGATTGTACATTCTCCACATATTTATTTAACAATATTTTGTTTACAAATACTCATCACCATTTGCATGAATCATGTGTTCCGTAGTTAGTTTCCGTACTAAACAATTGCGATAGCGATATCAACTTATATTCTCCCACTGCAGGGCGCAGTCCTCCCCTGACAATTGCGAGAGGGCTTCGGGGCATAATCTACGGACCCAGTGCGAATACACGCCACAGATACGACGAGCCTTTCCAAAAGCCTCAAACATGCGTTAATTGACACGAAATGCTAAGCATTTTTGTTTTGAAAAACAAATACATTTATAATTAAGTAATTTCTAAAAAATCTTCTAAATATATTTCTTTTTATTTAAACCGAAGGTTGCTTAGGTCCAAAAAAACACGTAGCGTGCCCCTTGAATTGTGAGTTCTTTGACTTTGCAGCTTAACCACAAGACCTAACATATTATGTAAATCTTACCGTATTATGTATTTTTTTATGGAAAAAAAGGAACAAACATACAGTCCACCTGATGATAAGTGGATACCTGCTAACATCCGTCCAGAATGACGAACGTTGGCATGCCCCCGAATGCGCTGCCTACCTTTGGAGATATAGGAACGGATTTGATGATAAACTTGGAAAAATGGGAAGAGATAAGTTAGGATGGGATGGGAATGGGCTTTGGCATATCTCACTCACAACCGAAACATTTATGTACATTGGGGAAATAGGATAAAGTGGGAAATGCAGTACATTTCAAGATAGTGTTCTGTGAGAGAGGGGTAATGTGGCCAGTCGAGCGCGCCCAGCGGCTGCCGGAATACAGCGCACACTCTTCCCATCCATATATGTGAACTGAGTGCGAGTGTTTTGATTAAGTCGTGTTTGATCTAAGAACAAATCTCCATCTGTGTACCAAAGCTAGACAGTCACAGAGTATGTCAACTAGTTTCTGATTCTCCATCAGCAGACTAATGTATGTTTGTGAAAGTTCCATTCCGTGGAGATGCTACCTCAGCCTGCAGAGACCTGTTAAGTATTTACCTTTTGAGAGTCAAAAATCAGCGATTTTTCTTGGATAGTCATTATAGCAATACCGTTTCAAGTATTGTCCTTTACCGAACTTCTTGCTACTAAATCCCTAAGAACCCTTACGAGTACTTGCCGCTAATACAAACGTAATTCACATCCACTCCATACTTCAAACGCTTGCTCTGACTCATTCTGGTATTTATTTTTTGATCACTTGTTTGCGCATGAGACTCAACTTCGTCTGTACAACTATACATATACAATAAAAACACCTTTATACATGTTGTTTATTCTTATTACATTTACATATAAATAAATTGCTGAACTGAGAATTGTTATTCGTTCCTTTCTCGAAGGCCGCGTTCAGCGGGGCGTTCAAGCGTTGTATTAAGCGTACATTGTCGCGTGCAGCGTGCACGCAACTAGTTTTGGCTGGAGCGGAGCGTTTAGTGTATTGACCAATGAGAAACGGCCACTCAAGGACAAGTGTCATCGCTAACTTCCAATATCTTCCCATTCCATAGTTTATTTATAACCACACACAACTTCTTTCGCTGGAAAATCTTGACACACTGATCAAAGCAACACTTATATTATATGCTCCTCGAAACAAAAACACGGAAACACTCAAACGCTCTATCAAATACGTCCAAATTTTAATATGTTGAATGAACCAGCGTGCCCGCTAAGTACAACGCCCCGCTCTACCACTGGACGGTACAGTACTACACGCTGTAAACGCTGTTACGAAGACATCTCAAGACTAGTCTGTATGTTAAGTAGCGTAGCGTAGCGTGCACGCACAAAACGACGCCCTACCGCTCCGAATTTGCAGTCGAAGAACCTCTAACGTTGCATCCTTTCCCCATTTTCCTCATCTACCTTTTTATCGATAGGAACTATAAATGGCGACATACAAATGCATTCTCTGCAGGTTTTAAGCGTGAGGATGCGTCTATTTAACTCAAATTCTTATTTTAACAATAAATAAATATAAATAGTTTGATTCTGTTATCGTATACACTAAACAGGTATTTATTACAGGTTATAATAACTACGAGTAGGTACGTCATGGAAAGAATGAAATTGAAAAACGTTCATTTATTCCGGTTTATAAATGTATATATGTAGAGTTCTACATATAATAATTGAACTGTTTATCGTAAAGAAATACCTAATTAATTTCCTGCCCTACAGAGCGCTATAAACAGATAACATTTCTTTTATACTGATAACAGAACAAAATAAAAAAAATAAACGAGAAAAAAACAGTTCATAAACTGTCTGGTGTCGGGCGTCTTTAGAATAGCACCATCCCATCTCTTCGCATAGGTGTCGTAAAAGGCGATTAAAGGATAATAAAGACCCTACCTAAGAAACTACACCACCTTTAAAAGACCACTCTTTTAAAGGTGGTGTAGCCTCACCAACCCACTCGGCCACCGTGACGTTTTAAGGCTATTCGCAGAACAATGTGCATGAGGAGGCCCATGGCCAACAGTGGACGACAACAGGGTTGGTTACAGTAATGTAAAACTTTAACGTTCATATTATTTTTTTTATGAAGACACAAGGTAGTCTCACAGAAGATTACCTTGAAATGTACTGCATTTCCTACTTTATCGCATTTCCAATGTATTACCAATGTATGTACGTGTTTCTATAGTGAATGAGATATGCCAGAGCCCATTCCCATCCCATCCTATCCCTCCCCATTTTCCCAACCCTTTCTCTCAATTCCTTAATATGCAAAGGTAGGCAGCACAGCCGGGGGCGTGCTAACATTTATCACTCTGGACTGATGTTGGCATGTATCAAGGATATCTATGGACGACAGTATCCACTTAACATCAGGTGGACCTGTATGCTCATCTGCCGACTTTTGTCTACAAAAAAAAATTAAGAAGTTGATAATGAGCTGCAATGAAGTTTGTATTTCTTCTAACGCTCGATTCACAAATACAGTCGCTTTTGTGCAATGCCTCTTGAATTGTAAGTCCTGAGTTATGAAATTTATGAATGTTTTTAATTTAACAGTCTGTTGTAGTCTGAGCTATCTGTACTTAGTAACAGAACACGGAAGTTGCTTAAAAAATAGTTTTGAGCTTAAGGTCTCACAAATATGAAAATTAAACATGCGCAACATCATTATTTTTATAATAATAAATGCCACATTGACCCAGTCGTTGGTATCATTTACTGTCTTGCCGTGAACCTAATTACGAATAATACACATTTCAGATTACCTCACGCAACCTAATAGATTTTTGACAATATTTCACATCATATTGATGTGATAACTATCTTTTAGGACTTCACAACTCAAATTCCCGTTGCTAAAATATAAGTACCAAAATGAACTTTAGAAAGCCTCGCAAACATTCCCGAAAAAGTTCTATGGCCGTTATTACAAATACAGAAAAGTGGAAGCATTATGGAAGAAACGTTATTCGAAAAAAAAGGAAGTACATTGAAGAAGATTCAGAAGATGAAGAAACAAGATCAGAAGAATCTATAAACTGGGAAGAACAATTCATTGTCGATGAGAAATTGAGTGAGACAGATCAAGATACCGAAGTGCATTTAACGGTGAAGCAAACCCTTTTACTAGCTACTTTGGTACCCGATGAACTACTACTATTGAAAAAGTAAACTGCTAAATTTCGTTATGTTTAGTTCGTCCCAAGTGTTAGTTTTTAGATCTTCAAGCTTTCATGAGTTCATAATTAACAGTCCTCAATGAGCCACCTACCAAAAAAGTACACAGTTGGGATATTTTTTAAAAGAAAATAAATTAAAATACTACTAACAGAAAAAAATACTATAGCCAATTACATTTCTGCGACTACCAATATACGAGGCGTATTCGAAAAGTAAGGACCGTTCGCTTATATTTCAAAATCGATAAGTCGTAACACGTTTAAACTTGTGCATATCTGTACGTGCGCTACTCGTGCAGCTATTTCAGGTGTTGTTTTGATTCAGTAGTCATTTGCCTATCTGTGCGTACAGTAAACAATGTCCGCGATAATCGTTGCTCCCGCCAGCTGTGAAGTTCGCGCTGTAATAAGATTTTTATGTGCAAAAGGATCTTCAGCTGCTGAAATTCATCGAGAGTTATGCCTAGTGATGAGACGTGGATATCCTACATCAATGCAGAAACAAAACAGCAATCAATGCAATGGCGCCACTCAACTTCACCAAAACCAAAAAAAATTAAGCAAACTCCTTACACGAGTCGAAAAATGATGGCTACCGTTTTTTGGGACGAAAAAGGTGTTCTTTTGGTTGATTTTATGGAACGTGGGACAACAATTACAGCTGACGTGTATTGTGAAACGCTCAATAAGCTAAAACGTGCGATCCAAAATCGACGACGTGGTAAACTGTCATCCGGTGTAATCCTCCTTCATGACAATGCGCGTCCTCACACCGCAGCCAAGACCCAAGAGAAAATTCAAGATTTACGTTGGGAAGTTTTTAACCACCCACCGTACAGTCCCGACCTTGCACCCAGTGACTACTTCCTTTTCTTACATTTCCAAAAATGGCTCGGTGGACAACGCTTTGAAAACGACAAGGAAATTAAGAACGCGGTTGAAAACTGGTTCAACTCGCAGGCGGTGAGCTTCTATGCAGAGGGGTTAAGGAAGCTGGTGCAGCGGTACGCAAAATGCTTGGAAGTGAACGGCGATTATGTGGAAAAGTGAAGTAGATTTGTAGTAAACTAAATGTGCTAATAAAACCTATTTCATATGATTATAATTTTTTTTATGATGATACGGCCCTTACTTTTCGAATACGCCTCGTAAATGTAAATATGTAGCACCATAGCGAAATCTAAGCCTTTTAAAAAGTCTTTCACAGTTTATACTTTCTTCCTAGAAATATTTTTTTTACTAACAACCAGATAAACAATTACTGGCCAGATTTGAATAGAAGAATGCTTAAACCCTTCACTACAAAAGATTTTTTTATTTTACAAAAAAATCCAAATAAAGAAATCGAGAAGAAGGAAACGTTTGCGGCGATTTTGAACGTATGACTTTAGTGTGCTATATTTCTGGCAACATTGATCACTGGCGGGAAAGTGATATATCGTTTGACAGCTGACTTTTTTGTAATGGGGGAAAATTGAAATTACAAGTTAAAAGTTTTATTTTTTCATATTTTTTAAGAATGTTTAAGATACTCGTATGTTTTACAATCTTTTTTCGACCAGGTTGTGAATGCTTCTAATGCTCGAAAAGAGATTTGTGTTTTTACGGAGAAGATGCGTTATATTTTCTTAGGTTTTCGCGATTACTATACATAGCAATTAAACAACTTTGAACGGTTTAAATCGCGTATATTTAACATTATTTATATCCCAACGTTTCGAACACTTTGCAGTGGACGTGGTCACGGGGTGACTAAATGATTTTTTTTGTCACTTGAGTTATTAAGAAATTATTTGAACTACCGTCTGAAAGAGAAGATGGTTGGATCTATCTTCTCTATTGAAATTACATGGTTGGCAAGTACCATCGGCTTGGGATCCAGTCATTAAATTAATTAAATCCCAAGGCCAACGCAATACTGCAAGCAGGGCCGTCTTAAGTCTATTCTGCGCCGGGGTGCGGGAGTGTATCCTAAGACAGTCAAACATCCTATTGTGTATCCTATGACAGTCAAATATCCTATTGTGTATCCTATGACAGTCAAATATCCTATTGTGTATCCTATGACAGTCAAATATCCTATTGTGTAATTGTTTACTATAGCGTTATATTTTTTCATTACCTTTAAAAGGTGAGCGCCCGGGGTGCACCGCACCCCTTGCACCCCCTGGTAAAGACGGCCCTGACTGCAAGGCCTCTGGACACCGTGAGCGAATACTGCGTGCATAGGGAATATTATGATTAAAAAAAAAAAAAATTCAGACGGTAGTTCAAATAATTTCTTAATAACTCAAGTGACAAATAAAATCAATTAGTTACCCCGTGACCACGTCCACTGCAAAGTGTTCGAAACGTAGAGATATAAATAATGTTAAATATACGCGATTTAAACCGTTCAAAGTTGAAGATGCGTTATGTAAAACTTCTGCAAAAAATGGTTCTGTCGATTCAGGTCTGGTAATTTTGTTGTGAATGGTGTTCCTCGCTGTGGTCGTCCTATTAAGGTAAATGCTGATGTTGTCATTAAAAAAATTGCAGCAGATCGACACGCAGTCATCAAATTGCGAAAGTGCTAAGCATTCACCACTTAACAGTTTTGGATCACCTTCATAAACCGAATTTTGTAAAAAAAGCTAGATGCCGCATGATTTAAATGACAGAAACTTTGTAAATATATGTAAGTAGAATTTCCATATGCGAGATGTTGTTAAACAGAAATGAAATCGATCCATTTCTGAAGAGATTGGTAACAGGTTAATTCTGATGTTAAAGTAAATTTAATGAGAAGTGGGTATCAATAGTGGGTAGCGAGGCGAGCCATCACAAATAGTCCCAAAGCCAGGCCTCACTCCGAATAGTCATGTTATGTGGTATGGTGGGACTGAAAAGGCATTGTGTATTACAATCTTTTGCCATGTGGTCAAACGATTAATTCTGATATTAATAATAATAATAGTGAAATAAATAGAAAAGGTATAGTTTTCTATCACGACAATGCTCGACCGCATACATTTTTGATGGCTAAACAAAAATTGATGGAATTTGGTTGGTAGGTTTTAATGCATCCTTCATACAATCCAGACACAGCACCTTCGGATTGTCATTTATTCTGTTCTTTACAAATTGCTCTAAATGGAGTAAAATTACATTCAAGAAAGGCCTATATAAACCATCTAAATCAGTTTATCGCTCAGAAACCCCAAAAAAATTATAGTGATGGGATAATGGCGAAATATAATGCAATAGCCTGCTTATGATACCTTTCTAAACAAAGTATCTAAAATTTTTGCCTCTTCATGATGTACAACTAGCACCTAGGCGCTCCATAGCTCATCTCGAGTCACAGCCCTTGTGTTATAAATAAAAAATATTTAAATTAAAATAAAACAATCCTGTTATTTCAGTACTCACTAATAAACATTAATCAATGAATTTTATAAACTAAAAAACTAAACAAAGGTAATTCACCAAAAACTATTTATGATTACAGATTTGAAGAGACAGAACCAAATCGTTTTGTCGGGGTTCTATTGATGGCAGACGTTTCCGGATACACTGCCCTATCAGAACGTTATTGTAGTACTGGCGAAGGTGGCACATGCAGACTGACTGCAACACTTAACACCTATATCGGTTCTTTAACCGAAGTCATATATAACCATGGAGGTGACGTTATTAAGTTCGCCGGGGATGCCTTCTTAGCTCTTTGGAAGACTGACAAACGTTCCTTTCTCTGTCACACCATTCACGCCGTAATATCCTGCGCTTTAATAATTCAACATTCGTATGGATCATACGAAACAGATGTTAAAGTAAATTTAAAAGTTAAATTAGCAATATCCGCTGGAAATCTAGTTTTTGCAACTATTGGTACCGGCATAGATATGAACTATGTTATTTTCGGACTACCAGTACAGGAAGCTAAAATAGCTGAAAGCCTCTGTACTTCTGGCGATGTAAGACTGACACCTACAGCTTGGGGCCATTGTTATTCTAGAAATTATGACCACATTGTTCATGAAGATGGCCATGTTACAATAAAAAGTATTCTCTATGATCCGCAAGAAAAAGATGTTTCGAAACCATTCCTTGGGTTTGGGAACATGGTCAGAAAAAATATTAACAAATATTTTAACGCAATCGAAGATCTTCCAGACTTTGTTTGGGAATCAACCAAAAATGTTATTATTACAGACTTGATGCGAAATAACGAGACATTAAATGTTCGTAAAACAATATTATTATCAGAAGAAAGAAAAATTGGAACAGAAATACGAAAATTCATGATACGTCCTGTACTTACACAAATTGATGGCCATCAACCATTAGAATATCTAACAGAAATAAGAGAAGTTTCTGTTTTATTTATAACATTTAAACCAATGGAATGTCCTTTTATGCAACTAATAACTATAGTTAACAACTCTTACCAAATTACATGTGAAATTGTTTATAAATCTATGGGATGTGTAAATAAAATAATCCTCTTTGACAAAGATGTCATGATATTAGTAATCTTCGGTCTGCGAGGTTTTAAACATGAATCTGAAGCACAAGCAGCATTAAAATGTTCCTATAGTATTAAAAAGTCTATTGCAGCGCTTGATGGAGTCAAAGAGGTATCAATAGGGATAACAACGGGTCAAGTATACTGCGGTGTAGTTGGCCATCCGCTACGAAGAGAATTCACTGTGATTGGTGCTGTCGTTAACAAAGCAGCCAGGCTAATGTGTTATTTTCGGAACAAAATTACATGTGATGAAACTACTTATGTTAAAAGTAAAATGTCAAAAAATGCTTTTACTCTACAGCCGAAAACTGAACTGAAAGGCATTGCACACTCAGGTAACATATATGAATATTCAGAAGAAATAAGAGTTAAAGAAATAAACAATATTCCTATGATAGCCGCTCTATTAAATAGGAGTGATGAAATGGACTACTTTGTAAAGTGGATCGATGACTACAAATTAACATACAGAAATTTTGATGCGCTTCTCTTGATAGGTGAACCACGTATAGGTAAGACTAGATTGTTGGAGTGGATGGCCAGATACGCTAGAAACAAAGACTTGTATGTATGCTACATTAATTTAACTTCTATACATTCGGCAACTCCTTTCTTAACATTAAGTCAAATTATCAATCAGATCTTGGAGATAAAAGAACCTATTATTGGATTTGAAAAAGAAGAAAAAATTGTCAAATTATTACAAGAATACGATGAAAATCTTTGTTATTTAAACAACATTATCAAAGTACGTTTTGCCTATCACGAAGGAGTTTACTCTTTAAACGAAGAAAATAAAAAAATTAAAGCTATATCTATATTTAAAAAAATAATCACTTCCATAACAAAAACTTATATTGTATTATTAGATGATTTACAAAATTTGGATTCAAATTCGTGGGAATTTATTTCAATAATGTTGAATACGATGAAAATATTTACAGTATTAACTCTAACTCGAGGCAAATTCACTTCTTTTCAAGGGTGGCTTTACGATATATTTTATAAGGATAACATAAAAAAAATAGTCTTAGATAGATTAGATTACGTTTGGATTCCAGCACTGGCTTGCCAGATTTTGGACGTTAATGCTGTTTCAAATGACTTATGTGATGCTCTTAAATCAAAATGCAAGGGTATTCCTGGTGTTGTTGAGAACGTTATCCTAAACCTATTTTCTAGTGGAGCCCTCGAAATTAAAAAGATCGAAGGCAATGAATTAGATAATTGGATAAATAAAGACTATAAGTTTCCTGACTACACATTGTTACATCCACAAGCTTTTTATCCAAAAGATCAGTTAATGCTTGACCAGTTCCTACAAAACGAAGTTATACATGAAATAAGCATATGTATCGTCACACAAAAAGAAGAATTGAAAAAGAATATGAATGTTCAGAAATTAGATACTTTCATTATGATTCAAATTGATTCACTAACACCTTATCAACAATTACTCTTAAAGATCGCATCTGTTATTGGCAATATTTTTTCGAGGGATCTCTTAGAAAACATTATGTATGAAAATAATACTATTACCACAGCTAAAGCAATAAAAAGATTATTTGCAATGCGAATTCTCTTGTGTGCAAACGTCAAAACTGAGTTGAATAATAGAACGAAATCTTCAATAACTATTACTTCTGTTAACATGAAAGGTACAAATTTATCGTGTGATTGTGATTTCGATTATGATCCTGAAACTAGTGAAAACCTTCCAAAATATGCATTTTGTAAAGTCATGAAATTCAGAAATAAACTTTCTAGGACAACTTTCTACGAATTATTACCTATAAATCAGAAAAAAGAATTCCATTCGCGTATAGTGAGCTATTTAGAAAACAATAATCAGAAATGTCCAAATTGTGGAGGTCAGATCGTCGTAGTCAATTCAGAACGCCAAATAAATTTAAAAAATGTTATTACTTTCCAAAATATTAGTACTTTTGATATCGATGCTTTGAGCGAAAACTCGGAATATGAATATGAAGAACTTACGCACGAATTGCCATTATCGGCTAAGGCAAAATATAATAATTCTAAAAGAGTTAAATCAGAATCCTATATCAAACAAAATTATCTACCCGAATCTTGTAAAGTAGTAACAAAACAAAGTTCTTTGCAATTCAGAGATGCAAATAAGAAAACACGTTATTTTTGTGACAAAGGTTTCGATATGAATAGTCAATCCTCTAAAAGAATTTTAAACACTACATCAAGTTCTGAAGAATGTGGAGACTCAAGTATTTCAATAAGTAATATCAAAATATTTGATAATTTACGTGGCGTAACCGAGGCTGGCACAATCGATGATTGGCATTCTCTTGGGATCATTGACAGTCAAGATAATATAAATGCAGCAGAAAATAATAAAAATGAATCAATGGTCACTTTAAAATTAGAGAAAGGCGTTTCACAAGTCAACTTTGATAAATGCACGTGTTCTGAAATAAATTTAATAATTTACGAACAACTGATTGACCATGCAAGACATGCGGAAATGAAGACAAAAATGATTGAATTTTTAATAATTTTAAGTTCTGCAAATTTGCAGCATAATGATGTTAATACTGCACTTAATAAACTCGAAGAAGCAGAGCATAACATTTTAAATGAACTGTCAAATGAAAACACAGCTGCATTTGACAAGCGAAGACTTTTAGGAAAAGTATACACACTAACAGCAGCCGCTAACTTATTATGTGGCAATGTATCGACAGCAAAACAAAACATAGAGCGAGCCATGCGTATTTATCGCATCAACCCTCAAGTATCTGAATTGTTTAAATTAAAAAGCGTAGTTACTAAATTATCACTTAATAAAATACGTGAAGAGACCTTAACACGTGATTCTGTTCATTGCTTAAATGTCGCTACTTTAGTGTATGTTACTTTAGGCAATGATTACGTTGCACGAAAATGTGTCCAACACGCCCTCAAATCATTACAAAAAACACAATGTAGTACTGTTGATATATGTGAAACGCTCGCTAATGCCATACAAATAGAACACATCCGTGGAAATTTAGAAATAACATGTGATATAGAAAAAACCGCATCTCAATTATTAAAAAAAATACCGGAACCCATTAAGGCAGAAGAACTTTTCGCCACCGGTAAGCTATTTACAACGATCTTCCGAGCACGAATGGCAAGAGCTCAACTCGCCGCCACCATTCGTTCAGGATTTCAGGCGTTAGTAGTTAGTCGATATCTCCGTCTTATTGATATATCCTTAGATATTTTACCTGATCTCTTTTATATTTTGCTGGCTCGGGGACGCATAAGGGAAGCTGTCGATGTAGTAAAAGAGGCCCTACTATTTGGTCAAAACCGCCCGTCTCCCACTTGTGAAACTTGGTATTATGCACTTTGTCTGGACATGATATTGGACGCCGGTTTTCAGTTAGAATCACCAGCTGAAATAACTCGCTTCGCTGTGCATGCATTGCAAAGTGTGAAGGATGGATCTGCTCGTCGGCGGTTGACTGTTGGTTTATGGACATACTGGTTGAGAGTGGACCCCGAAGGCAAAGCAAGACGATTTGAGTCTGAGGCTTTAAGTTGGGCAAATAGCTTAAACGACGACGGTTCATTGTGTACACTCATAAGTGCGATGAGACTTGCCGAGGGAATGATAGTCAGCTTAGCCACTAAAGTGGACGATTTACGAAAGGTATTCTATTTTATTTATGTACATAACGCACCCTCGGTGTAATAATGACATATCTGATAACTTCATAATCTTATGTGATAACTTTTCAGTACAGCAAAAGAACTGTAAAAAGTTGGATATTTTTTTCTTATTATTCCTACGAGTTTTTGTATATAGGTAATACCTATAGCATTAAAATAATGAAATCCTAATGATCATTATTTTTATGCTTATTATTTTTTAGACTTATTTTTCAAAAAATGACAGAAACTTTTACAGAAACTAAAAACTTTTACAAAACGACTAAAACATATTTATGGCCATAATTTTTTCAAATTTGGGGATTAAATTATGAAAATAAAATTAGATAGGTAGGTATATGTTGTTATAAACTGTTCTTTTAAATAATGGTAAATTCAAATTTCAACATAATACGACGTACGGCTTTATTTTAAACTGAGCGAGCAATAAATGTTTGTGCATGTTTTCCTCATTGAAAAATATCATTTGAACCTTTACGAGAGTATTTATTTGTTTTAGGTGGTAGATTTAATGGAACTGCGTTCATTGGCAGATCGGGAACTTGCTAGGTTAGAAAAAGATGCTCAAATCTGCCGCACCGTTTACCCACGTTGGATTTTAATGAAAGCCAATTCTTTAAAAATGTCAAGGCGCAACAATGCGGCTTCTATTGCATTTAATCAAGTTAGTTAGTAAAAGATATTTTTCACACACAGGGACGTAACTAGGCTAAATATCACCCGGGGCAATACCTCACTTTGGCGCCCCCCCCCCCTCCCCCTTTCACCCATTTAAACGAAGAATGTCCAACCATGACCAATGAAACGAAAACTCTCCTAAACAACACTCCTGAGATTGTTACCAAACATTTACTATACTTTTCATAATTAACTTGGGTAGGTGGTAAGTAAATACTCGATTCCAAAGGTAAAAAGTTAATTTCATAGTTATTGAAATCACGCAATCAATGGTTACATAGTGTATTAAGCCTATACAGTTTACACGTATATTTATGTATATCTAAAAGATTCTGAAAAATAGTGAAAAACTATGGTGAAACTTAAAACCTGAATATGAACTAAAATTTTACTTTACGACTTTTTGTAGCTGCAAAAGTCCTTACAATTTTGTCAAAGGATAGTTTAGAAGCTATTTGGTGCTCTATGAAAATGATGCCAAGGTTGGTAAGTCGTTGCTGTCCTGTCAAGTTTCTGATATTTTTTTTTATTATTTTTAATTTACTGAAACTTTATTCGTTTGAGGCAACTGAAACTGTTATTGTTAGGAAAATTCTTAGTGCAGTAGTAATGTTGGGGTAGGCATCTAAAAGTCCGTTTTGGTATATTAATGTAAGAAGATCAGACGAAGTGGCCGTTTTCATGTTAGGGCCTAAATCCAATGCGTGGTACTTGAAACTCTCCACTTCTATAGCCAGTTCGTCTTTATCTAAATCATCTTTATGCGTGGCTGCTAACTCAATAGCCCGATTCTTCAATTCCTCTCCATTCAATGTTTCAAATCCCGCTCCATTGAGGAAACCAAATAAGTCATTCATGTTTTGAATAGATTGAAACCTTTGCCTCAGTTCAGTTAGAATCCAATCAACTATTTGCGTGATTAACAATTTGGACTTCTTCTCCTCTGAGAATTCATGGCTTACATCATCACCCTTCTCATCAAACATGCGCTTTTTCTTCCTCTTTCGTACTTCTTTAAAATGTGGATCTATGTTAAGCTGTGTTGCTATTTCTTTGGCTTCTTTTACTGCGTTATTTGAACAATTTGACCTTTCTGATTCAAATTCAGAAATCAGTCGGCTAATATGTTTTGCTGATCTTTCAATAGTGATGTCCTCTCTTTTTAAAAGCTTATTCACAATGTCGATACGGCTTAACTGCTTGTACCAAAAACAGGAGAGGAGAGAAATTAAAATGTTTTTACATTTTTCAGAAGAGAATTTGCTTCTGCTTTTGTTTCAGCAGTTGGTACAATAATACCCTAGTGCATAGGAACTATCTAGTGTAACACTAGATGGTTCCTGTGCCTTTAAATAAGTTAAAACACTAGCTAGTAGTGTTTAAATAATGAAATCGTGTGCCAGTGCAATATATAATAGATAATGTTTAAACTATGCATCCATAGATTACTTACTTGCTAATATAAGAAATAAATCACATTTAAATTATCGCCAATTTGCACGATCTCTATAGACTATAGACCAATCAAAATCGAGTACGGTCCCGCGCGCCGGCGCGCACCGCGCTCTAAATCTTTTTTCACCTTTCCAGACTTTTCTGAACTCTGGAGATATCCTTATGACGCAATAACTCAAATCTTTGGAGCGCCAGTTTAAAATTTTATTAATATTATTTATTTATTTTATTATTTTTATCTTCCACTTGTATTTTTTTGGAAAACAACAATTGCTATTTTGGCGCCCCTGCAAACCCGGCGCCCGGGGCACAAGCCCCGTCAGCCCCCCCTAGTTACGTCCCTGTTCACACATGAGTATTGTAGACATATTGTACATATCATAATAATGTAGGTATTCTAGAATTCTAGACCACCATTTCAATATGAACCAAAACCTAAGATTTCTATTATAATAAAAACGGACACAAATAGGATCAAAATATGCGAAGCTAATAAGTCTCCCACCCATTTAAAAGCACGGATGAGGTATACTGCAGTCACACGAAGATTATGCTATGTATATGCTTTTATTTTATAGCCTGTATTATGCTATGCTAAATGCTAATGCTTTATGGTAGATGTGTTTTCGGAAAATACCATAGCATTTTTTTGAATAATCCTAAAAAGAATAGGCTTAATTTCATAGTTTCGGCCTTTCTTACTAAAAGTGTTATGGGTCTTCGTGATAGAACGCCTTAAACTTAAATAAAGAAATCACGATAATCGTAATTATGATGTTACGTTCTTTGTCGTTAAGAAACAGTCGATTTATTAGTTAGATTCCATTTATTAAACAGAAGTAGTAAGTAGAGGGGGAGAGTGTACGCTCAGCAGTCCAACAGCCGCTGGGCGCGCTCGACTGACCATGTTACCCCCTCTCTCACAGAAGACTACCTTAAAATGTACTGCATTTCCCACTTTATCTTATTTCCCTAATGTACGTACGTTTCGGTAGTGAACGTTTTTCCCCATTTCTCTCCCCATTTTTCTCCCCCTTTTCTCCCCATTTTCCCAACCCTTTCTCCAAACCCATTCCTATATCTCCAAAGGTAGGCAGCGCGTCCGGGGCCGTGCCAGCGTTTGTCATTTCGGACTGATGTTGGCATGTATCGTGGATGTCCATGGGCTACAGTACCACTTACCATGAGGTGGACTGTATGCTCGTCTGCCGCCTTCGTACATATAAAAAAAAAATTTTTTTAAACACAAATTAAATGCGCAAATTACGGTTCATGTAGGTAACTGATCCGAAATATCGGCTATAATAAATAAATAATAAATCGTGAGTAACCAGTTTACCAATTATTATGTTCAGCTACGATAACAAAAGTTTAAAACTTATGAAATAGAACATTATTACATGTAGGTACTGCTAGATAGCATAGTTTTGATAAGTACCTATATAATTTAAAAAAAAAATGGAAGTTTTCGTATGACGGCAGTACCTATAAATCCATCATAATTTTGAATTTTGTAAAAAGAAACTAATTGAAACAAACTCCTTACTGATATTACACGTAATAATTTAGTGACATGCATAGATTTTTTGATATCTATTTCTTTTTTAAATGGAAGAACTTACGTCCTTTTTACGTATGACACCAGTATATAGTATAACTATCATAATTTTGAATTTTGAAAAAAGAAACAAATTGAAGCAAACTCTTTACTGATATGATATCACACGTAATAATTTAGTAACACTGATTTTAAGACAATTTTATAATACAGGCTTTGGAAGAGGCACGACGAATCCATAACAAACTTGAAGAAGCTCTAATCCTTGCTGCCACCTCCAAATACTCAATATGGCTCCAGCAAGCTCGTACTGGGAACTTCATTAATTGGCAAGAAGCTGTTGAACGCGTTCACATGTCGTGGCCTAAACTGCTTTACAATTACAAAATTACTACTAATAACAATCTATTATCCATCTCTAAAAATTCACCAATACGAAGTTTTTGCAGTAATAAATAATAATAAAATAACTCAATAAGTATTCCATATAGCTACATAAGTACTTAACTACCCAACTAACAAAAATTAGTCCCGTATAAGATACACGAGATATACTCGATAAGATATCGTATAGATCGAGTATATACGAGTATACGAAAAATAAAAAACTTGCTCTAGGGGCGACACATTGTTTTTTTATAGCTAGTATAAGTGTTGTCAGTAGATGATATTATAAAAAAAAACCTAGATATTACATAGGACGCGGCCAACAACTTACGCGCGTACTATATACCTAGTTCTAATAAATAATATAAAGCCATTGGCATAGCTCCACACACAGCAAATAATAAAACGGAATTGTTTAATGTTTTTATCACGTCATTGTCGTCTCGTCAAAATAGAAGTCGCTAAGTAAAACGAGAGTAAGTCTACTGAGGACAGAGTTTGACTCCTTGGAAGAACACGATAAATGCAGTCTCAGGCTTTTATTTAATTATCACAAACATTATGCACTAACACTGGGCACTTTGAAGTTTAATAAACTATCACTATTAAACCACTAATCGTACAATACACAATTTTTACAACAATAAAACAAAAATTCAACTTTAAAGGTTACTTCTCGAGTTCCCGCCAAAAGTCTCTCTCGTTATATCACGGCTAAGTTACAATACATGCAATAATCGCTTCTTAATAATATAAATATAGTACATCCTTGTTTATCTTCATAATATAAAAAGAGACGCGGAGCATAATTGCAAGTGTCAAAAGCGATTTTTACACGTTTAGGAACACAGCCCAAGTCAAATGTCAAAAGTTCATGCAAAATAGATAATATTTTTTTTTATTATCTTATTTTATTAAATAAATGTAGGTACTTAAGTACACACTTAAATTAACGATTACCAATATTGGTGCCATACTGAGTGATAATTTCAACAGTACTTATTTTATTAATAGTTACTTGTAGTTTATTGGGAAAATGGCAAAAAATAAGTTAATTTTCGTTGGTTTAATCGTTTCGCCGGTTTATTTAAAGGCGGTATCCATAGATTCTGGTTATATTGCTGTTGAAAATGGAAAGGTAAATTGATTTTAAAATGTTTTTTTCTCATGCTTAAAAATAACACCTGAGACTTTTCAGAAGTTTCAGGTGTTTGATCCCCATTTCTGTATGATGTTTTAAAAAAAAAAATGGTTGTTCTACATACGGAGTTATAATAATTATAGAAAATGTTAATAAAGAACTCTGATATTTCATTAAAATCATAACCTCACAATCTTTTACAGATAACCAAAATAGGAACAATTGAGCAGTTTGAAAATCTAAAAAAAACTGGATTATTTTCTGATTTCGAAATAACGAATTTAAGTAACGATCAGTTACTTATACCTGGATTTGTGGATTGTCACACTCATGCCCCACAGTTTCCCAACATTGGTGTTGGATTGGACCAACCATTGCTCGAGTGGCTCAATAAATATACATTCCCATTAGAAAGTCATTATAAAGATGTTGACTTTGCTGCCAAAATTTATGATCAAGTAGTTGTAAGTATTTTTTACATAATACTGTATTATAGTTACAACCCCTTTTTGTTGTCTACTGCTGGACATAGGCCTCCTCGTGCACACTGTCTTGTGCATGAAGGATGTATGTCCTTAAAACACCACACTGGCCAAGCAGGTTGGCAAGTCTCTATCTTTTAGAAATGGTGTAGTTCCTCAAGTATTGTGGTAGTGGCTTTGTTATCTCTTAGTCTCCTTTTATGACACTCATGGGAAGAGTTGAGGGCACGAATTACATAATACAATTATGTTAAAATATGAAAAGAATGCAAAGTGACAGTATCCACTTACCATCAGGTGAACTGTTTGCTCATCTGCCACCCTCTTTTCTATATAAAAAAAATAAATGAGAATTAATGTCACAAAATGAGTAAAAAGTCTTAAGGTAGACTTTGTATATGCATATACTTTGAATTTGATAATTTGACTACTAAAATCCTTATTAAAAGGAACTTGTAAGATATATGCTTGAGAACATGAAGTAAGCAGCTGTTGCTATCTCAGTATGATGTATGATAGTGCTACTGTATGATAGTGACATCATTAACACAGTAGCATGATCCTTTTGAACACAATTAAATTAAATAGTGCCAATTTTATATAATTGTAGAATCAATGTTATTTTTCAAAATTCCTGGCATCTTTTACTAGGTAAGACTTTTTTATTGGAGTAGCAATTTTATTTATTAATTTTATATCTTTTTAAAATAAAGAAATTAAGTATTACATGAGGTATTTTATATCTATGAGAAAATTGAGTAATATTATTAAGCATTTGCATGAATTGTAATATAAATTACAACAATGTGAACAAATATGTGAATGCCATAACCAGCTCTTTTCATATTAACAGCTCTGGACATGTGCCTCCCCATCCACATTATCTTATGCATGAGGGATGTGTAGCCTTAAAATGCCACTCTAGTCAAGAAGGTTGGCGAGTCCACTGTTTTAGAGGTAGTGTAGTTCCTCAGTGCTTGTGGTAGTAGCTTTGTTATCCCTTAGCACTTTTTATGCCACCCACAGGACGAGACGGGGTGGTCACAGTGTTCACAGTGGGTCAACGCCTTTGATTTTTGCATAAAAGCCGACATCGCAAGACACTGGTCACAGAACCTAGGGTTGTCACAGTTCTTTATAATTTAAATAAAATACAATTATATTATTTAATGTTTTAATACTTTTTTTACAATGCATATTACAATGTATATTACAAAGGCTTTATAATGTTGTATATAAAACTATATGGATATTATAAAGTATGAATTTCCAAATCTGCTATTATAAATGGGCGACTGACAAATATGTCTGGTTTTTAGATTTAATGGATTTGAAATTTCTGTTGTTAAACTTAATTATATAAATAATTTTAACAAAAAATCTATTGGGAAGCATGCTCACGGTTTGGTGTAGAATTTTATTGTGCTCAAATACTGAAACAGTTTCAATCCGATGTTGTTTCCAGTAAAAGAAGTAAAGATCGAGATCAATTCTGTTTCCAAGCTATGTTTCTCGGTAACATCTTCACATTTTTCATTAGTCAATTTTAACTTTTTACATATTTTGGACAATTGTTTTCTGAGATTTCTTTTCCGGGGAGTATGGTCAGTCAATCTTGCTGATGTCTGAGAACTATGATCCATACCTACACATTTTCTAGTATCGGTGTCTTCAGCAACTTGTGATAAAGGACCTGCTATTTCGTGGCGTTTATGAGCGATTTTTGGTTTTAAAATACAGCGTTTATCGGAGAGATCCAATATTACATGTTTTAAAATTTTAACTTCAAGTTCAGTCCATGTTTGAATTGAGTCTTTAGTTGGTAAAAGTAACGTTGGTGTAACTGTTTTCTTCAGTGATTTCTTGCCGTACATACGCGTTTCAAAATGCAAACTGCAAATGTTTGTATTCTTTAGATTACCACAAGTTGTTTGAACTAAATCAGGTCTTCTACAAGCTTCCACCCAAAATTTACATTTGAAATTTTTAAACAGTAGGTATTATTAAAATAAGTATGTGCCTCATGTATGGCCTTATAGTTGTAGTCGCGAAAATATAGTGTAACAAAAAGGTGTGAGAATACTTTGGGATGTGTAAGTGCCGCGAATAAAATTTTTATTTCTAGCTAAATAATATTAAGGGCCTGAATTGATTTTGGAGCTGTCCCTTTCTAACAAACAGCAAAACGCGCGTGTGAGGACAGAGCGGAATCGCGCTGTTTTACATTTTTTATGTATTTTTGCACATTTCTCGGCGAATAAACATTAAATAAAACTTTATTCTACCAGAATTTAGTAATGTACAAGATGTATCCAATTAGCAAAAAAGAATAGATAAAACTATTGCGATTGCCAAATGCCAAGCGAACGTGTTTTTGTTCAACCAGAATCTAGATTATATGGTCAAAATAAATATACATAAAAATTAGATCTATGTATCATCTACTACTGACATATCAGCGTAAATAAAAAGTTACTTTTTCTCAATGCAGCCCCTTAACAATAACAATGTTTACCTTTCTACCGTGTGCGGAAATTGATGAAATTTTAGTTCTTTATTTATGCGAGATGATGACTTGCAATCTCTCACAGCACATGTCGTATGCACCATTTTAATTGTGTACAAATTAAAACATTTAAAACAAACACGCGTTAGCCCTAAAAGACGAGTCCCGAGCTACTAATACGGCAGCTCGGGCTCGCTCTACCCGCGTCTCACCCCTCACGCCCCGCACAATTGCCCTGTCTAGACGTCTCCGTTGGTCGACTGTATGGATTTTTAGATTGTGCCGCCGCGCGCCGTGTGGTTTCGGCCGACTATGGGAATATATTATATATAAATTATTTCAGAAAAGATTATTAAATAATGGCACAACCACAGCTTGTTATTTTGGGTCCCTTCACCTCGACGGAACCATGGAACTAGTGAAGAGTGCGATAAAGAATCATCAGAGGGCGCTCGTGGGCAAAGTCAGTATGAATGTGAGGAATGATGCTGGCTACTTTAATGACACTAAACAGGAATTGGAGGATGTTGAAACCTTTGTTGAAAATGTTTTATTATATACAGTTAGTATTCAATTCCTTTTTGTTTAATTTAACTACAATTTAATTTTATTTATATTTTTTAGCCTTTCTTTGCTGATATCATCTTTACTCTCATTTCATCATATCATGCAACTATATTTGTCTCTATTAATACTCTATTACTTAATTTGCAACAATATTAGCATCAATCCAGCAAAGGCCATTATGCTTTCCACCTATTCCAGTCCTACACTAATGTAATCCAGATAATGCATCCCACCCTTATAATTTCAAGAGCTCAAAAAAATATTGTGAATATTTAAAAAAAAAAACCCAAAGATTACTCACCAGAGCTTTTAATAATAATTCCAGATGATAACATAAAACATTTTTTTCAGAATGGATTGGTACTGCCTATAATAACACCAAGATTTGCACTAAGTTGTGATGACGAACTTATGATTGGATTGTCAAGTCTGTCTATGAAACATGATTGCAGAATACAGGTATGTTATGTACACTCTGCAAATGTTACCACAGCATGAAACAAATTACAACTACTATGCGCGCAGGTAGTTCATACATATCAAACATACCCAAGCTGATTCCGTGGAAGAAATAGCTTTTCGTGATAAGGCTTCTGATCTGTAGATGATCTGATCTGATGTGAAGTAGGTATATCTTGCAATAAAGAAGTTTTATTTATTCACTCATTGTTTTGGGTTCATTGGCATGTTGCTGACTGTACCATCTCTCGTTTCCACAGAGTCACATATCAGAGAACTGTGAAGAAATAAAACAAGTATTGAAAACATTTCCCGGTTGTGACAGCTATGCAAAAGTTTACGACATGTGTCAAATTTTAAACAGCAAGGTAACAAGTATTAAGTAATTTTAATTTTTTTCAGTACAGTAGAGACTCGATTAACCGAACGAATTGCTGTTGTAGGTCATTCGGATAATTGAATTTATGGGAAAAAGGCAATTTTTAGGTATTTACTTAGATCAAATCAAAAGGAGAGAGATACGTTACTCACATAACGCGCGTAGTTCTAGAAAACTGAGTCCAATGGACCTGCTCCGTTTAGTCACCGATAGAACAGCGACATGCTAACACGTGATACGGTCACACGGCGAACACAGTTTTGTAAAGGAAAAAAAATCATTCAATTACATTTAAAAATTCCTTCCTGTGCAATTTATTTGGTGCACAAATCACTCGAGGAGCAAAAACAAGATACATGGAGTATCACTTTTCACTAAAACTAAAAAGTAATAATTTGTAGTAATCATCTGAAGTTTTTTCAAATTATTAGTTTAAATTCGGCCATAAGAGTGAGCGAGATAAAACAATACGAAACATGTGCGAGCGACACATTTAGCTCATCTCACTCTTGCTACTGTCCAAGCTCATCTTACCGTACCGTATCTTACCCTTTTGCTTTGATCTGAGGATAGTTATTTCAAAAGTTCGAAACCAAGGGGTGTAAGGGGGTGTTTAGGGGTGTAACAGGCTCACCTAACATCTTTGGAGCCTAAGCCAACCTCACCTGCTAGTGGTGCACCCTGCTGTCAACTGACGAGGCAATGGCGTTCCCTTTTTGCGGTGGGAGGGTTACTCCGTCGGCAATGCTACCACCCTCCCGTCGGAGTCCGCCGCCATAATGGTGCCTTATAAGCCGCGAGGCCCGCATCGTGTTCCGGCGGTGAGCGGAAGAAGCCGTCCCGAGAGAGAGATTGCTGCGTGTGGAAATGAGGACCGGCGGTTGCGGGGAATTACAGACGCGCATGGGCGTGACATGGTGGCGCGGGGATCAGGGAGACCCGGTGAAACGGTTGTCCGCTGACCGCCCGCGTGTTGTTGGGGGCCCGAGCCCGGGGATCTTACTTTAATCTCCACCCCAGGAGGCTGCCCCGCCGCACGTGAAAAATCCCTTGGAGTAGCAGTTGTGCCGGAGGAGACCGGAGTGGAACCCGACTGCTGCCCCCGGGGGGGGACCGGGGGCCCTTCCGTACCCCGCGCCGGCAAGTCACACAACCTTTGTGACCTGATTTTTTCTCCGCCCCGTGCTTTGTCCTTTGATCCACATGCAGCCATCTCTCTCTCCGTCCCCCCCTTTTTTTTTATTTTAGTTTTTTCCTATTCACACAATGGCCAAGAAAAAGAGAAGGTATAATGTGTACTCAGCGGCCCACCCCTCAAGTTCCACGTTTCAAGTGGACTTTTGCAACATCAGAGGGATGCATAGTAACATCGACGCCGTCCACTACCACCTTGAGACGGCAAAGCCGGCCTTACTTTTCTTGACGGAGACACAGATTTCCTGCCCGACCGATACATCATATCTTCATTACCCCGGTTACAAACTGGAGCACTGTTTTGTGCGACGTGCCGGGGTATGCATGTACGTCCGGGAGGATGTCTGTTGCCGCCGCCTCAGCCATTTTGAAGACGGGGACCTGTCAATCCTCTGGGCGCGTATTGACTATGGATGTTCCATTAAAGTCTACGCTTGCCTTTACAGGTCCCACAGCGGTGATACGGAGACGACTCGTTTTTTTGAGCGGCTACAAGAGACGACTGACAGCGTGCTCGAGCAGTTCCCTTGCGCGGAAGTGGTGGTCCTCGGTGATTTCAACGCTCACCACGAAGAGTGGTTGGGATCCCGAATAACCGACCGCGCAGGGAGAGCAGCCCACATCTTTGCCCTGACCTATGGTTTCTCGCAGTTGGTATCCTCACCCACGAGGATACCTGATATCGAGAGCCATACTCCCTCCTTATTGGACCTCCTGCTGACTACGCGGCCGAATGACTACAATGTTGTTGTTGATGCTCCGTTAGGATCATCAGACCATTGTATCATTCGAACTGCTGTGCCAGCTAAACAATCCGCGCCGACCTATTCTCAGGGAACGCGCAACGTCTGGCACTACAATTCTGCAGATTGGGATGGGTTGCGCGAATTTTACGCTTCTTATCCCTGGGGGCAGCTCTGTTTCTCGTCGGGTGATCCGGATACCTGTGCAGACTCCGTTGCCGACGTGGTGTTGCAGGGCATGGAATGTTATATTCCTTGTTCCGTGATACCCGTAGGCGGACGGAGCCAACCTTGGTTTAATCAGTCCTGTAGAGAGGCCCGCCGTAATAAGCGGGCTGCATACAGGGCCTGGGCCAAAGCGCAGGTGTCTGAAGATCCGAATACCACCGACTTGAGGAAGAAATTTAACGCTGCCTCGAGGTGCAGTAAGAGGATCACTGTCAGAGCAAGGAATGAGCACATCCGCAGAATTGGCGATCGACTAGCAAGCTATCCTTCTGGAAGTCGGGCTTTCTGGTCGCTCGCTAAGGCTGCCGAGGGTAACTTCTGTCAGTCGTCACTTCCACCACTGCGGAAACTCGATGGCTCACTGGCCCATGGGGCGAAAGAGAAAGCCGATCTCCTGGGCAGTCTCTTCGCCTCAAACTCGACTCTGGACGATAGAGGTGCCTCACCACCGTCCACCTCGAGGTGCACAAGCTCCATGCCGGAAATCTGCTTCACCCAGCGTGAAGTCCGGCGAGCTCTAGCATCTCTTGATATCCGAAAGTCGAGTGGGCCAGATGGTATTCTTGCGGTGGTGCTCAAATTTTGCGCTCCCGAGTTGTCTCCGGTGCTTACGCGACTTTTTAGGCTCTCATATTCCACAAAAAGCTTCCCGTCAGCATGGAAGGTAGCTTATGTTCACCCTTTGCCTAAAAAGGGTGACCGCACCGACCCGGCCAACTACAGGCCAATAGCGATCACCTCCCTCCTCTCCAAAGTGATGGAACGTGTTATAAACACACAGCTCCTTGGGTACCTAGAGGATCACCAGCTGATTAGCAACCGTCAATATGGATTTCGCCATAATCGCTCGGCTGGTGATCTTTTAGCGTATTTAACACACCGCTGGGCTGACGCCATTGAGAGTAGAGGCGAGGCTCTGGCTGTAGGCCTAGACATTGCGAAAGCTTTTGACCGGGTATGGCACAAATCGCTGCTTTCCAAGCTACCATCTTTCGGGATACCCGAGGGATTATGCGAATGGGTTGCCAGTTTTCTGACTGGACGGAGCATCAGAGTCGTTATCGATGGTAGCTGCTCCGACACCATGTCTATTGACGCTGGCGTCCCGCAAGGCTCCGTGTTGTCCCCAACTCTGTTCCTTCTGCATATCAACGACCTGTTACAAATTGGTGACATACGTTGCTATGCGGATGACAGTACTGGAGACACCTTGTACAGGGGCCGCGCCAACATCCCTCGAGTCGAAGTGGAAGAGAGTCGCGCCAGGCTTGTGTCTGAAATCGAAGACTCTTTAGATCTAGTTTCGATTTGGGGTTCTATGAACCTAGTGGATTTCAACCCCAGTAAGACGCAAGTCTGTGCATTCACCGCTAAAAAAACCCCTTTTATTGTAGCACCTCGCTTTCAGAGCATACCTCTTAAGATCTTGGAGAGTATCGGGATCCTTGGTATCGACATCTCCAGCAAAGTCGAATTTAGGGGTCATCTGGACAATAAGGCCAAAATGGCCTCCAAAAAGCTCGGTGTGCTGAACAGAGCGAAGCGGTACTTCAAACCTGGGCAACTCCTTATGCTTTACAAAGCTCAGGTGAGGCCCCATATGGAGTACTGCTCTCATCTCTGGGCCGGCGCACCGAAATACCAATTGGACCCATTTGACTCTATCCAACGACGTGCTGTTCGTATTGTCGACGATCCCACTCTCACGGGCGGTTTACAATCCCTCAGCGTTCGGAGAGACGTTGCGTCTCTCTGTGTGTTCTACCGCCTGCACAATGGGGAATGCTCTGAAGAATTGTTTAATATAATTCCCACCTCGGGTTTCTACAACCGCACCTCCCGTCACAGAAGTGCGGTCCATCCGCATTTCCTCGATACGGAGGTGTCGCGCACTATGCGGTCCAAAAACTATTTTATACCGCGAACCCGTAGGCTGTGGAACGAACTGCCTCAAGAGGTCTTTCCATTGAACTACGATATGGGGTTCTTCAAGAGAGCTGTGAATAGGATTTTGCAAGGTCGGCGGCGCGCCCGCATGCCCCCTGGTGTTGCAGGTGCCCATGGGCGGCGGTAACACTTACCATCACGTGGGACCGCTTGCTCGTCCGCCCCCTAGTCTATAAAAAAAAAAAAAAAAACCAATATTCAACGTTTTAAAATCAACCAAAAATCGCAATATATTAAATTTCTTCTAAAAGTTCATTTTTCGGTTTCTCGGTCATTTTTCGATGACTACTCTCATGAAGATGAGAGTAGTCATCGAAAAATGACCGAAAAAATGAAAAATGAAAAATGACTATCAAATTACAAACACATTTCAAAATAGAATATGTGTTCCTCTTGATATCTGATATTGTAGAAGTACTACTCTTTACTTATCGTTAACTTACGACCAGTCTCATCTTTTTGAAACATACATTTGAATGAATGAATATTTTTTTGATTTAATAATAATAAACTACACTTATACAAATATTAGAATCTACGAATTACAAGTAGTTGTTACTAGGCCAAAAGGCCGCAACTCAGCATATGCTACAATAAATGTCGCAGCGATGATTTTCCGTTGCGGCCGCATCGATGACTCACGGACAGCCCGCGCTGGGCCGCAGTATGTCCCTCTGCTCCCTCTCAGCACACAAGCCACATACGTCACATTTAATTAAATAAAATTCTAAAATCAAAATTATTTAAAACCTATGTAAGACGGACTATCGGGAATAATTCGGTAATGAATATTATGTTTATTTATGTAGGTACCTATATATAGGTACTATATGTACTGTGTTAAGATTATGTACTATATGTATTATGTTAATATTATGTACATGTCGCTGTCGCCTAGCCCTCAGCTTTTTGTTCGTCTAGTAAGTTTGATTCTAAAAGTGAAAATAGATTTCAGTTGACGAACAGGAGGCGGGATGTCATTCCAGCATTTGGTGGCAGCGAATTTAAAGCTACCTCGAAAGGGTCGAAATGTTTATGTGCAATAAGGAGCTTCACTCTTATATTATATTTGGTTATATTATCTTTAAGTGATAAAATTATTCTTTTACACTTTGACATTTTGAAATGTCGCTCACCACCATTGACAACCAACCACACAAGGAACTAAAATAAACAAATGAGAGAGGTGATATTGCGTAGCTACACGCACAAATATTACCGCGTTCGTAAATTTGTAAAAGTCCCGGCGCAGTTGACAGTCCGGATAATCGCAAATCTATATAACTGAGGTCCGGATAGTCGAGTCTCCGCTGTAATTTTTTTTTGATACATGCATGTGACAAGGCAGTTTCATAAAGATTAAGTGATATTCGAATGGGGAGTATGAATGTATCATTTTATTTTCCAATTCCAAAAAGCAAAACTACATATAATTATACCTTTTTAATATACAATTATTTTGATATTGATTCCTCCAGTTGAACATTATAAATGTACTCTTCCTATTTGTTTGGAATATGAAGATGACCGACCGGCATTATTTAATGAGTAATATTGTACGTTTAGGCTGTGTGGTGTCGGCAGGCTTCAGAATAACACCACCTCATCTCTTCCAGTGTATGTCTTAAATGGCGACTAACGGATAACAAAACTGCTACCACAAGCCCTGAGGAACTACACCATCTCTAAAAGAATGGGAGTCCATTCTTTTAGAGCGGAGTGAAGAGTTTCAATCTGCCTATGTTATGTATGCCTATGCCTATTGAAGAGCCTATGTGCAAGCCGTTCGTCTGGGATGCAATTTCCCTTCCTTTGTCTTTTCAATATCAATAGTGAAGATGTGTAAACCGTTAGGTAGGAACGCGCTTTCTCGTCCTTTGTCTTGTTCAATGTTAATAGCGGAATTGCGTAAACTGTTAGTTTGTTGTACAATTTCTCGTCCTTTATCTATTCAATGTTTATAGCGGGGACGCGTAAACCGTTACTTATTTATACGCTTTCTCGTCCTTCGTTTAACTCCAACGTCCCTTAAAATGAGTTTAGAATTAATGAAATAACTATCTGTATGGAACGAACTAACGAAGATAATTTAACAGTAGTATAGGTTAAGTACAAATACAGTTCATTCAAAACAGTAGGTTAAGGTAAAGTTACCTCAACCTATACTTATAAGCTTATATGCTATGTACAAATTATGAGCCGGTCGTCGCGAACATTATGCTTTCGTAAAAAATGTTACTAAATGCTCTTATTCTGGCAAAACTATACGTTTATTGTTTTTTTTTAATTCATATTTTTTTAATTTTAAATAACGTTTATTACTTAAATTTTATGACGTCATTTGTGACTTTTTGTGACAGTGTATAATGGCGCACGCGATACATTTAACTGACGCTGAGATTGACTTGTTGTCGAAAAGGGGAGTTTCATTCGCACACTGTCCTGCTTCCAATACAAGGCTCAGATCCGGACTCTGTCCAGTTAGGAAGTACCTAAATAGGAATATCATTGTTGGATTGGGGACTGGTAAGTATTTACACGTATTTTATTAGCTTTTGCATTTAGCTATTGTGGTATACGGGACCATTCATTTACCACCAAGTGATCCCACTTACGATCAAATTGGTCATACCTAACACCAAGTGGTCCCATTTACGATCCAATGTCATACCTACCACCAAGTGGTCCCTCTTATCATTAAATAACGCTTACCATCACGTGGGACCGCTTGCACGTCCGCCCACTTCTCTATAAAAAAATAGTCCCACTTTCTACTAAATGTACTCATTTACTACTTAGTGGTCTCACTTACCACCAAATAGTCCCACTTTCCACCAAGTAAGCTTATTTACCACCAAGTGGGCCCGCTTACCACCAAACAGTCCCACTATCCACCAAGTGACCGCGCTTACCATCAAATAGTCCCACATTCCACCAAGTGTTCTCATTTACCACTAAGTACTCCCACTTACCATAAAATAATCCCGCTTTCCACCAATTGAGCTCATTTACCACCAAGTGATCCCACTTACCATCAAATAGCCCCACTTTCCACAAATTAGTCTCATTTACCATCATCAAACTTACCATTCCTACCACTTACCATCAAATTTAACAACAAGCATTTACCATCACTTACTACCAAGTGGTCCTATTACCACTGAGTTTTTTTTATAGAAAAACGTGATCTGACCTTTTCTTTTTTTTATTAAATTTTATCAGACAACATACACCGAATCATTACAAATTGAAACTGACAAACTGCAGTACAGTTTGTCGGCAGTAAACATATTATATTGTAGCATATTTAATTATTATCATTATTATTTATTTAGATGTGGGTTGCTTAAGTCCAAAAGGCTCACACCAGGTAGCATCACCACTGCCAACTAGAAGATCTATTCTGACTCAATGATATAGTGGTCTGACTTAGGGCTGGCGCAGACCAGGCGAAAAGCAGCGCAGCGCGGTTATCATTAACAAACAACAATCAACTTTGCCGACACTGCAATAGGATCAAAAATTTACCAACGCACTTAGAGACTGTCTAAGCTAAAATGACGCGCCCCACTACTTAATTAATTGATTTCGATGTGTGAGTGCAAATACCAATTACGCCACTTGCGGATGCGGCACTATACTGTGAACCTATTGACTTTTATGCGTATGCGACGGTCTACCAGTCGCCGGATAAATCTGAGAACTTCACAGAATGACGCAGCACTTGTGCTTCCTATGAAACAACATGTCCGCTCTCCTGCGCGGACACATTAACTATGACTAGTTGGACAACAATTCCGACGACAACCTGTGCTTACCAAGTACGAACAACATAAGAATAGAGCGCAAAGAAATCAAAAGAGTAATATACGATATTTTTTATTTAATCCATTTGTACCTTTTTAAGTTCACATTTTAAGATTATATATGGGTGATAGGATATTAATTGTTTGATAATAATAAGTTGTCCGCACGAGTGGGCATTGTCAGAAGGGACAACGGTACAGAACCGTCAGCTACTAGTTATAAAAAAAAATCTTTAAAAATATTTCAGATGTGTCTGGTGGCGATAACGCATCGATAATGGACGCAATCCGTAGAACGATGGATGTGTCAACGCATTTGGAGTTGCAAGGAAACGAAGGTTCTACTCTTAACTGGATGGAAGCTTTCTATATGGCAACATTAGGCGGTGCTAAAGGTAATATAACAGTTGAAAATTTAAACACATTAATATACCAAGAACCATTCCATTTAGTTGAACTGTTGCTTATTGAAAATTTTCAATGTGTAGATCGCGTGTAGTCAGCATCAGATCAGAAGCAGTTCAGGTACTCAAATAATTCTACACTCCCAAAGAACCAATAACATCTGCACGGAAAAAGTATTTAAATGGGGAATAATTAAATAAGTAGCAGAAGTACTAAAAGAGGCAACAAATTTAAAGATGGGTTTAGGTTCTCTAGTGATAAATCTACTTATCGTTGTACTTCTGTTAAAATTCTGAAAATAACATTTATTTACGATTTGCATCTAATAAAATGTTCGACGAATTATTTGTAACAATTTTATAATATTATGATTAGATGTTTTTATTGCTCAAACCGAATAACGTTCTTAATTGTTTTATTTTTAATTTGCACTATCTTAAGCCCATAAAAGTATGAAGGAAGAGTTGGAAAACAATAATCAAAAAGGAACACACTACTGAAATCCAAACAAACTTATGGTAATAATAATATGAAAGCGCGGAAAGACAATAAAAGCAGAGCTGCGCGTCGCTCGGCCGCCGCGCTCGGCCCGGTGCGCCCATTCATTTGATATTTTTTAGTTCTTTTTGTTTGTCTAATTTGTGGAAAGAATACGGAAAAATATGACATGAAATAATTAGAACTGTCATAATTTTGGAGATTGAATTCAAATTCACCTGTATGCAGATGTTAATGGTAACTTTGAATGCGTGCAGTTAATTGGACACCTGAACCTGAATTGGTCATCTGCTTCTGATGCTGACTGTACTTTGAAAATTTTATTGTATTTAGAAAACAATTTCGCTATAATTCACGCTTCTGATCACTTTGCATAGACACGAAATATTTTCGTAGAATCGTTTGTGAAGGGGGTCTGTCACGGGAGCCTAGTGGGCTTCAACTCTCGTCACACTACTTATATAAGATGAAATATTTCAATATACTAATCAGTACCCCTAAACTAGTATCTAACTAAAAATTAACACGTATTTCATGATTTTTTTTTTCTGTAATTAATTTACTCGTATGGATTAACAAATTACGTAGTGCATACGTACATATTTACGCATACTTACTAACAGAAGCGGGCACGTTCAAAGGTCAAAGACCTAATGTGGATGGTGTTATGCACATATGAGTAAATTAATCACCAATTATTTATTTTTAGTGTAATAAAAAAGCAATCAAATATAGTTTCAATGTATTGATTGACAAATTAAAATATTTAGGACGTTATACATTGGACTGAAAATTTAACTTTCAACATATTACCCACAGCTTTGAACCTTGCCGATAAAACCGGCAGCCTTGAGGTGGGTAAGGAGTTCGATGCCCTGCTCATTGACGTTTACCGCGGAGCTGTAGACCGCTACGAGTACCCCTTGGACAGCGAAAACTCGGATCATACCAATCTTCTGGAGAAATTCATATATCTTGGCGATGATAGGAATATAGTTCAGGTTTATGTTAGAGGGCAAAAAGTTAAAGACATTTTGTAAATTGTTGCATTTTCAGTACTGATTATTGAGGCTTTGAATCTATTACTATTCCCCATATACATATTTGTTTTATGTACTATGTATGTGGGCATCCAAGCAAAAAAGCTCCAGATCGGAGGTTCTAGTTTTCGAGATATTGGCATTTTTCTTAAGTTTTTACTCACAAATACATTTCTTGATTTGAATTGTATATTATTTTACTCACGTACCTACAATCTAATACCAAAAACATATTTATATGACATTTCTAACTCGCAGCCACACTTCTAAATCAGTGCCACACTTTGGCTTTAATTTGTAATTTTTATTACTGGCACCAAAATTATGTTTTGATATATAATTGATACTGAACATTATGTCTACCAAATCGTGGGTAAAATTGTGAGAATTACGTTAAATTTTCATAATATATCACCCCTATGTAACTCTGTCAAGAGGAACTATGTAAATTTTTAAATCAAACTTTAATGAACGATTTTCTAGAAACGCACGTACAAGTTTAGAAATTTTTTTGTTTGAAAAATCATCTAACCTGTCTCTTTCCCTTTATACGAGTATAGACAGACATCTATTCTAGTTTCGAAATCTGCCCGTAACTGTGGACCCTTTTTACTTGGATGCCTACATATATTTGCTTAGAGGTAATGGAATTTCATCATGAGTTAATTTCATGAGTTAAGGATTCACTGTCATTATACCATTATCTCGCACTCTACTTCTCAAACCATTCCAGTCTTCAGAGAAGAACGGAATGCGATAAGGATAGTTTCCTCCGTAATGATTATTTGCTAAAGAGTGACCACTTGACATATATATTGCGTGCGTGACTGTATAAAATAAAAAACAAACTACCCTCAAAAAGGTTTTCTATGAACTTTTTGATTCACCCTCGTATAAATGATGCTTTAGATTTTATACTCCCAATGTCTACATACTATGAATTTTATTCGGTTTTTTTAAATAAAGTAAAAATATTAACATTGTTTCATTTTCTTAAAGGGAAATGTGTAATGGGTAATAAAAAAACCAATAAACACGTTTTTAAATGTATTTATTTATTGTGTAATATTCTTTAAATTTATGTAAAAATGTGCAAATATAAACAGAATTCACGTAAGCGAATAAATACCAGAATAATACTAGTAGCAAGTAAATGTTATAATACTCAAATTGCGATATGGACTTACAATAATTATAAAACTGGCAATAATCAAAACATTAATTCACAGATCCAAATACTTATAATTTTGTTAAGCTTTGAGATCTATTGAAAAATTAACTAGCAGGTAATTTTAAACAATTAATACAAATGCAACTGGTGTAGTAAAATACTTATATATTGTCGGTGGAATGATTAGACATTCATATAATTAGAGTGTCAAATATAAATTATAGTAATAAAAACAGTCTTAGCAAATAAAAAATCTATCTAAACATAGCAACCTATTGCATTGTACAAAAAAATATATTTAGCTAATGTTAAATTTTTAAAAGTTAAAATTGAAAATTAGGACGCACTTTAATGAAGACAAATTATATAGGCTATTAGTTAATTTATAAAAAAAATGTGTTGCCATTGCTACCACATACTGTCAGATCACATGGGTTTCTCAACGAGCATGTGATGGGCAACAAAACTCGATGGTGGAAATTTTAATCGACTAAGACCACACCTTTCAAGGGAGCTAGCTCAGTATTACAGGTAATGTTTTGACATTAAGATCAAAACAATAAGTGTAACACTAATTAAGCTATAAATCGGTGGTTCCTGACGGGAGCGGGGTACCGCCTCCCTAAACGCATTGAAATGGCTCAAGGGAGCGATCCAAAATCTAAACCTTTTGCGACACACATTCTTGTGTATAATTTTTCGTGTCCTCTGATGTAGTCTAAGGGGATAGCGACTATATCTTTTTCTGAAAGGGGAGACTCACACTGACGTATAATAACGTTGACGTGTAATGCAAAGCCCAATGGTATGATGCGCATTAAAAAATATTTTTTTACTTATCCTAGAAGGTATTCGTTTAGCCTTTTAAACCAATTGAAATTGCCACCATCAAATGCATTTTTATTTCTTCAAAACTTACTAAGTTATACTACGACATTCGTTTATCACCTACTTCTATTCTCTAAATCATTGAACACAAGAACTTGGATGAACAAATCCAAGAGATGCGAGCCAGATTATACGTTCCCATTGACTACAACGTAAAGGTACTTTATAAATCTATATAATCATTGAGAAATCGACAATAGGGTATTTTATTCTTTAATAATAATAATGAAATAGCTGTAGATACTAAAAACCAATTCCTGAAATCAAAATCTTGAAAATTGACTATTATAGGGCTCAGAAGCTACAAGTTAGAAAAGGAGCGCTCTACTGTGCTGACGTCACTACAGTAGTACCATTACAACACGCATGAGTATGACACTACTGCAGATAGTGATAACAGTATATAGCAATAATATAGAACATAGCCAGATACTGATACAGTATTTTTTTTTATAGGGAAGTAGGCGGACGAGCAAGCGGTCCCACGTGATGGTAAGTGTTACCGCCGCCCATGAACACACCACCAGTAGGTATGCGTGTGCGCCGCCGAACTTGCAAAATCCTATTCACAGCTTTCTTGAAGAACCGCATATCGTAGCGCAATGGAAAGCTATAGCCAGATAGCGATAACTCTCCATCTCAAATCTACGTATCATCTACTTTTTTGTAATGAATGTGAAAAAATCTTTTTAATATTTTATATTTTATTTTCTCTAGTTGTCGAACAGCCAAGAAATATTGATTTCATGTATCGACTAGCGCATTGTCGAAACTTCCCCCGGCCACAGCCGACAAAATCGTATTGTTAAAACTAATAATTCTACAAACTAAAAAACAAAATTATCTTGAGCTGCCTTTTAACATAGTTTTGATCAGATTCATCTCTAAACAATAAATTGCAATTAAAATAAAAACAATGTCTTATGACTTGCATTGAACGACTAACCTAAACAGTCTTAACAATCTAAATCTCGATATATTTAACAATAATAAATGTGCTATTCAGTGTTCATAACATTGACCATTAATATAGATATTTACATGTTTATAACAAAAAAGTGGATCCACAAATCTTAAAATGGCAGATAAGGTACATTTAAACTGAAAAACAAGCTTGGTTTTAAAAAACAAAACTTGGCAACTTAGTAATAGAAAACTAAACATTTTGAAATGTCATAAGAGATTACATAACTTTATCTAGCACCTATGAGATTATATTTCTAAAATTATTGTATTAATCTACCGAATGTCTCAAAATAATAATAAATGGTTCAATTTGGGAAACAAAGCAGTTTGTACTGTATAAATACTTGCAATCCCTCAATGTCTCTATTTATTTTTATTACATAGGTATAGTATCAAATATCCTAATAGTAATCAAATCCGATAGTTAAAGGTCTTGTGTAAATAAGAATAAAAATATTACATAGATATGTCAGTCTTTCAAAAAGTGGCTCAATTTTTGGCTATAACTATGTGTTTATTTGCGCGACTACTTTTTCACTTGGTAATTTGGCATCTTTTTTAATTTCTGTTTTTCTAGTAGGGGGATGAACAAAGGAAATCTGAATTAAATATAAGCGAGGTAGAACGAAATGCAAAGTGAAATGTAAAACGGATTCATATACGACATACAAGATTTCAATCTTAGGTAAGTGAAGTAGGTAATTACACCCATCACTCATTCAACTAATGTTCATAATATTTCTGAAATATAATGTTAATGTAATACTAATTTATAATTAACCTAACTACAGATATATTATACAGGAATGTATTTAGTCACAAACGTGCGACACATTGTGCTACGAAGCAGCTCACAACAGTATATTTTGTTCGTTCCGTAACTCAACTATGGTTTCACTCATAGTTTGAGTGGCTAACCTATGAGTGCATAACCTAATTTTTGCTAAACTCATTAGAGTACACTCACAATGTTATAAACATACTATAAGCTCTTGACAACATCTTGCATGGCACACACCATAAAGCTAAATTCAATATTAATTGAATCTTCCGGGCTACTTGGCCGAGGTCTTTTGGAATCTCTTCTCTTTCTTCCATAGTAGCCCAGAAGATTCAATTAATATGGACACCGGCCGAGAAAGCCTACACTCCACTTTAAATTCAATATATTTTAAAATTTTAGGACATTTGTGATTTACGTTTGAAATACTTTTCAAACTAAAATTTTAGTAAGTATAAAAAATTATAATGAATCCAATCTAAACAGTTACTGGATTCATAAAAATAATGAGACCATTCCAATATAAAAAAAAAACAAAAATATGAATAAAGGCACCAATTATTTTTGTGCAATTTAGTAATCAATTTCTTAATAAAATTTAAATTTGTTACACCATCAATTTTACAATATTGATGCACAAAATATTATAAACAAATTGAGAGATTATAGGAAAATCTTAACTGTTTGCTGATCTTTTGCTTATATTCGCTACGACAATTCGAGTAACTAATTGGTGTAGTCACTGACGTCCAGTACGTATACACATTTATTTATTAGATATAATTCGAATACATCCAAGTAATTTAGCTACCGTTAAAAGTAAATTATTCGTATAAGCCACCCTTACGTATAACATCCAATGAGTAATTGACAAGTTCATAAAACTTTCGAATCCCCATGATTTCTCATTTATTTCCATCGTATATTTTAAACGATAACACTAAATATATGGTTTACTTTGAACACAAGTGTTTCCAATAATATTACAATATGACAATGACAATAAGTTTGTCTAGCACTCATACGCCAGATTATTTTGCAATGTACACGAAAGGCATGTTTTGGTTTCTAGACAATACTTTGCCTAAATGCCGATAAAATTTGATCTAAACGAATGCGACCACAGATTGTTCGTAAAATCACCTTACTGCAACAGCACCCAAAGTGACAGTCGAAAGTCCAAAAGAACAAAAAGTGGGATGATCTAACTGACGTGACTTAGTCACATTAAGACTGAAAATGACATTGAGTAGTATTTCCCAAAGTAAGCAATACTACCCCAAGGGGGCGCTAAAAATGCCGAGGGGGCGGGTTAATATCGTCAGATGAAATTAGAGGTCATTGAATAAAGAAAGTAAAGAAATTGGTAGAAGCACAAAGATAAAGATAAAAGTTGAAAAACCGAAATATAAGTTCTAAGATAGAAATAGTAAAACATTAATAGTGTCCGCTATTAATTAGGCCTTCAAAAAGTTCTGATCCGAATTCATTGTCGTTTCCAGAATTAGTAAGACTAAATCAGTCTTTTGTTTATGAATATTGATGATTTTGAAAGATAAAAGTATACAAAAAATATTCTCCCGGGGAAGTAATTCGCCGTTTGTTCGTGCACTTAAAGATTTCTAGAGTGGCATTAAGTAGTTTTTCTCTTGTAGAGGAGGCGGAAGGTCAAACAATACGTTTGAGAACATAGAACAATCTTTGAATGCACCATAAAGTATCTTATGTTATATGTGAATGACGACACCATGAATCGGTGGTACAAGCTTCTCTCCTCCCGATATGGTAACTTCATAGTGTGATTACCTCACAGGGTCACAGGTACTCGCGGCACAGTGGTTAGGGTCACAGCAAAGTAAGTTCTGTCTGGCGCTCACTTACGAAATGGGAAATGAAATAAATAAAAGATTCATGTAGGAAAATAAACGCTTGTTTGTATACTTAGACACCATGATGATTGAAGTTTTCTGTGGTATAATTAACTCATGGTGTGAGTGCTAATTTTCCTCGGTCCTATCATACGAAAGAAATAATAGATTCCTTTGTTGAACGCTTGTTTGTGTAAACACCATGTGGATTTAAGTGAATGGTGTGGTTAGCTCACGATGTGAGTGCGAGGTGTGGTTACTGACACAGCACCGCGGGCGACAGTCCTGTCAGGCGTCATTTTACGAGATGGGGAACGATAGGAATAACGGGAGCGTAAGGAATAACAGGATCAAAAGAAATAATAGATTCGTTCGGGAGAATATGGATGACGTTTGTGTAGTTAAGCACCACGATGATTCAAGTGAAGTCTGCTCATGGTGCAATTAGCTCAGTGTAGTCAGCTCACGGCGTGAGTGCGAGGTGTGTTACCTCGCGGCACAGCACCGCGGGCAGCAGTCTTGTCAGGCGGTCACTTTACGAGGCTGGAGAGCGAGCGGGATCTCAGTGTCGGAGTGTGTGAGAGCGCGGCATGCGGCGTTGCCGGCGCACAGCCTCGAGCGCCGCGACCGACGCCGCGAGCATATGCGCTCGCCACCTATTACGCGACACATTTTGTTAACTACAGTACACACAGTAAAAGAAGACAAATGTAAGTTTTATTCACAGAATATGTACGAACCACGTCGTGCTCGAATGCGTGCCGTTTTCGTAGTACAAAAAATATGGTTTATGTTCACAAATGATTGTGAACATAGTCAGCACGCTCGTGTGTAGACTACAAGCGTGACTCGTGCACCTTTGAATATAACCTACTTGTCTGTTTTATTATAGTACAGGAGGACATTGAGTTCATTTGTCAAGTAGGGATATTTATTATAAAAAAGAACAGGGAGAATCTAATTGTATAATATAACAGATTGTCATAAATGTATTTTTAATAATCCCCTCTTCAGTTCTAAAAGTTTGACGAATTTACACAATTTCATCCTATACAACAGGCAGTTTCCAATAGCTACATGATTTGCTGAATTTCCTATAGAATCGAACAGGAGCAACCATGCTGAAATGCGCTAATAGAAATTCTATTGAAAATTACCGTGTACAGCAGTTATCAGAAACTGGGCTGTCTATTTTATTACATGGGAGTCTTAACATTTGGTCATAAACATCTTGAACTCCTCTAATGTTAATTTGAGAATACTGTAATTTTAATGTTAATTCTTTTTATTTTGAGAGCTATACCTAACTCGTCTATTATAACATACGTTTCTTTCTGCATAGAAAAAATGAATAATGTAGTACTGCAATCAATTTTACATATAGAGTGTAACGAAGTAGGTGAGCACGAGTACATTGTTCAAGACGTTTAGATCCAATTTCATAAATGATAAAATGTAATTTCACGATTTCAAGTTCCTTAGTTTTACTATTTTACTATAGGATTATAGAAAAATTACATTTTCCACGTTGAGTAAAATAAGTCTTCGAAATGCAATTTTAACTTTGAAACAAGACTTACTTGTAGGGAAAACGTGAATTTTTATGCTTATAAGAGTTATTTCATTTTAATACAATAAAGCCCAATTGGAACCCAAACTATAAAAATCTCAGTTTAAAGAAACTGACATACCTCTCAGCTACAGAAATGTAAAACAAGTAAGTTCTCTATCACGGTAAAACAGAATTTGAAAAACGTGAAATAATATGGTCTGAAAATCAAGATACAAAATAATCTTGATAAAATTTGAAAATAATTAAAGAGCAAAATGTATCTTAGCAGTAAATGGTATTTTGGCTAGACATACAGAACAAACTAAATGGCTTATTATCAATATCAAATTGTGTTTATTTAACTACTTTCGAGCATACTACTCGTAGATAAAATTTTACTCTCCAATATATTCTGCAAGCTGCGATCATTCGACAATAAATGAATACATATCGTTTGTACACTAAATGACCCACATAGATATGGTATGCAAAATAATATGAGGGAATACGATGTCGTAGCCGGGAACATGAGCTCAAGATGTGATAGTATCTGAATTTATTGATACTATACGTAAACAATAATAACAAGGACTCGTTTGTCTCGAACAGTGTCAATGTATTCATGAATTCACTATTACCCTCAATTGCCAAGGACCACATTATTATTACGCATACGAGTAACAACAAGTCATTAGCCTGGCTTATAATTTTATATTTAGGACAAATATACTGAAATAAAGTACAATAATTAAATATGTAAATTATTTTACAGACATTATGTATTAAAATTTTCTTAGATACAGCAACGTGTTCTCACACGTTTGATTTCTGAAGTAAATAAATTGTAAATTGAGGCGTTTATCTACAAGGAGTGAACAGTGAATCCAAAAGTAACCTAACTACCTCATAATCAAACATCTTAAGGCATTAAGAACGATAGGATACGTTTATTTAGAAAATCTGTGCCTGGTTTATCTGAATGTTCATGTAAGATCATCTGATGTTCCAAAAATCATGAAATACTAATTGAAAAAAACGCCAACAATATTTCGATAGGACTACAATCAACTGTTGTTCCGTGAGTTTTTGCTATACCAAAACGCGTGTCAGACAAAATATTTTTTTATTTAAGTTTTTAATAAATTATTTAGTCTGTACTAACTGGGGCAAGGATACGATAAAGCATGTTCGTTTGAAAGGAGCTAGTTATACAGCACACATTTTAATATAGGTAATATGTATTAAAATATTATAAATTTTATTTGAAAGACAATAATCTATAGACTAAAATCATAAAATAAACGTTTTAGCGCGGAGTTCAATCTGGTCTCCGTTCTAGCTACGACAAGGTAGTATCATATTGCATTAAAATGCAGTGGCGAATGGCATAGCTTGGCTATGATATAGACTCGTGGGCATGATGATTCGCTTGTGACAGTGGCGCAATATTCATACTTTTGTAGTGCTTTTACGTCACACAACATCGAAGACGAAACATGCTGAAAAGCATTAACACAACGTGGATACATCGTACGATACAAGCACACATGCCCTGTGTATCTGAAAAGTACCATAACGATGGTCTGTAGGTGCTTTGGCAGAAAAAATCTAAATATTTTCTTGAATCTTTGTGAATGTTTTTCACGTTTATATTTCTATGATATGTTTTTCGTGATAATTTCTCTTCGCTTCTAAAGACGGAACTTACTCGAAGTAATAAGAAACCCTTTAATTTAAAAAAAAATGTATAATTTAAAAAAAAACTACAGAATTCCTTCACCGCTACGACAAAAGAATCGAAAAAAGTGCAGCTGAATTAAACGCACATATTTTGATATAATTCAGAAAAACAGTTTTCTTCAATATTACCTACGTACATTAACTTCAAGCGTTTTACCAAAACGTACATAAAATTTAAAGGAAAAAGTAGTGTCTGGCAGTTCTTAACGCTTAACTTTTACCATAAACTCATAATAGTATTAATAACTAATAAATAGTATTAACTACCATATATACCTTTTATCGAAATACATATAACATAACAAATCGTACAAATACAACATATAATAACAAAGAATACACAACATCCATCATTCAGGAAAGTAAACCATGCATATGAGAAGGTGACATGCGGTGATTATAAACGTGATAAAACAAACGACATGAACACATGCGCGGCTCCAAGCTATAAGCGAGCCCCCATATCATAAATACCGTGTGAGTAAGCCTGCGAAAGTTTTATTCTCCTCAACGCGTATAGCCCTGTAAAATATAGCCTGTTTTGTGGAGACCTTTATTTTGATGTCTCAAGCATATCCTGAAAAGTACCCCTGTGTTTTTTAGAGGGTGAAAGGGGCAAATTTTTTGCAATTATCTCGAAAATTATAATTTTTTTGGAGAAAAATATTTAAGAGATTTTTTTGTAATTTATAAAATTTTACACTAAAAAGGCCCTTAGACATTAACCAAAGATATGACTGAATTATGTCTGAACAGAAATTGCGCACACCACTATAATATTATATATACTCGTATATGATTTTCAAGTATACAGGATGTCCAGGAAAGAATGGATAAGCCTGAAACACCTCATAGTAGAGCTATTGGGCGCTCAAAATAAAATACAACAAAAGATCCATCCCAAGTAGTATCTAAGATATGTCATTTAAAAAAAAGTCGACATTTTTCACATTATTTTACGTACAAATGAAAAATGGAACAAGATCCGCAATTTTTTAATAATATTCCGTGGAGCGATGAATCAACACTAAAGAGAAATAGATACTTCAACATGCACAATCTCCACAGCTGGCAACTTTCGAATCCGCATCTAATGCGAGAAGACAGATCAGACGAGAAACAGAAGTACCAGTTCAAAATAAATTATTCGACCGGCATATTGAACGGAAAGATAATTGGCCCATTTGAACTGCCCGCGAACTTATTTGGCCAAAGCTATTTGGACTTTCTTGTTTTTAAAAATTCTATAATTGCTAACGCTATTAAAGTTGGTGGTGATTTAGCAATGACAGTTAAAAATAGGATTAGTTTAGAAGATTTAGTTGCTATTATGACCAGGTATCATCATCAATATTATCGTAATTTTCTCCGTTCCAGAGAAACAAAGTGTTGGTCGACCTATCGACCATCGTATTGAAGTAGCAATGGAGGACATATTTTCTTATATTGAAGATAATGATGACTGCCAGTTCACATTAAAGGAATTAACAGATGTATGCACGGGATATACTCCAAGTGAGTTAAGAATTAACAACAAAGCTGCTGAAGGAAAAGTATGGGGAAAGAATTCAGATATCAAGATTGATATCAAGCCTACTCGTACGTGCGCAACACCCCGCGGTGGTGTGGAAAGACGTTTTTTTTTTAAAAGCAGGTATTGCAACATTACCCGTCACCTTTGACTCTAAAACGATTGATTCTACGAAAAAAAGTATAGAAACCTTTTTTTGTGTAGAATTTTATAAACTACAATTTTTCTCATAACTATTTTCCTCGAAAGATTAATAATTTTCGATATTTGCAATCGCCGGCTGGATCGCATTTTTTTCGAATCTTTGCCCTTTTTGTCTAATTATACTTGGCTATACTTTTAACAAATCACTTAAAATAGTCATATTCATACTCTTACGTAATTCCTTGACATTAAAGATTTAAGGAATTACTTTTTCTTTTCAATAAATATACAAAAACAGTGCCGACTGCTTGACGACATGCGCGTAAGATATAGGATACCTTTTATCAAGGAAATAAATGGATTAGTTTTACCAGGAGGAGCCAATTGCTTTTAAAACAATTTTTATCCTTTCTGCAGTTTTGTAGCCACCGTTGAAAAATTAAACAAAAGAGAACAATAAAACGTTAAATATCGTATTTAAGCGGGTGAAAGTAGGAGAATAAAACTAATCGCGAGCGTGTTAGTCCTCCGCACCAAAGCGAACGAACAAAGACACAGTACCGGTGCGAGGCTCAAAACAAAAACTCTAGGCACGCGACAAGCACGTAGAGAGCGGTGCTCTCTTGTCGGGCCTCCCCGGCGCAGGTGCGTGCGAGGGGTGGCGCGGGGGCCGGGGGCGGGGGGTCGGGCGTACCGGCTCGAGGCCTCGCCGCGTCCAATGACGTCGCCGGTTGCAGGAACCACTCGGACCGTGTCCGCATGCGCGCCCGCTGACGCTCGTGCACCTACGCACCACCCGCCATATTGTAGCCGCGCCCTTTGTTACGTTTGTAATCGCTCCTATCTGACGGTGCGCCCTCACATTGGCTTCTGACAGCTCCAGAAAATTAACGATGTAATTTGTAATTTAAGATGCGTTAATTTCAATGTCAGCATATGCGAAAACTGTAATCAAATTACGCTGACCAACGCATATGCGAAAACTACAATCAAAGTATGTTGCCTAACATAAACATGGTGTTAGGCGGTTCTCATACAATGCGGGCGTGACGGAGCGACGTGCGACAGCGTCAGTGCGTATGTACTGTACTGACGTGCGTCAATACGGCAGCCGCGTGCCGAGCCACGTGCGACTTCATACTAATCAATGCGGCGTTAAAGTCGCATGTCGTTACAGCATGAGACACCGTATGATAACCACTTTAGACCGAAAACCGCTATCAACCAATAGTATTTCGTAAACTTTATGTTACCAAACATCAAATACAAGATCATACACAGCTAATGCTGAACAAATTGCCAGCATAACATAGTTAAATTTAACCATTGGTCTCTTTACAAATGAGTGTTATTAAATGGGGTCAACAATTAGGATGCACCGTCAAAATCTGACTTCTACTTATACATCGAAAGATAAAATAATATTGGATAAAAATAACCTACAACTTTACTGTGCTAAGCGCCAATGCATGAAAATCATTTTCAATTCTGGGCAATTTCATAATCATAGGAATACGCGACGGAAAACTTAAAAAAATAACATATACATGCTATATCCTTACAAAGATCCGAGGGGAAGTCCAAAATCCGCGGAATGAAGGGGTTGTAAATTACGTAAAACAAAATAACTATTTTTCCTTTTCAAGTTCAATACATTTATTAGATGTCGGAATTAATTTATATATGCCATCAAAACATATTGTTTCTCTTTGCCATCAAAATGGGCTAACTCGCCTCATTCATGATCTTGAAATTTTTTCCCAACTCCTCTTTTAAATTTAGAAATCGCTGGGGACCTGGTTCTGACTGTAGGGTGGGTGGACCAACGATTCAAAGCCACACCTGAATAAAGCAGCCATGGCAACATTGCTCTTGTGAACCGGTGCGTTGTCTTGCTTAAGCAATACAATACACCCTTTGTCAATTTTTTCATTGGTGGATTCCATTAGTCTTTCTAATAAACTAAAGTTCGTTTTTTAATCCCGGAGACCAAATTGACAAGTACAAATGTCAAACATGAAAATAATAATAGTTCCTGTAATTTGAATCGTAAAATTTTAAATGATTTTTTTTTTGTATATTGTGTGTATTGAGGGCAATAATTAATTTGTTACATTCAATATATTCAAAGATAAACTATTGTCATTTTACTGAACATACTTACGATATTTCACCACATAAATATATAAAATTCACTCTGTGCCAACCAAAGGTGCCAACCTGATAAAAAACAAGGGCTTCGCTTAAGCCATGACAATTGCCATTTTGTTTACCTCGTTCGGCCTTCAACCTACGGAGTGCTGGGTTTATTTCGTAGCTTTTCCATTGCGTCGGTGCGAGTTCGCTTTGTTTTATTGTTATATTTTTTTGATAAATTTTGTGGTTAACTTTTATTGTCACACCATCAACCATCTACTTCGTCGCATCGAAGATTGTTTTTCGCCGAAAAGAAAGCGCAAAACTCGACCTTTTAGCGCAACGGAGAAAGAAATAGTGCTTAATGTGAACACGTAAGTATATACATGCCGAAAATAAATGGAAATACGAAACGCCGAAAAAAAAAGATTGTGTTAATAAAACGGCCGAAATTTTAATGATATCGAGACATTGACTTAATGGTCATCGGGCCCGCGCTTAAAAGTGTCCAAACTAAAGGGGAAACAAAAAAGAAACAATTTCGCGATATCCGCGTCAGTCTTCTTTCAGCCGAGAAACTGATGATGACAATTCTATAAATGCCGTATTGAGTGGTGAAAAATTGTAAAAAATACGCAACAAAAGTGAAAAAATAAGATGGAATATCATATTTTCAGTAAGTATGATTGTTATTTATCCTATCAAATTATTTATTTTCCCTCCAAACACGTTATTTCATTTCATTTTGAATTATGTGTTGGCTACCAATTGCAAAAGTTATGGATAACACCTAACAATATTTGTTTGTCCTTGTCCCACAGGCACTTTTGTGCGCACACGCAACGTAAATGTGCGGGACAATATTTCTCAAAAGAAATGGAGTCGCATCGAATTTATTTTATTTTTTAAATAGCTCCAACTTATTAGAATCAATTAGTGTTTGATATTACATATCGTTATTATTATAGAGCAATAGTTATTATCATGTAATAAGTTAATCATATTTGTTTTCAAAATATATATTATGGCATATGCATATTTTAGTTTGCAAAAAAAATGTCATCCATCACTCATTATTTATTTACATGACTAGTAAATTTATATTATACAGACTATGTCTGTTGGTCCCAATTTCTTTGTCTCATTCGGAGTCAAAAAATATTACTTTACCATGTTTTTAGCCTTTTAACTGACTTCAAAAAAGGAAGTTCTTAATTCGACACGTATGTATGTATGTGTTTGTTCGGGAATTTCCCCGTAACTACTGAACCGATTTTGATGAAGCTTTATGTGTTGAATTCAGAATTCTGCACATTAGGGAATAGGCTATGACTTATCAATATATGATTTTATCTAAATAGAGTAAATATTAAATACTTTACTAATGAAGCAACTCCGTGAGTTTTATGTTCCCGCAATCCAATCTATGGTGGTCTTGATGGCACATCTATGCTTTAACTGGAGAATGAACGTGCTACGCAAAATTAAGCGGTATGGTAGAGATATACGGCTTAAATTTGAATAGTTTTATTCCGTATTATTTATTTACATTTCATTATCGTTAAGTACGATTGTATATATTAACTCCGGACGTTTTGTTCACGAATTTTGTACTCCCGCCGTCTATCCTCCCTTACTATCCCTCCGTTCTGCGGACTTTTGGACCTCTCCTCGTAGGGAGGTAGGATCTATGTTACATTTTTTTATTTAATTCTTGACTAGAATAATTCTAAATTCAAAATGTTAATTATAGAGTGAGCAACCTAATATTCCAAAAAGTCTATATTTAATTGAATCGAAAGTATGATAATAATTTGATGAAACTATAAATTACCGGCCCCAGTTTTAGCTGTTATTTTGAATGAAAAACACTGGTTAATACTGTTAAAATGAAACAAGAATGTTAGTTAACCATTAGTATCTCTAACCACTTTTATGTATTAGCACGAAAATTTAGTACCTACGTCACACATTTTATATACGAAACAATATGATTACTATCAAAAGCTATTCTAAAAAGTACATCTACGTAAATTTGTCCTTTGTTCGTGTTACCATTCTATACGAGTGTCGACCACCTTATTATTCGTACAGATTTTTATAGGAAATAGAAGCAGTGTATATCACCATCGAACCATAACATCGCAGCACATATTATGTGCAGCTCAAAGCACTCGTGTAATCACACACAAAAAGTGTGCGTCCAGAACATTCTCTATGAAGCATTGTGTCCTTAACTCCTCAAATCAGTGTACCAAAGACTGAGTCAGTCATAGAACGTATCAGTACAGAAAACTAGAAACTAAAAGTACAGCCACAGACCTAATAATTGTCGACAGGGAAACAGAATCATGCAGATTGTAGGAACACAAACCACTAGTAAATAATATATAAAGCGCCCTGTAAACGTTAAAATAATTTGTCAAATTTTATGAGGTCCGAAATACGTGTTTGACAAACAAAGGCGCAAAAGTACCGTCTAATTTGTCTAACATGACTTCAGTTTTAAAATAATTCTCATGTAGTGTCGATCCAAACTTTCGAAGTTACTTTTACTTTACTTCCAAAATTTACTTTTGATACTCTCATTCATGCCACGTCTCTTTCTATATTATGAAGATAGAAAAAGACGCACCGTAAATAGATTGTCAGAATGATTTTCACACGTTTTAAATCAGTTTTATTTGACAAACACCAGCGTCCACCTTCAAACATGTTTGTCAAATATGCAGTTATCAAACACTTCAAATAAATTCGCACACTGTCAAAATGTTTGACAAACAGGTAAAATTTGTAAACTTATTTGAACGTTTACAGGGGCCTTAACAACTGTGCATCACATCAAAGGCGTTTATTTACTAATGGTTCATGTCAGATAGATCAAAATAAGACAGACTGTAGGTGGGCGTGGTCTACTGGATATGGGGTAAATTTTTCACCATCACTTATAGAAAACGTCCTTTAGTGAGCGCTAGAATTCAAACATACATTTTTATACAGCCTATTCAAATAAAAAATTTTCAATTTAGAGGCGCATTTAGTATTAGTCATACTTTCTAAGAAATTGTTACTTTTCTGCTATAGCGTATTGGACTTATATATAGAATGAGTGGGACGGAGCATACGTACCTGAGGGAGATAGGAGAGACTCTTGGTGCTTTCAGCGTACTTGTTGATGGCACGAAGCTCTTCGAGGGTCATATGTGGACTAGAGTTGCTGCGAGATGATTGTGAGGACGAGCTCACCGATATCTGAAAATATATAACATAATAATGGTCTTTTTAGCGGTTAACGCAAAACAATATATACTGTCACCATCCAGAGGGAAATCAGTGAAATTTGGTATTTTCGGATTTTTTTCCATTCATTTAAAAAGATTTTCTCCATTCATCCGTTATCGCAATCCACTTCTAAATCTCCAAAGGCAGGCGCATCTGGGATCGTGCCAACGTTTGTTATTTTGGACTGATGTTGGCATGTATTTATAGGAATAGAAATATAGAAACAGTAAACAGAAAAAATATAGTATTATAAACGGATTTAAACTTAAAATATAGAGATGTTTTGGGGTAAATAGATACAACAGTAGGTAGGTAGTAGGTTAACTTGAAGTAAGTAACATTGTTACTTACTTCAAGTACTTTTTTTTAGTAACATTGTTACTTACTTCAAGTACTTTTTTTTTCTTCAAGTACTTCTTCAAGTACTTAGAAAAAGGCGGCAGACGGGCATACAGTCCACCCGATGGTATGTGGATATTGTCCTCCATAGACATCCGCGATACATGCCAACATCAGTCCAAAATGACAAACGTTTCTCACGCCCCCGAATGCGCTGCCTACCTTTGCAGATTAAGGAATGGATTGGTAAAATGGGGAGGGATAGGATGGGGTCGGAATGGTCTCTGGCATATCTCATTCATTACCAAAACACGTACGAACATTGGGGAAATACGATAAACTAGGAAATGCAGTACATTTCAAGGTAGTCTTCTGTGAGAGAGGGGTAACGTGGTCAGTCGAATGCGCCCAGCGGCTGTAGGAATGCAGCGTGCACTCTCCCTCAAATAAAACATTAGCGAAGAATTTTATAACGAAAACTATACTAAATGATTATTTGGTATAGTTTCTGTTAAGTTGAGAGTTTGTTTGTTATGTTTGTTGAGGTCTGTCCACGACGTTGGCTTAGTTAGCCACTCCGCCACAGACTTACCGTTAAGTACGATAGACAACGCAAGATTGTGAAATTGTACGGAAACCAAGCGTGGCACTTCATGAGTAAATTATAGTGATGGGAAACGATGGGAATTGATTATAACACAATTAGATATTTTTGTGGTTTGTTACAATGACTTGCCAGTGACACAGGTCGAAACAAACTAAACGAACAACGCGAGAAATAGTATCTTAGCGCCAGTCTAAGCCACGCAGCGATGGATAGCTTATCTATCCTTCAATAAATGAATAAATAAAATATGTGCTCTGCATTGTTACCTTGAACACGCTCTCTTCGAGCGAGACGGAGAGTCGAGTGCAAGAGTCTAGCAGGCTGTGCTCGGGGATGACGCCCAATCCCAAAACGCCGACCGCGCCTGCAGCGCCTACCACTCCCATCAGCGCCGGCATCGACTGACACTCCTCCGATTTAGACAGACCTGCCGTGTTCACAATGGAGAATTTCACCATTTATTATTTCTTACTTAAAAATAGGTTTGAAAAATCACAAAACATCTCGTGTCGTTTTTTTAAGATATTTTTAAATACGATGAAGTAATAAGCCTTTCAAAGTTGGATGTTGACCGAGCACCATATGACGTCACGATACATTCACACAAAGGATATATCGTCGAATAGTGTTTATGAAACTCTACAACGTGGTTCTAAACATTTTTCTAAAACATATGGAATATAGTTGAATTCCCCTTTTAAAGATTGTAAAGTAAGAGCTTTTAAGAGTGTATTTATATTGTAACTTCAGCATCGCAAGTAACTCGTTTGAAACTTCATATCTCATCAATAGATTTAAAAAAAATGTCACCATGCGTAACATTTTAGCGTATATTTTTATTTAAAATCCGCTAGCTCTAAACCTAGTGAACTTCTTCATTGTAGCATCATTGGTTATCGAGATGAATTGCTTGGTTAGTATGCACTAAACGCCCAATGTGCATAAACCCAGGAGTCGAGCAAACTATCGCAACCGGTCGCGTGATCGGGCAGGGCTGCTCATCGCTATGACTCACGATCATGCGACCTACCGCAATCGATCGAGAAAATCATAGCGATATCGGTAGTACTCATCCAACGTCAACATTTAAAAAATGGCTCCTACGTTTAGAGGGCATCTAGTCGCGGCAGGTCGCTCTTTCACGTGACCAGCCACGAAGACGCGACCAGGCTACACCGTGTGCCCAACACCTAAGCCCTAATCAGACCACAATAATGTTAGAAAGACGTTAGAAAGAACGAGGTCACGCCCACCTTGAGGCTTATTTGGAGACAAACATATTCTAAACAAATTTCAAATTTGGCGTATCACAACAATATCTTACTTCAATGTGCGTACATGACAACGCCTACTAAAATAATATAAGTCACTTCGTAAGACGTAATTGTCGGAAATAGTTCAAAACGTGCACAATTTGATAGTTTGTTCCAACTCTTTCTAGAATATGGTTTCGCTTTTTTTTTCTTTTCGTATTTATTAATTACCTGGGTTAGTAAATGCACGTTTCACATAATTGTTTAAATTGATTTGGAACGAACTACGGAATAATACACCGAGAAACTGAATTAGGTTGTTTTAGAAATTATTTCACAAGTTAATTTTTTCATGACTTTATTTTTCATATGGTCAGGATAAGTATGTTTATCCTGAATTTATACTAAATGCCCAAGGTTTATTAAATTTGCCGTCTTTTTCTTGTGTCGCGGTTCAATAGCCAGGCAATAATCGTGAGTATACCATAGACTTGCGACTATCATAGTAAATATATACCATAGACAAAAATAAAGTTTAGAATTGTGTAACAACAAATGTTTCACTTCTAATGTTTTGCAAGCGGTTATCAGTTTTAAAACATTTTACCATTATACTATCTAATTTAATGATTTTAAACGTTTTGAGGAGATGAATTAAATGTAAGGAGAGTAAAAGTTAAGGTTAACTATTTGGTTTCAGTAGTGCTGTGAACGATACTTCAAAACTACCGTCTGTATCCCAAGATTAGTGTATGATGTCGTATTGGTTAAAATTATATTACGTGTTACATTAGTGTGGATTATCTATTATTCATTTTACCCTTATTATGTGCTACCATATACCGACACTAAACTATATGTATATGTTGATATGTAAAATGATTTCTATGTACCAAATTAACTCATGAAACGGCTGGTGTATGTTATTCAAGTTACTTATTCACAAATTCTTTTGGGACTCACCAAATATGATACAATATTGACAATGAATTGTTAACTTGTTTATTTAATAACTTAAGTGATTCTCTTTCAGACGACCTGCGAAAAATGTATGCGTTATGATAACTTTTTCTAAATAGACGATATTGAGCAATGCAATATTTTGACTTACCTTCTAAATTACATTTGTTTCCCCAACGGTCACATTCACACTGTAGCCAAGTCTTTTCCGCTTCTAAAGACAATTCCCCTGTAAACAATGAGATATTATAAATACTAACTTTTTAAACATACATGACCTTATCCGAGCAAAGGGCTTTGATTAAGATTTTATGACTAAAAGTTTCATTGTTTAGAGATTATGTTTAAATATAATAAATATAAACGTCTCACAATTAAGGTAAAGAAATAAATATTTCATTTTAATTCAGATTTCTCTAAAGTTTAATAATTTGAGAAAATAGAACCGACAATATCGTCCATTTCCTCAGATAAGGTGGCATGTAATTATAGTGCTAAAAATATAGCTTGATACCTGTGACAGCTGTCATCGAAATAACTTTGAACAAGCGTCTCCATAATAATTTTATTTTGTAAAACCTATAAGTTCCCAACCTACCCCGGGGTGTAAGGGGTCCCAACCTACATCTCTGGGACCCAAGCCAACCTCACCGGCTCGTGGTGCACCCTGTCGACCAACGAACGAGGCCCTGGCGACCCGCCACCACGCAACGCACTGGACCAGCGCGGCGGGTTACGGTCCACCCCCCCCCCCCCACCCCTATGGCAGAAAAAGTAAAACGGCCCCAAGTTCCCGGCGGCTCCAGTCGCAACACCGGCGTGGACGGGCGCTGGTCGAGCGCTGGAGCCAGGGCTGCTAAGAATCTCCGGGCGGGATTCCACCGTCGAACGACCAGGGCTTTTAACACGGATTACCGACGTAGGTTGTCACTGGTGACTCACAACACGCGCACTTTGAGGACAGACGAGAAGATCGCTGAGCTGGAAGAGGAGATAGGCAAGTTACACTGGGATATCTTGGGGTTATCAGAAATCCGAAGAGAGGGGGAGGACACGATAACCCTGAAATCCGGCAACTTGTTCTATTACCGGGAGGGCGACCAGCAGTCCCAAGGTGGTGTCGGGTTTATCGTCCACAGGTCCCTCGTAAACAATGTTGTAGCCATCACGAGTGTGTCGAGCAGGGTCGCGTACCTTATACTCAGAATATCCAAGAGATATTCGTTGAAGGTCATACAGGTCTACGCACCGACCTCGGCACACCCGCATAACGAAGTGGAAGCAATGTATGAGGACATTAGTAGAGCCATACATGCTTCGAAAACACACTACAATATTGTTATGGGGGATTTCAACGCGAAACTGGGCAAAAGAGGCGACGATGAGTTGAGAGTGGGGCAATTTAGATGTGGACACCGGAACCAGAGGGGCCAGAGGCTGACCGACTTTCTTGAGAAAGAGGGACTCTTTATGATGAACTCTTTCTTCAAGAAGCCGCCTCATAGGAAGTGGACCTGGATGAGCCCCGACGGTTCCGTTAAAAATGAGATAGACTTCATTATGGCCACAAAGAGACAAATATTCAATGATGTCTCCGTGATCCACAGGGTGAAAACCGGTAGTGATCACCGAATGGTTAGAGGCACATTGAATATAAACGTCAAGTTGGAAAGGTCCCGCCTGATGAAGTCTACGCTCCGACCTACTGCTGCCCACATACAAAACCCCGAAAGCTTTCAGCTTGAATTGTCAAATCGCTTCGATTGCCTAGAGAATTGCGTTGCAGTAGACGATATCAACAACAGGTTGGTAGAAACTGTCCATACGGTGGGGTCTAAATTCTTCAGACATCGTCGAAGATATGGACCCCAAAAGCTCACCGACCACACCCTCGACCTCTTGGCGGAACGACGTTCGATGACACTGCAGACTCCTGATGACGCGGAAGCATATCGGCAGCTCAATAGACGGATTCACCAGTCCTTGCGACACGACATCCGTCTCTTTAATACTAATCGTATTAAGGAGACGATAGAGCGGAATAAAGGCTCCAAAGTGTTCGCAAGAGACTTATCTATTGGGGAGAGCCAGTTGACGAAGCTGAAGAGGGAGGACGGCAGTGTCACTTCCGACAAACAAGAGGTACTGAGGGAGATCGAGAAGTTCTATGGACAGTTGTATACCTCGGTCGCTAAACCTGTTGGCAACTTGGCCAAAGACCCAAGAGCCAAGTTGACCCGACACTATACCGAAGACATCCCGGACATCAGCCTGTACGAGATTAGGATGGCCCTCAAACAGCTTAGAAACACCAAGGCGCCGGGTAAGGACGGAATCACTTCAGAGCTTCTGAAAGCGGGTGGAACACCGGTACTGAAAGTCCTTCAGAAGCTCTTTAATTCCGTCTTGCTCGAAGGTATTACGCCGGAGGCATGGAACAGAAGCGTGGTGGTGCTCTTCTTCAAGAAAGGCGACAAGACCTTGTTGAAGAACTATAGGCCCATCTCGCTTCTGAGCCATGTTTATAAGCTGTTTTCGAGGGTTATCACGAATCGTCTCGAGTGCAGGTTTGACGACTTCCAGCCTCCCGAACAAGCCGGTTTCCGAAAAGGCTATAGTACCATAGACCACATCCATACGCTGCGGCAAGTTATACAGAAGACCGAGGAGTATAACTTGCCATTATGCTTAGCGTTTGTGGACTATGAGAAAGCCTTTGATTCGATCGAGACTTGGGCAGTGCTACAGTCCATATTGTCCATGGAGGCAGCGGTGCCATATTGACTATCGGTATATCGAAGTGTTGAAGTGTTTGTATAACAACGCCACCATGTCAGTCCGAGTACAGGAAGGGAGCACGGAGCCGATTCCATTGCAGAGGGGTGTGAGACAAGGAGATGTCATCTCTCCGAAGCTCTTCACCAATGCGATGGAAGACGCTTTCAGGCTCCTGGAATGGAAAGGACTCGGCATCAACGTTGATAGCGAATGCATCACTCACCTTCGATTTGCCGACGATATCGTGGTCATGGCAGAATCGCTGGAGGATCTTAGCACAATGCTCGGAGACCTCAATCGAGTTTCCCAACAGGTGGGCCTTAAAATGAACATGGACAAGACGAAAATCATGTCGAATGTCCATGTCGTGCCCACCCCAGTCTCAGTTGGGAGCTCGATTCTCGAAGTTGTTGACGAGTACGTCTACCTAGGCCAAACGGTCCAACTAGGTAGGTCCAACTTCGTAGGTCCAGCGTTCGGGAAGCTACGCAGCGTCTTCTCGTCCAAAATACCTCAGTGCTTGAAGACGAAGGTCTTCGACCAGTGTGTGTTGCCAGTGATGACCTACGGCACCGAGACGTGGTCTCTGACTATGGGCCTCATAAATAAGCTCACGGTCGCACAGCGAGCTATGGAGAGGGCTATGCTCGGGGTTTCCCTACGTGATCGAATCAGGAATGAGGAGATCCGTAGACGAACTAAAGTCACCGACATAGCCTCTCGGGTTAGCAAGCTGAAGTGGCAGTGGGCAGGGCACATAGCTCGAAGAACCGATGGCCGATGGGGCAGAAGGGTTCTCGAGTGGAGACCACGTACCGGCAGACGAAGCCGAGGACGTCCATCTGCTAGATGGACAGACGACCTCATAAAGGTTGCGGGCACCCGCTGGATGCAGGTCGCTGCCGATAGGTCTAAATGGCGGACAATGGGGGAGGCCTATGTCCAGCAGTGGACGTCCAAGGGCTGAAATGATGATAAGTTCCGTTTTTCACAGGGAAATTTTGTCACTTACAATGGTCCAACACATTTTAATTAAAATATAATATAATTCGCGCTTAAAATAGACCCCTCCAACTCTTAAGATTACATTAAGAATCGAATATTTGTAAGTCGCTTAGGGTATATATGAATATACCTGTCGGTTATGAAACCGACATCAGCATCCTCAATCAGCATCGAGTTTGACTGATTTTTTGGGTATCTGGATGCGAAGTAATAATTGAAATTGTAGTAACGGAACGTAGTTCCATTAATGTGGTAACCAAACGCAGTTCGGGGCGCCCTCTGCGCTCTCGATCTCTTTCGCTCGCTCTCAGCCTACACGAACGGACTGACAACGTTGTTAAAGAATACCCCAGACGGTAATTAATTAATTTTCATGTCTTGGATCATAAGTGAGTGTCCTATTTAATAAATATAGAGATCACCCGTTACAATAGAAATAAAAACTTAATCTCCTGGAAATAAGATTCAATTCAGCTGTTTTATAAAGAAGTAAAGTAGGTATCAGTACTCGGCACTTTCAAAGACCAATCAATGGTGCAATAGAGTATCAAATGACAGATACATACCTACGCCACCATGTATGTATTAGATTATAATGTAAGTGCTAGTACTTGTTACCTACGACTTTGCTTGTAACTAACGTGCATTTCAAACATTCCTAACATGTCTGAGTTTTTTTATTGAAATAAAAACAACATTTTAAATAAAAACTATGTCAGAAACAAACAAAAACTGTTTGTTTTGTTAGAAAAAAAACTGGTTTTTCCATCCCTGACAATGCATGTGAACATTTTACGCCAGAAGATTGGAAGAAGGTGTTCAACAGGACTAGAAAAACTATACAAGAAGATTGGGAGCGCGATGTTCACTTTGACAACATATGTGATCAAGAATTAATTATTAATGTGCAAGACTGCCTCAGCGACTCTGAATCTGATTATGGCGTTGACGATAATTTGGGTTGTGCACCTTTAAGTGAATAAAAACATTTAATATACCTATTTCTCTTGTTTGATTTCATTAAAATATATTCCGTTACAGATTTTCCAAATATCAATGATAATAGGCAACAACAATCGATAATTATGATCGATTACATCAATATCCTCCCAGCACTAGGCATGTCACTCTGACATATGTCACAGGTATCGAGCTATATTTTAAGCACTATAAAGAATTTATTATAGTTATAATAATAATTTGTAAGAGAATGATGTTTTAAGTATTATCATCCGTTTTAAATCCGTGCATGGCGGGAATACGTTGATATCTCGAGATATATAAAATTTTAAAGAAAAAGTTCTAGTATAATGTACCACTTTACATTTACAATGAAAAATTTGAACCTTTCATTGCTCGATAGCTTCAGAGAAATTGATTTTAGCATTAAAGTGAAGTCTTTGCAAAAGCGAAAACACAAACATTATACTATTAGATTGTGCCCTTGCAAAACAGTTGTGTTATCAACTTACTCCCTGCTATACACATAGCGCTACACAAAAAAAAACATATCTGATGGAAATGTACCTATTTGTAAACAACAGGTAGTAAGCAGTTTGTGTAAAGTATAATTTTAACTTAATATCTAACACGAAATCTTTCATATCAAAAGTGCTCAAGATATCTTATCGTAACATTTCCGTACTTCGAACCTTTATAAACGATCAAGGCTCATCAGCAATCAATGAATGTGAAAGTCACGTTAATCTGTTACAATGACCCGGTTAACAGTTATTTTTATTACTATTAACAGAATTTACTATATCCAGTAGTAAAATAGAAATTTGACCGGGACTTGAAACTTATTACAATTTTAATTTGTAGCCAATATCTTATCAGATTTATTTCGCATCTCATGCTTTAATTTTTAAGTATCATAGGGCCAATAACTAATGGCGTGTACACCAACTTTGTTGCATTATGTCACCACTAATATTTGTCGATACTCACAACCATATATCGATGATGGAAATCTCAATTAAAAAGGACGTAAAGTACAAATCACCTTAAAAGTCAATAAGACAAAAATAGCCGCATGATTTTTGCTAGTGTTTAAAGTTTTTTTTTATGGACGAAGGCGGCATACGAGCATACAGTCCATCTTAACATCGTAAGTGGATACTGTCGCCCATAGACATCCGCGATACATGCCAACATTAGTCCAAAATGACAAACGTTTGCACGCCCCCAGATGCCTACCTTTGGAGATATAGGAATGGATTTGGAAAAAAGGGTTGGGAAAATGAGGAGAGATAGGATGAGAATGGGCTCTGGCACATCTACTCACTACCGAAACACGTACGTACATTAGGGAAATAAGATAAAGTGGGAAATGCATTACATTTCAAGGTGGTCTTCTGTGAGAGAGGGGTAACGTGGCCAGTCAAGCGCGCCCAGCAGCTGTTGGATTGCAGCGTGGACTCTCCCCCTCAAGTTGTAATTTGCCCCTTACGCAAATTGATATTTCCACCTTCGATATATGTGGATGTACACAGTATATCAGTACTCCTCAGTATAAGAAATAATCGTGGAATTTTAACTTAATGAAGAGCACCATACTATATCATAAGTCTCTACTGTTGGAGGTAGGACTCTCCCAAGACTAGCCACCTGAGTATTGCGACTGAATTGATGATAGATCAGGTCACAAAAATCATGAAGAGATTAGAACATGGAATTGGATATTTTTAGTTTTTTGTTTCAAGAATGAGAGACAAGTTAAATAAATCAGTTCATCCTTCTTTGAGCACGTTTATACAATCGTTACTAGGCATGCCTTTTAAGTTCTGTCGTTTCCATATTTCCCGGCAATTTTGAATTTGGAACTGTTCTATATTCGAATGTGTTTAAATTTTGAATCTCAAAACAGTTGAAAGTATTAGGATTAATGCTATTGTTTAGTCACAGCGTCGATTGGAATCTGTCAGGTTACGTACGAAAATGAATCTTTCTAAGGAAAATGTTCGTGCAATAATTTTCTACAACTTTAGAAGAGGCCTGACACGGCTTCAGTGTTTTGAAGAGCTAACATCTGTGTTCAGTGATGAAGCCCCATGTCTGCGGACTGTCGAACGCTGGTATTTAGAATTCCAGCGTGGACATACTAGTGTTAGTGACAAATCTCGCGAAGGACGCCCAAAATCCGCCTTCACTGAAGATAACATCATTGCTGTGAGACAACTAATTCTCGAAGATCGTCATGTGACGTATCGAGAGATAGAGGCTCTATTAGGCATCTCAGGGACAACCATTCAGAAGATCTTGCATGAAGCGCTTGGTGTGAGAAAGCTAGTTTGCCGTTGGATACCGCATCTGCTTTCCGACGATCACAAGGCGGCCTGCGTCAGATGGTGTAAGAAAACTCTGCAAAGGTTCAACCGAGGAGAGTCAAATCACGTCTACGACATCATCAGTGGTGACGAATCTTGGATCTATGCCTACGATCCTGATTCCAAACAACAATCTACAATCTAGGTCTTTCAAGACGAGCCAAAGCCGACTAAAGTTGTTCGTTCTCGAAGCACTTCAAAGAAGATGGTGGCCACGTTCGTTGGAAAAACCGGCCATGTTGCGACTATTGCACTTGAAGATCGTAGAACGGTTAACGCAGAGTGGTATACCACAGTTTGTTTACCACAAGTCATCGCCGAACTTCGAAAATCTAACTCAAAGCGACGCATCATCCTGCACCACGACAACGCAAGCTCACACAGCGCTCGTCAAACGATTGAGTATTTGAAGCAGGAAAAAGTAGAAATTCTTGACCATCCTCCATACAGTCCTGACCTAAGCCCTAACGATTTCTTTACATTTCCTAAAATTAAGAAAAGTCTTCGTGGTCAAAGGTTCCAGTCCGGTGAAGAAGCAGTCGACGCTTTCAAGTCAGCCATTTTGAACACCCCCACTTTAGAGTGGAATAAATGTTATAATAACTGGTTTGAGCGAATGCAAAAGTGTATTAAGCTACGTGGTGAATACTTTGAAAAACAATAAAAAGTACTATAAGGTTCTAGTTGTGTTTTTTTCTTCAAACGACAAAACTTAAAAGGCATGCCTCGTATACATCGTCGATGAAGTACCAATACCTCCAATCTTTTGTTTTCTGTAACGATGCATAAAAATTATATACTTTAGTACCTATTATAATCTTTCTGTTTTTATATGTACAAATATGGTAAAATACAATACGTATTTGATAATTTTTACGCAACCTAAATCGAATTTTATATTTGAAGACAGAGTGAATGCGTTTTGTCGACGAATGCCTATTTCGGAAAATGGGTACAGAGTCTCAAAATGTCCACTTCGCTAAATAACCAATTCGATAAAGGATTAACTGTTAAGATGACTAATTCACATAAGGACTAATTAAAATGTCCAATTTACAAAAGGACTTATTCTGGGAATGGTTAAATAGGAGCTATTGGCATGTCATCGTCCATATTTTTAATCCTCCTTACTAGCATAAGCCTCCTGATCGCGATGGTGTCGCGGCGGCGGCGGATTCCTGAAGGAGCAGATCCACTCGTCTTTGACACGCAGTATGCGGCCGGTCACCCGAGCGTAATACTCGTAGTTCTCGCGTCCGAACAGGTCGCCAGCACTGAACTGCTCGATCAGCTGTCGCATTATCCGTGTCGCCACCTGATTCAATTTGGCGAGAATGCTTTTCAAATAGTAGATAGTGGTAAAGGAAATTTAGCAAGCTGAAGCAGAACTTCAGAATAATTTACACAACGAACTGGGGATCTTGCTTAAGAAATAAATTACGTTACAAGCATGGAATTGATTGAAGAAGAAAATTGAATATTTTAACCATATAACCGTTTAACAAATGTTAAATGGTTTTAAAATAATTTGTACTACAATATGAAGAAATACTTCATACGATTATCTAAAAACTATCTATTATCTACATAGTGAAATAAAAAGGGGAAGATATTTCACTATTAACGACTACTGGGAATTACGAATAAACACTGAATTCAGAGTTTGTCCGTACAGTCAATTGACTGTCGTATCATAATTGAATTATTTAAGGAGTATGTAATCTATAAATAAAGTATGAGTAACCAAATATTAGGAGAGCTGCTTGAGTCATACTCTTATCAGTGATGGTCTATAAGGGTAGCGGCATGCGTGAAATATATTAAAAAGTGACGCATAAATGATTAAGCTCTGCACACACTTCTACAAATATTTAACGAGGGTTCTGGCTAACTTTCGAGGTTATACATGACATTATCTACATTTTTACAGTGTGCCAGTCATAAAAGGATTAGGAAATTTTGCAAAAGGAATTCTCTACATTATAATTCGTACTTGTGAGACAAAAATCGGTGCTACAAAATATTTGAAATCTACACTATTAAAAGTATACTGTCATAGAAAAGGGAAAGCAAACTAAAAGCAATAATAAGTATATTTTGGGAACAAGCCGGTAAAAAGCCTTATTGCAGCTACGAAATCGGGTATTTGGTTATTGGTAACTGTATATTTGTCGGTACTCACACATACTTCAGCCTTTAGCCGCATGTGTTAGACAATCCCAGTGTAAACAGTTAAAAGCTATTTACAGTTTCACGCCTATACATGGTTATAATAAAATCATATAAGTTAATTGCGCGTACGCACCTCATATGAACCTCGGTCTAGTCATTAGTGTATTAGATGTGTGATATGATTTAGCCACATGTAATGTAAAAGCATTTATAAATATCGTTAAACAGCACTAAATTCCTTTTGGGAACCTTAATTGATTAAATGTCTAGCCCTTCAAACTATATAACCCTATAACGGCCCACTGCAGGGCATAGGCCTCGCCTAGAAAATCGCCCGCAAGTTTCGGGCCGTAATCCACCATGCCGGCTGAGTGGGCTTTGGTGAATTCTTATTTAAATATCTATTTCTTTTTACTAAAGGAGATACTGCAATAACTACTGTGCAATGTACATGTAATTCAATAAATAAATGTGTCATGGGTTGTGACTCACATTCAAAGATGGACACGAACCACCCAGAGCCAACATTTGTCTTTAAACAAAAAGTGTCCAGTTGGGAATCGAATCTGAGTGCTGGGAGCAGGCAACTAAATTATTTGCTGTGATTTTGTTATCACGACAGGTTTCTATGTATACTAAAATCGTAATAATAGAGATATATAAAAACTAATTGCTACATTACACCACGGACACAACCACGATCTAACTTTAAATTAACTTAGTACGCAATAAAGTCTATTGACATAAACTGATAAAAACACTGTTTATTGACTTTGATAAGGAGATTAGTAATTCTTTTGTGTTGCTGATGACGGATTTTAAAAAAACATTTAATTCTTCAGTAAATTACATTTTTCTTGCTCAAAAAGGATTCAATTGGCACAAAAATTTTGACCTCAACAAGCTCGTAATTTTTGACTTCAACATTAACATACAAATCTTATGAGGAACCGTTCAACCGAATCGAAAATTAAAATAGCTACAAATCCTTTTGCAGCTCATTATGAGTTCATTCAATAGGCAATGTCAATCACAAAAGCAATGTTCTAGAAAAAAGCGGTTTTTTTCTTCAGAATGTTGACGAGATTGTCATTATCATGACATTCTACAATTAATCTTTACATACTCTTTATTCACGGTATAAATATTTAATCAGTGTGACTCGTGACATTAATCATGACCACATTAATCTTTATTCATTAATGCCACTAATATTATATATCGTTTCGATTTTGTTGAAATTTGGCATATATGTAGGTTTTAATCTGGATTAACACATATGCCATTATGTATACGGAAATAAAGTCGTAAGCGAAAGCTAGTGAAGTATAAAAAGTTCGAAATCGTTTGAAAGATCAGTTAGCAAACACTTAAGCATGAAGTTAAAAATATTTAAAAGTTTTTGAAAAGTTGACAACTTTACAACTGCGACAAATACTCGTATAGTACAATATGCTTTCTAACATAGTTGAATGTAACTACAATAAATATCCACAATGACAGAATTATCAAATGCACAAAACAGGAATTCAACAGAATATTATGATTGTTAGTGTTGTTAGGTAACAATTGAAAACAGATGTCCATATGAGATGATTACGCTGATACCCAAATGTTTCATGTGCTATAGTTAGTGTCAAATATAATGTGCACTAAATACTCGTATTTCAATTTACATATCACTTTTCTAGTTTCATATTCCTCTACTTAGGTAACACAGTATAAGGAGTGATTCAAGTGGTTTTGCTTTTTTCATTGGTATGTTCACACGATACGATGTTTCTGCTGATATTGAATAACGCGCTTCACACTAAGCAATGTTGACGATCTATTCAAACTTATTACAAATACTGTGAAGCTATTTAAATATTCGGCATATAATGTACCATGTGAAATAAAGTAATAAATGATTACTTAATAATACAGTAGATATCTGTTGTTAACAAAATAGTGATTACTGTTAGTTAACTATGGCTATATATTGCTCGAGAGTAACGGCTCATTAATTCGTATAAAAGCGATACGGCTATTGTATTCGAATGAATCGTAATAGTAATAGTTGCAACTGACCTTGAATCTCTGAACATCCTCCATTGTCGCGGTCTTTCCATCGGAAACGCACGAGTGGAAAAAGGATGGCGCCACTGATACGCCCAGTGCTTCGGATGTCATGCCTGTACCTGGAAAAATAAAAAGACAACTTAAATAGACACTGTATTCTGAATGTCAAATAAACTTCTCTCTCTTTTAATAAAAACAAAGTCATATTTAACTTATGGATCATATATCTAGTTATCTTGAGTTTGGCTTGGAATTCCAAATTCAAATTAATTTCAATTTAAAGCTATAACATTTGTTTTTCAAAATCAGTTATTAATTGGTTTTTCTGTCAAAGGACTTTTTGCATATATCGTTGGGTTTGCGACCCATCAGAGTTAAACTTTATTAGAATTTTTCCATGTAAAACGGCAATTTCATGGGTTCAAAATACTTCAAAATACATATCTATAAATTTGCGTAAGTCGAATGTCTTCAATCAGTGTGTCCTGTCAGTTATGATGACGCGTACGTCATCGTAATGCTGAAACGCAGATTCACAATCAAAAGCTCAACAACCGATGGAAAGGCTATGATTGGGATTTATGGGATAAAATTGAAAACAGGAGTGTATTAGATGGTATTTAGTTATTAGACAAAGAACTAAAGTTACCATCACAGCTCAAGGAATTAGTAAGTTGTAATGATTATATGCGTAGGCTGTATCTGGAGCAGCATCAACGACGATGGCAGACGAATCCTTGAATAGAGACCACGGAAGCGCAGTGTTGGACGCTTTCTGATCAGATGATCAGGTAGACGCACACTTTGAAGAAGTTCCGATAATGTATGGATAAGAAGAGAAGCGGAACGTAAGCCTTACGATACATATATCTAGCAATGGAGAGACATAGGCTTATGGTATGGTATTTACTCATTAACTACTTTGTAAGCCGTAGAATCTAAATTCCCAAGACAAATTATGTATATGTTGTAAACTGCAATTACATAGTAATGTAGTGTGAGTGAGTAATTATAAAAACAATTAGCTCTTAATTTTAAATTACAAAATCCAATAGCCTATCTATACTTATACTGGTAAGAAAACTAATTTTCCACTTGACTAACAAATATTTTTAAATTGCAAACGTACATACAAATGGCAACTGTAGACATGTTTTTGCTACAAAAAACTAAGTAAAATGGTAATAGATACTGAAAGTATTGTCGCAAACACTATACGAAATGTCACAGCTAATGAATTGTTGCTGAAAAACTCAGTATCAATTAAATGTTATTACTAAATGCGAGGTGTAATTACCAGCTCGTTTCTAATGAGTAGTGTGATGTCATGTCACGCTCTCATAAGAATCATAATACTGTTGTTTGTTTTACAACTTGATAGTCGTTTTGTCGAACTACAGTCACTACGGGTTCCGTGAAAACACCTGAAACTTTCTTTTTCAACACTATTTTCCATGTAACCTATTTAGAAATTCAGATTTAGTTTATCTAAACTAAATAAGTATTTAGTAAATCTGTGTGTCAACCACGACCTTAAAATTTATTAGGATCGTGGTTTACTCATACATTTAAATAACTAGATACATAATAATTGAATCCCATATAATATGATTTTTATTATCCACTATATTTTTTCACTATTCCGAACAAGCCATTTTCCATCAGGTAGGCCGGGCATAGTTCATAATTCACCACCGCCCATAGACATCTGTAACACAATGGAGGTGCGGGTTTTTTTATAAGGAAGTAGGCGTACGAGCTCCCACGTGATGGTAAGTGTTATAGGACACCTGCTACACCAGGAGGTATGCGGGTACGTCGCCGACATCTATATTGACGGTCGCTATCAGCTAGTAATCCTCCAGGTACCCAAGGAGCTGTGTTTATAACACGGTCCATCACCTTGGAGAAGAGGGAGGTGATCGCTATTGGCCTGTGATTGGCCGAGTCGGTGCAGTCACCCGTCTTTAGGCAAAGGGTGACAATGAGCTACCGTCCATGCCGACAGGAAGCGTTTTGTAGAATATGAGAGCCTAAACAGTTGCGTGAGCACCGGAGATAACTCAGGAGCGCATAATTTGAGCACCACTGTGGGAATACAATCTGGCCCACTCGATCAAGAGATGCTAGAGCTCAACGGAGTACAAGCTGGATGAAACAGATTTCCGGCGTGGACGTTGTGCACCGCGCGATTGACGGCGGTGAGGCACGCAGCCCATGCTAATCGACTGACTTGTAGTGAAAGATTTCTCAGCTGGCACAGCAGTTCGAACGATACAACGGTCTGATGACCCCAACGGAGTATCAACAACAATATTGTAGTCATTAGGCCGCGTAGTCAGCAGGAGGTCCAGCATAGGGAGTATGGCTCTCGATATCAGGTATTCTCGTGGATAAGGACACCATAAACCAAGGCAAAGTTATAGGTTGCTCTTCCTGCGCAGCCGATAGTTCGGGATGCAAACCACTGTTCGTGGTGAGTGTTGAATCAGCGAGGACTATCACTTGTGCGGAGTGTACGCTGCCTGCCGACCTTGGAAAATTAATGTCAGTAATGTATTTGCTTTCAAAATTTCATTTCAGCTATTTGCAAAATAGCTCTACCTATTCCGATCTCTGCATATAACTTGGTAATTTTTAAAGATATAGTACAAAATCACGAGATTTTTTGTAATTTCTCAAAGGAAACTTTTTAGGTAAGAAAAAATATGACGATATGTGACCACTAGAGGCAAATGATGACACAGCTTGATCAGTTAAATCCTGTGGCGACTAAGTAAGCACTGTGTTATTTCATATTAGCCACATTAGATGGGCGTATACGGTACGACGTACTTCTCATTTAAACGCTAATAGCAGTTAGCTACGATAAACCACTTTCAATAGTCAACTCTCACGTACTAGTTAACAATCTAATCTGTGATCCAATTTTAATGGTGAGCGATGCGTGAATGGAGCTATTAAAATGTACGCAGTATATCACGTAACTGTCTGTTCCAACGGTTCCGTGTTTAGTGTGTTATAGCATTATAAATTTATAACACTGGTAACATCTCCTAAAACGCCCTTATATAATGCATATAATTGTATTAATGTATCTTTGTATTTGTGATAGATTATGATATTATGGTCTCTCCTACAAACATTAGTTACAAATTAAATTCCTACTTTCCTACAAATTAATTAAACGACCTTAACATTAGTTAAGGTCGTTTAATTTGTAGGACATTACTTTATGTTGTCTCAATTAGTCAAATTTTGGTTGACATGCCATAATGGCCATCCGGACATTGTGCCAAATTAATGAGTCATAAAATAATATAAAAAAAGCAATAAAACCTCAGGATCTAAAGTAAGGCTTTGGAACTCAAAAAGCTCAAACATTGTTTATAATGTATAATCAAGTTTTAATTATATATATCAACTATAAGTAAAAACTAATAAAAAAAAGGAATCGAAATGTATACATTAATTTAGTCTTCTGGGGTATCAAGAACGATGTGATTAAGAATGTGGCATCAAACTAATCGTTATGTATTTGTAATTAATGTTCACTGCATATTGTTCCACATAGCATTGTGATGACAATTTTTCATATATTTCCTATGCGTCAATGCGCTGATTAGCAATCATTAACGTGTTAGATCGCATGATAGCACTCATATTTGGTGCTGGCCGGTTCATTGTGACGCAGACAGAAAAAAACAATGTTTGTGCCATATATGCCGATGCCACAACGTTGTACCCCACAGTTCTTTCTTTTGTTATTCTCTGCTTTATATGCCTACTCGCCAAAAGTTTAGACCTAGTTTATTTCATACACATGACCTTTTCTAGTTTTTATAAACATTTACAGAAAACCGCAGACTAAATCTGCGACGGTTTCCTGGAAATCATATCAGGTAAATAATAAAACATCCTCAATAGCTTATATTTTGCGGTTTCGCATGATGAGATTAATACCTACTCAGTTTTGACGAATATAAGAATAAGGTAAGCAGTGTGGACAACTTCGTTTCATATTTTATTTTCACCTCTAACAGTCGAGTAATTTTCAAAATATAAGGTCGGGGAAAAAGTTTCTTCGTATTTTATATACAAATTCAAGACATTTTTTTTTAAAGTTTAATCACAGTTAATTATAATATATATGTGCCGTTTTGTTCTATAACTTGTAGCCATCTTGTAGGTAGTGACATGATCCCGTTGCTGTAGAAATTTTGGGATTTTTGGTCAAAACTACTTGTCGCAATTGACAAGTAGTTTTGACAGTCCTCTCTTGATGTTACCCTTACACTACCTAAAGAATTCTGAAGAGACCGAAGCAAATGGAAATCTGAGCGCGCAAGGTCAGGGCTATATGGTGGGTGCATCAACACTTCCCAACCAAGCTCTCTCAATTTTTGCTGAGTGGCCAAAGATGTGTGTGGTCTGGCGTTATCACGATGAAAGACAATTCCGGGCGTGTTTTCTCAATTTATTGCTTTAGTCTCATCAGCTGTTGGCAGTAGAGATCCCATTCCAATCCCACCATACACACAACATCACCTTATTGCGCGTTAATCCTGGTTTCGCCACAGTCTGTAGAGCTTGGCCGTACTTAGAGCATGTTCTTTTCCGCACGTTCTTGTCGTAAGTGATCCACTTCTCATCACCAGTGATCAATCTTTTCAAAAATGGTTCGATTTCATTGCGTTTTAATAGAGAATCGCAAACGAGTACACGGTTCATTAGGTTTCTTTCAGTGAGCTCGTGTGGTACCCGAATATTGAGCTTTTTTGTGAATCCAGACTTTTACAGATGAGTCAAAACTGTTTTGTGGTCAATGCCCAGTTCATCAGCAGTGTCGTAACCACTTATATGCCGATCTTGCTGCACTTTTTCACAAATGGCATCAACTTTATCGGTAACAGGGCGACCGGAGCGAACTGCATCATTAACATTAAGATTTCCGGACTGAAAACGCTTAAACCAACTTTGTGCTATTCTTACTGACACTGCATTAGGTCCATAAACGGCACAAATTTTGTTCGCGGCATGTGTCGCATGTTTCCCTTTTTTGTAATAAAACTTTAAAATGTATGGAATTTTTTCGTTAGATTCACTCATTTTCTTGGACAGAAAAACAATTGAAAAATGGCGGGTAACAGTTTTTTATTTTTGTAATTCTTTTTCTTAAATGTTACCTTTTTAATGATATCATAACCAGCCAGGTACAAACAGTTCAATCAAAGATATTGGATCACAACTTCATACATACGAAATACGAAAAGACTTTCTCCCCGACCTATTATGTATAACAGAAATTGTTAGAAAAATGTTCAAATTACCAGTCTTCTACGTGAAACAGTACACTAAAAGTTGCTGTAATCGATTAACTTCGTTGGCGATACTCTTCGTGTTATGGTGAAGGTGAGTAAGAGTTAGGCGTTTGAAACATACATACATACATCTTCTTTAAAAATATCTTTTACATGACTACTTTTCTGAGCTTTCAAGCAACGTGTCTTACTTTTCGTAATCCGAGGAGTACCGTCAACAAAATTGAGACTACAGAAACTTTTAGTACGCGATTTCACCTAGAAAATGTATAATTTTAAAGCTTTTTTGTAACAAAGCCTGTTATATTTTCAAAATTAATTAAAAATAACCGTTCAAAAATTGAAAGACCGATTTTAATCGTATAATTGCCCTAAACTATTATGAAACCGCACCCATATTTCCACAGGTTATTATAAACAAACAAACTGAGAAACGTTGCCCTAATATCTGTAATTAACAGATAACCAACAATGATCTACTAAGAGCTCTATGACAGAATCCTATAGGAATTGGAGAATCCTTTCGAACCAGATAGACATTAAAGAAACGTATGAGCCCCTTTTTAATACGCTTATTAATACGCTTATATATATACCAAAGGATTTTTGTCACAGGTCAGTGTATCATTAAAGATACACGCGCCGTTCACATTGCAAGGGCCGATGTATCGTACACACCGATTCATACTCACCCTCAATTTAAGGCGAGTGAGAGTATCTATATGTGTAGAATAGAGTAGTGTAGATAGATACGTATAGATCTATAGAGTAGTGTATCTATACGGCGAGTCCGGTAGCGCTACGCTGGCTCTGAAGAATACGCCAGTATTTGTGGGTTGGAGAAATGATGAAAAATGACTTAAATATGACATACTTTTCCATACAATTAATTACTTCTTTAATTATTATTTATGAACATTTTAAAAACAAATACATTCTTTATGCGGTCTAAAATCACTATATAACAACTGCGATAATAAAACCGATTTTGGGACCAGTAGAAAAATGGTTATTTTTGCATTAAAACAAAAATGCTATAAATATATGTTCACAACATTTGCCGCTGGGTACGTTGGTGCTTAGCATGTCAAACAAGTCGTAAGATATTAAATAATCGCAGTGTAAGCGGGCTGCAACATTAATTGAACGCGCCCACGCGAGTGCGATGTAGTTGGCGAAATTAGTGTAATTATTTTTCGGGCCGAGGTGCCACTGTCGGCCATAGTACTCGATTTTAGCCAAGACCACACCCGTCTAACTCAAGAAAATAGGTTTTTTACATAACAGGTATAACTATAATGTTAATTAATGCTTGTATTAGGGTGAATTTAGAATGTTGCAATCGTCATAATGTTTGTATTATTATCTCAACCTTAGTATACATTTCTTTTTAAACACAGAAGGCGGCAGACGAACAGGCAGTCCACGTGATGGTAAGTGAATACTGTCACCCTGCGACTTCCGCGTTACGTGCCAATCAATCCAGAATGACAAACATTGGCACGCCCCCGGATCCTGTGCCTGCCTTTAGAGATTTAGGAAAGGTTGGGAAAATGAGGAGGAATAATCTTATTCCTTTAATTATTAATTATTAGGTTGGGTTGGGAAAATGAGGAGGGACAGGATGGTAAGGTATAGACTCTGCCATATATATCTCACCGACCACTATCAAGACACGTACATTGTACAACGTATACTTGCCTGCTTTATCAGCGTTGGAGGCCATCACCCGAAAGGTACCGAAGAGTAGCACTAGGAGCCTCTGCGTGCAGACCGGTAGCGACAGAAGTAATCTGTGAACAAATATAATGTGATGTAGTCAACGTTTATTACGCAGAAATGGCACAGTTGCTTTTATGCTTGCTTTGACGATCAATCAATTGCTTTGACTACCAGTCAGTAGTGCCCCTGGCTGCTGTACAAAAGGTCCCGGATTCAATTCTCGGTCGGACAAACATTTGTTTAAAGACAAGTGTTTCGTCGGGTCTGGGTGTTGCACGTGTTGTGTTCGTCTTTGTGTGTGTCTCTGGACCCACGACACGGAATCCTAGAGTGGGCCATTGAGTGTGGCGTTGTTACATATAGGCAGGCGGTTTACTCGCCCCGCGAAATATTTGAAAATTGTGACTACCTTATTCATTCCTTTGAGTTTGTGATTTAGGTACATACTACGTTTGTATTAGGTAGTCTCTAGACTACTGACAAAACGTGGGCAGTTTAGTATGATGTTATAATGTGTTGCTTAAAATATCTTTAAGCAATCACATCTATCTAAAGTTATGGATACTATTATGTATTATTTTTTATTTATTATCAAATTTACAAAAACTAAACGCATAAAACTCATATCTAATAAAGTAAACAATAAAAGTTTGTCTAACATATAAGTTCTGCAGTATCAGAACTTCCATTTCTGTTAATGTATTCTGTAAACAAACATTACAAAACCGCATTAGTTGAACGCGATAACAAACCGCAATAAACTGTAATCCATTCATATAATACTAAAGCAGGAAAATCGTCAATTTAAACGTAACAAAGCAAGGGGGTCGTTGTCCCCATACTGTTACGGTGAAGCAACAAGTGACATTAAAGATAAATAGGGAAAATATGTATTCCCTATTTATAGGGATAAATAGGGAAAAGTGGATTCCGGCTGTCCCATCAAAACCTAGTATTATTCACAAATTTATCAGAAGAGCTCAAAAACATTCAAGCGGTCAATTTGATCGTTATTTTATTACACACAACATAAAATATTAGATGTAGGTACCTACATATCATGCGCAAAATATTATCTCATGTTTTATAAGTTTTTTTAGTGATTTATGAGCATTACGTGTATCACTAATAATACTAATTACGTACTAATTTTCGATATATTTGTATCTCCATAAATACGAAAGCTTTAATATTATAATTTTGTACGTCTTTACATTGTTTGGACGCTAGCTTTGTATATCAAAATTTGTCAAATAACATTATTTTCAAAATGTATTCCTTACTAGGTTTTAAGGTGGGGCAGCCGATTTGATGACCTTGTATAATTTAAGCAATGACGGCAACATGGGGGCATGTATATATCGATCAAGGACCTACAGTGACAGACTTTTTTAGTTCAAAGACAGTTTGCTCCAAAATCAGAGTAACACTACTGTTATTAATGTACTTACGCGATAAATCTTAACTAATATTATAAATCCGTTTATTTATTACTTAACATATTAACTCAATAACAGTCCCTAATGTCCAACTGCAGGGCGGTTTTTTTTATATTAATGGAGGCAGACGGGCAAGGGGCCCACGTGATGGTAAGTGACTACCACCGCCCATGGACACCTGCAACATCATGGTCCGTCGGTATAGCTAAGCACCCACCCACATACCTCATGGGGTATCCGCATACTATACCGACTATGCGTAGCTATACCGACGAATAAACCTCCCACCGCTTGAAGGCAACGCTATTGTCTCGTTAGTTAACAGCGAGGAGCACCACGAGCAGGTGGGGTTGGCTTAGGTTCTGAAGATGGTGGGTGAACCTTTTGCACCCCAACGTTCTCCTTACAGTTCTCTCCAGTAAATCACTTGGGGGCTTCGGACCATAATCTTCCAAGTGGACCCAGTATGGATTGGTAGATACAACATACTCCAGCTATTTTTTTTAGTATTCGAGCTTCCTCACGATGTTTTCCTTGTAGCTAGCTAGCTCGTAGTTCCTAGCTAGTGATATTTTTCTCGATATTTCTCTTCATCATTCCACTTTCTATTCTTACTCCTAGTGCAAGGACTTCGTTTGTGGAATGCTCTTTCCGTTAATTTAAAACGTGCTCAATCTTTATTTCGAAGTCAACTTATAAAACACTAGGTATGTACTTAGCTTCATTTAAGGTCATTTTGTAAACTCGGTAATGAACTGACACATGTTAGTCTCACTTTTATTATTTAGTTCTAGCTATCAATTTTAATATTTCTCTTTATTTGCAGTATGATTTATATCGTTCTTTATTTCTATCATCACTTGTATTACCACTTTTCCTCTTATTCTAGTTATTGTACTGCTTTAAATATTTACCTAGAATAAAAAAATGTATAGTCTTAAGATATGTATATATGTCGTATATTATATACTAACTTCTACCCGCGGCTTCGCTCACGTGGACTAAGCAGCTGTAAAAGATTTCTAACATCTGTAAAAGATTTCTAACACCTGTAAAAGATTTCTAACACCTGTAAAAGCACAGACATGATAGATTGCACGGATGATAAAAGTCATATCCTTATTTTACTCTATAACTCAACTTGCTTGTATCATATAAAATACCAATTTTCCTTCTGGAAAATCCGATAAAAACCCTGGAAACAGACATAAATAGATTTTTTTTTTAAAACTACTGTTTTCGTTTCTGTAGCTTCTAAAGAGACCCTATTTTTTTTTAAACTAAGTGAATGCACACATTCAACCCTTTTACTGTTTTATTATATGTATAGATTACGTAATTATGCATACCTACTGTACATTATCTACCTGTGACCAAAACATTTTTTTATATCAACTCTACCCCGAAAAAGTTTTATCTATTTATAACTAGCTAACAATATCTCAAGATAATATCTTGAGATAGTCTATTACAAAAATATATTTTTATTAATAACATTTTATATGGCCGTTAGGTACATAATGTTTACTATGAACGTAACAGGAATCTGGCTGCAAGTGTCATTAGAGCTTATCGCTTTAAAACGTAACGTAGCGTCTGCTAATCTCATATGCCCACTAGTTCCAAGTATTGTTTGAAATAAACAAAATACCTACATGATTATGAAACTAAATTTGAAACGCTTGACAAAGTTCATAGATTAGTCAAATCGGGTCATCATTTTCAACGTTGCGAACGGTGCAATTTTTTTGAAAATTCCTAATGCCTATATAATGCTTTCCTATTAATAATAATTATTTGCGGAAATACGAGTACAATACAAGTAACAAACTTTAAAACAGCATGGAAAACTATAATATAAACATAAATTTATTTTATTTAAAAGACATATTATGCCATGCCCTAAGTCTGAACTATTAAATAAGTATATAATATAAGTAATATTTAACCAAAGAGTGAATGTCAACACATTTAAAGGCTGTATTCTTCAGGGATGTTTGTTACGTTTATTGATAAATGGCGGCATGCTGTCTTCAAAAGGGCGAAGTAAATCGAGACTCGAGACACAAACGCATCCAGTGTAGTATCTTATCGCGTACAAATGTAAATGACTGTCGGAAGCGGCCCGAGCTAGAGCCCTTTTAATTTTTATAACGTGTTAATGCGACACGTTACATCTCAACGAAAACTTCAACATGCTGTAGAAAAGGATCGATAATAATCGTGTAAAGTGAACGAATTGCTATCAATACCTATGTTGAAATTATAAGTGCAATACAATTGTAATCACGAGTGGGTTTCGGGCCATAATCGCGGTCTGAATTTGGATTGTAGTAACACATGACACTGATTTTTTTTTTCAAATCTGTTTCGCATGAATTTTCTCAATGTTTCCCTCTTCTCAGCACCAACCAATTTTGTAATTGATAGAAATTCGTACTTTTTAAGCAATATAATAGGATGGGGAATGGGCTAGGGTTCAAAATTCAAACACACGATCTCACGCTAACAAGAACCTCTAAGATGTTCATTTAGAGCGATTGCTCTAGTTGTATGAAAGGAAAGGGACCCTTACTGGTAGTTTTTTTTTTACTGTGGTCGAGCATATCGCATATTGATCAGGCAAAGAGCAAGGCACACAATATGCGACGCATCGACCTCGCATCAAAACTCACCGAGGACTCACTGTAAACAGCCATTGTTCATTACATACTATGGCTACACTGTGTTGTGACAACTCCATCCTATATATCTCGGGTTGCAGGAAATCGGAGGAGCTACTTTTACTTCACTTAAAACGAAGATTCGGAAATTTCGAGTAAATTTCTCCAGTGCCATTAATATTTATAAGGAAAATAACTATTAAAAAAAAAATTAAGGAAAGTAAAATAAATTAACTTTGGGAGACAACTGAATGTTAACGGCCATGTCTTTCATTTACAATTTAATAATAATTGGTACAAATTTATAGAATATTTCGTTGAAATAATAACATTGTTTTTATCGGAATATTCAGAAATATAGTGGGTACAGACAAGACAGACTGAATCCAAAGTTACCAAGTGAATCCAAGTGACTGAATACAGACAATTGTTTGCGTAAATTCACTTTTTGATGAAAAACGCAATTAACTAAATTATCCGTCAATCGAGCGTTCGCACAAATACAAACTCTCATTATCAACTTATTCAATAAGCGGTTAGTTAGCGCCAACCGCAAATATAAAGTTGTATTACAAACCTATTTATTTAGTTAGAACAACAAAAATGCACTTTAAAATGACTTTAATAACACGTATACAAAAGCAAAAAAGTTTGTAATCATGCGAACGGTTCGTTGCCCAATGCTTTAGAAGAATTCATTCAAATTCACTTTTTAATTCAAATTTCCTCATGGATAGTTCAAATACAAACGGATGGACTTCCTCCTACTATTACAGTTCATACAACTCTACAGTCTAAACAATCCATTAGCTTTGAAAAGTCATTTTTGTCTAATTTTGTTTTACTCAACTACTGAAAAAGCTTATTATAACTGTCTTCAGAATGGACCGAAAACAAGTGTTTTAGTGACCTAAAAAAACAATTGTAAAAAAGTGAATGTTAGGTGGCCTGTCTTTCAAGTAAGGCTAAAGACATGCTAATACATGTAAATTAGCATGTGTGGTGTTTACATTAGCATGTCAACTCACTTTATGTGTGCATGTTAACTAATAATGAACAATAATCATTTATAGCGTTCACTGAAGCATTAATATTACATTAATGCACTTTGTGACATCACAAAACCTACATGTATGCTGGTCTTCAAGTACCTAACTACATCCAGAGTATTAAAACTTATTTTTTCTTGTTAATGTTGTTCTATGACTGTTTCAATTGCCATAGAAGAGAGATCGAAGATATTTGTTCAGATATATCTTTGAATTACTATTAGAGTAAAATAACGAAAGCACTGTTCGAAATTGTCACTGGAATTGTGACAGTGTATTCCAAATATAGTTCATAGAAAACTATAGAAACAAGTTGTGTCACCTGCGGTTTGCTGCTGCCGTTTACAGTCTGCGATTGAGTTTGGAATAGTATCTTTACTGTATAATACACAATTTCCCCTCCTTGCTTACCTCACTTGATGCACATGATCAGGAACTTAAAGACAAGCTATGAAACGAATTTTATAGATGTAGCATATATTTTTGTAAAGCAATTTAATTATACTTATTTTTATATGTGATGATATCTTAGCAAAGGGAGCTTATTGTCAGTATGAACAAACTACAACATACACTGCAATGCCTGTTTGAACATGACAATATACCATTTAAAAATGAAGTTAAATTCCTTTCAGTTTACTTTACAATGCAATGCAACCAGTCCTTTCAGTATACACTACTGGACATGGGCCTTCTCATGTACATTGTCTTGTGCATGAGTGATGTATGACCTTAAAAACCCCACACTTGCGAAGCGGGCTGGGGAGTCTACTCTTTTAGAGGTGGTGTAGTTCCTCAGTGTTTGTGGTTATATAATAAGTATTATACAATATAATAAGTAATGAATTGACTTATATCAAGTGTTTTGAAGCAAACACATGCACACTAATGATGTATTGACATCATAAACTTTTATTTAAAAATTGATGCAGAGGATTGTCTAAAAACATAATTATATTAGACTGAAATTTGACCTAATAATTATAATAGTAGAATTCATTCATTCTGACCTCCGTATTTCATCAACTTGCTGTTCCTCAGGAAGCTCCACTGCAGCAAACAGCTGCATCTCACCCTCGCGCCCAAATACTCCTCCAGGTATCTTCCTGATAATGTGGAAAAAAATATTGAATATAATCTACAATCTATAACTAATTTTTATATTCCATGTCTTCATATTCCAGCCATCTTCATATTCCAAACAAACAAAGAGCTGATAAGTAAAAATGAAACAAACATCCAAAGACACTTTCAAAGTATACTAAAAAATGTTATATACCTACATCCAGTGCTACTTTTACCCGGGTTGCCCGGGGCGTCAAGCCCAGAGGGGCGCCCCGCAACAGCGAATCAATCAGTTAAGAAAGGGTAATGTCACCACAGAACAAGAGAAAATAAAAAAAAAATGGAAAATCACCAATCCAAAGTCTGTAGCTGATAATAACTACCCATCTCTTTCATCGCTTTGCAAAGATGAACATTTTTTCGTTTTCTGATAGTATCTTTTACATTGTATCCAAAAACCTAACCATATGCCAAATTTCAAATTTCTAAGTCAGCTGAAAGAGGTCTAGGTTTTAATTTCGACTACTCTAGACACAAACTTGGCTGTTTTTTTTATTTGATTGGCTGAGAACACTGATTTTATTCACATAAGAAATAAAAGGCGCTGAAGAAAATCTCGCCCGGGGCACCCGAAAGATGTAGGCTGACACTGCCTACATCTTTCAGTTTAGTCATTGTCAAAAATATGAAGATGGTCCACTTGCATTATTTAATTAGTACTGTACAGATGTTTTACATAGAAGCAACCTCCTTGATCTATACTCTAATAAGATACAAGTTAGTTTTAAGTATTATTTAGGATAAAATAACCATAATGTACTTTTTGTTGTACTCCAGAGTAAGTATATAATGCTATGGAAGGCTAATATAATAGTATTGCCTACTCTGCCATTCATAAAAAAAAACTTATTTAATAAACTCAAGGTGCAATCTTTATCTTTAATGTCCATCATAAATAATACAACTTATCTTATTAGAAATCATTGTAATAAACAAGAGGTTCTTTCAACATTTACTTTGGAAAGACAAAGTTTTTTTAATATGTTGTGTATTTTTGAGTAAGATAGATTCATGGTACCTTAGGAATTTCTTGAGCACACTAGCAATGGTATAAACAGAGTAATTGTCCACATTGACCAGCCGGCCCGTCTGCAGGAAGTGTATAAGCTTCTTCATAGCGCCCTGGTGACCCGGCGCACGAAACACATCACGGCGTAGCGGCGCCTCCTTATTTAGCTTCAGTATCAGCACCTAAACACCACACAACCTTAGTGGGACACACCTTCACAGAAAATTAGTATATTGTGATCAATGTCACATTTTTTATACTAACGAGCAAAGGTCCCGGTATATCATCCTTACAAACTTCGTCTAATGGAGCTCCGAACTTCACTTTCTCGAGTCTTCTTGGATACGGCAAAGAATTAGGGTGCCCGCAAGATGTTACAACATTGCTCAATGTAGCAGCTCGCCGGTGCATCCGTCTAGCCCAGTTGCTCATTTTTCACACAACTGTTATACTTGCCCTAAATTACAGTAGCATAACAAGGGAATTATGTTTTATAGCGAATGATGAAAGCATTTGTATTGAACATTAATGTTGCAGTTGAAATCCGATGATTTACTGAATAGAAACTGTTCTACGACGTTCATTTTTATGCTTTTGCACTTTTATAGTATTTTCTTCAAAGATTTTCTCTAGTTCTAAATAATTTAAATCGATGCAGTTACACTAAATATGAGTAAAGATAAAAATAAGCACAAACGTACTGGCGTTACAAATCGCAAGTGCGAGTGAATGAGTGTCGAGTAATTATGTAGGGCTGTTGATAAAATATCAATATATCGAAATATCGATATTATTTTTTAGAAATATCGATATTTATGAATAATATTTTTTAGAACGATATATCGATAGTTCGATATTAAAATCTTAATATCGGTGTCGATATTACCATTATTAGGTTAGGTTACCATATTAGGTTTTTTAATTATCAGCTTTTAATTAACGTTTATATATTTACTAGAATCCACGATAATCTACGGACAACGACAATCCGAGTGAGCAGTGCGTGAGAGACTACTCGGTACACATAATTTTATCTTTCTATATTAACATTTACGGAAAATACACTGATTTAACATTTTTCTTTATTTGTTATTTAATTTCTTTAATGAATATACTTTATTAATAAACAATAAAACTATTTTTTGAATTGGACAATTATTTATGTTAAATAAATCCCATATATCGAAATATCGATATTTCTAATCTACCTAGATATATTTAAATGTACCTAGATATTGATATATTTAAAAATATCGATATATCGAAAATTCGATATTTCTGAAATTATCAACAGCCCTAAATTGAAGAGGCTAGAATGAACCGAATGAATATATAATCAATGATCGATGTTGATGGATGAGAGCAATCAAAACGTTTTTAAAGGGGCCGATTACACACTGAATATATAACGTATCGATATTCAACCGTCAATTTGTAATGAGGCACTGTAATGACTAAATGACCCATAATGAAGACCGTATTTAATAGTTTTAGTACAGATCTAATATTTTTGCTATAAGTCTAGGATATTTAGGTTATCGTTAAATGCGTTATGAAATAAATATGTAGTTGTTAAAATATTTGTTGACCCTTTATGCAAATATTAAATATGTAACCAGTTGGAATCTTGGCTATTATATACCTTAATATCATCAGTCATTACTCATCCTTCTCCCTCAATATTAGTTGCACCAGATTTCATTAATTTGTCGGGCGTTGATTGTCCCGTAGTTTATTCGTCCAAGGTGGAACATAGGACGTCATTCATTCCCTCATTGCCAGAGACTAAACATTCGTTCGTCCACCCGACCGATCCTTCGAGCGATTATTGTAATTCATTTATCGCGGCGTGATTCGATCAGTCAATCAGTTGGAAGGATTGAATACTCATTCTGAAAAAAATACTCTATGGATTTATTCAAAACGATTGACACACTAGCAGAAGCAGAAATATTAAATCTGTGGTCTAAACCGCAGTCGGCATTTTGTTTACCTATCTGTTATTTCTCCTACCTCGCATTCATCAAAGTAAACCATAGTACCTACTTATTCTAAAGTATTCGGTCGACCAACGATCGATTGGTTTTTCAGTGTAAGATCAGTGTAATTTGGTTATTTGATAAAACGAAGATAATGTCTGACTGGGACGAACCACAACAGAATAGAACGCCGGCACCGACATATCAAAACCATAATTCTCGAGTGTATCGGCCATCTTCAGGTAGAGGTAGCGGCAGAGGCCAGAACACTAACACCAACTGGAGAGCGCGTGGGGAAAACTCACGCGAAGAGAATAATCGCATGCGAAGAAACGATGACAGCAACAAAAAGGTAATAATTGTTCCTTCACAAAAAGTCGGTCGTATTATCGGCAAAGGAGGGTCTAAGATACGCGATCTTGAATATGAATCTGGAGCTAAAATTAAAATCGGTAATTCAAATGGTAACGATAGCGAAATAACATTGATTGGTCTTGATGATGCAATCTCTAAAGTTGATGAAATGATCAAAGAACTCCTTATAGACAGGCCCCCACCACAAAAAGAGAATCTCAATACCAACAAGTCAAGCAGTAACTTGGGTGAATTAATGATAACAAATGAAAATGGAGTTAAAGTTGTTGATTGGGCAAAACTTAATGCTGCTCATGAACAAGCTCAGAATGAAAAATGGAGCAAATTGCCTCCTATTGTTAAAGATTTTTATAAAGAAGACCCTAAAGTTAGTTCCATGACACCAACTGAAGTAACTCACTGGCGCCGTGCTAACCATGATATACAAGTTAAGAGGACTTTTGACAATAAACCTGACTTAAGACCCATCCCAAACCCAGTATTAACATTTGAACAAGCTTTCAAACATTACCCGGAAATATTGCAAGAAATATACAAACAAGGTTTCACAAAACCATCACCGATTCAAAGTCAGGCATGGCCTGTGCTTCTAAGAGGAGATGATCTGATAGGCATTGCTCAGACGGGCACAGGGAAAACTTTAGCATTTCTGTTGCCTGCTTTAATACATATTGAAGGACAAATCATTCCAAGGGAGGAACGTGAAGGGCCTTCAGTACTCATTCTTGCACCGACTAGGGAACTTGCACTACAAATAGACAAAGAGGTATCAAAGTACCAGTATAGGGGGATTAAATCAGTTTGTCTTTATGGTGGAGTATCACGCAGTGAGCAAGTAAAGATTGTGTCCAAAGGAGTAGATATTGTGATTGCAACTCCCGGGAGACTCAATGACTTAGTTTTGTCTAGAGATTTGAAAATAATTAACTTTTCTTACATTGTTCTTGATGAAGCAGATAGAATGCTGGATATGGGTTTTGAACCTCAGATTAAAATTTCCTTGCTTGATGTAAGGCCTGATCGACAGACAATAATGACATCTGCCACATGGCCAACTGGAGTTCGTCGCCTTGCTGAGTCTTATATGAAAGATCCTATCCAAGTGAATGTTGGTTCACTAGACTTAGCTGCAGTGCATACAGTTACCCAAAAAATTATGTTTGTTGAAGAGGATGACAAGGATGCTGTTTTATTTGATTTCCTCCACAACATGGACCCCAATGACAAGGTTTTAATATTTTGTGGCAAAAAGGCAACTGCTACACACATCTCCACAGAATTGTGTGTGAAAGGTATAGAGTGTCAAGCTTTACATGGAGATAGAGATCAATTAGACCGTGAAGCAGCTTTGGGGGAAATGGTTGATGGCACTGTGAATATTTTAGTTGCAACTGATGTGGCTTCAAGGGGCATCGACATAAAGGATCTCACTCATGTTATAAACTTAGATTTCCCACGTCATATTGAAGAGTATGTACACAGGGTGGGTAGGACTGGTCGTGCTGGGAAAACGGGTATAGCTCTGTCTTTTATATCGAGGAATGATTGGGCTCATGCTCGAGAGCTTATCAAAATCTTGGAAGAAGCAAATCAAGATGTTCCCGATGAATTGGAACAGATGGCTCAGAGATTTGAAGCCATGAAATTAAAAAGGGAACAGTCAGGAGGCAGCGGCCGAGGAAGAGGGCGTGGGGGTGGCAGTCGCAGGGATCGATGGTAGATATATTTATTTAAAGACTTGCCACCCATTTTTTTATTATTAAGGTCTGCAGGCTGGATAAATAGACAATTCTCAGACTGCTTCTTCTAAAGGTCTATTTTATACCAAGTGATTAAACTGGCATTTATTATTTGGATATATACATTAGTTAGTATAAGAAAGCAGAAGTTTTATTTAACACACTCTCTAAGAGTAAATAAGTTACTAAATAATAGAAAGTGATGCTGAGGTCTCCATAAAAATAAAATTATTTTAGTGATGTTTGAGATTGTCTATATATTTATATGTAACTATGTATTCTCACTTTCAATATAAGCTTTTGAAGTTGAAATGTTTTTGACCTATGTCCTATGGTATGTAATAAAGATTCATATTGGTACTGTATTCCCATTATACAATATAAACAGTGGGCAACTAAATTATTCAGTCTCTCATTATTAAGGTTGATTCATATTGTAGGTGCTGGGGAAAAGTCCTTGCCCAGGTGCAATGTGCAGGTCACATAAAGGCAAAAGCAGCCCGCTGACTGTACTTACCCAATTGAAACTAGACTCAATAGTTTGAAGACTCAATTGACCCTTTGAAGAATAGGTTATTAGAGATATTCTTAATGATTACTGAACGTTTTAATTACCAGTAAACTCGCCAATGTGTTCCTTGGACTCTTCCCTAAAAGAAATATAAGCTCTTTTTAACTAAATGCTGAATGTATAAAAATGGATAGAATTACATCGTCATTTACGATATGGGGTTCTTCAAGAAAGCTGTGAATAGGATTTTGCAAGGTCGGCGGCGCGCCCGTATATCCCCTGGTGTTGCAGGTGTCCATGGGCGGCGGTATCACTTACCATCAGGCGGGACCGCTTGCTCGTTCGCCCATTAATCTATAAAAAAAAAAATTTTGGAAACGCACAAATTGAATCGCAAGTTGACCCTGCCCACTAATGTCCAAGGTCTACCTACACCAGTCTGTAAGCATAGCTAACCTATTCAAAAACCATTTTAAAGCGCAATCACCGCGTGACCTGTCATCACAGGTGATCAATGCTAAGCATCTTCCTTCGAGGTGGCGCGTTCGATTCTCTGTTAAGGAAGTAGGTGCAGTAATGAACATATAGTCGTAGCAAATCGCCCGGACATGATGGGCTCAACATTGAGCATCTGTTGCACACAGGCGTCCACTACTTACCTCCCTAGGTATGTCACTCACTTTGGCTATGTCTTTCGAACTTTGTATGGCACGTTTGTATTTTCCCCCTGATCTCATGAAAACGAAAGTATCTATTGCTAAAAATAAAACGAGATGCATGAGATGTTATCAACTATAGACCGATATTATTGGCCACTAATAGCCAAGGTGCTGGACAGTGCTTGACAAGTAGCTGTGAAAGCACGTTAATTTTCATGGCGCTCAATTCTGGTTCGACCTGGATTGTCCACTGACAGTAAAATCTTATTTATGCCTCAAGCAGACTACGGAACTATACCGATAGGAAAACTCCAGTGTATACCTGTTTTCTGGACCTGACAAAAGCCTTTAATCTGGTATCATATAATGTTTTGTGGCAAAAATTACAACAGGTATGTAACTGATTTACCTAAAAATGTTATATCCATGGTAAGATGGTATAATAATCAAACTATGTTCGATGGGGCAACAGCCTCTGAGGTGTATGGGTTGGAGTGTGGTGTGAGACAGGCTGAGCCCACCCATGGCTCACCCACACATATTAATTTATACATAAATCGACTAATTGAGGAGCTCAGCAATACCATTGTCGATTGCTCTGTAGATGGTGTTTGTATTAACAGCATACGTTATGCAGATGATATGGTGCTAATGAGCCCCTAGATTAGCGTGCTTACAAGGTTGCTAGGAATATGTGAATGCTATGCGATGATCTGTGGGAGATTTCGCGCTAGATACAATACAAAGAGATTTTATAGAGAGAGAATCTAAAAGAGATTTCGCGCGACGGGTGCCAAAAAGAAACGTACTGTCCTTCCTGTAATGCTCTGTGGTACTTCTCTTAAAAGAGTAACTCAGTTTAGGTACCTAGGTCATTGAATCACCGAACTTAGAAACTGAAAGGGAACGCAGGGCGTTGCTTGTTCGATGTAACATACTGGGCCACAGGTTTGCACGCTATACTAAGGAAGTAAAGCTGACGCTTTTTAAAAGCATACTGTCAATCTGTTTACACGTGCAGTATCAGAATCACGCGGCGAGCATACAACGCCTTGCGTATCCAATATATTAATGATTTCAGGGTGCTGATGGGATTGGTGCGATTCTGTAGTGCCTCGAGCATGTTCGTAGAGACTCTTACTGATTGATGGTTTCCACGTCATTGTACGCAAAAGGTGCGCCTCTTTGTTGAGCCGACTGCGCACCACTTTTCAACGGAATTTGACTCGCTGACAAGTTCAATTCTCCCATTTCGAGGTATGGGACATACTTCTGCACGTAAACAGTTGTAGATGTCTCAGAGTGGAAGAAGCGCAAATACTATTTATTTTTGTTTTACTATTATGCTACTAACACTAGCTTTTAGGTTTTTATTATTATTTATTAACAATAGGTAGGTACTATAGATAATAATATGTTATGTATGCCTAACATAGTAAGATCGCTGGGTATGCACAGGCCCCATCGGTGACACAATTGCAACACAAGGAACGAGGCGCTGACACTGCACCAACGTGCTGATTGACGTCATCGCCATGGCGAGTAGCCGCCACCGCTTCATTCTGAACTTTTTTTTATGCCTAACATCGGCAGAAGCAACACGTTCTTTAGATATAGTTATAGATTATAATTTATTGTAATAATTATTGAAGTTAATTTTATATTTAATTAATTTATATTTTTTTGCATCCTACGCTGTGACTACGCTTAAATGATATTTAATCTACAATAAATGGTTTATTATTATTATTAGATACATTATCTCAGCAGCGCCTCCCTGATAACCTCACCTGGCGTTTTCGCCAGACCCACGGCTTTGACGAAAATGTCTCCAGTGACCAGTCAGATTGTAATAATATACTCGCCAAGGTTACTCCACAAAAAGTGGTCAAGTTTATTGTAACTGTTATAATCGTTGTACTCCCAAACATAAAACCAAAAGAATCGCAAAACGTATATACCATTCATGGTTTTGAATTAAATGAAGTGAATTTTTAAAACATTTTTTTTGCCAAATGGACGCCAATTGTTTAATCTTTTTTTATTGATTAAAAATATTGATATTTGGAGCCAATTTACTCTGATTCATGAGCAGAATCCACAATTTCAGTGTTCGAGAATACACCTATGAGGCTTCGTCCGCGATAAAATAAAATATCTCTTCGTCTCTTAGAAGAATAGAAGAGCGTCTCTTCTCACAGTTCAACGTGAGTTCAATCATCTATTACCATATAGCAGTAAGATTACTCTAGCTAGGTTGCACACTCTAGAAACCCTAGGTTGAGTAAAGTGAGTGACGCTCTGCAAGATTACGTAGACGAAGGGGCCAGCCCGCCTTAAGGGGGCTGCCCAACCGAGACCCAAGTTACGAAGAGCCGTTGTGCCTGAAATGATGCCCGGGCACAAGAAGCTCTTGAGCTTGGGCATCATCTGGGGTACAACGACTCTTCTGAGCCTTGGTTACCGTAACAGACGGCCCCTGTAGATCGGCTAACCCATCCCGTACAGTTAAAAGCAAGTCCACTCGCTGCTGCGGTCGCCAAATAAACTCCGGCGGATGCTGTCAAGAAGAACTACGCCAAGCCCCCGATTAATAATCGGTTCTATAGGTAGCTCTCCAATTAGTGGGACATCTTGTCCAGACGTCAGATGACGTGGGCAGGTATCATAATAATCACATATTTGGTTCGTTTCATAAAATTTAAAAATGAACACATGTAAGTTTCGAGAAAAAGAAAGTTCTTGTGCGTTATTTATAACAATGGGGAACAAATAAAAACTTAGTTCTAGTGGTGTCTTGACGCGACTGCACGTTTATCGATAACACGAAATACCGATAAGTTATTTAAATGTTTTATTAGTGTTTTGTTTGTATAGGTTGACCATTTTACTTCTATTTAAAATGGATAACGACAACAAACTCATCAATATCAGACATTTCCCAATTGATGAATAATAATAATATTTAAATATATAATAACTAGTACTTTTTTTGGTTTTCCTTATATTAAATAATATAATTACAGTATCATGAACATGATTTATAAATATCGGTAGTCGTTAATTACTAATTAGGTTACAACACTGGCTGCATTCCTTAAGTTGGCACGGAGCTCACGCGCCTAATATACAAATAAATTTTCTCCCTGTGCTCAACTCCTAAAAATAAGAGTTGTTACAATGTTTCGTAAATATTTGTTCCGAAATCGTATACCAGAATACCAGAAGCTGCTAAGTATGTGAAGTGTAATCTAAATCGAATCTAAAGTGTACTTGAAGTGTAAAAGTATTTTAACCAAATTTTACAGACCATTTTATCATTATGGTGATTTATGATATATTTTTTTATAGGAAGAAGGCGGCAGACGAGCAATCCAGAGGTGGTAAGTGGAACTATCGCCCGTGGACATCCGCGGTACATGCCAACTTCAGTCCAGAATGACAAACGTTGGCACGGCTTCGGATACGCTGCCTAACTTTGAAGATGAAGGAATAGATTTGGAGAAAGGTTTGGAAAAATGGTAAGGGATATCTGATATATCTGACTCACTACCGAAACAGGTACGTACATTGGGGAATAGAATTAAATTGAGAAATACAGAACATTATTTAGTCTTCTGTGAGAGAGGGGTAACGAGGACAGTCCAGTGCGCCTAGCGGCTGTTGAATTTGCAACCTCCCCCTCCAAAATTATCTGACATTTCTAAAGGGACGCTTAGAGTATATTCCCACATAGATTCTTAGGGTTAAGCCTCTAGAAAATTTTCTTCCTGATTAAAGTTTTTTAATTACATCTTACTACACTGATCAAGGACTAATTCATACCTCCATGCTGCCAGGTGCTTTGTTTGTCTACTTAAGGACTAGCAAACTAAAAAAAATTAAAAAATACAGTTATATATCATATATTTCGTTTACAAGTTTTCAACCATACAGCAATTTAAAGCGTAACCCAAAACAGGTTCGCAATGCAAATTAAAATACTTATTTTAATGTGTCAGAATATATAATTAGGTAACATTTATATTTATATTAAATATGACTTAAATACTAGTGCATTACTAACGTTTTAGTGCAAAACACATTGAGATTTTTCAACAAGTAGGAATAGAGAAAATCTGAAGCGGGTAGTTTAAAAACGGACGACATATCAGTAAGCGGTTTTGCAATAGGTACCATTATCACGATGTCTTTTTTATCTGTAAAAGTTATAATAAAATCGAATCGCTCGACTGAAACAACAACGTAACATAAACAATACAAATATAATTCTAAAAGTCTATAGAAAATAATCAGAAATAAGTTGTATATTACGTTCATTGAACAAGTAGGATTAATGACTCAGACTAGTTCTAATCGCTTCATTTCTTTTAGTAGTTCCACGCCCATTTTAGCTGGTGAGCGAGTAACAATAACATTGGCTTTCTCTAAAGCTTTGATTTTGTCCATGGCTCCTCCTTTCCCACCAGAGATGATGGCTCCGGCGTGACCCATCCGCCTACCAGGCGGAGCGGTCAGTCCAGCGATAAAAGATACCACCGGTTTAGCCTTTTGACCCTGAAAATGGTATGCAAAACACGAATAGAATGTATTCATTGTAGGTAAAGCCATAGTAAAAATATACGAGTAAGTTATATTCTGCACGAGTCACGGCTTGCTTACAATCATACTGTATTCATACATATAACTGCACAGACATTGACAGGGATTAAAAATGTGCCATGTCACTTCACAACCTGAATCTTGCAACCACGAGTAGCATCAGATTACACAATTGCAAGCTGTTGCAGATTTCGAATTATGTAAAGTCCTCGTGCACGATTGGCGCGGCTGCTTTTTCACGAAAATAAGAGCCACCAGAAACAATAAACATAATACTTGATTTTTTCCTACTAGTTTCTAGTACTAGTTTAATTTTCTTTCACTATAATATTATAGAACGAAATAAAACAATGTATTTTAGACCCGATTTTTTTTTATAGACTAGTGGGCGGACGAGCAAGCGGTCCCACGTGATGGTAAGTGTTACCGCCGCCCATGGACACCTGCAACACCAGGGGTAACCTTGCAAAATCCTATTCACAGCTCTCTTGAAGAACCCCATATCGTAGCTTAATGGAAAGACCTCTTGAGGCAGTTCGTTCCACAGCCTACGGGTTCGCGGTATGAAATAAGTTTTGGACCGAATAGTGCGCGACACCTCCGTATCGAGGAAATGCGGATGGACCACACTTCTGTGACGGGAGGTGTGGTTGTAGAAACCCGAGGTGGGAATTATATTAAACAATTCTTCAGAGCATTCCCCATTGTACAGGCGGTAGAACACACAGAGAGACGCAACGTCTCTCCGAATGCTGAGGGATTCTAAACCGCCCGTGAGAGTGGGATCGTCGACAATACGAACAGCACGTCGTTGGATAACGTTGGAGTCAAATGGGTCCAATTGGTATTTCGGTGCGCCGGCCCAGAGATGAGAGCAATACTCCATATGGGGCCTCACCTGAGCTTTGTAAAGCATAAGGAGTTGCCCAGGGGTGAAGTACCGCTTCGCTCTGTTCAGCACAACGAGCTTTTTGGAGGCCATTTTGGCCTTATTTTCCAGATGACCCCTAAATTCGACTTTGCTGGAGATGTCGACACCAAGGATCCCGATACTCTCCGAGATCTTAAGAGGTATGCTCTGAAAGCGAGGTGCTACAACAAATGGTTTTTTTTTAGATTAAACGAGACTAGATCTAAAGTCTTTGATTTTAGACACAAGCCTGGCGCAACTCTCTTCCACTTCGACTCGAGGGATGTTGGCGCGGCCCCTGTACAAGACGTCTCCAGTACTGTCATCTGCATAGCAACGTGTGTCACCAATTTGCAACAGGTCGTTGATATGCAGAAGGAAAAATTGTTCAGTAGAGGTGTCACTGTTGCCTTTTGCTATTGCTGGTACATTAACAATCACGTCGATCGTTGATTTTGTGTAACTGCGCGTACGAAAACGGTACATACTCAAACACGCTACAATTCGTGCATTTTTTGAAGATAACTTACTTGTTTTCTTTACTATGATATAGCGCACGATGCACTAGATAATGCAAAAGTATCACAGATCATTCAAAAGTGAGAAATAGTAATACATTGTGTGTTTGAAGGAATTCATTGCATTTGTAATAAGTATTTGGTAGAAAGGAGAAAGAAAATGTGCTCATTATATGCATATCTATTATCTACGAGTATGTAGAATTTATAAAGGTATTCATGCATTCAATGTGATTCAATACCACAGTTCTAAACAAACTATAACATATAGGTTTTGTAATTAAAAATGTTCTTATGTAAGAGTGATTGAAGACATTTATAAATAAACATTTTAAATCTAGCTAAATGATTTCTGCTAAAATTAACATTTTTGAAATCAAAATACAGTCAAACTAATCTCGGTTAGACACATTTTACCACTCTTAATAAGCAACATACAAAAATATGATGAAATTTACATTCGACCATTGACAATATTGCTATTGGAAATGAATAACGTCACTGCAGATATGAATTCGTGTTTTATATCAAAATGATGAAAATAATGATAAAAAGATGTATGTACACATAGATGATAATGCTACAAGCAGTATCTATTATAGCTAAAGTTCAGATAAGATAAACGGAAACCTGTGTGGACCACTTCACTGCATTACCTTACTCTGTTTAAGGACAAAAACAATAGGAACTTAAAACAAAAATAATTTAAAGCGTAGATAATTAATAAACTATAATTAGATAATGGAGTGTAGGCTTTCTCGGCCGGTGTCCATATTAATTGAATCTTCCGGGCTACTTGGCCGAAGTCTTCTGGAATCTCTTCTCTTTCTTCCAAACATTTCGTCAACAACTGCGGTTGAGCGCAACCTCAGTTGCGCTCGAGAAGCCGAAGAGATAACTTCTCTCCGAAAGTGAACGCAGTCGCCAGAAGACCTCGGCCAAGTAGCCCGGAAGATCCAATTAATATAATTAGATAGCTCAAGACAAAATTAAAACGATGCAAGTATATTACCTTAAGGTTTAAGGTATATATTTTGGCGTAAAACTGGCAACAATGTTTAAGTTGGACCATTTACTTTAACAATGAGCATAAACAACTACATTGGTAAGTCACAAGCTACGGTGGTTGGCGGCAAAATTATTGAAATTTATTTACTGCACTGATGGCAAATGCGCAGTGTTCGAATGCATTTTCGTGTATCCATCCAACCGCCGCGGCGAGTATACAGTACAAATTATATAAATAGACCTTTCGGCGGACAAATTACGTGGAAAAGCAAGCAGCAATGTACGTCAGTTGCTTACTCGATCGCCCCCTTCAATTCGCGACGGTCGCAAAGGACGTAAGGAAAAACCCACCAACAAACTAAAATTAGAGACAATGTAGGTACTTCTTTTGAAATACGAGTGAATTTTTTAAAAATATTTCAGGTACCGATACGAGTCTACTCGTATTACGATCTTCTTATATGTATAGGTTTAGATACAATATTTTATAGAAAGAGTAGGTTAACAATGTTACTGAATTTTATCCCAATTACGAATTAATATTAATATAACGTTATTACCAGAGATCGGAGTAGGTAGATTGATTTTTCATACTTGCATCATGGCATCATGATGTCATACACTACATGGACATGCCTTTTTTCCGGAAAGTTCTGTTATTTATGGGATTGAATTAATTATCAAGTTATTACGTAAGTTTATTGTGTTGTAATCGCCTGGCGGTTGTTACACGACATTTAGCGTTACCAGCGACTAACAGCAGAGACCATAGACATAAATACTTTATTTTGTCTTTGGTATTTGATAAATGCTAATGTTTCTTTTTTCTAACCGGCATGTCGGACTGTACATTGGCCCGTCATTTCCGCCCCATCACGCTAATCATATTTATTTTTGATAAGGCAACTTATATAATTTGAACTTGAAGTGGCCTGTGACCCCACCTTGTCTAATCGGCAGATTTATTATATCTCTAAAACTATAGCTATCATCATTTGCACTATAAAATTAATCAAGTAGTCACTACATAAAAATTAATGACGGGCTATTGCAAGACGTATTTATAATTAAAATGTTGCTTCACAAAAGGTTTTCTTTATCAATTGTTTGGATTTCTTCTCGTTAAAGTCAAGCAATCAACTGAATTGTTTGGAAAATTGAAGATCAAATCAAACGAATTAATTCAATAATCATAACACACAATGTGTAAGTATATATTATTATTATGTAAAGACTTATCAAGATGTAATCGATAATTGCAGTCGAATTTTCGAAAAGCCGAAACAATCAACAAGAGCTCGCAATCGCACATCACTAATAAATACGCTACCAAAGGTTATGCGAAGGGAGGATAGGGCAAGGGCGTCGCCAACCAATGGGCTAGGGGGGGGGGGGATGAGAGAGAAGATGGGAGAAATATGAATTGTAGATGCAAATACTTTTTTTTTCTCTAGCAAATAAATCTCTAGAGGGGGGCAACTGCCCTCCCCTACTCCCTCCTTAGCGACGCCCTTGGGACAGGGCATAATAATATTGAACTCCTGAAGATTTGTAAGGGTATTTTCTAGGTAAAGATAGTTTACCATATTATTACTTATTTTTTAAAGCTTACATCTAAAACGTGGGCCCAAGTATATTTTCCGTTCGACATTTACGACGCATTATGCGACACAAAATTTACTACTAAAATGATTATCACGATATCACCCCAACTCGGTGATAATTATATTCGTAATAATTAGCGCATTTAGTATTTCTTTGACCTGGGAATCCCCCTTTCCCCTTCCCTATCATACCCCCTTCACACGACCCTACCACTACCTAAAAGTAAGAAATATCTAAGTAGAAATAAAAAAAAATACTTTTAAATACTTACAGTATTGTGCTGGGTAAGATACTCTGATGCTAACTCCTCAGCGTTACCTCCAATCTCTCCAATGAGGATGATGCCTTTTGTTGCAGGATCATTCAAAAACACCTCTAAACAGTCAATGAAATCCGTTCCATTGAATGGATCACCACCAATACCCACGCAGAGCGTCTGACCAAGACCAGTCTGTAAATTTAATAAGGAAAATATGATTGTATATTCCTTACTGATAGTACTTTGTTATTTTTTATATAGAAAACGAGCAGACGAGCATACATACATGCCTACACCAGTCCAGAATGACAAACGTTGGCACGCCCCCGGATGCACTGCCTACCTTTGGTGATTAAGGAATGGATTGGGAGAAAGGGTTGAGAAAATGGGGAGGGATAGGATAGGTAACTAATGGAGGCGTGTCTATTTAGTAAATTCGCAAATTCGTACGGAGGTAAAAGTATTTAATGGTGTTATGGATTAGACAATTGAGGTCAACACGACATTAATGTGACATAACAGATGGGGTAGCATATGAAGTCAGTATTTAACTGAAGTATTGAAGTAATGAAGTCAGTAGTAGTCAGTATTGAATGTTAACGTGTGCATCAAATTAATGTGAAATAGTGAGTATATATAGTATATGTGATTTTATACAACGAAATTGTAATAGTAATTTTTAAATTTTAATTTAACATCACACTGTCACTTTCTCCCCTTAGACTCTCCCTCTCTCGGCTAGCATTCACATACAGCACACAGCATAGGCATAGCATAGCATACATGTATACATATAACATAGGCTAGCATGTGTATGCATTCACATACAGATGGGGACTACATTCGTGGCGGGCGCAAGGAATGCGGCTAGTGCGGCACACTCGTCCAGGTTAACATTTCGATAATCGATAGGTCCTCCAATTACAATTCTTTGGTAAAGGTGCTTACCCAAATCACAAAACACACAATATCGTGTGGTCCTTCAAACAAGATGTTCTGTAAATATTGAACAACACGTGTTGCTTGCATCCACAGCAGTTTACACGTGTTCCCAGGGTGATGCTAAAAGTGCAGCACTATGACGAATATCGGGCGGCAATAAACAGACTTCCTAGGTTACCAGGGAGGCTACAACAAGCCGTAGTAACACGTAAAAGAGTGGACTGGCCAACTCGGAATGAATGCATGGTGTATTATGGCCTTCAAACCTACTAATATAATATAATAATACATACAGGTAGTATGATCATATTAATCCAGCACTCAGCAGAAGTCTACATATTTCTTAACGAAAACTTTCTGTAGGTACTTCATGAATCATGAATACAGCTAAATACATAGCTGCATAATTAAAAATTTTAGATGTCATCTGGTGCAGTTGAACACACGTTTTATGGGACTTTAATGTTGCTTAACACGGGAAGAAACATTAAAACGACACCATAATAAGAAATCACACATATATTTATGCTTAAAGATAGCAAGTCGATATACGGGTGGAAATTGATAAATAAATATTACATTTGATGTGCATTATTATACAATGATGTACAATATGTATTATTATTGTATAATAGACAAGCCACATTACTTCTGACATGTCTATATCTTGTGCTAGCTGGTGTTTCGCCATATTATCTCTTTTCTTGGCAGCCATTTGTCGAGTCTGTTTTTAAAATTGTTTATAGTTGGTGATTCAATTATTTTCTGTGTCGATTTATTCCATATGACCACAACGCTGTTACTGAAAATGTTATGGCCTGTTTTTGTCTTGGCCAGAGTATTGTCTAATTTTAAGATATTGCAGTGTCTTAGCGTTTGTTTGTGTTTAGATTGAACATATCAACAAGTACAATGCTAGGCATTAATAACATGAAAAAAGGCATTAATAACATTTTTAACAAAAGCATAAGTTACATTATATTGGAAAATTAAATTACTCCTATAAAGAAAATAAACAATAGTTATTGTTTTAATTTTATTCAAAACTCCCAAGTTTAATGACATCAAAAAACCCCTCTGCTTTTTTTCTAAGGAGTGCAAAATTATGGTACAATGATTTTGATACTGAAAATAACTTACAATAGTTGTCTGATGGCAAGCCTCATACGTGAGCGTGCCGGATCGCGATACAACGCCAATGCAGCCTAGCTTGTGTACGGCGGCCGGCATGATGCCGATCTTGCACTTCTCCGGCGCAATGATGCCGGGACAGTTCGGGCCTACCAATCGGGACTTGTTTTGTCGGAGTAAGGCATGTTTCACACGCACCATGTCCTGAAAAGAGCATAGATAGAGAATAGATAGCAAGATAACGTCACAGATGTTGGTGTAGTATTCTCACATGTGTAGCACAGACTATCTTTGTCACACTTAAAGACACATATACTGTTATAGTATTGTATGTCTATATGTGTGTTATAATATATACAACTTAGCAATAGCTTGTGGTTTATGGTGACTAAGATAATAATGAAGAGTATCGATTCATAACTTATGTTAATGAATGTATTGTTACAGATTGGAATATTTCTGAAAATTGAAAGGTAGAAAAATAAAAATTTAAATCTGAACAGAAAAGAAATCAAATAATATGTACTCAAGAAATTTACTAAAAATTTACAATAGGTTTTCAAACTTACTTAAACTACTTAAAAAAATCAAGGTCAATCATTTAGTAGTACGGACGAGTTTCTACTTAAATACGGATTTTTTAAAAAATGTCACTCGCTCGGCGATGAAGGAGAACATTGTGAGGAAACTCGGATTATTCTCAATGGCCACCACCAAAAGCGCCACCAGTGGTGGCCGTTGGCACAGAATCATACTTTTATTCCCACCGACCGGTCGGTGACCGACCGACCGACCACCACTGGCGGTCGCGACCGCCAGTGGTGGTTGATAAGCATATATATACATTAGGGTGTCCCTTATTTTTCAAAGTTTTTATTTTCTAACGCATAGGTCTTAGTTTTGTTCATTTGCTCTTAAAACACTCGGAAATAAATTTTAACCTTATTTGAAGTACGATAACCCGTGCCGACTTGCATCGAATCATGTTCATACAAGTTGCGCGGAAGTAGCAGCGCGTACTCGCGGTATTTGTCATTTGTTCTCAGTTATTCTCGTGATTAACACGCATTGTTTTACATTTAGAAGATGGCAGTGGAATTAAGAAGCAATAAAAAAAGTATTTTCTTAGTTGGTGAGGTAAATTATCAAACAACAGGCACAAAGTTACCGTCTAAACGTCAAGTTCTTGCAGTACTTTTTTTAACATTCGCGAAGTTAAATTGACTGTTAGTGAAAACGCAAATCTCGTCATTCGAGAGTGTATTATATTTTGGGAAAAAGCTAGAATCCCTAACTAGAATACCAGAGCTATACCTAACTGTGTAAAAAAACTTGTGGATCTTCACCATGCTTGGAGAGAGTTGCAAAAAAAATCCAAAAAAACAATATGCTTACGAGCGCCGTGAGGAGGACTTTCAAAACAATTTAGATAATTTATTCGATATAGCACACGCCGATGCTTTGGAACTGATGAAAATAGAGGAAGATAAAATCTTTTTACAAAAACAAAGAGAACCAGGGCGTCCAGGATGTTTAGCGGGTGTAGACAAAAAGTTAGCCGAGAAAGAAGAAAGGGCAAGACAGAGAAAATTAAAAGAATAGAAAAAAAGACATGAGCAAATGTGTTCCCAGAGTTTATCGTCATCTCTTACTACACAAGATTTTATACAAACGCAAGGACATCACGATCAACCTACCAGCTCTGATGAAAGCCTTGAGGAACCCTTGCCATCGACATCTCAAACGGTAAATTCTGGAACTACTACAAAAAGAGGAAGGAAAGACTTTATCACGCCTAAGTTAGTTGCAGCTTTAGATAGATGTCAATTAAGCATAAGGGATTCTTTCTATATACTTCAGGCTATAGTAGAAGCACTAGATCTTAGCTGTGATGATTTCCCGATAAACAAATCGTCCATTCAACGCATTCGCACACAGAGTAGAAAAGATAGAGCGGAATCTACAAAATCAGATTTTCAGAATAAATCTGAATGTCTGAAATGGTGACCGTTCACTGGGATGGGAAATTATTACCTGGACTGGACGTGAGAAGTTCTAAAGAAGAACGCCTGCCAATTCTTATTTCATTTGGAGAAAAGGAACAACTTCTGGCTGTGCCCAAACTGGAGAGCTCTTCTGGTCAAGATCAAGCTAAAGCAGTGTTAAACGCACTTTATGACTGGAACCTCGATGACAAAGTAGAAATAATATGCTGTGATACAACTGCGTCTAATACAGGGCGATCGAAAGGAGCTTGTGTACTTTTGGAACAAAAATTAGATAGGGAATTAGTACTCTTTGCTTGTCGCCATCACGTTTACGAACTGGTTTAAAATGTGTGTTCGAAACAAAAATCCACCAAATTACAAGTAGTCCTGATATCCCAATATTCAAAAAGTTTAGAGATAACTGGAAAACTATTAATCCTGCTGCTATTGAAACATACACCGATATCGTCACACAACATTTTTGTAATACAACAATAGAAGAATTGTTGACATTTTATAATCAAGAACTGCAAAAATCCATTGTACGTGAAGATTATCGGGAACTGATTGAACTATCTATTATTTTCTTAGGAGATAATGAGAAAAAAATTAAAATCAGACCTCCTGGAGCGATGCATCAAGCAAGGTGGATGGCTAGAGCTATTTACTCTTTAAAAATATGTTTTGTTGCAATCCCAGCACAAAATTAGCGACAAGGATAAACGAGCACTTCAAGACGTTTGTTTATTCATTGCGGTTATATATGTGAAATCATGGTTTGGATGTAGTCTAGCGGTGAAGGCACCAAATCAAGATTTGTGCTTTTGAAAGAGGGTTAAGGAATATGAAACTGTTGACAAATTGATTTCCAAAGCAGCCCTGAGCAAGTTTAGTCAACATCTTTGGTACTTGTCAGAAGAAATTGCCGTTTTATCACTCTTTGATGATGAAGTTGATGAACAAACCAAGAGAAACATTGTAATGAACTTACAAAGAGAGAGTTTATATGATTCTGGGAAGAGATACATTCCATCGAAAGAAGATATGTCTGATTATTTGTATGGTAAGTGGGATTTTTTATCCCATTTGTGGGGATTTAAAGATAGTATTATTTTTTACACTGTTTTCACTAAACTGATAATAATACGGCCTTATTTATTGTTGCAGGAAAATTATTAAGTGATTTTGTGTCTGTCAAGAGCACAAATTTATTTTCTCGATTAAAAATTGATGAGAACTTCCTCCAGAAACCCGTTTCTACGTGGGAAGAAGATGTTGCCTATTTAGAGGCAAAAAGAAAGGTTATTTCTTTAAGGGCAGTTAATGATACAGCTGAAAGAGCTGTAAAACTTATGCAAGATTTTCATGGTTTGATCACTGCAAAGGAAGAACAAAAGCAATTTTTGTTACGCTGTGTGCAAGAGCATAGAAATCTGTATCCAGACTGTAAAAGAGAACCTCAAAAGAAAATATACTGGTTGATCTGTAATTTTATCTTCTTTTAATAAATAAGTACCTATTTACTAACTTTCTTTTTAATTATTATTTTTCTAAAATATAAATATTTCAATTGATTTAGCTACATAACGGAAAGGGTTAAAAACAGCAATTTTCAAAATCTTCTTAGCCCTGTCGGCACGGGTTAATGTTGACGTAGGAAGATAAAATTTTGTATTTGAGTAAGTCTGGGTAGTTTAAAAAGAATTAGGGGGTATGCATTTCGATATCCGAAAAAATATTTTTTTCACCCATATAAGGGACACCCTAATATACATACTATATATTATTTTTAGAATATTCCCATCAATCAGCACATAAACAGTTAGGATCAATCAGTTAGGATGGAATCATGGTTTTATTCCTATAGACGCTGCTGAATGCGCCCGTGGTGGTTAATTTACTCGTTTCGTGCCCTCACATATTTATATTTATTCTGTAGTATTCTGTAGATAAACATGAAACAACACAAAGAAATATTAAAACTATAACGTGATCAGGTCACACAGGAAAATATTTTATTTATTTTAGCGGTTGGATGGGATCACGCGATTACATCGGACAAAAATGTATTCATTTTCTAAAAACATCTGATCGCATCAGACACGAAACTTACGCCGTGATCCAGATAGACCAGATAGAACAAGAAACCATTTCCAATGTACAATGTGAAAGAATTTTTTCTCAAGTTAACAATGTAAAAACTAAATACAGAAATAGGTTTTTGTTAAATAGGTTTTGAAATAGGCTCCTCGAGGCAGTGTTAAATTTCTTCCTCAAGTCAGTGGCATTCGGATCTTCAGATGCCTGTGTTTTGGCCCAGGCCCTGTATGTAGCATGTTTGTTGTAGCGGGCCTCTCTGCAGGACTGATTAAACCAAGGTTGGCTCCATCCACCTATGGGCATCACAGAACAAGGAATATAACATTCCATACTCTGCTTCACCACATCGGCAACAGAGTCTGGATCACCCGATGAGAAACAGAGCTGTCCCTAAGGATAGGAAGCGTAAAATTCACCCATCCCATCCCATCCCAATCTGCTGATTTGTAGTGAATGTCTGGACATTGCGCATTCCCTGTGGATGGGTCAGCACAGATTTCTTAGCTGGCACAGCAGTTAGAAAATAGGATGGTTGGATGACCAATGGAGCATCAGCAACAAAATACTCATAAAACTATGTTATACTATTAGTAGGTAATTTATAAAAAAAACATTCTTTTATTTGCTAAAAAAATGTATACACTGTAATTATAAAAATAATATTTTATATGCCCATTAACCACCAGTGCAGCAGTGGCGGTCGATGGGAATAAAATTATGACTCCATGCTCACGGCCACCAGTGGTGGCGGTTTTGGTGGTGGCCATTAGGAATAAACCTGCATGCTCCAGACATAAAAAAAATCTGGAGTATGTGATCCAACAATCTGCACCAGCGATTTACTAGGGTAAGCATGTGCCCTGTAGTGGGATGTTACTAATGTTTAGGCAGTCTTATCATATCCTTTTATAAAAGAATATATTTATCATATTAAAATTATAAACAGAATAAAGAACTCACTAATGTTGATATTTTTATCTGTTTCCTCCTTACCATCAAAAGGTTGCCTGGGAGAGATTGATTTGGCGATAAGGTCGCCTGTTGTACTTTTCGTGGTACTTATTTAAATTATCTTCTTGCAGCATAGGTTGAAGTACAATAAAGAGTTTATCTATCTAGGTACTGTATCAATTCATAAATTATAATAATAATTGTTTGAATTGGTTTATTTCTGACCTTATTTGAGAAAAGGGTTCTAGTTTTCTAGATGTGGAAACTACTAAAACATATTATTATTATTATTTATTACTTTATCTTAAAAACCAGTTATTAGAGCACGTTTCTATTTAAATAGAATACTGAAAAATGAAATTTTAAGTTACCTAATAATACCCAATGCTTATGTTATGACTTTCATACTGACAATAAAATCTCCTTATGAATGTCACATTTTATTTTCAAAAATGAACTGTAATACAAAGCTACATAATTCCGAGTGTATACCTTAATAGGAGACCACTATGTTTTCTTAACTAATGTCTATTTAAATGGGTAATTTTTTTTAAATGAAAGATGTTATAAGATAAATGATGTTGCAACACGTAGCATCATTTACTTATGCATATGCATTGTCTTTTGCTCTCCCAGAAGGGATGTGCATAAATATTTGTGTATAATTCTGTTGGTTACTGCAGATTCAATTATTTATCTCACATATTAATTTTATTTATCAATAATTTAATAATCAAATAAAAATTTAATTAAATTGAAAAATTAAATAAATTATCTATTGATTTATTTAAATTTTTACCATAACATTGTTATGAATATGATCTATACTGTCATATTTTGGAAGACTTGATGTAACACATTACTTGACTGACTTTAGAATTGAACCAACCCACAATCATATTTTTTTCATAATAAAGGATTTTCTGACAAAAAACTAAAATATAGTGGATATTTTTTTCAATTAAAATGATTTAAAATTATTAAGAACTGATATGCTCATTCCTATTTCCTATTAAGAACTGATATTCTCTAGAAATCATAATAGGTAATTGTTTTGTAATGGGATGCCTCAGGATATATTATTTATTTATTATAGCCAAAGTAATTTCAACTGAACACTACTACATACACAAACCGTGTTTGGTCGGAGATGCTATAGAAATTGAAAAATACTGAAATTTCACATACATGGGACCCAGTGATTAAACTTTGGAAATCCAGACAAGTAAGTGCATTTTCAAACTCACGTGTGTGTGGTGATATTGTTATTATAGTGTCCAAGGAACTCAATGAAGAAAAACAAGTTCAGTGTGGGCAGGTGAATCAAAAACGAACACAACAGAGGGTAGACAGATTTGCCTGTCAATAGCAACAACACCTTCAACTGGCACCGCAGTCTTGCCACGTCTCGCCACGAACATGGTTCATGTAACTGGACTGAAATATCAGCTATAATAAATAAATAATAAATCATGAGTAACCCCTTTACATAAGATTATTATGGCCAACCACAATAACAAAAGTTTAAAATCTTTTGGAAATCATATATTTGTACTTTGACAATATTTTCTATTTTATTTGTTTTATATTTTGCAAGATGCTCTCTTAAAACTACATGAATGTGGGTTGAATCTATTAAAGCTAAAGTTAAACTTGTAAAATGTTCTGCTTATTCCTAAATATAATATAAGTATAAAATATCTGTCAATTTGAAAGTGCCCATTTATTTAAAAATCCCAGTGTGTGGATTGAAGTAGGTTGGAATGACATAGTTTTGCATAGAACTGGTAGCAAATGAATTAATTTATAAAAAGAAACTTACATGTTGTGGGACACCTTCAGTAATGCATACAATGAGTGGTATTTCAGCTTCAATAGCTTCTAAGATAGCTTTTGCTGCTCCTGGTGGTGGCACATAAATCACAGATGCTTCAGCACCTGTTTTCTCTTTTGCTTCTCTCACTGTCCCAAATACTGGCCTCCCTAAATGCTCTTGTCCTGCTTTCTTAGGGGATACTCCACCAACAATCTTTGTTCCATAGTCAAGGGCTTGCTGACTGTGGAATGTTCCCTGTTTGCCAGTGAAGCCCTGTACAATAACCTTAGTCTCACTTGTTAGGACTAAGTTTTTTCTGGTCTGAGCATATGGTGACCCTCCGCCACACGAAAATCTGACATTATTCAGTTTTAGACCATCTGAAGCAAAGAAACCATAAGATAAAAATGTTATAAAAAAAATTGAACAATTTTCATTCTTAAAGCATAAATAAAGGTCATGTTGAAAAAATAGTATTTCTAAAAAGTAAACAAACTATTTCTGTTAGATAAGTGCGGATAATAACAAAAATATCATATACAAAAATTTTAATATAATGTTTACTTAACAAGATAACAGAATAATTAAACTTATGACATAGATAACACAGTGAAAATGAGCAGAATATTCCTTTAGCATGTGTACCATTTTAATTCTATTCTATTTTAATGTGTATTTTACTCACATTCATATATTAAAATTTTCTAAAACAAACTATTTTTTAAAGTGAATTTAATTTTAAATTCAGGCAATTTGAAGTTTCATTAATTTGTTTGTTTTGCTTATAATTTAAAATTAAGCACTATGACATGTATTATTAATATTAAATATGAACTTTATTTTCAACTGCTGGAGTCTAAAGGTTAAAAAATAAAATACTAATTATTGGGCAAAGGTCATAATGGCTTATTGTTATAGCCTTCAAATCCATTGAGTAAATTACAAAAGTTTACTTACTATGTTCCCAATATCAAAGAGTTATCAGAACTGGGAATAGCCCAGGTATTTTTAGAGATGAAGGTCTCGGTGACATTAAACCTGTAGTCTCCTGTACTATAAATCTAATGAACACGTACGATATTGATTGGTTCTCGCTAAAACAACTTTTTATGTAATACTCATACCTATTCACGTCATATGATTTGGGGCGTTTGACGTAATTCATAAAACTGATTTATTTATGTTAGAAGAATAGGTGAAAATCAAATTACAAGGTTATCATAGTAGACAAGTGAAGGTAACGTAAATTTTTGTGACACAAAAATCTCGTCACAGGCATTTATAATGAATGGTTGTTAAGTTGTAAAAAAAATTAATCTCGTTTACGTTATTGATCTTTTACCTTTAATTCCATTAAAAATCCGGACCGAGACAGCCATTGCAAAATTTAAAGAAGGTGGGATGAGCACCGAAGTCGGGCACCGAACAAAAGTAATTTTGTGACACTGACAGATAGCCAACCATTACGTAATTGTTGCGTTCACATCAATCCACCCAGTTATTTTAATTTACTTTGTGGTAATATTTAATTAAGACTCATTAAGTCATTACGCACGTATTAAATTACGATAAAGATCTAGCTATTAATTTATCCCAAAAATACCATATTTATTGTTTTACGTGTACTTAATCTATTTTAATTTCACACATATTTAGAGCTCTATAGCACAGCCAGGCGCTTTGAAGCAATATGGTCCTATATACAAATAAAATAGGAATAAAAAAATCTATATAAATCGATCTGAATTGATAGATTGTTAAAATAGATTTTTAAAGTTGAGAAGTAGAAAAAGTGTAATGTTATTATAAAAGGGATGTGGCGTCGAGAGCCGACCTCTTTGGTCGAGCTCCTAATTTGATTTATTTAATTGTTTTTAAGAGTGTTCTTTTTATAAGTTTTACTTTTGTTATTTTTGATATGTCCTGTCAACAATTTAGTAGTACATACACATTGTCACTAGACTAGAAGAAAGTTCCTACAATATTAATTTACAATGTTTTAATTTTAATGTATGTAATTTTATCAAGCTTTTTCCCAACGCTACAAACGTTGTACTGTACGTTGGTTAAATAAATATTCACATTCCGAAGATCCTAGTTTCTTCTCAAGGTAGCTCAGTAAACACACGCACAAATAATTGGAGAGCATTCCTCCAAATTGGTGACCCCGACGTGATGATTAGCAGCAGGAGAGCTTCCTCCTAATTGAGAGCTTCCTCCGACAGGAGAGCTTCCTCTAACAGGAGAGCTTCCTCCAAATTGGTGACCCCGACGTGATGATGAGCAGCAGGAGAGCTTCCTCCTAATTGAGAGCTTCCTCCGACAGGAGAGCTTCCTCTAACTGGAGAGCTTCCTCCAAATTGGTGACTCGTGAAGGATGTGAGCAGTTGAGAGGAATTGGAAGGATCACTACTACGGAATATTTGGGAATTCTTTTTTATTCTCTAGCGCTCTACCAAGGTATCGAATTTAAATACATTTCGTGACTGCAAATTATTGCAAGAATCATCCGGATGAAGATTTAGCCGCATTTTCACATGGATTCATAATTAATAACAATATACTTTTTCTTTCTTTTGGTGTGTGATTGTGTTTTGTCATTTACTTTTTTACATAAAACTTTTGTTTTTTTTTTTTACAAGACATTAATTAAGATTTTTTTTTTATTAGATGTTTTTACGGTGCCACACCACCACGCGTAATTATGAGCGAAAGCTAGGCTGAATTCGCAGAAGTGCCAGGCGGCAGGGCAATGGCGAACCGCCGAACTCCATCACTCATTATCTTAACGATTTAGTAGCAGCTAATGTTTCAAAAATTAAAATTTTTGATTTAGTTGCATTAAATTTGAATCTGGGTTTGAAACGCGATTTTAAGTGGAATTTCGTTGTAGCCGACATTGAGTCTAGTACATATTATTGGCACGAATGTGACCATGGTGATATACCAACTGGTCGAGTTCGTCCTTTTCTTACAGCTCTTTTTCGTCGAGCGGCGTTTAAGCTGATAGGGAGACTTCGTGACGGGAAGACAGGTCTGTCATCCCTCGCGGAACTCCAGCCTGCTACCCAACCTAGCGTTAAGGTTGTAGCTTTTCCAGTTTCACAGTACGCTGCGTCGCTACAGAATTTTTCCACCATTACGCGCCCTCATTTGCAATTCAGGAGCTGAAGCATACTACCAAGCAAGTCCGGCTCAATCAAATCAACTTTCATTCATTAGTCAATTTACTAGGGACATAGTTCATATTAAAGTTGTTGACAATGTTGTTGCAGGTTCCTTTCTCGTGTAGAGGCAATTTTCCTTGAAGAGGAGTTGGCGCATGCTCGAGTTAATTCTTCATTGAAGTTAGAGGATGTTTTATTCCTGGCACGAATGTGACTATGGTGATACACCAACTAGTCGAGTTCGTCCTTTTTTCGTCGAGCTGCGTTTTTAACAATGTCATAATCTCAGCCACCCTGGCGCGCGAGCTTCCGTTCGTTTGGTGACTGAGAGGTTTATGTGGCTTATGCTGATTGTCATAAACGCTCGCGATCTTGTGTAGTAAGGTGACATTAAAGTTTTTTTTTTTTTTTTCTGCCGAGGTTCTATATGACGAATCACTTCGTTTACCCGGAGAATTTCAGCTCCAGATATTTTGAGGAACCCTAGTTATGTAGTAGATTTTGTTACCGATTCAAGAAGAAGGAATTTGCATGTTCTAATTTGGAGTTAACGATCTAAATTTTAGAATTTCTGAAAACCTAAATGATTATAATTTGTTATAGGTATACATGGGTTAAAATACAACTCTAAAAGGAGTGAAATACTTATATTTAAAGCAGGCAAATATCAGCCTACCCATGTGCCTCCCTGAATCCTTAAGAAAAATAACTTGACATTGGCAGAATGTGCTAATTGCAGCATTGTCATATAGGAAGAGAAAAAGTTCAAACATCGATATTTTGAAGATCGATCTGTCATCAACAATCTGTCAATGTCAATTTCTATATTGTCAACTTACTTTTTCTCTACAATTTCTGGCTTCCTGATTTATTTTGTGTGACGTGTAATTTGTTTTCAATACGTACTTGCATTATTTTCTGTTTATTGTTATTTAAATGTAGAAATTTATCACGGTTACTGTTTTAAAGGCAATAAATGAGATAACGACACCTATAGCTTACCTTGCCACGTTAAATTAGCCGGTTACCTTTGTTAAGTGTTTTTATTATTTTTTGGGGAAAATGTGCGGTTCTGATAAGAAACTGGGTGAAATACGTGCTCTTATACTTGTTGGTGGTTATGGGACTCGTTTGAGACCTTTAACACTTAGTAGACCGAAGCCTCTAGTAGAGTTTGCAAACAAACCAATTTTGTTGCATCAGATAGAGGCCCTTGTTCAAGCTGGAGTCACTCAGGTACCCACGTATCTTGCAATGTAATTGCATTAACATTAGAATAAATAATTCATATATATTAATAGCTTATCAAAAATGACCTTCAAATGCATCATTTCTAATAAGGTGGATACTTGACCTGTTCTACCTTAGTAATCTCTTATGCTATACGAGTGGTTATATGCTATACTATAACAGAAACTTATAGCACAGTAACTTCATAAAAAAGACATTCATAATTTTTACTTATGTAGCACTGAATACATCTGATTTATGTTAAAAATTTCTGTTTAACAGATCTAATTACAATTAAATAATTAGCTAATACATTACCCCATAGGTAATTCTAGCAGTATCCTACAGGGCAGAAGATATGGAGAAAGAATTGACTGAACAGGTTTCGAAACTTGGAGTGTCTTTGACTTTCTCCCATGAAACAGAACCTCTTGGTACAGCAGGACCATTAGCACTGGCTCGAGAACTGCTCAATACAAATCCAGAACCCTTCTTTGTATTAAACTCTGATGTTATCTGTGATTTTCCATTCAAAGAGCTTGCTAAATTTCATAGAAGTCACGGAAAGGTATTTCATATTTCTTTTAATTTATTAAGGAATATTTATGCACTTGCAAACATACATATGTATAAACATACGTACAAGGGCCAAATTAAATTTACAAATTAAATATTTGAAATAAATGTTACCAATATTGTTAATATTAAGTAACTGAGAATGACAACATAATATGAATGTTTAGAAAAATCTGATTCCTTTATATAGAATGTAAAGTGCTAATAATATATTTTATTTCTATATTTTATTTTCTTAATTTTAATATTATTTATTTTGACATAATTAAACTTAATCTATATAATGTTCAAGATAAATCTTGAGATTTATTTCTACTTGTTGTCTGGCATTGCCTTATTTATTAAGGGGTCTTGTGGTATAGGAAAAGATAACCATTTCATTCTTATATATGCACCTGTTATTGCCTAACTCTAAATATAGGTATATAGAATAGAAGTTTTGAAAAATGATGTTAAGAATGTAGAATTAATAAAGCAATTCTAAAAGACACAGCTTTTATAAGTTAACTCTTATTTTTGTATATCAATAATATATTGCTACCATGTATGAGTTTAATAAAATAAAAAATATATCGCACATAAATATGACATATTAAATTTTAAATTTCACTTTTAATTTCTATGAATTGAACCTACATACATACAAAATATTCAAATAACTGTTGGAAATTTAACAAGTTTTAATTTCCCATTTGGTTATTTAATTATTTGAATATTTAATTATTTCAGGAAGGTACTATAGTAGTGACAAAGGTGGAAGAACCATCAAAGTATGGTGTAGTGGTATACAAGGAAGATGGACAGATAGAGTCCTTTGTGGAAAAACCACAAGAATTTATCTCTAATAAAATTAATGCAGGTGAGTTTGTGAGATTACAATGAATTTGAATATTTACTATTATTACCAATCACACCCACATGGCATTAAAGAAAATTGACATTTGATATCAATTTTCAATCAATATGATAGGATGTCTGACATTACAATTCCCAAAAATGTAAGAATGGCTCTCTTAGTTTAAAAGTAAAACATGAATTTTAAAAGTAATAACTAGCTATTAGAAAATTTGTTTTAATAAAAATACTGACTGAAACAAATCATTTGATTTTAGTAGAACATGAAAGAAGCATGTTGATGACAGCTGCTGTATACTTACCCTAACACTCAATATACTATTATTTTGTTTGATTTTTATTTATTATGTGCTCCACTTTGACAATTTAAATCTGGTGTTTTCTTTTACATTTTCATAACACAAAGATACCATCATGGTTTAGCTTCTAAAGAGTAATATTCACAGGTTTTAGTAGTTGGTCTAAACTAAATATCACATGCTATAAATTTCAATTGTTCAATAAACTTTCCAAAAGATATGTGATTTTCTAGACTAATATTATTTATTTTCCGCAAAAGACGAAATACTCGTAGGTATATAGTGATATTTTTATTTTTAGGAATGTATATTTTAAATCCATCAGTGTTAAATAGAATAGAGCTCCGTCCAATGTCAATAGAAAAAGAAGTGTTTCCGTTTATGGCTAGAGATGGTCAGCTCCACGCAATGGAGTTACAAGGGTTTTGGATGGATGTTGGCCAACCTAAGGATTTCTTAACAGGTAAATTTGGTATAAAATAGGGTCTGGCAAATGAAATATGACACAATGGCGTATTCCAAATTCTTCACATGACAACAATTTTGAACAGTAAATTGGATTTATAGTATACTACAAACATTTTCATATTTGTTGTTTCTTTCTTGTATCTAATGTTGCCTATAAATGTTAAAATTAAAGTATAAACCAGGAAATAATTTAACAGGAACTGAATTATAGAATGTAGATATTAATTACATACCTAATTTCTTTCTGCATTTACTTATATTTCAGTTATATACTTGTTTTAGAACAGTAAATATAAAGTATGAAGTACTTTTTTTTTCTGATTAAAATGAATATTAACAACCAACGATTTTTTTTTTAATTTCCCGCTCTTGTGCCATATTTCATTTACCAGACTTTATTGAATTTGAAAAGCAAATAAAAATTTTTTTTATTAGTTCATTATGTATGTATTTCTTTATGTATTGTTTTTCGTACACAGCATTTATGTATTATTTGAGGGATAAACCCAATGTGATTATGTGTAGTTGTGTGTATACCTATTTATATGGTATATTTTGTGTAGCACATGTCTTTTTTACTAATAATTTCGTTTCATGGGTAGAATTGAACTATGGTCACATGAGTCATACTTTGTATAATTTATCTTATCTCATATGTGCTGACTTCTACGTTTATGTTTGCAAAAGTGATAAATTGGGTTCTTGGTGTATTACAGCTGAGATTTTTTTTTATTAACATTTATTATGGGGAGAAGCGGGAATTTATTGTTACAGATGCTGAAGAAATAAATTTTTAATATAATTTACATTTTTGCCTCTTTTAAATCCTAAAATAAAGCCCTAAAACCTTGTTAAATTCTTGTTTTCTACCTACAGCAACAGGCCAACCTATAATTATTATCAGTACCTTAAAACAGTAGCAAAAACTCTGGAATCGAATATATTTCGGGTATATTAAGGTACATTGAATTTAAGAAGTCTTAAATACTTTTTCGTTCTCCAGGTATGTGCCTATACCTAAACAGTCTTCGTCAGAAGAACTCTGAGAAACTGCATGAAGGCACTGGTGTGGTTGGTAATGTGCTTATTGACCCTACTGCGACCATCGGCAAAGGCTGCCGGATAGGACCTAATGTTACCATCGGACCGGATGTTGTTATTGAAGATGGTAAGTATTTTTATGAACATTATCCACTTTATTAAAACCCTTATTTAAGTTTTTTCTCATTAATGAACTTATTTAATGAGTTAAAAAATAGCATATGTGTTACTTTTAACAGCATATAGCAAAATAGCATATAGCAATATTCTTAACAGCTCATCGGAATGTAAAATAGGGTCCATAAGTTTTAACATCTATTTCTATTTCTTAGTCTAACATTAATATAAATTCAATTGCCAGACATGTACATTTCTGCATTAATGAATATTTTTTTAAATCTAAATAATTTGCTCGTCAATTAAATTTATATGGAAATAATTTCTAGGTTATAAAAAACAAAAATAATGTCTGGCACCTTCATACTTGCTGCATTTAGGAAGGAAAAAAATTAAAAGATTCTTGCTATAATACATGTGATTTGTTATTTATGATTAGAAGATCCATAAAAATATATTAGAAGATTTATTCCGATTGCTCTAAGTAATATCTCTTATCGCTACAGAGTCGAAGGCACTTTGTCTAGCCCCCGCCCAATCAGAGCTGGAGTCCCATAGGGCTCCGTTCTAGCACCCACGCTCTATTCCCTCTACAGTAATGACATCCCCCTCACCCCAGGAATAGAGCTCGCCCTCTTCGCGGATGACACCGCCCTCTACGCCTCAGATAGGAACCTACGCATGATCTCGCTACGTCTCCAGCGCGCAGTCACCGCCCTAGGCTAGTGGTTTGCGAGGTGGAGGATAGAGATAAACCCGGCGAAAAGTGCAGCCATGTGCTTACCTTTTCCCAGGGCTGATTGTCGTAAGCCTAAGCTCTCCCCTCGCCCGATAACCCTTTTCGGTCAAACAATTCCTCTCGTCAGGAAGACCAAATATCTCGGAGTCACTCTAGACCATAGACTGACTTTCCGAGAAGTCATTAAAACTGTCCGAAACCGAGCCGCCTTTGTGCTCGGTCGCCTCAACCCCCTCATAGGCGGAGAAGTAAAATGTCACTTAGAAATAAGTTGACATTATACACAACTCTCGTCCGACCCATTATGACCTATGCTAGCGTTGTGTTCGCACACGCAGCTCCCTCCAACATTAAAATTCTTCAAAAACTCCAAAACAGATTCGTGCGCAAGGCCGTGGCTTCACCATGGTACTTGCGTAACGTTGACCTCCACAAGGACTTGGAACTTCCCTCCATCGTCAAATACATAAAAGACACCGCCCGACGCTACTATGACGCTATCCCACACCATCCCAACCCTCTGATTGTCTCCTCCCTCACCTACACACCGGACAGGAGTGCCCCTCCCCGTTATCGTCGCCCGAGGCACATCCTGGACGATCCCGACGACCCGATCACCGCTGCAAATGCGGTTCTCACACTGCACTCAAACACAGCACACAGACACCGTCCCGCCGGCGGAGACGTGGACGTCCCCCTCGTTACACCGTTAACATACACCGGCCCTCAGCCAACACGTTTACTAGGTACCGGCACGTGCCTGGGCGCTTCTCGCCGACTCGCGATCCCGCGGTATCCCCCCAATGCAACGTCCTAAGCCGAGGTCCGTTCAACACACATTTTGCTCCTGGTTGAGCGCCTTCTGCGCTCCCCCTAAATCAAACACGACCGGTGACTCTTGAAAGGCCATTAGGGCCACAAGAATTTAGACATTCCGAAAAAAAAAAATCTAAGTAATATCTTCTAGTCTTCTTAATATATGAAAAATAATGTTTGTTTGTTCGTTTTCTATGCGCTCCTAAACCATTCGTCCGATTTCGATGAAACATTGGTGAGTTGTTGTGCACGCGCCCGCAAAGGTTTCTGACAAAAAAAAATTCTAACGCATTGCAACACATGCCGGGCACACCTAGTAGAAAATATTAGGTCCTTACATATGAAATTGGCGTTTTATATGGAAAAACCAAAACAAAAAAAAAATTATGAAATTATATATTTAATCAATCCAAGTATGTACCATTGTTATCTATGCACTTATTATGTTATCTGTTATCTTATCTATCACTTGTTATCTATGTTATCTATCGCCATGTTATAGGTAGTTCATTTATTCCTTTGCTGAAAAAATTGTGGGAGCGAGAATCAATAAAATCTTTGAAGGCGGTTTGGACTGCCTCTTCGGAATTGAATTTTTTTCCTTGCTCTTGCAAATTGTCTAAATTCCGGAAAAAGTGGTAGGTAATCTGTTAGATCAAGGTCCGGGGAGTATGGTGGGTGTCGGAGACATTCCAATCGCAGCTTCTCTAATTTAGCGACCGTCTCTTGTGCAGTGTGTGGTCAGCGTTGTCCTGAAGCAGCAGTGGGCTAGAGCAATTGACCAGTCTCGGTTGTTTAACGGCTAGCTTTTCCATCATGGTTTGCAATGTTGACAATACAGATCTGCTGTAATCGTCTGGCCAGATCTTAGGAAGCTGTAGTGGATGACACCAGCACTGGTCCACCAGACACTCACCAGTACCTTTTTCTGAGTCAACTTTCGCTTGGGACAGGATTTGGCTGGTTCTCCTGGGTTCAACCATTGTGATAAGCATTTCCGATTATCGTACAGGATCCATTTTTCATCACAAGTAACGATACGATTCAAAATCCCCTCGTTATTGTGACGGTTGAGTAATGTAACGCAGCACTCGACGCGTGTTTGTTGGTTTGCTTCATTCAATTCATGCGGTACCCATTTTTCGAACTTTTTCACTTTTCCAATTTATTTCAAGTGAATTAAAATTGTTTTATCACTCACACCGAAGCCTACCGCTAACTCTGACGTGGTTTGCAATGGATCCGCTTCCACGAATACTTTTAATTCTTCATTGTCAACTAGGGTCTCCGGCCGTCCACGAGGTTGGCCAATTCGACAAAACTCCAATTTCATATGTAAGGACCTAATATATCAATTTTTAACCAACAAGGGTTTAATGTAATATTTTCTTAGGTTTTCGCGATTACTATACATAGCAATTAAACAACTTTGAATGGTTTAAATCGCGTATATTTAACATTATTTTTATCCCGACGTTTCGAACACTTTGCAGTGGACGTCACGTCTGGCCTTCGCCACAATCTTCAATTCTTGATACTTGAGGCCAGACCTTCCTTAATTTCACCAGCTGACCGCCAAACTTCGTTTGAAGATGGTATCTCATAATTATGATAATAATTATATATGCTCCAAATTAAGGTTATTTTTCAGGAGCTTGCATAAAAAAGAGTACAATCCTGCGCGGCGCATGTGTACGTCAGCACGCATGGCTCGACGGATGTATCGTAGGGTGGCAGTCGGTCGTAGGCCGCTGGGTCCGTATGGAGAACTGTACGGTCCTCGGCGAAGACGTCATAGTGAAGGACGAACTGTACGTCAACGGAGGGCAAGTATTACCACACAAGTCTATAGCCCTGTCCGTGCCAGAACCGCAAATTATTATGTAAAGACTGCATTCTTGTGCGAGTTTAGTTTTGAGTTTGATGGTAAAATGTTTGATAGCTTACAGTGGAGTGTAATTTGTTTTTGGAGTCTAGCAAATTAAACTTAAGACTGGATAGGCGCGGTAAATTACATGAAATAATAGGTTATCAAACTTATCACTCAAAATTATTTTTCCAACTAGTTTTAGTGATAACCTAATTATTTTTAATTTGCTGTACTTTTCATGTTTATACTTTCTTTTGCTAGACTCCACCTAATAGACCAACTAAGAGACCGACATAGATTTAAAGAAAGGCCAGTCCAGGATTTCTGTACTGATAGTATCTTACATGGAATAATTGTAGCTATATAATAAACTACTAATTATAGCTGTTTACTAAAATTTAGATCAAATATTTAAATGGACGAGAGACAGTATTGTACAGATACATTACGAAAACCTTTGGCCATAAGCTAATCCGGAAACACCTGAACGCGTCATCCACGTCTATGCAATAAACTAATGAAGTATGCACGAAAGTAATAAAGTATGCAATTAGAGGTACGGTAATTCATAGACTTGGATGACGCGTTTGGGTGTTTCCGGATTAGCCGATGCCCAATGTTTTCGTAATGTATATGTAATAACCTAATAACTTTAAACTATAATAAATAAGGCAAATGTAACTCGCACAAACTAAACAAGTTGACCAAGTTTGGTTAGAGGGAAGATTTAAAACTGCTTTGTAATAACCCTCTATAGCTACAGAGACACTATAGAGGATAGACTCGATAGTAGACTGGGATTCTTAATATCTGTATTCGAGAGGTAAAGTATAACAAGTACCGAAAAAAGTCACTAAAGCCCAATTTTATTACTTCAAATGCAAATTAGTTTTAGACATACATATCTATTTAGAACTATTGCTTATAAGATTTCTTTCTTTTATAACACAGGCTGTAACCGACCAATTCTCAAAGCATGTGAATGTATTTATTGTCGTCATGATACTGGGTTAATTGACATATTTATATTTTTTTATAAAAACGTAATTTTTTGGACTTTGTAGCAAATTTATGTGAAGGTTTTGTAAAAACTAAAAAAAAAATCGCAAAAAGACATTCGTAAAATGTTCATGTCATTTATCTCAGAATCTATAATTGTATTATAGTTATTGTCAACTATCTACACTCATCTTTATTTGCTTACTCTAATGATAAAGTCCCATTATTCAGATATATAATAGCATGCACAAAATTCTCTTGATATCTACATTAAAAAGTAAAATTGTAAATTTTACATACTGTTACAAAGGAAATTTTGCATTTACTGCTGCATTTTGTCTAAATTTATTTAGGAAAGTAATAGAGATTGGATTTGTCTGTAAATAAATAAAAAAATATTAAATAAGAAGGTTATCAATGGAATCCATGCTTTAGTCTTCAGATATATACACATCGTGGTATAGTAAGCCTTTTGCAAATTCATAATCCCAATAATCTCAATTTAAAAAAACTGGACTTACTACTCTTTACCGTTCAACTGCAGGTACCTACAGATTCATTGTGGGAAAAATCTTCACTTTACAGATATAATATGTTATTTTCTAGACTTAATTATAATATAGGTAATCATATTCATGTCTTATTATCGCAGTACAAGTTCGTAATTATGATTCAATACCGATTGGTAACAAAAATATGAAATAGGTACATAGTTATAGGACTATATTTAATACTTAAAGTTATCATCATAATTTGTACAAAAGCGGACAATTATTTGTATACTGTGAAAAAAGATACTATATGATTGTTCTTGAAATTGATGTGTTTATCACTAAACATTTGTATATGTTTAGTGATACGAGTATGTTTAACTTTTATGTATAATATGTTTAACTTTTGAAGAAAATAAACCCATATTTTTTTCCTCACTCAATAGCCAACACTAGAATTTCTGTGTTGTGGGTACAAAGACTTGCTATTTGCCAACAACTTAAAAATATTTCGAGGTACCCAATACCAATTAGTTTAGTAATAGAGGTTACCTTCCACAGGCTGATCTCGAACCCCTAACTGCTTGGTGCGATCATAATAGCATGAGGCTTAACGTTGACGAGTGCTACCACATGCAGTTTTCCAGAAAAAAAAGGTGTTAGAGCCTACTTCTTATTATATAGGAAATTCACCACTCAATAAACTAGTCTGTGTCCGTGATTGGGAGTACTTCTAGTTTCAAAAATTAGATTCAATGTTCACATCGACAATATAGTTCAAAAAGGTTTTAAACGTCTAGGCTTTCTTCTACGAAATATTAAAAAATTTAAGGATCCTCATACTAAAATAATTCTATACAATGCTATTGTTTGCTCTGGTTTGGAGTATTGTTCGGTGGTATGGAACCCTCACTACGATATCTATATTAAACGCATTGAATCAGTACAAAAGCGGTTTGTATGGCATTTATCTTATGCCTACAATATGGCCGAGAAGCTACCCTGCTACCCAACTAGGATAAAGTATTGTAAAATGTACTCTCTTCGGAATCGTTGACTGCTGCTACATACCATGTTTCTCTGCAAGCTGTAGAGGGGTACTACGGATTCGCCTACTAAATCTTGGCGCACAGACTCGGGCTCCTAGACCAGGCACTTGCACTTATTTACTATTTCCACTATTGTTGTTTCCAGGCAGATACTTATTTGCTCTTTATGAAGAAAACGGCTAGAACGAATCTTGGGCACTTTTCACCGATAGATCGCCCAATGAGACAGGGTACCTTCCTAAGCAAGGAGATTGACTTGTGTGCTGATAGTCTAAATAAAATTAAGCTATTTATTTTATCAAGCACTATGACCCTTTCTTTATAACGTTTTTTTTATTTGTATACACAGTTTTAACTCTTTTTTTGGCTGTGTTTACTTTTAAGTTGTTGTCGTCGCCTTTAAGTAGAGTTACATTTCTATAATTTACATTCTTACATGTAACCCTTTCATTTAAATTATGTATGCTTTGTTAGTGACCTTTAATAAATAAATACATAGATATATAAAAGCCGAACACATCACCCTGACCCGAACAAACGTCTGTCTTTAAAAAAACTAATGTTCAGACATGGGAATCGAACCCGCTGCCTTTTGTACAGTAGGCACAGGCATTACCTACAAGGCTAATCGGTCTTCAATTAAAACAATTTCTGATATTCCTTAGTAAATTATGTAGATATTAATCTTCAATGACGCAAGTTCAGGCTAATCATTTTGTGGAATTTTGGGTTAGTATTTCCGGCATTAAAAACTATTTCATCCCACTCAAGTCATGTAGTTATGATCAATTTTGGAGAAACATCCTATATATCAGTTGTAATTCAACACGAGAATGGCGCGTGAGATGCCGCTCTTCGCTCTAAAGGTTTCAAATCAGCAATATATACAAATAAGAGTCCGCTTCTGTACATAAGTTACATATATATATGAGAACAGAGACTAAAGCGCGCGCCACGAACAGGAGGAATTTCGGTTCAATAATATGAGAGGTCTAGTAAAGTGGTCGGTGATCGACGATTTCATACAAACGTCCAGTCTTGGCTGATCTCATCTGTCACCGAAATACTTCCTGCTCGTAGCACGCGCTTTAGTATAATTATGTCTTGTTTGCAAATGCTACTATCATATTTCTTCTGTACGAAGACTAATATTGTCGGCATATATTTTACCTAACAAATTTCAAACCAGTAGTATTGTTGGTATAAACCCAACCCAACATATAACTGTTAAATACTACTGCTTTCAGAATTGTTAAGTAAGCCGTGCTTTTGGGTTTTTGTGAATAGCTTTATACAAAAAAAAATATTGAATCTGATAGTAGTATTTAGTGACGAGAAAAGTTTATACTAGTGCCACAGAAAATATCAAGAATAAGACATGTTTTTGTTAAGTTTGAAGTGCTGAGGATCATGGGCGTAGCCACAGTGGGGCAGGTTGGCGCGCTTGCCCCCCCTGGCATAAGGCAGAATAAGTAACATACTTTTTACATTACACTATCTCTATTTAAATTATAAGAAGATGTTTGCTTTGCCCCACCCTGGATAGAATTGTTTGCTTTTGCCTCATCTTGCATAAAATCCTGACTACGCCCTTGCTGAGGATTGTCTTGTTCACTGAAATTTAAATAGTCTGTCATAATCATAATAATATAACTAAGTTGATTCATTTCAAAATATTTATTTACAATTTACAAATTGCTGTATTTAATTTTTATTATGAATCATTTTTAAAATGACATTCATTATTCATAAATTTATATTATAATGAATATTATATTTATTACTAAATATCTTTAATTTTATTCTGTTTTATATTATTATTTGAAAATGCTTGATGTAGAAAATCAAATATTCCAAGACACTTAATTTTAAAATTAATTTCTAAAACCATGTTGTAAGAAAAATTTATACTCTACAGTATACAATATGGTAATGTACTGCCATTTTTACACCAAAATTAATAGTAAGTTCCCTACTATAAGTTTTATATAACATATTGTACTTTGAGATATTTAGATTATATGACTAAAATTAGAATGAGAAAAAGTAATAAAAATTAGAAATAATAATAATGTTTCATTTGTTTTCAAGTGTTTCTTGCATCTGAAACAATAGTTCTAAAGTGTACAAAATCCATAAACTGTGAAAAAATGCATCTCAATCAATTTAGTAATTTAAAAAAAAAATTAGAACTGTTCTTTCTTTCTATTACATATGAGTTATCATTCTTTAATACTAGAGATTAATTTATTAATAATCACTAAAATACCTACTAAACATTTTTCCACTTATATACTGCATTTCAAAACGTGGTAACATCTTTCTGACAATGTAAATTACTTGTGTCCTTTTTTATCTTTATAACACAAAAGTATTAGATTAATGGCTTGTGCACATAGAACGCATATTTACCTTGGGCGCCGTTTCTGGGGAACTCGTATAATGAACACAGGCACAATGCACTAATTGCGTTGTTGCCATATATGACGAGAAAAAAATCTCAGTATTACATCTCTGTGTAAAGTTATGACGTCATACCCTCAATCTTTATCTGAAGAAGATTATCCTGGCTCCGTCTTAACTGGTAAAGATCGTATACTATCGAAGATGCGCAAGTGCCCCATACGGTGGGTCGCGTCCGGACGCAACTGGAGCTCTGCAGGACATGAAACTCGTAGAACGACTGTATTTTTTTTTTCTTTTCGGAATGTCAATCCTTTTGGTCATAATGGCATTTCAAGAGTCACCGGACTTGTATAGTTTAGGGCGAGCACAGAATGCACAGCCAGGAGCAAAGCGTGTGTGCAGACACGAGCCTAAGGACTCCCCCACTGGTATACCACCGGAAGGAACGGACCTCGCCTTAGAGGTTCCGTTGGAAGGATACCGCGGGATCGCGAGTCAGTGAGAAGCGCCCAGGCACGTGCCGATACCCGGTAAAAGTGTTGGCTGAAGGCCGGTGTGTATTTACGGTGTAGCGATGTACGGTATAATATAAAATACCAAAATTCCAACGAAGCCACAGCCAAAAGCTAGTAATATAATGAAATAGATATGGCAAATAATATGAATAATTGTAGTAATAAATATTAGTTATTATTTGTAAATCAACAATTTTGTTCGGAAGTGTACATGCACGTTCTTATCCACACCACTTCAAACATAGTTTTTTTATTGAATCTTGGCATGAGTACCTATTACTACATTAAAAAAAAATCTCAGCCAGTAAATTTTTTTTCATATATGGCATTGGTGCACTTCATACATTCTGCCAGTGTCAACTTTTATTTTTAATAATTTCGGTCTAAAACGTATCTCATCAATGTCCAGTCCCGTCGAAGTAAGTAAGGAGTCACTCAGTAAAGTGATGGTAGGTTTACTGAGGACAGAAGAAGTTGGAAGCACATGAAAAACGCACTATACTTTTATTAGATTATTACAAACATTACGCACAAACCACTTTGAGGTTTAATAAACTATCACCATTAAACTATGAAACGCACAAATACACATTTTATAAGAAAACTCCATCACTTCTCGAATTCCCGACAAAAAGTCCTTATGCACATTTTGGAACTCAGCCTTATTTTTTCTTGTCTTTGATTTGTTTGACAACGACAGTAATGACTTTTTGCGCCAAAATTAATATCGTCTGAATGCCGATTGTCATCTTTTTAAATTGTTATTATTGAGTTATTTTTATAATAATGTCTAAACGAAACAGCGCCGGCTCTTCAAACACACTTTTTAATTATTTTACCAAAACCCCACCTGTTAATAAAAAGACAAAACCCAATACAGACGATGGCAGCCTTATGGATGTGGATAAATTGAAAAATGACGAAAAACTTGAAAGTAAGTGCCTATTTCGCTATTTCTAATATTTATTTTGATTAATATAATATCATTTGTTTTTACTGTCCTGTAAAGTACTCAATCAGTGTACTTGTAATGGTTTATAGTACTCCCATTGCAGTGTGATTTACTAGGGCGTGAGCATTAGGTAGATATTGTTAATATGAATGATTCCTAACCTATTTAGCCTATAGCCCTCCTTTCAGAAAAAAAAAACCTGCTCAGTGTCTGTCTCCTTTACACCACACTATTTAAGTAAATAAATGAATATATGAGGTGAATGTATGTCCAAAGTTTCCATAGCCCTTTCAATAATTTCAAGATACTTTGGGGATCACCCTGTTAAGAACCATGGTGTAATATATTACTTTTGAAAGGAAAACTCAGTTATTTGTATTTTTTTAATAGGTATGTGGCGTGGAGAGCCGACCTCTTTGGTCGAGCTCCTAATTTGATTTATTTAATACTTTTAAATGTGTTCTTTTTATAAACTTTGCTTTTGTTATTTTTGATGTAGCCTGTCAACAATTTTTCAGTACATACACATGTCACTAGACCAGAAGAAAGTTCTTACCATATTAATTTACACTGTTTTAATTCTAATGTATGTTGTTTTATCAAGCTTATTCCCAACGCTACAAACGTTGTACTGTACGTTGGTTAAATAAATATTCTTATTCCGAAGATCCTGGTTTCTTCTCAAAGTAGCTCCAGTAAAACACACGCACAAATAATTGGAGAGCATTCCTCCAAATTGGTGACCCCGACGTGATCGTGATGTGAACAGTTGAGAGGAATTGGAAGGATCACTACTACGGAATATCTGGGAATTCTTTTTTATTCTCTAGCGCTCTACCAAGGTATCGAATTTAAATACATTTCGTGACTGCAAATTATTGTAAGAATCATCCGGATGAAGATTTAGCCGCATTTACACACGGAGTGATAATTAATAACAATATACTTTTTCTTTCTTTTGGTGTGTGATTTTGTTTTGTCATTTTCTTTATATGACAATTAAACAATTGTTTAGTATTTCATTAAACAATAATAATATCTGATGAACAATTTAGACTACTCACATAATTGTCAAATAGCATATATTATTCTAGTACTAATAGAGATTGTAATGGTAATTATTATTATTTTATAATCTTGTAATATCTATGTATAATCTTGTTAATCGCATACATTAATATTTTTTTTTTTTTTTTCTTTTAGAATTAGTTTTGCTGTGCCACACTACCTCGTGCAATTATGAGCGAAAGCGAGGCTGAACTCGCCGAAGCGTCAGGCGGCAAGGCGATGGTGAACCGTGTTACCATCCGTACTCCTATGTTTTGTAAAGAGAGACCTGCATTGTGGTTCGCGTCTTTGGAGGCTCAATTCAATATTAATAATGTAACGCAACAAATTACAAAATTCTATTATGCGGTGGCGCACTTAGATACTAATTGTACTCGTGAGGTTGAGGACATTATATTGTCTCCACCTCAAGTCGAACCGTATTCCAAACTGCGTGATGCAATTATCACCAGGTTTTCGGTCTCGCATGAAGAAAAAATTCGTTGTCTTCTGGAAAAGGAACAGATTGGTGACAGGAAACCTTCTTCTTTTTACAGGTATTTAAAATCGTTAGCAGGGGAAACATTCCCAGAGAACATTCTAAAAACAATATGGTTAAGCAGGCTACCCAGATATTTACAGACTGTACTCACCGCTCAACAATTAGAAGGACTTTCAGAATTGAGCGAATTGGCAGATAAACTCATGGAAATAAACGCTCAGCCAACTCCGCTTATGTCACGTGCCGTGGCATCAACCTCATCAATTTCAGAAAATTTAGATTCGCGTTAATAGACAAACGATTTGATGAGATGTCTCGTGTTTTAGCTTCTTTGACAGTCGACCATGGGAGGCAACGAGGCCGTTCGCGAGATCGCCATTTTAATGGTAATCGTAAACGCTCTCGTTCCCGTAACCGTGAACTTTGTTTTTACCACGATCGCTTCGCTGCAAAAGCTCGTAAATGCATTCCCCCCTGTAATTGGTCTGTCTCGTCAGGTAATAAAGGTAACAACAATTCGGTAAACTAAAGGAACGGCCGGTTATGGCGACAACCGATCGTTTTTCTTCAAGTCGTCGCCTATTTGTTACTGACAGGTTTTCCAAACGGAAATTTCTAGTCGATACAGGTTCGGACTTATGCTGCATTCCGTTCAAAGATGTTCCAGGCTTTGGAAAACACTCATTACATTACGATTTAGTCGCAGCTAATGGTTCAAAAATTAAAACTTTTGGTTTAATTGCATTAAATTTGAATTTAGGCTTGAGACGCGATTTTAAGTGGAATTTCGTTGTTGCTGACATTGAGTCTGGTATTATTGGCTCGGATTTTTTATCTCATTTCAATCTACTTCCAGATTGTGCTGAAGGGAGACTTCGTGACGGGAAGACAGGCCTGTCGTCCATCGCGGAACTCCAGCCTGCTACTCAACGTAGCGTTAAGGTCGTAGCTATTCCAGATTCACAGTACACTGCGTTGCTACAGAAATTTTCCAGCATCACGCGCCCTCCTGGCGCAATTCAGGAGCCGAAGCATACTACCAAGCACTTCATTGTAACCACAGTCGGCCCGCCAGTTTCAACCAGGCCTCGTCGTCTTGCACCTTTAAAGCTTAGGGCTGCACAACAGGAATTCAATGACATGATGAAAGCTGGAACCGCACGAGCTTCGAGTAGTCCATGGTCTTCTGCATTACATCTGGTAGAGAAGAAAGATTCGACGTGGCGTCCCTGCGGTGATTATCGCGCTCTGAATGCCCGCACCATTCCGGACCGATATCCAGTTAGACACATTGGTGACTTTGGTCATAACTTAGCTGGATCTACCGTATTCAGTACAATTGATTTGGTAAAAGCCTACCAACAAATTCCCGTGAACCCCGCTGACGTTTGCAAAACCGCGATCATTACACCTTTTGGTCTTTTTGAGTTCCCGTACATGAGTTTCGGTTTGAGGAACGCAGGCCAAACTTTTCAAAGATTTATAGATGAGGTCGTTCGTGGTCTGGACTTTTGTTTCGCCTATGTCGACGATATCCTTGTCCATTCGAAAACGTCGTCCTGTCATGCTGCCCATCTGGAGATACTTTTCAGACGTTTGCATGAGTATGGTGTAGTTATTAACATCAACAAGAGTGTTTTCGGTGCTGAGGAGGTCACTTTCCTTGGGTATCGCATTGGCGCAGCGGGTATTCGACCCCCTGAGGACAGAATTAAAGCGCTGGTAGAATTTCCACCACCCAAGACTGTCGGTGGTATGCGTCGTTTCCTGATAATATTATACATAGATATTACAAGATTATAAAATAATAATAATTACCATTACAATCTCTATTAGTACTAGAATAATATATGCTATTTGACAATTATGTGAGTAGTCTAAATTGTTCATCAGATATTATTATTGTTTAATGAAATACTAAACAATTGTTTAATTGTCATATAAAGAAAATGACAAAACAAAATCACACACCAAAAGAAAGAAAAAGTATATTGTTATTAATTATCACTCCGTGTGTAAATGCAGCTAAATCTTCATCCGGATGATTCTTACAATAATTTGCAGTCACGAAATGTATTTAAATTCGATACCTTGGTAGAGCGCTAGAGAATAAAAAAGAATTCCCAGATATTCCGTAGTAGTGATCCTTCCAATTCCTCTCAACTGTTCACATCACGATCACGTCGGGGTCACCAATTTGGAGGAATGCTCTCCAATTATTTGTGCGTGTGTTTTACTGGAGCTACTTTGAGAAGAAACCAGGATCTTCGGAATAAGAATATTTATTTAACCAACGTACAGTACAACGTTTGTAGCGTTGGGAATAAGCTTGATAAAACAACATACATTAGAATTAAAACAGTGTAAATTAATATGGTAAGAACTTTCTTCTGGTCTAGTGACATGTGTATGTACTGAAAAATTGTTGACAGGCTACATCAAAAATAACAAAAGCAAAGTTTATAAAAAGAACACATTTAAAAGTATTAAATAAATCAAATTAGGAGCTCGACCAAAGAGGTCGGCTCTCCACGCCACAGGTACTTATTTTATAAATATGTTGACAGAATAATGTATGTACATGGACCTACATTATTGTTGCTATGATGTATAATTTCCTTGTAGATAAGAAGCGTGAAAGACAACTTACCCCTTCCCCCGAAATAAACAGAAGTCAAAATGAGAGTGATGATGAGAGCCCTATTGCTCCAAAAAAGAGGAAACGAATCAGGATTAATCCTATGGATTCAGATGATTCTGATGTTGAGAACAAAGGTTTGTATAACAATTAACACAAAGCTATAAGAAATCATCCTATTACTTGAATGATTAAATTTATTTTTGTAATCTAATTTATAGGAATAATGCTCATTTTTTTAAATTAATACATATATAGTTTTTATAAATTATAATTTATTTTACTTTTTAAAACTATGAAACAAACACCTATTTATAGTATTAACTGTGCCACTTTGTAATTGTATAATTTTTCAGTAGACAACAAAATAGAGAAAGCTAAGCAGAAAGTCTCCCTTGAGAAGAAACTACAAGAGAGTTTTAAATATGAATCGAACCAGTCTCCAAAGAGCAATAAACAAACTAAATCCAAGCCTGCTTCTAGTAGTGATAGGTAAATTTTTTTTTTATTATTCTGCCCTCAGCAAAAAAGCACAAGTGCATTTTGACGACATTTAAGATAAATGCAAAATTATTTTAATTAAATTTTCGTAAATTCAAAAATCAAGCTACAAACTTTATGGTTTACAAACTTTAGAGTTTTGGATTTTTATCCAAAGAATAACCATTGTTTGTTCTCTTTTTTAATTTTTTATTTCAGAATATAACTTGAATATTACTTATGCTTTCCTTAAAAAAATGTTACTATTAATGCCCTTTCTGCATTGGAGGGCAATAAAAACTCCCATTGTCTCGTTTTTTAAAGAATTATTGTATTAATATTAGGACTTTACCTATGAAATTGCCGTTTGTTCATAGATAGTGATCACTTTGAACTCTGTTATCTCACATTTGTCTTGGAATTCCAAATTCAAATTAATTCCAATTTAAAGCAGTGACATTCTTTTTCAAAAATCAATTATACATTTGTTTTCCGTCAAACGACTGTTTGCTTAGATATTGTTGTGTTTGCAACCATAAAAAAGTTCAAAATTCGCATTATTTTCGAATATGAGTTTTGTCATGGCAGCAACGCAGCACAGACGCCACGCAATATCAACTATGTGTACAGACCAATCACCACAAACGAACGCATGGTGCGTTTTTTGTTTGATCATTAAGTTCTGGAAATTGAGATCTCAAGAACAAGCCCCGTGGACGACTGGAGACTAAAGTCGATAATGACGAATTCAAAGCAATAGTGGAAGCGTATTCATCTCAAACCACCTATAAGTTAGTAGCAGCCTTTGGTGTAAGTGAGAAAACGATATTGATCATTTGTATGATATTGGTGAAGAAGCTCGGAAAGTGGGTACTGAATGAGCTTAATAAAAGTCAGCTGCAAACATGCGTCGAAGCTTGCCTTATTTTCCTGAACCGGCACAAAAATGAATGGATTCTGAATTGTATTGTCACTTGTGATGAGATGTGGATCCTGTATGATAATTGTAAACTTTTGTCACAATGGATGAACCCAGAAGACAGCCAAACAATGTCCCAAACGTAAGCTGAGTCAAAAGAAGCTCATCTGTATGGCGGTCCTGTGACAGAATTATCCACTACAGCTTCTTAAGATCTGGTACAACAATTAATGCAGATGTCTATAGTGAAGAACTGCAAACGACGTTGGACAAGCTCGCTATTATACAACCGAGTCTGGTCAATCACTGTAGTCCACTGCTTCTCCATGATAACGGTCATGCGCACACACATGCACGACACATTTACATTTTTCTTTATTTATTTAATAAATTAGTTATCAAACATAAAATACACAATATAATAGTAGACACTCAAAAAACCACGGAGATTTGTTCAGACTGGATATATTTTCGCATAAACAAATATACGGCCAAGAAGATACGGTACAAGTGACATTTATACTTAGATCAAAGCAAAATGGAAGATACGGTACGTTCTTACATTGCGTCATCTGAAAATGGGCTCGACTGCACAACTACATGCACACAAACTCGTACAGCTGTAATTGAAGTCACGTTGTACGACACCGAAAGACAGAGATACTTATGATACTTAAAAACTGAAACTTATCGAAATTTAATTGCTTAAAAGTGCTTAACTTATAATACAGAAAGGAGTTCCATTACCTAAATGTATATAATATAACCTAAATGTATTTGCCCTTTTGCTTTTGCCCACATCGTTTCCGTATAGTAAGTAGTCTATGTGTTAATCCGGATTAAAATCTATACGTGGGGACTACGTTCGTGACGGTAGGGAAATGAGGTACGCGCGAGGCGGGCACCCCCGCACTCCCTCGCGGATAAGCGACTTATGGCGCCCACGTTCTAGTACCGTCTGCGCAGCTCCCATTCAAGTGGATACATTGAACTAGCATGGAGTAAAATTAACGACTGTACGAGAACATAAGGTGCATGCAGATATATTGTACAAACATTTACTGAATTTGACTTTAGATACAATTTCTCAAGTAAATACAAATGACTGGGAAGTTTTTTCAGACATTCTATATCTATTGATGACCAATATTGGAATGACGGATTATTGGGAAACACAATTGACGAATTTATCATACAACTAGAAGGCAATGATAGTGAAGATGAAAATAGTGAAAATTCTAATAGCTCCAGTTCTAATTCAGACTACGATGAATAATATTATATTACTATGTAACTTGAGATATTGATGAAAACAAAAATACTTTTTTCATCCCCCTATCTCGGAAAGAATATTTTTGCTCTTCGATATCTGAGTGCAAAAGCCGTTTTTATCCGCTAGAGGATAAAGTAAATTGAATTTAGAACATCGTGTTATAATTTAAAGATTATTCTGTAATACTTACCTATCATAATGTAGTAGTTAATACCTAAACTGAAATAAAAGTATCTTGTGATTGTAAATGGTTTTTTTTTTTTGCATTTAGTCATTTCTTCGCTGAGGTGGGATGAAAAATTACGTGTTGCACTCGAGTGCAAAGATTTTTCACCTCGTGCTCTTTTGATCGTCGCTAACGCTCAGGATTCTAATTTTTTAATCACTCGCTGCGCTCGTGATTCAATTTTAGAATCCTTCGCTTGCTCGGTCATCAAAATTGAGCACGCGGTTAAAAAGCAACTTTGCACTCTTGTATAACAAATAACTATTAATTTACTTTTTATTTACTATCCGTTATCGATTATCCTTGCGCCCGTCACGAACGTAGTCCCTAACTATGGGTACCTATATTACCAAATTTCAATAAAATTAGTTGAACCTTTTCGACGTGATTTCGTAACAAACATCCAACTTTCGCATTTATCATATTAGTGATATATTATAGGCGGTTTACTCAAAAAAATGAAGTAAAAATTGCAGGCACTCAATCTCGCCACCGAAATTAGAATCTAAAGAAACATCAGCAGGCGACGAAGGTAACTGGGCACACTGCAAGATGGAGTTCCTACAACCGGAAAATATTAGAGATGCCCAAAAAAGAAGGCCCGATCATCCTGATTATGATCCCACCACTCTGTATGTACCTCAGTTCTACAAGGATCAGACTCCAGTATGTACCATTTCTTTTTAGTACTTTTTTCTTATTTTTGTTGTTTAATTTTTTGAAGTAATTCGATTTTTCTTTGAGTCTTTTTTCCTCTTGGTTGAAAAGACGTAAAAAAGATGGACAAAAAATACAGATAAATAGTTGCAAATAGATACAACTTTTGTTCTCTTAGTCATATCTATGAGTACAATGGTTCAAAGTATTTTATGTGTTGAGAAATGCCAATCATATCTATACTGATACAAGTGAATCACTGAAGGGTTTCGGATAATAATTCACTACGCGGGCCTAGTGCGGATTGGTGGATACACATACTCCAGATTATTATTTTATTTCTCGAGCATGCAGGTTTCCTCACGATGTTTTCTCTCACCGTCGAGCTAGTGATAATTTTATAAATTCGTACCTACTTAAGTAGAACGAGTGATACCCTAGGAATTCTCGATTCTCGTGTGTGAGGTCAAAACTCAGCCCTCACACTTTTAAATTATCACTAAAAAGAAACATCGCTACACTAAAAAGAAACAGAAAAGCCTACATGCTCGAGAACTAAAAATAAATCCGGGCGTATGTGTAGCCGTTTCTAGCAATCAGTTTAATTTACATGTATTTTATTTAATAATTTATTGTACACACAACATGAAGTAAATAGAAAGGAAGAAAAAGAAAAGATGTATATAAGACAAATTTATCTCCTGCGGAGATTTCTTCCAGCAAACCTGGGAATGTGAAATATAGGTCACGACAGAGAGGCAGGCGTAGTGCGTACGGAAGATTTATATGTATAATATTAATCGTCCAATAATACTAATAAAATACATAAATATAAATACATATACCTCAATAATAAATATTATTCATATAAAATATGTAAGTACATATAATAATATAATAATACATGTGTTATTTATTATAATAAGTTCATTGCACATTCTGGTTTTACTGTGGATTTTTGTTCACAAATAAATAAGCCAAGCTGCTCTATGTGGACACACATGTTTAGTTATGGCTCGAAACGCCCCTTGTGATTACTAGGGTAGGCCTGCGGGACAGATACAGTGGGATGTTATAGGCGTTATATCCTAAATTGATTCAAATATTTTCAATTTATCGCAGGCTCATCGTCAATGGTGGGAGATGAAAGCATCCCACTTCGATTCTGTGTTGTTCTTCAAAGTGGGCAAATTCTACGAGCTTTTTCATATGGATGCAGTTGTTGGTGTCGATGAACTAGGATTCTCGTACATGAAGGTGAGAAAAAATAATATTTCATATACTCCTATCATATACTCGTACTTAGACTATGTCATCACAAAACTAAGGACAGGTCACATTGCTCTTCTATTCTATTCTTTCGATCTAATTAATATTGGATTCGCATTTGCGACTATTTAAAAAACAACATTTGTTACATTACTATTCCATACAAAGAAAGTATGTCTTATCAGGGGTGGATCTTCATTCTAAATCCAATCACTGCGACCCAATGGAATTTTTTATGCTCCTTTATGTTTTAGAATATGGTATCCATGATATACTTTCTAATGTAGGTAGGTGAAAAGAAAGTTAATCTATTAACCATTTAGGTATCCAATAAAACATTGCGATTATGATGTAACCTCTGAGTTTCTTGAAATTTATGAATGATTTTAGTGTCAACCCGTTACTTATATTTTAGTATCAACCTATTATTTATATTTTAGTGTCAACCCATTATCCCCCCCAGTTGACTATTGAATGAACTATTTCTGGCAACTCACGGACGCGCGCCAATCTTGCTTGTGGATAAATGTCCTTATATGTGAAAAGTAACTTTCGTTACTCACCACCACAAACCTACAAAAGCTCACCACTACAAGCAAGGCAGACGCGAACTCATGATTTGCAGGAATTATAGTGTTTTTCTGTTTACTGTACAAGAGGTACAGAAATCGATTATATTGGATAAACATATTTTAATGGCAAACAAGACAAGATGAACTTGGTGCTGCTCTGAATAGTTTGTGTTTGCTGTAAGTCTGCAGCACGATGGGAAATCATAGAGTATAGTTATAGACATTGGTGTTATTTTATATTTAAGGGTGAATATGCACACTCTGGTTTCCCTGAGAGTGCGTACGGTCGCATGGCATCCACATTAGTGTCGAAGGGGTACAAAGTGGCGCGCGTTGAGCAGACGGAAACGCCGGAAATGATGCAGGAGAGGTGTAAAAAAAGTTAGTACATTTGATATCAACTTCATTGTAATGCAATGCAATCAGCCCTTTCAGAATCCATCGCAGGACATGGGCCTCCTCATGCACATTGTCTTGTGTATAACGCCACTCAGGCCAAACTGGGTTGCCGAGTCCACTCTTTCAGAGGCGGTGTAGATCCTCAGCGCTTGTGGTAGCGGCTTTATTGTCCCTTGGTCGTCCTTTACGACATCCGCGGGAAGAGATGGTGTGGTGCTATTCTATAGTCTGCACGCCGCACGACACTTCATTCATTCAACGTTATTGGACTTTGCGAAATTGTTTAATTTTAATTGTCTCACTGAAAATTGCACAGTATTAACAATACAATAACATTTGTAATAATACTAATAATAGATAACGTTTAGTATATTTTATTTCCATAGTGCATCCGTATTTGAATGTATCTAATATTTATTACATACTAGCGGTACCTGCGACTTCGCTCGCGTGAACTTGTGATTACCCTGGGAACTCTATAATCAATCTGGATAAAAAGTATCCCAAATGTTAACTCGACACATAAGCTATAACTATACCAAATTTCATTAGAATCCGTCTAGTAGATTGCGCGATGCGCGTTTAAACAGACATACAAAAAATGTTGTTTTGTACTCTATATCATCCGTACTTTATAGAGGAATCACTTTTTTCGAAAAATATTTTATGTACAGACATGGCTATTACGATTTTATTGTATTATATGTATAGATGTATCTATAAAATGTATAAATAATTATTAAAAATTGTTTTACTTGCACCTATCATAACATATTAATAGCTCTAAGATTGACGCGAGAAAATAGTTTACAGCATTATAAGTTGCAAAGAAATATATGCACTACGTTTTGCCAAATCTAGGTGTTAATTTGTCATTCTCTTGTTAAAATCCTAGAAGTCCTACATTGAAGTAATTGTTAAGTAAGAAGTAATAGTAGAACCCTTTTGTCTAACGTCTTGTTCTTATAATGGAAAGTTTTTAAAGTCAATACTGAATGAATTCATTTGCATGTGATTTTTAAACTGTTACTGTTAAACTGTTTTTTCTTTACATATACGAGTATGGTAATGGTGTAATTAGCATACTCTGCTAGTGTCTTCGTAATAAACATTTTCAGACAGGAGTCACTCAGTAAAGTGATAGTAGGTTTATTGAGGACAGAAGAGGACTCCTTGGAAACACACGAAAAACACAGTCCTATGCTTTTATTTGATTACTTTGAAATTTTAATAAATTATCATTATTAAACCACAAAACGTACAATTACACAATTTTCACAATAATCAGATAACAACTCAACTTCACTTCTCTCGAGTTCCCGCCAAAAAGTCTAATCGAACATCTTACACAGGGCGGCGCAACCGCCAAAACCTGTCACTGATTCTACTGCCATGGAACTGCTTTCATCATTTTATGTAGGTTTTAGCTGTTAAATTTGAAATAAAAATCTTTGAAGATAAGAATTCTTGACATTTACTTATTTATAATGAATATTTGTAACGGGACATTTCAGCTGGACGGAACACGAAATGGGACAAAGTAGTGCGTCGCGAAATTTGCCAGATAACCGTGAAAGGCACTCAAGTGTGCGGGTTGCAGGACCCCGGACCGACAGACACAGCTGCCAATTATATGATGGCCATCAGTGAAGAGGTAACACACTTACCATCTTTGTTTACAACATTTCGACATTTCAGAAGAGTTTTCTAACTAGGTACTCATACTTCCTTCCTTAATTAATTGATTGTCTCTGCCTGTACATCTCGAATGAGACCGTTGTCATGTTTCTATAGTTGTCTTTTCATTCAAGGACGAGTTGGGGTTAAGTAATAGGAAAGTGGTTTTGTTGATAAAAATAAGTATAACACTTCCTTAACTAACGGTAGTCGATCTCTGACATTTGCCTCTATACAGATAGATTTCAGGGCGCATTCTTAAGGGATTGAAATGAGATTTAGCGGACAAATGGTTTGATACATTATATCTCGGTCAAGTTCGTAGACGAGCGAAATAGGTAGACGATCTACAACTTTTGTCTAAATATTATTCTTCTAAAATTTACAGAAACAGTGACATCACTGTTTCCGTATGCTCATGGTAGATATCTGTAACACATAAAACAATAATTGCCCTATTGTCATAATTCAGGAAGAAATTAGGGGAATATGTTAGTATGGACATTGTCTCCCTTCTGACTAGCATAGCGCCTGTCATGGGCCTTTTTTTTAGATATACTTACAATGTAATCTTAAAAATATTATGACTTTAAGTAATATGTCACTGTGATTAAGAGGAGAGGCTGAGCGCTAGCGGGATGACGACAGCAGCGTTTTGTCCATACTGACATATTCCCCTAATTTTTTCCTGAATTAAAGGGCAATTTTTTTTTTATGTGTTACAGATATCTACCATATGAGCATACGGTTGATGTTTTGATTTTTTTGATTAGTTGTTTCTTGTAGGAGTTAGGACTCTCCAAATGCCCTGTTAGAACGCTGCAAAAAACCCATTGAGGAAATTTAACAATTCTTATTTATAAAAATCAAAACGTACCGACATAGAAAAACTATTTTACAAATCAGAAGAACGAACTATCCATTTTTGGAGGAGGAAACAGGGAACCTCGATTTTCTCGAGTTATTATATAATAGGTATTTTTGAAATCCGCTTCCGCTCATGCTCCCTTCTTAAGGGTGTAGATCGTGAAAATCACCGAAAAGAGTGTTACGATTTTTCATATTTAACCTATTTACATATGATTGATATCAATGATAATTTGTATATATTACAATCAAAGACCAATAAGTATGTTCATGCTTATATTAAACTCTTAAACCTAATAGTTGTTATATAATAAACGTCAACAAACGCACAAAATTGAGTAAAAATGCAAAAACATGACTTCGTATTTTTCAGATTTAACCCCATAAATCAACACAAATTGATAAAAAGAAACACTTTTTGAACACTGAAGAAACCAATAAGTATAGCTGTATACTTCTTTTTATACCTTTACAAACAAAGACTTCCTCTTTTAAAGCCCTAAAATCTAGATATATTTTAAGGTAAATTTTTCATACACAAATGTATGGGATAAAACGTTCGTTTCATTCGTGCAATCTCGGTGGTCTGCAGCGGCAGTTCCTTTCTGTAAGTGAGCGCGACACCACGCTTGTCGGCTGCAGACAGCAGAATTACGTATTGTGAATTTGTGTTTTTTGTAAAAAACTGTAAGTATAACATTTTTATAATTAATTTATTTTCAGTTAGTAGAAAGTATCGATATAATGAATGTCTGAAAGAAAACCATGATGGAACTAGATATAAATCGTAAAAAATACAATATCTACACTAATAGGTATTATAAAGAGGAAAGATTTGGATTTTTGTATGTAACGAATAAACTCAAAAAGTACTGGACTGATTTTAATAATTCTTTTATCATTCGAAAGCTACATTATCACTGAGTAACATAGGCTATTTGTTTCGCAGGACTGATTGAATTTGAGTGGCATGCCAGGGAAAAGAAAGTTTTGTACGCATTATAAAAATATGAAAGCCAAAAGATCTCGGAATAAAATGTAAGTTCCTCCCTACTTATTTATTATCGCATTTGAACAGGGTACATTACAAAGCTAATACAATATGTCATATGATTTAGATCGCCCGATTCAGACATATACCTACAATAACATGTAAATATTGGTTTGTATTATCTATATCTATACTGATAAATAAAATTGAAGTATCTGTATGTAATATCAAAATAATAGGATTTTTAAAAAAAAAAAGGCGATACGGAGTTCGCCGGGTCGGCTAGTATTGTCTAAATATCAAATTGTGGAAGTAGGTAGGCGACAGCGCAACTTTGTCGACATACCTATACCGCCAAACAGACGCGAGGCGCCTAGCGTCTGGCTTAGGGTTGTACAAAATAAATAAAAAGTGGATAATATTGATGAATAATATTTCCAGTATTGAAAATAAAGAAAACCTTGGGGCCGAGACTCTGAGCAACAATGCTACGCGCTGTATAGAGGTAAGTTGTTATACGTAATTCTTGTAGACTTGTTACATAAATAAACAAACTACTTAGTGATGGGCGAAGACAAAATCTCAATACCTACCTATAGATTTTTCTTGCAATATTTATTATTTTCATCGAGAGACAAACACCTTAGTACCGAAATACTTCTCAATTACTTTCTCAAAAGAAAATTTACGTTCAAATAGGTGACGTCATAAAAAAACAATACCTAATGCGTAAAGAAATTATAATTTCTATTCATCAGGAACCTAATATTGTATTAATTCTTTTGCATTTTTTTAAATTTTTAATTATTTTTTATAAAAAAAATCAAGCCATTATCTTTCTTTACAGGAACTAGTTATTGAAAACGACCAAGAGGGAAAGGTGGATGAAATGGAAGTTGGGCGTAGAGTTGTAGACGTTTCTTTTTTTTTTAAAGCTCTTCAGGCCATAGGGGACCACGGTCCAATGGATTGTAAGTTAAGTTACCTCAGTATAATAGGTGAAGTAAAAGTTGGTCTGGACTCAAAACTCATCATGAAATGTAGTATGTGTAGTATGAAATTTACTGTGTGTTTGATTGAAAAGAAAGAAGATAGAATGGAAGTGAATCATCAAATTGTATCTGGTATCATATCATCTGGTGGGAGCTACTATCAGTTAAAAACATTAACTGCCGCAGTAGCCCTACCAATCATGTCACCTTCATTATACAATGAAATTAATAATACGGTTTGCGATTGGTGGGAAAAGACAGCAGCACATTCCATGGCAGAAGCTGTCAAGGAAGAAGCGGAGTACGCAGTGTCTATAGGTAGTGTTGATAAAAATGGTACACCATTAATATCTGTTGCTGTTGACGGTTGTTGGAGCAAGAGATCTTATGGTAAGAATTTTTCCGCCTTGTCCGGCGCAGCTGCGATAATTGGCATTAAAACTAATAAAGTATTGTTTTTTGGAGTTAAAAATAAATACTGCGTAGTTTGTGCACGAGCCGCAAAGAACGACAGTCAGCCCTCGGAACACCGTTGTTTCAAGAATTATTCGGGATCATCTACCGGTATGGAATCGACCATAATAGTTGAGGGGTTTAAACGTTCCATTGTTGATCACGGTGTAATTTATAATAAATTTGTAGCAGACGGCGATTCCAGTACTTATAAAAAAATATTAGATTCGCGACCGTACGGTAATTTAACAGTAGAGAAAATTGAATGCAAAAATCATCTTTTACGAAACTACTGCAATAGCTTGGAGAAACTGTCGAAAGACACTAAGTATCCTTGCGAATTGCGGAAATTCCTAAAAGAAAGGTATTTGCGTTTAAGAACGGGTGTAAAATGCGCTATTAAATATTGGGGCGATCAAAATCAGTCACTCGAAGAAAAAATAAAAAATCTTAGTGAAGATATCCTAAATGGTCCACAACACGTATTTGGTAATCACCAATATTGCAAGGAGTATTTCTGTAGACCTGATACTCGTCGAATAGAACCTGTTGGGTTGCTTCCAGCAATTGTTGGATGCGGATTAATGGACGCGGTACACATTTTAAGTAAAAGACTGTCATATCATTCTAGAAGTTTAATTCATAATTGTACAAGTAATATAGTTGAAAGTTTTAACGCAGTGATTGCCAAATTAGTAGGGGGTAAGCGTGTAAATTATTCTTCCCGTGGTTCTTATGCGGGCCGATGCGCAGCTGCTGTTGTGTCTTTTAATACAGGATCGATTCATAGTAAAACTCATGAAGTAATATTTAAATCTAGTCCTAATCCTTTGATCGCGAAAGTGGAAAATTGTAATCGTAGAATCCGTTTAATTGCTAAACCTAAATTAAGATTGAAAAAGAGCCACAGCGCTGTATCGAAAGACGCTCACTATGGACCAAACTGCGAAAAACCTGATCTGAGTCCAGAATTATATGAGAAAGCCAAGTCATCTTTTTTAGCCGATTTAAAGTTGTCTTGTGCTGAAAGAGAGGAGCTTGAAAGGTCGACCCATTTGCAAAGAAGTAGTTCTGAGTGGATGAGTACAAGGAGAAAATTACTAACCTCATCATCGTTCGGGGAAGTTTGTAAAAAACGAGAGAGCACAAGTTGTGCTGTTCTTGTTCGTAAAATCGTTTATGGTAGTAATATCTCCAGTTTGCCTGCTGTACGGTACGGTATCGAAAACGAAGAAACCGCAATTAAACAGTTAGAAATTCAAGAGAATATTAGTATACAAGGTTGCGGTTTGTTCGTCGACGATCAATATGAATTTCTTGGTACTACACCAGATGGCATTTATGCAAACGGTTTAATTGAAATTAAGTGCCCACATTCTTTAGCTGGCATGACTCTTGATGAAGCAATGGCCAAACATACCTTTTGGGTTAAGGACAAGGCTTCCAAGGGTTATGTCATAAATAAAAATCATAACTGGTATTTCCAAATTCAGGGACAGGTACATATTACTAAAAGAAACGTTTGCATGCTTGGCATCTGGTTTGGTGCTACTGTACCTATGAAAGTTTATATTATAGAAAAGGACGACAAATTTTGGGAGGAGAAAATGGAGATGAAATTAGTTAGGTTTTATTACGATTGCCTACTTCCAGAATTAGTTGATCCTCGGCAGTCACGAAGCATGCCCATTCGTGACGCGCCCAGTATCATAGAGGCTATGAAAGAGAGGAAAGAAAGAGCTTTACGTGTTATGAAAGAGAAGAACGCCTAATGATTTTGAAAGATACAGGTAACTTAACTACCCAGCCAGTCGATTCACGTAAACACGCCAGTCCAAAAGTCGTTTTAACTTAGGAACTTAGAAATCGCCTTTTGGTTTTCTGTTTTAAACGCACTTACTTATCTAGTCTTGGATTGTCATAAATCTTCCAATAGCTCAATTACTATACAATTTCTGAGTTACCTGGTGTAAAGAATCATAAAAATTGGTTCAAAAATACAGCGAATTGAGAATTCTCCTTTTTTTAAGTCGGTTAAAAGGGCTAAATTTGCAAAAAACGAAGTGACGTCACTGCGCTACGGTTTTTATTACTTACGTCAGTGGTTCTCAAACTTTTTAAATGACGGAACCCTTTTGGGAAGCAAAATACTTGATGGAACCCTACAATAAAACAATTATTTTTATAAGTGTATTCTATATTAATCAGCATAATAAAAGTACAATGTATCAGTTACTAATTATTATTTACTTCACCACTTGGTAAGGACAATAATAGAAAACATTAAAAAAGAAAAAATCTAACTAGTGGGAGGTATGAAACTGTTTTTTATTTTTCATCAATTGCTTGATATCAGGTTTGATGGAAGAAAGTTGGAGTCTCATATCAGCTTCGGCGTCCAGTCTATTGCGATATTTTGTTTTCGTGGCTGCGTAGGTAGAGAATCCTGTTTCGCACAAATATGTAGTTGGGAACGGGAGAAGAATATCCAGAGCCATTTGGCCAAGCATTGCATATTCATCTTGGATTCTGCACCAAAAATCATTAAGAGGCGTCGTTTTGAACAATGACTCCATACTTGTGTCTGATGACATTTCTAAAAGAGATTCATATATCTCATTTGACATGTTTTCAGGCTTTTCCAAGTTGGGTAAAAAAGGATTATGAATCCAGGAGTTCACTTTAATTTTTGTATTGTGTTCTTCGGGAAAATACTTTTCAAAAGATGCGCGCATCGAACTGAGATATTGGACCAATTCTTCAAACACATTATCTTCAAACATTTCTGAGTCGTTTTCGCTAACAAACTCACTGAGTAACGTAAAACTTTCTATTTCTTTCTTACCAATGCAAATGATCCAAAAATCTAATTTTCTTTTAAAAGCAGTTATTTTATTATAGGCCTGAAACACTGTTGTCTGTTTACCTTGCAACGATAAATTTAATTCGTTAAGTTTTTGAAAGATATCCGCCATAAAAGACAATCGGAACAACCAAGTTTTATCATACAAACGGTCCTTCAAATTAAAAGAAGTATCTGCTGAAAGAAACATTTGTAACTCGGCTCTAAGTTCAAATAGCCTTGTTAAAGTTTTTCCCCGAGACAGCCATCGCACTTCTGTATGGAGCAGCAGTGTTTTATGTTTGCTGCCATAATCTTCACACAATAATGAGAACAATCGGGATTGTAGTGGTCGTGATTTGATAAAATTAATTATTTTTACCGCTTCATCCATAACTAATTTTAGATTAGACGGCATTTGCTTCATCGCAAGTGCTTGTCTATGCAGAATACAATGACTGGAACTACAATTAGGCGCTTTATTTTTCATTCGTGACACTGCTCCTGCTGTTTTACCTGTCATCGCCTTGGCCCCATCTGTACAAATGTCAATGCAATTGTTCCAACTGAGATTATGTTCTTCAAAAAATATATTTATTTTATTAAAAATTTCTTCCCCGGTAGTGTTTGTAAGCAGCGATGAACACATAAGCATGTCTTCTTCAAAAGAACTTTTATATGGATATCTCACAATAACCAGCAGGATAGCCAAACCAGCGACATCAGTCGACTCGTCCATTTGCAAAGCGAATCGTGTATTTTGTAGACGTGTAACTAGTTCTTGTTTGACGTAGCTTGCCAGATCATGGATTCGTCGTGAAACAGTATCGTTTGATAGCGGAACAGTAGAAAGATGCTTTGCAGATTTTTCATCAAGCATACATTTTGTTATGTCTAATACACATGGTTTTATTAATTTCTCAGCGATAGTGTGCGCTTCACCTGCTTGTGCAATGCGATAGCTAACTAAGTATGATGCCTCCGTGGCCTTTTCGTTGGTAGTTTGTGTTACATGCATCATATTTTTTTGACTTTCTAATAACTGATCTTTTTTGCGAACAAAAAATTCTTTATTCTTGTCTTTAGTCTCGGGGTGTACGGTTTCTAAATGTCGACGCAATTTGGCAGGTGCCATGGAACTATTAGGAAGCAGTTTACTACAGAGCATGCAGAGAGGTGAGCCGTTGGAATCAACAAATCCGAAACTGATATAAGATTCATCATACTTCCTTTTTTTCGTCTTTGAAACCGTCGAGCTTGACGTCGTGGCACTCGTGGCATCATCTTCTGGATCGGTGATTGCTAAATTCTCCGCGCGCATTGCTTTTGAACATTCAGCGTCATTAGAAGATGTTGTTGGAACACGTTTAACACCTTTAAGCCAACGTTCCATTCTTCTTTATTTATAATGTTACAAGTCAGGATAGTGGGGTTTAAATAATGCACAATCGTTACTGCGTATAAGAGACTAAATTTAGAACCTACAGGGAAGAAATGTATAAAACTGAGACAACAGAATACAGCAGGCAGTAAAACAATGAACACTAGTTTCTCGCTAGCGAGCTTGTAAGTAGGTAGTAACTTATCGCTCCGAACGCTAATCATCAACTGACGACGCCAACGCGCGATCGCCGCTTTTATACTTAGTCCTAGACTCGATCTCAAATATTCTCGAAAATACTCGAGTCGGCACCTTTGATAAACAAAAAGCAAAAATAAAAACAGAAATTTAAAAATAGCGTTGTAAACAATATCGACTTTATCCTTTGAAGTTAGAGACGAAAGTCGCTAGTTGACAACTATAGCGTCTAATTCAGAGGCGGCTTTTATCAAAGAGACTGAGCGCTTACAAGTATACTACCCGCTCGTTTTAAGTTTGCCGCTGGCGATAGGTATGAGTGTATGACGTTCGAAATTTTTTATTTAATTGTAACAATAAAAATTGTGTACGTTAGATATTTGGGTAAAACTATGACACATTATAAGTTTTGTTGTCACGTGGGGGAGGGTACGCGCATTCCACAGACCGGCAAACTTAGAGCGAACGCGTTGTACAAGTATAAAATTGTTGAGACCAAACTTATGAGATATTGTACCAGCTAATGTAACACAAGCTTATACAAATACAAATAAATAAATAAATAACATTCATAGCGTTTTGTCTCCGCGCGGCCGCGGAGTCCGCACAGCCGCGGAGCGACCAGAGAGAGGTGTTTTGATTTTTTTATTTCTAAATTCTTGCGGAACCCCGACAGAGGTATCACGGAACCCTAGGGTTCCGCGGAACACACTTAGAGTATAGCTGACTTACGTGAATCGGGCAGCTGGTAACGTTTTCATTCTGATAGGTTTTGTGATAGCCATTGATTTTATCATCAAATTAGCAGAAATCAGAACTTGATCCGTAATCGAATGAAAAACCATTAGAATTTTGAACTCATATTTCGTTATTGTTTAATTACATACTTTTAATTAGTATATTAATAATTTACAAACTTCTGTTAAAATTAGTAAATAAATGAATTATTTACTAATTTTTGTACAACCCTAGCACGCTTTTGAGATAGCGAGTAATGGCGACTCATATTTGTTATTGTGTAGTAAATAAATCATTTTTATACTTGTGTTTCATTTATTGACATTTTTTTTAAAACCCTAGGATTTTTTTTAGATATCGACGAGGTGATCGTAAACAAAAAGTAAGTATTTGAGTTTACGCAATAGGCACATTTCCTTGCGTAGAGATAAACACACTTCCTACTGAATTTGCAATTATTTTATTGAATGAATATTTTACGAATTAGAATAAATTTTGGTAGTGAAATTACAAATAAATAAATAGTTGGAATTTTAGGTAAGTAGAATACAAAAATGTCAGATGTCAAATGATAGAAAAACATAAAAATTGTGTCTCAACTACTCTTATTAATCTATTAAAAAGAATCAACAGCTAGTTTCCAAAAATTCAACGTTATTGTTATGCTGTAAATATTCAAGTTCAATAACAATTTCTCAACGTGGAACGTTTGTTGCAAAACATTTTGAAAATCGCGCTCTCTAGGTCATTCATCCGCCCCGTCGGATGTTACATTAAACTTTGGCGCTGCGGTCGCTCGAAATCGAGATCTCAGGCCAACAATCTACACCCTTAAAACTGTATATTAGTACATTAGTGAATATGATGATTAAAAGTCTATTTGAGTTAAACGCCATTTTTATATATTTTGTGTTATAAATGTTAACGGAAATGTATCAAATACGGCATTATATATAATTCCTAGGAAATGTATTATAATACCTAAAATCATCAGATGTATAAAATAAAGATCTTACTAGACACATTTCCTAGGAGTTGTATATAATATGTATATATGTTTCGTAAGTAGAAATCGGAAATATTTTAAATTTGGGATAGCGGTGACATTGACTACCGAAGGGAGCATTTTTTTTCAAGGTCATTTTTGTCTGTGGTTAACCCCCGCTGAGCTAGGGGTGAAAATATATACCCATTTCAAAAGGAACTTCTTCTTCTTCTCTTTTTCTCTGTCGTTCCCTCACTAATGAGGATCGTGACCATATGTGATTTGTTCAAAAGGAACACATTGACTTAATTTTTTTTTATAGAAATTTTCGATCTTACAATAAACTTTCTATCATACTATCAAGTGTAGGGCGCCGCAGGCAGCAACTTTTGCCAAAGTCATTTTTATCTGCGGTCAATCCCCTCCGAGGTCTAGGCTAGGGGCCCTAGGGGGTGAACACTGATATGCCTAATTCTGATCTACCTTGATCTACTATTTATTTGTTCTATTTAGTGTGACTATTGCGCGAAAGTCTTTCCTACCCAGAAACGATTTGGCTGGTTTAGATTAGAAGTTTCAAACCATCGCGAAACGTAGCGGAGTGATTGCCTCCGAAAATCCTTAATATTAGGGCCTTACCTGTAAAATTGTCGTTTGTTCATAGTAGCCACTTTAAACTTAGTTAACTTGTATTGGGCTTGGAATTCCAAATTCAAATTAATTACAATTCAAAGCTATGTATTTCTTCATCATTCTTTTTCAAAATCAGTTATTCATTTGTTTTTTCGTCAAACGACTTTTTGCTTAGATATCGTGTTTCGATATTTTCGAATATGAGTTCCGTGGTGGCAGCAACGCAGCACAGAGGGCGCGCAATATCAACTATGTGTACTGATCAAACACCGCAAACGAACGCACTGTGCGTTTTTGGTTTCATCGTTTCCGTTCTGGAAATTTCGATCTCAAGAACAAGCCGCGTGGACGACTGGAGACTAAAGTCGATAATGACGAATTGAAAGCAATAGTGAAAGCGTATTCATCTCAAACCACGTCTGAGTTTGCAACAGCCTTCGGCGTAAGTGACAAAACGATATTGATTCATTTGCATCAAATCGGGAAAGTGAACAAGCTCGGAAAGTAGGTACCATATGAGCTTAATGAAAGTCAGCTGCAAACATGCGCCGAAGCTTGGTTTACTTTACTGAACCGACACAAGAATGAAGGAATTCTGAATTGTCTTGTCACTTGTGATGAAAAGTGGATCCTGTATGATAATCGTAAACGTTCGTCACAGTGGTTGAACCTGAGAGACACAGCCAAACAATATCCCAAATGTAAAAGAGTCAAAAGAACCTCACGATGATTGTATGGTGGTCCTGTGCCGCTATTATCCACTACAGCTTCTTGAGATATGGCACAACAATTAATGCAGATGTGTAACCGAGTCTGGTCAATCGTTCTAGTCCAATGCTTCTCCATGATACCGCTCGCCCACACACTGCACAACAGTCTCAAAGTTGCAGGAGCTTGGTACTCAAACTCTCCGTCACTCACCGTACTCGCCAGACCTTGCCCCAACTGATTTCCATTTTTTTCGAAAATTGAATAATTTTTTAAAGGGAAAAAATTCAAGTCCGATGAGGCAGTAAAAAACACCTTCAGAGAATTAATCGATTCCCGCCCATAGGAGTACTATAGCAGAGGCATCAATCAACTTCCATTAAAATATTTGAAATTTTCCATATAAACGACAATTCATTAGACTATTGTTTCTCGTATCTGTGTTTATCATTTTCATACATTTCCTAGTACCAGTTAGTAATTTCATAAAATTCCTAGAAATTTCATAAAATTCCTAATTATTGTATGTAATAGTAATAAACGTATCTTTAATAAAATATTTTACACATTTTCTAAATCAGTTTTACATTTTATAAATTTTGTGGGAATATTACAAAATGCCTGAATTATATGAAATTCCGATAACATATACATTATTTCATATTATCTTAAAAAGTCAACATCAATACATAAATGACTGTGAACAACATTTTTTGACAGGAAAGTTTCGGTGTGAGTACTTTTGGTGTCTGTTTCGTGGACACGTCAATAGGTATCTTCCATCTCGGTCAGTTCAAAGACGACAAGCACTCGTCCCGGCTGCTCACTACATTAGCACATTATCCTGCTGCGTTGGTAAGTTCTTATTTAATTATATTTATTTTAAAATTGTTAATATAATGAGAATTTATTTCTACATAATCTAATAGCTAAAATTCTTAACTAGAGACAAACATGACTCATCAAATATTTGTACGTCTTTGTTCTAAAATTGTTAATTAAAAATAATGCAGGTTGTTAATGATATTTAAACGTTTTTAGAGTGATACATGATCTCGTAATGAGATTACATTTTTAAAATGTTCCCGAGTTACTTTGATTCCTTAACTCTAAAATGAGTCATTCTTTTTTTGTATTTATATCAATGGGAAACCCATGGGAACGGCTCATGTCATTTTTCGTAATTTTAGTGATCTTTCAGATTTTTTCTCAATAACTGTGATGATGCTTGTAATGAACCGGAAGATACACGATGTAGTTCAACGCTTTAACTAATCATTCGATTTTTGTTTCTTCGTAATATTACGATTTAATATGTTTAATTATGGGAACGCGAGAGCATGTTTCGCGTAAGGAACCCTCAAACATCAACTGTATGTCGTGTGAGTGTGGGTGTCTGTGTCTGTATGCCCGCGTGCGTGTATGCGTTACGTGGGTGCGTATGCACTATATTATTTTTGTGCCATACAACATTATATAGCACATTTATCGAGTCCAGTGACAACGATTACCATTATTCACTTGCTTACTATTCACAAGATCCAACCGAGAATCCAAGATCCTAGGAACATTGACAAAGTAGAAGTGCTTTCAGTTAAGTCGTTGATAATGCATAATATCAATTATTAAATTTAATTAATCAACATTTTGATGAAACGTTTATTAAATTTATTATAATCATCCTGATAAGTGATAAGTAAATTGTAAAAAATGAGAGCTTGTCCACCAACAAACTGTGCTTCACTGTTTGGCGGGGGACTTTTGTAATTTGGTTCAATAATGTATCTTTGGAAAATAAATTTAAAAAAAAACTTGTCTCCAGGTGATATATGATCGTAAAACAACTAGTTCTCGTACAACAAAGCTACTCAGTACACATTGCCACAGCGCACGCCGCGAACCACTCAACTTATGTCCTCCAGATAAAACGCTTAAGATATTAGCAGAGAAATATTATAAGACTAATGCGGATGGAGACTGGCCGGAGGGCATCAAACCTTTTTTACATGAAGGTAGGTCAAGTGTGTTGTAGTCATCGATCAACCAAAATACATAGATGGATATTTGTTTGTGACAAAACTGTTTTTTTTTTGTCATATATTGGCGATGGTGCAATTAGCACGTTCTGCCAGTGTCAAGTTTTTTTCGTAACAAACACTTTCAAAGTCTAAAACGTATCCTATCAATGTCCAATCCCGTCGAAGTACAGAACCTAAGGACAGAAGAGGACTCCCTGGAAGCACACGAAACACGGAGTCCAGTCCCACGCTTTTATTTGATTATCACAAAAACCGCACACGAAAACGACTTTGATGTTTATTAAAGAAAGAAGGCGGTAGACGAGCATACAGTCCACCTGGTGGTAAGTGGATACTGTCCTCCATAGACATTCGCGATACATGGCAACATCAGTTCAGAATGACAAAAATTGACATGACCCGGATGCGGTGCCTACCGTTTTTTGATTTAGGAACGGATTTCTTATTTCCATAAAATTCACAATGTATTTACTGTTTCAGGGGATGCTTTAGGTCTCACACCAGCTGAAAACTGTTATCTTGCAATAAAAGCCTTAGGTGGATGCGTTTCTTACTTAACTGACTGTCTATTAGACATTCAAATACTAGGCATGGCACAGTTCACTTCTTATTCGCCCCCCGACGTCCTAAACAGAACCTTATCGCAAGAAAATAAGGTTAAAAATAAGTGGGAAGGTGGGAGTACGATGGTACTGGATGCTATAACGCTGAGAAATTTGAGGATAGTACAGGATGAAGGATCTTTGTATGATAAGTTGAACTTCTGCTCGACGGCTATGGGCAAGAGGTTAGTATTTTATTCCTTTGAATTTCTATATTTAATGTATTTTTCAAGTGTTTCAAGTGTAATTTCTACAGAAGGATGTAATTTATTCAAATATAAACATTTGTCGAAATCGTAAAACAAATCGGACAAGTACTTTCTTAGATTACTACAAAATGACGGACAGATGTTCTGCTTTGTATCTTTACAAAAAGGCAGTGACTATTTAGTTAGATTGATTGTCTGATCTTAATTGATTTATTGTTTACTAAAGTTTGAAAGTTAGTCTAATGTAAATAGATGGACTGTCTAATGTGATAGATTCACCGCCTATTAAAGATGTCTACTTATGATTTGTGCAGTTTATTACTTTTAATTCTGTCATTAGTTGTACAAGTGTTTAAGTGCATCATGTTGGCTTTATTGAATCGATAGTTCTCTATATAAAAAAGATAGAAACTATTTGTTTTCTGTCTACACTTGCCCTAGTCTTAAAAACTATTGAGCAGATTTTCTTGTAATTTTCAGTATATATTAAGGAAAGTTTCGGGGTGTTCTTATCGAAATCATTTAAATAATGTAGTGGATTTTGTAAGATAAGGTGATCAAATATGGAATTCTATGGAAGAATACGAGATCCAAGCAAGCAAAGCAAAGGATTTATTTACAAGCAAATGCTACTAAATAAATGTTTATCGTGAAGTATGTTGAACGCTGAGGAACTGCACCACTTCTAAAAGAGTGGACTCGCCAACTCACTTGGCCAGCGTGGGTTTTTAAGACCATACATCCCTCATGCACGAGACAATGTGTGAAAGGAGGCCCGTGTGCAGCAGTGGATGTCAGAAGGGCTGATTACGGTAACTTGAATTATGTCACAACGTTTTTTAGGTTATTATACCAATGGGTATGCGCTCCTAGTTGCAACTTGTCCGTTATAAAGGAGAGACAGGAGGCTGTTAAAGCGTTGTTTGAAATCCAAGAGGTGTGTCAAGACGCCAAGACCATTCTAACTACACTACCGGATCTGGAACGACTTTTGGCTAAGTAACAATTTTTAACTTATTCTAAACTATTCAGGTGTCTTCGGGATCCATACTCGCTAGTTTAGGCTCCTTCTATTTACGTAGGATAGTGATAACACTATCACTGTACATAATCACAAGTAAATTAATCACCAATTATTTATTTTTAAAATAATAAAAAAACAGTAAATTCATCTTAATTTTTTAAATTAGATATAATAATTTTAGTGTACTGATTGACATATTTATGATACGAGTATACATATTACACTATTTTTGTGGGACCTTATACAACGTGACACCAAAATAACGCAAAACCTATGAAATTGCTGTTTGTTCAGTGGCCATATTGAACTTAGTTATCTTTCGTTTGGCTTGGAATTCCAAATTCGAATTAATTTCAATTTAAAATTATGACATTCCTTTAAAAAATCAGTTATTCATTTGTTTTCTGTCAAACGACTTTTTGCTTAGATATCGTTGTGTTTGCGACCGTGAAAAAGTTAAAATTTCGCGTTATTTGCGCGTGGCAGCAACGCACCACAGACAGCACACAGTATCAACTATGTGCGTTTTTGGATTGATCGTTTCCGTTCTGGAAATTTCGACCTCAAGAACAAGCCCCGTGGACGACCGGAGGCTAAAGTCGATAATGACAAATTGAAAGCAATAGTGCTTGCTTTCAATTCATCAATGGTTCAATTGAATTTAGCCTTCGGCATAAATGACAAAACGATATTTATTCCTTTGTGTCAAATCGGGAAAGTGTAGAAGCTCGGAAAGTGGGTACCGAATGAGTTTAATGAAAATCAGCTGCAAACACGCTTTGAAACTTGCCTTACTTTGCTGAACCGGCACACAAATGAAGGAATTCTGAATCGTATTTTCATTTGTGATGAGAAGTGGATCCTGGCACTAAAAATCCTCTCCACTGAACGTCACTATTATCCCAGGATTGTACGAGAAGCGATTGAATTTAAGAAATATAAAAATTTCAATCAGGAAAATGGATATGTGAACTGTCGTCGACGTTGACTAAATTTAAACCTTGTGATTTACCGTCCGCGGACATGTAGTGTGTCGCAGCCTTTCCAAATGTGAAGATCAAATGTGGGTAGTTGATAAAACTGCTCGCAGCTCCTATTCTGGACTACCCGCAACTTCAGTCAACTCTTGACCACAGCTGGTGTAATCCATGCCGAAACGTCGAGTAGAAATAAAAGGTAAACAAAAACCTTTAATATACGCGTTCAGACCTGTGGTCAATATAAGACAATATAAAATGTGTACGAAACGCGAAAGTTTAAACAGTTACGTAAGGTTTTGTTGTTGTGTCTAAAACGTTTCGTATTGCTCATTACTCAGACAGAGCGTCTCGGCGGCGCCCGCGAGATATGCTCGATATACTAGAAAGAATAAATGATATACTAGAACAATCTGTTTGCTTTGCAGCTTTTGCGTTATTTCAATGACACGTTGTGTATCACTAAAAATTTAGTCCCTCGCGTCCTTGTTTTACCACTTGCACAGGTTCTAACTGAAAATCAGCACTGCACACATGTATAGCTGAGCTGGACGCCCATTCAGGGCAGTCATGGGACACACGGACACCAACCTACACTACTGTAACATCTATTCTTTCACTTTCTTAAAATTTAAGCTTGTGTCGTTTCGCTGTTCAAGCAGTAACTCTCTGGAATGCGCTTCCCACTGACATTAGGAAAGCAGCTAATACAAAAGACAGCTTCAGAGTTAGGGATCTTATTTTCTGCCCTACCCTTCACCCTTCCATTATGTTTTCTGCTCACTTATGTATTATAATATTACGTATGCAAATATGTGTACGTATATTAAAATATTATTTGAACTATACTCGTATATATTTAAAATAATTAATTGCACTCGCGTTCCGATTTGTGTTTGATCTGGTGGTTGACAAGTAGAGAATACCATAAGGCATTAAGTCCGCCCCTTGTACAATTACTAGTGCAATGAAGTTTAAATTGATAAATATGTACGTGTTTGTCTTTTCCTTTGTAATTGTAGCGTCCTTGAACTGTAATCCGAATAACGCCAATCAATCTATATCAATCGTTCGAATTGTTTTAGGGTACACGCCCTCGGCAATTTAAAAAGATCAAAATTACACCCCGACTCTCGCGCAATTTTCTACGAAGAGAAAATATATTCGAAGCGAAAAGTATTAGACTTTATATCGGTATTGAACGGATTCAATACCGCACTGAAACTGGTCGATTTATTCTCTGACATGGAGTCAGTGATGTTGAAAAGAGTCACTCAGTTTACACCCGATGGAAAGTTTCCTGATTATAGAGATACGCTGAAGTTCTTTAAGGTAAGAAAATATGCGACGGGTCAGTGTGGAGAAGTCTGAAACTATTAGAAACGGAGAAATGTGTTCGAAGGAACCATGGCGTCCATTTTAAAGTTATGAATAACTGCATTCAATTGGGAATCGAAAACGTCAATTTTCCTTGAAATGTCGATGTAGTGTCGCTTGTACAGATAATCTAGATTTTTCTTTTCATTCTAAACACAAGGTTCCATACCAAGATTTATTCCTTGAATACTAATTATTGAATAATATGAAATAAGTGAAACTATACTCTGTTCATGTTAAGAAAACAAGTAATGTCATCACTATCGGTCACGTGATTTCGTCTATTGGCCAATTACGAGAGGAAGCATATCTCGATTGACCAATTAACGCTGTATTATGCTACATGGGATGTGTGACGTTTCTTCTTAATGTGAATAGAGAGAGTATATATACATTTCAGGAGGCATTCAATCAATCAGAAGCTGAAAAAGAAGGTCGTATATTACCTGGGGAAGGTGTTGACCAAGAATACGACGCTACCCTTCAAACTATTATGGATATAGAAGACGAATTGAAGGAATATCTTAAGGAGCAGGAGAAACATTTCCGATGTCGGGTATGACTTTTTAATAACTTCCCATGTGATATCAATTTTAAATAGCGGTAATAATGATTTTTCAATTTTAATAAAAGTACCAATTCCTTTTATTCGTTATATCGCTTCTAAATTGAACTCGTTAAAAAAAGTATTCAAATTAAAATAGTTTATTTTTCAAGAACGTAGTTAATAAAATGTCATAGACACTTAAGTTAGTTTTTGCTCAAAAACTGATTAAGTCACAGTACCCATATTTTTGCATTATCCATCGACTGGAAAAAGCACGTAAGTCATTAGTCACCAGTTCACCCGCAATAATCGACTGTACCATGTAACTTATGTTTTATCAACACATCATGCGGCGACAAAAAACATTTATGTAAACTTAAGTGAAAACTTAAAGATATGATTTAAGTGCTTATCGTGTCCGAGTCTGGATATATAAATTATGTTTTACTTCAATATGGGTCCCAAAGTCAAATTTACATATAAGTACTTGCAATAAACATATAACATTTTAATATTAATAATTACATTAACGTCACTTTTATAGTTTTATATATATATATATAATGATATTATGGTCTTTGAATAGAAAATAAAGACAAAACTGCGTTTCTCTGTAAAGACAAAAGTGGATTTATTTCGATACATGAAGTTTAACATTTAAATCATTACGTACATTATCAATTAACAAATATTAGCTCACCTGTAAAGACAAAAGAAACAACATTTAATGCCTTTAATTCAGGTCTCTTTATATTTTAACAAATACGGAAAAATTCTCCTCTCAATAAGTAGTTATAAAAATTAAATGTCACTACTGTCAGTTGTGGCATCTTTGTCGATAGCCAATATTCTTGTCGACCAATAAGCGGTGACGCGGCAAATTCAAATTGGTGAAAAGCACACGAGTGAGGTGATTTTCTTTACATCTCCCCCCCTAAAAGACAACAATTACAAGTGGTTAAGTACGTAATTGTTCATTTAGTAACAAACACTGGAGACAGTTTTGTAATGTGGTAGAGGTTTAATTCTGCTTTTTTGTGTCCAGTATCAACTTTATAGATTGAATTTGAAATCTTCTTCACAATTTTGTATGGTCCAAACCTTAATTCATCCATTTTCTTTCTATTTAGTCGGTTTTCGTTTTCAACATAGACTCTATCTCCTACTTTCAATTTATAGTCTTCCCTGTGCAGATCGAATAGTTTTTTATTATAATAGTGAGATGTTTTTGTGTTTTCAAGAGCTAGTTTTCTATCTCTTTTCAGATCTTCTTTTGTACATTTGGTTTTCAATTCTATTGGTAGAATATTCACATTTTCGCCTTCTAAATGATATTTTGGAGCAAACTTTGTCACTGTATGTTCTGTTTCGTTATATTTTTCTACACATTTCTGTGCAATAGTAGTCCATGCTGTCTTTTTATCGCTTTCATTTATTTTACATCTTATCTTATTGACTAAAGTTTGGTTTAGCCTTTCATTAAGTCCGTTTGAAAATGGTGTATCCACAGCAGTGAAAATCATTTTTATGTTTTCATTCTTCAGGTATTCTTTAAATTCTTTGGAATTTATGCCAGGGTATTGGTCTGTTAATACCATACCAATATTGTAACTCTGTGTCACATTTTTTATTAGTTTAATGAAATCACTGGAGCTTTGATTTTTGGATGTGAGAATATAAGCATATCTTGTAAAGTGATCAACCAGTAGATGTAAGTATCTTTTTGTTGACCGTGATCCTCCAAACCCTCCAATGGTATCAATAGATATGATTTCAAATGGGCGTGTTGCCGGACCTAAATGTGACATTAGGCCATATTTTGAATACCGCCTTGATTTGTTTTTTAAACAAATTTCACATCCATCAGTTATTTGTTTAATGTTTGCAATAATATTCTTTGCTGTGTAGAATGGTGTTATTTTATTTATCATCTGGGTTCTCCCAATGTGGCAGTAGGTATCGTGGACATCTTTGATTAAAGATTTGCATAATTTTTCTGACAGTATGATTTTTTTTCTTCTATTATTTTTTTTATAGTAAATTTCATTCTCTAATATATGTTTTTTATTTTGAACATCTGTATTTGTGTGTTGGTCTTCTTTTATATCTTTTAGGCTTATTAAATTTACTACTTTTAAAAAATCTTCAGTATTATCATACGGTTCTAGAACTGGGTTGCTGCTTAAACAGTCTGCTTCTTGGTTTGTTTTTCCTGGGTTATATTTGATTGTGAAATTATATTGGGATAAATAATACATCAAATCTCCTAGCTCTTCATCAGTTCTTGCCTTGATATTCATATTTTCTAATGGTTTATGATCTGAGTATACCACAAATTCTTTTCCTATTAGCCAATGCTGCCAATATTTCACTGCTTCTTTTATTGCCAGGCATTCTAGATATATTGCCTTTTTCTTTTTTTTGTGCGTCAGTGAGTTTTTTTGAAAAATAAGCATCTGGCTTACTGTTTCCATGTTCATCTTCTTGTTTCAACACTGCACCCACTCCTTTGATACTTGCATCCGTGTATATGTTTATTGGTAGTTCTGGGTTAAAGATATTCAGTAATGGTTCTGAACATAGCAATGCTTTAATTTTATCAAATGATTCCTGACATTCCGCAGTCCATATGAATTTCACATCTTTCCGTAATAGGTTATGTAACGGGTCCAGGATAATTGCACTGTGAGGTAGAAATTTATGATGAAAGTTTATTTTTCCCAGGAATTGTCTTATATTTTTTCTTGTTTCTGGTACTGGAAATTTTTTAACAGCGGTTAAATAATCTTTCAAAGGTCTGATTGAATTGTTTTCTATTATGTGGCCTAAATATTTGGCATGTTTATTTGCAAATGCACATTTCGAAAATTTTAGTCTAAATCCTTCTTTTTGTATTGCCTCCAGTAATCTTGATAGATGTAGTATATGTTCTTCAAAAGTTTTCGAGAAAATTAAGATGTCGTCTATGAAATTTACTGCAAAACTAGACAGATTGTGTTTTCTTATAATGTTGCTCAGTATTCTTTGAAAAATGGCTGGAGCAGTCTTTAGTCCAAATGGGAGACACGTCCATTGATAATGGCCTTCTTGTGTAACAAATGCTGTTTTATATCTATCTTCTATTTTCAATGGAATTGACCAAAATACTGAGTTTATGTCAAAAGTAGAAAAATACTTACAGTTTACAGTTTTTATCATTAAATCCTCAATCAACGGGAAAGGTTGTGATTGTGGGACAACGATTTTGTTCAATTCCCTGAAATCTATACATAACCTTGTTTTCTTTTCATCTTCTTTTTTATATGCCATAGTTACTGGAGCAGCAAAAGGGCTATAAGATTCCTCAATCAAATTCTTCTTCAGTAGTTTTGAAATTTGATTTTCTATTTCTCTTCTATCTTCAATTGTGCATCTGTATGGGCGTTTATAACAATATTTATCCACCATTAAGTCAATATGAGCTTCATAATCTCGTACAGTACCGATATCATATTTATCCTTAGCGAAGACTGGTTTATACATTTCTATCAACTTCTCTATTTTAGATTGTTGATATGAATCTAGATGGTTTACTAACATTTCAAATTCATCTGAGTTTAAGTGTTCATTGAAATTTATTTCATATTTAATAATGTGGTTTTCTCCTTGTTTTAATTCTTTTGTGCTTGAAGAGATTTCTTCTTCAATTTTGTCACCAAGTACATCTGGAATTGTGACATTTGTTAAATTTTGTGAATAATTTTTCTCCTTTTCTTTCACATTGTTATTTTGTGTGATCTTCAATTCTTCATTTTGAATTAATTTGAATTTTTTTATACAATCCAAACCAATTAAAAAATCATATTTGAAATTTTCATTATCTACTACAAAAATATCCACAGTTTTTTCTATATTGTAGATTTTTATTTTTAGTGATACCATTCCTTTTGTTTTTTTCTCACCATTAATAGTCTTCAAGTTTACCATTTGAATATCACTTGTATTTTGTACTGGTTGTATTTTCAATAATTTTGCATTAATTAATGATACATTTGAACCTGAATCATAAATTCCTGTAACTTTTAAAGTATCATTTAATAGTAACTTTACTTCTATTAATGGTGGCTCCTCTAGTTTTTTGGGTTCTTCTCATTCAGTTTTATTTCCAATTCTGAGTTATTTACTGATTTTACAACTGCTTTGTGATTTTTTTCTTTAAACCAGCAACTTTCTTCAGGATGGTAACGCTTTCCTTTTTTCTCATTCATGCAAATTGGGCAGGGTTTCTTTTCTTCAAGTTTTTTGGTTTTATTGTCTAAATTTATGGTACTTTTTCTTTCATACTTATTTTTCCCAACCAGATGTTCTAATTTTCCTATTTCATTGTAAAGATCTTCAGTTCCTTGTAATGTTTCTCTGTCAATTTTATCAGATACATAATTTGGTAAGCCAAATGCTATAAGGTCTATAAGTGTCCCAGTATCAATTGATTTTCTCACTTCTAGTAACAACTTTTCTTTTTTTAAAGCATATTCAAGTAACGTACCTGCTTGGTATTTAAAGGCTAGTGCATATCTAATGGGTGACCATCCTTTATTGGCAAACGTCTCACAAAAATGTTTCTCCCATCTGTTCCATTCCGAGTCCACTGTAAGTTTCATAAGCATGCAGTTGTACCAATCTAGACTGCATTGTTCCATAAAGTTTTTCAATAATTCTATTTTCTTTGTATCTTCATTGATTTGAAAACGTTCACATTCCTTGTTGAAATCTGTAATCCACTGGTAAGCATTTGTGTTTCTGCCAGTGAATTTCTCAATCATAAAACCTTTCGCAATTATCCCTAAATTTTGTGTTTCAGATTTTGATTGTTTATCTTCAAATAATTTCTCTAACAGTTTCTCCAACGTTTGATTTGAGGTACTAGGTATAGGTTCAGCGATATTTGGTTTTTCTAAGTTTTCTTCAAGGTAAAAGTCTTTGAATTGTAAGTTTTGTTCTTCATCCAAATAAACTTTTGATATATCATCTGTTAAGGTTACCCATATTTTCCTTGTTTGATGTCTTTTATTTAATGTTTTTCTGATCTTGACATAGTTTGAAGTTTTTGTTATTTCTTGGTGTAGTTGTGCTGGTTGGTACTCCTCTGGTACAGCAAAAACATGTCCATCTGGTGTAGCTATCGAGGTTATACAAATGACGTTTGATTTTCCATCTTCTGTTTGTTTCACAACAAAATCAAACCTCAACTTTTCCATGTTTCGTGTGTTGTATGCAGAAAATGTTGTTTTATAATGATATTATGGTCTTTGAATAGAAAATAAAGACAAAACTGCGTTTCTCTGTAAAGACAAAAGTGGATTTATTTCGATACATGAAGTTTAACATTTAAATCATTACGTACATTATCAATTAACAAATATTAGCTCACCTGTAAAGACAAAAGAAACAACATTTAATGCCTTTAATTCAGGTCTCTTTATATTTTAACAAATACGGAAAAATTCTCCTCTCAATAAGTAGTTATAAAAATTAAATGTCACTACTGTCAGTTGTGGCATCTTTGTCGATAGCCAATATTCTTGTCGACCAATAAGCGGTGACGCGGCAAATTCAAATTGGTGAAAAGCACACGAGTGAGGTGATTTTCTTTACATATATAATCATTTATGTTGTGAGAACAATTACTTAAAGTCAGCTTAACAGTTTTCTCTTACAAAATCGGCTTAAATATGACTTAACATATAATCGGATTTTTTACTCGAATCATGAATATGACATGTAGAACTGTCAATAGTGTCATCTCCGTACAAATTTCATTCTGTTTGACAGTTCTACATGTCATCTCTGAGTCAAATAAAAAATTCAACTTTAGAAATTGCGTATTTTCAGCTCATATTCCAATTAAGCACGGTTTTTTTTAATTACGACTAGTACCTTGGTGAAGAAAAACATCATGAGGAAACTCACATACATGCCTTTGAATTTTAAATAATCAAGACATCTGTACTCGTAATATACACCAATTCCCATTGATCATGCAATTTGAAATTATAATAAAATAACTCCACATTACGTAATTGTTGTATTTTTTTTATTTATTCATATAAGGTACACCAACAGTATATCACAATATTTATACATATAATCAAATCGTAACAGAGCCATGTCTCCCGTTGTAATATTTTTTGAAAAAAGTGATTGTAGTGTTAATCTATGAACGATACAGATTCCAAAACAACCATTTTTATAATTTTTGTCTGTCTGTCTGAACGCGCATCACGCAAAGACCACTAAACAAAATTTAATGAAATTTTGTTGAATTATGTGCCGGGTTAACATTAAGGGTACATTTTATCCCGATCCGTTACAGAGTTTCCGCGAAAACCTCTCTAAAACGCCGCTAGTTGTAACATAACACTAATCCATGTGCGTTAACACGGTAGGGCCGCTTGGGGCGCTTGCCAAACATAGAGAAGAAAAAGTAACATACTTTCTGCAATACCCTACCTCTGTTCACCTATACCTATGCCCCACCGTGGATATAATCCTGACTACGCCCTTGGACTAATCCTATTACAGCTTATATGAATACTTATTACACATGTATTATTATTTACATTATATTATTTATTATATGTATTATACCATATATACAAACTATATATGACTATATACATATAATATATTGTATTATTTATATATTATTATTTTTTTAGTTGAGTTACGTGGGATCGGATAAAAAACGCTATCAAATAGAAGTGCCGGAAAAAGCCTCGTCCAAAGCCAATAGTCATTATCATTTAGAGAGCTCAAGGAAAGGATTCAAAAGGTTTTCTACTGCTGAGACGAAGGTATGTCATCCTAACTGGTCCCATTATTGTTGGTGAAAATGATTAGAAATTATATTTTAAGTATGATTGCAATGCAGCCAGCCCTTTCAGTATCCACTGATGCACATGGGCCTGCTCATACATATTCTCTCGTGCATGAGGGTTGTAAGGCCTTAAAAACGCCACACTGGTCAAGTGGATTGTCGAGTCCAATGTTTCAGAGGTGGTGTAGTTCCTCGGCGCCTGTGGTTGCCGCTTTGTTATCTCCTAGTCGCCTTTTACCACGCCCACGGTAAGAGATGGGGTTTATAATGTAATTAGAATTGTGTTCTTACAATGATTGGATTATAAATGATTAGAATTAATGGAATTCCTTCAATGCTTTAGTGGACTGCGTATTTGTTTCGCGAAAAAAAGTCTATTGGCTAATCGAGCGTTTGAATAAATACGAAATTATCTGCAGTGTATTATAAACATTATCAATAGTGAGCTAGATGGAGTTAACCGAAAATATAACTGCAAAATTAACCGGTTCCTTCAGTGAATGAATATGAATGAATGAATGAAGTAAATGAATGTGAACGTTAAAGCTACCATAATAACTCGTTTACGAAAGCAAAGAAAATTTGTAATTCAAACGTTTAGTTGTCCAATGCTTTTTCATGTTATTGTTTGAGTTTTACAAGGTAAAGTTGGTTAAGTGAAAGTGTAAAAAAAGATAAGCATCCAATTATAGCTGTGACGGCTCCTTGGAAACCTCACTTCATAATCCAAAATGTTTTAATTAACGCTGGCTGAGTTTTCTCTTTCACACACAAAAGAGTGAACGAGATATTTTTTTATTTATGTATTTATTTCAGACGACTAAGCCCGATACGCAATATATACCTTGACTTAGAATGCGTATGATATAATAAACTTAACTACTAATAGAGATTTAGTTGTCGCTCGGTCTCGCTTCCCTGAAGCGCCGGAACACTACCCTCTGACCAAAAGTCAAATTATACTAATAAAATTTGAATGTTGGTATGTTCGTTTATTATATTAATTACCTAATAACTCTGCAATACCATACTGTTAGCCTGTCTCTTCGCTGCTGGATATAGGCCTCTCTAGGTATGTGACAAACGGATGAAACAATATATTTTTTCTTGTTCTGTGGTAAATTAGATAGTCGATATTTAAAAATCAGTTTTTATTAGAATTAATCGATTGTTTAGTAAAAATCGATTTATAATGTATTTTTTAAATAAAAAGAATTACGACTTCAATATTTAATTTAATATTTCTACTTTAATTTTTCAACACGGCATCGCAAAAAAGTATCGTCCTCATTTCTTTTTAAACCCTTTTAGTCCCCGACAGTGACCTGCAGTAATGCAGTTCTGTCAGCCGCGAGTCACCATCTACACTAAACTACATATATATCATTTTGTCATAGACATAACTACAACTTTCTAGGTTTAATACTTCAAAAACACACTAGATGTCGCTTTTTAAAAAAACGATAAGAAGTTTGAATTAATGTAATCCATTTTTTAAATTAATAATCAATTAAAATCGATTTTTTTTTCACGTCCTTAGGACTCTCCCAAGGCTTGCCATCTGCAATAAATCAATATAAATACGTGTGAATGTATATTAGGTTGCAAGGTTCTACAATCTTTCTAGGACTTCCTCGTCCGTATGATAGCAGCAGAAGAACAGAAGAGCAACGTGCTAAAAGACCTCAGTCGTAGAATTTTCGAGAAGTTCTCATCAAGCTACGTGCTATGGGAATCAGCCATACAATGTATAGCCACACTGGATATATTGATGGCGTTTGCTGAATTTGCCAGACAGCAGAGTGGCGATGTTTGCTTACCGGATGTTACTTTTGATAATGATAAGAAGGTATGTTTACCGTCCATTTGTTATTTATATTAACATGATAAATAAGTCATCAGTGTTCATCGAGATATTGACAACGTTTGCCGAGTTTGCAAGACAGCAGAGTGGCGATATTTGATAATGATAGATGATTGCTTGTTTGATAAAAAGCTATGTTTATCTATTTTAATTATATATTAAGACGATATGAAAAACACATTATAACTTTAACCAATAATGGTTCGTCTGTTATAATCTTACGATTCTTCTCTATTTTTTTATCTTATTTTGATTAAACTAATCTATTTAATTGGGCTTATACAAGTATATGACGTTTTGACGGGGTTATAACCGCGACCAGGAGCTGATTGGAGGCGGATAGTTCACGTAGATAGCTGCGAGCAGTTTTTCAACTACCCGCGTATAGTCTTCATAATTGGGAAAGTCGCGGCACAATATCGACATGCAATAAGTCTGCTGGAAAAACTGGTTATGCAATAAAGATGCGTCATCTACTTAATAGAAATCTAACACTGACTGACTGACAGACAACGCACAGCCTAAACCGGTGGCTCTAGAAGCATGAATTTTTTTCAAAGGAGCTCCTTATATAACGTAGGTGAGCACTAAGAAAGGATTTTTGAATATTCATCCCCTAAGGGTGTAAAAGTTCCTGAGATGTTGCCGATGAGATTTTTCATCGGGCACGCGGTTAGTATTTAAATAAAAAATAATTGTCGAATGCATAGACTTACTGATTACGTACTGTAGGGTTAATAAGCCCGATATGTCGAATGTCTTGAGCAATAGCTTCTATTTCATATATATATATATATATATATATATATATATATATATATATATATATATATATTAGAGCGGATCAATTTGTTCGAGAAGAAATTTTGTTACCCGATTTAGTTGATTTTCGGATTCTACGTTAAATTCTAAGAACAAAACTCCACATGACCATATGGCTACGGTGAATTTCGAGTCCGCCAAATTTCGTTTGAAGATTTTGATTTCTGAATAGCTTTGGTGATTATATATTTTATGACTTTTACGAGATATTTTTCATCATTTTACTTTCCAAAATTGTATCTAGGGGTGATGCTGTTCCATATGTACCATACAATAATATATGAATCACGAAAAACACATACAATAAGATAAGAGAAGAGAGATGATATGCTTAATATCTCGTAAAAGTCATGAAATATATAACCACCAAAGCTATTCAGAAACCAAAATCTTCAAACGAAATTTGGCGGACTCGAAATTCACCGTAGCCATATGGTCATGTGGAGTTTTTTTCTTAGAATTTAACGTAGAATCCGAAAATCAACTAAATCGGGACAGAAAAAAAATTAATCCGCTCTAATATATATATATATATATATATATATCTTTAATATCTCTTTTTATCATATAATACATGGTGGACTTAGCAAGTACTAACTGGTTAGTACAACTAGTACTATATTAGTTACTAGTTGGGTACATAGCAAGACATTTCACTCAGATCTATTTACTTTATTGATTACTCATACATTTGCTGTATCAAATTTTACAATATATTTTAAAAGAAACAGTCGATAGCAAAATTTCAAAGCGCTGTACAATCTTTATTTATAAAAAAGTAGAATAAAACAATCACACAATTGACATATATTAAGACATTTGACACATACTGAAAGTAATAATAAAAATACAAAAACAGTAGAAAGGTCGCCATAAGACTTATCGCAAAAATCTCCTCAGTTTGTTTCATGTTCTCATTAATAATCTCTGCAGTAACATCGATGCATTTCCAACCATTTGCGGAGTCTATTGAACTCTTCCTTCTGTTTTTCAATTCGTCAATCACTACCCCCTCCAAGTAATAGTCGGATTCAAATTCGTCGTCGATCCATTGGCTTCCGTAACCTATTGGAGTTTCCAGGAAACTTTGTAACTCCATTTTGTTCTAAAAAACGTTCACAAAATCTTTTAATTAACAATTTAAAAATGTGCAACTTTTTTTCTGTGTAAAGGGACCTTATTGTTTAGTTTCCCTGATTTGTAATTTGATTGTAAAATCTTAAAAAGGTAGTATATTTTTACTGCTTTATCTCATAGATCATGTTTCTATTTAAAGGGAATTTTGAAACAACGAAATTATAAGTTAGAAAATCTTAATTAAAGTCGATAAATCTACGTGTATAACGGTATTAAGCTCCCCTTACTCAGATGACGTCACATATTCGCACCCTCGGTTTAACAAAGCCATTAAACATATAATATTATGTCAAAATTCAGTTTTTACCATTATTTAAAAAAAAACAGTTTAAACTACATAATAATATATCGAAATACTTTTCTTCATATTTTTATCGCCGTTGAGAAAATTGTGGCCATTAGAGAATTGTGGTCCAAAAATTGGTTCTAGTCATTTCGTAAGAGTAAAATATTTTTTTAAGAAGTCTGTAAAATATTATAAACATAAAAATATCACTAATAGTAATTATTAGGATTTAATTATTTTAATAATATATACCTATGAAAAAAAATCTATACTAATATAATAAAGAGAGAGTACGAATTTTGTGAGTTTGTGTGTATGTGGAGGGTAATCTGCACCTATTTGAAAAATTCTTTCACCATTTGAAAGGTACATTATTCCAGATAGCCATAGGCTATATATTATGTACAAAAAAATTGCTGCGCATGCAACGCATGCCGGGCACAGCGAGTAAATAATAAAAATGTATCCATCTTTGTAGTTTTTTTGCTCTATTCAAAAGTTATCATTTTTGCATTGTCTTTATTCCACTGAAGCTCCACTGTGATATGTATTTATTAACATAAAGGTTACCTTATTAATTGAAGACTGGCTTCTAACGTTGACAGACAACTTTCATATTACACTATTATTCAAACAACTGTATCATAATATTATGTAAGATATAAAAAAAAGAGAGTCAGTAGGCGAGGCGACCTCGCACTGCAAGGCGATCTTTGTAGAAATAAATTGGATCCATCAACGACGATGGATATATTATCCAATTGAAGATATTGCAAATTGTCGGCATAACACATAAAAATAGACACGGTGTATACAGTTATCTCGAATACATTGCTTGCACTTACTACCAGTTTCAATGTAAGCTAGTAAAACTAGCAATGTATCACTACCGTAGCAATTGCTTCGAAGTATTTCTTCACCTATTTTCGGTTGACTCTTGTTGAATTATTTATTAATTAAAAAATATGTGTATATATTTGTATATATATATGTGTATATGTGTATAGTGCATACACACAGGTTATGTTTTGCTAGAACCTCAATAGTTTAGTAGTTTGATAGTTTACCCCGATGGACATAACATTGACATTTAAGGTTAAGTCCATATGAATCTACAAGATCGGATTCTGCTGTTCTGCATCAAATAATAAAGGGTAACAATGATTCATTCCATTGGTTCATTCAAGAGCAAGATACCTACTTTTATATTAGACGGGGGTTGTAGAGACATAATAGAAGACCCGAAATCTTGAAGATTTGCTCATATATGCCAGCAAGTAAAAATGAAGGGGAGACCCAACTAGAAAAGTTACAATGTGTCGTTCGGTGGTAGAAACAATAAACAGGAGACTGAAAACTCAGTTTAAACAGTTAAGACAACAATAATTCGTTAAAAGCACCCTGAACCTATTTGTAAAATCGCAAGATCATTGTTGATCGCTTTTGAGGACCATTAAAGGACCATTAGTCCAACAAATAATATCCCAAGTAGCAATAACATGCAATACAGATAATCATTTATGCAATTATGTGGCTACAATTAATCTGAACAGGCGAAGAGCTGAACTGAATAACGGTAAACGGTGCCAATGTTGCCGATCTTGACAGTTTCCCGATTTTAACGCTAGAAAATAATTAAATTATTTTTGCCTTAGGCTTTGTCCTGCTGGCAGCGCGACGCTTCGCGTAAAGCGTTGCGGCGCGTGGCTTCAGGGACACGTCCTGCGTATGAATCGCGGATACGCCCTTGCCGTCAGTAAGGTACAGTCGCCAAATATCGTCCCCTTTTTGTAAAAAAATTGTAGAAAAAAAAATATTACAGGTAAAATAATAAATAAAATGTCAAACATTAGGTACAATACTCCTTTATTCTTAAAAATAATCAAAACCTTGTTAACTTTGTTACAAATTCTATAAAGATAGCTTTAACAAAAAAGTGCAAATTCTAAAAATATATTTTTGGGCACCTAATTCCGTCCCGGGGACGATATTGAGATCGCAATAATCAGTACGTGAACTTAAATTGTATTTATAATAATATTATATAAAATTGGTACTTAGTAATCATATTATAATATCTAATCAGACCTTTGTCAATCATTGATATGGTTTAAGTAATTCTAATTTTCCAGACAAGTTGTACAGATAAATTTAGGTCCTGGATTTTCAACGCAATCCTCATGCATCCATTGGAAACATTTGATGCATCTTATCCATTTTTCTCCATTTTTGTCTTCGGAAAAGCTTTTATGACAAACTGGGCATTCAGCGTCATCATTATCGCTATCTTCTTTGTTAATAGAGACCAAAATTAGGTCACCATCAGATGTTTCCCCGTCAGAAGACTGTTGCTTTTGTCGCTTGTTGGTTTTATTGTTATTTTTGCTTTTTCCTGCTGTTTTAGTTTTTTCCACACTTCTGTCCCTTTTTTTCCCGCTACTACTTCATCCTTCTCCTTCCTTCTCCTTCCGCTTCTTTTCTGCATACATTATTTCTTGTTTATGCGGTCATAAATGACATATAATGACGAGCCATAAATAACTTCATCCATTTTTTGCCCGCCTTCTTTTTGGTCTGTGAAAATGGATGTGGAATATTATTCCTGATAGCCAATTGAAAAGCCATTCGTTTTAAATCAGAAGCGGTGACACCATAGTAATTCTTCTCCATTTGCAGGCAATAGTTTACCAGCTCCTCTTCTGATTCTAAGGGCAAAACTGGTTTTCTTCCCATTTTCCCAGAAACTACATTTTCTACAGATTTTTCAGAATTTTTCACGCAATCTTTCAAACTAGCTCTTGGGACGTTAAATAACTTTACTGCCTTTTTATAACCCATTTCTTTCGTTCGTACAGCTTCAACAGCTTTTTTCATTGCTTCAGGATCCCACAGCTTTCTCTTTGGCATCTAAAGTATAAAGAAAAATATTAACTAAATATAGAAAACAGCTATAGAAAATAAACTTAAAAGTAAGGTGAAGGTACCTAAATATCGTCCCAGGGACGATATTAGGTCCACGTAGGGGGACGTTATTAGGAATTTGTTATTTGTTTTAATAAACATCCATTTAACAAAAAACACATGTCATAACCTAAAATTTTTCCTATCGTTTTAAATCATATATAATAATGTTCATTTTGACAAAACTTTCGTTTCAAGAAATCAAACATATCAATATTTAATCAAGGCCGAGAATATTTCAATCAAAAACTCACCTTGAACAGTTTTTTTCTTTTTTAAATATCTTGTTGTAGGAGCGACGTTTTACCACTACTTTTCTACAATGGCCGAATGAAGTAACTAACTTTTGATTCGGGATATCAAAATTAGATGGCGTTTGTTGAAAGAAAAAAAACGGAAGGGGACGAAATTAGGTTCGGGGACGAAATTTGGCGACTGTACCTTACTGTTCGAATTTTAATTTTAATTTTAATTTTAATGACAACACATAAATTGTCATATTAAATATATTGGATTTAATATATTGGAAACCATGGCTGAAGTTTGCGAGATGACTGCGAGTGATTCACGAAATGGCCATTCATTTATGATTTACTGGAAAGGACGTGGAATCAATGTGAACGAAGAGAACATCTCCGTTTTGCCGATGACGTAGTCATCTTGGTAGAATCACTGGAAGATTTGAACTGGATGCTGAACAGCCTTAACGCAACATCACGACGCGTCGGTATCGGAATTAACTTTGACAACACAAAAAACTGTTCAATGAACATTTCTTATGGGGAGCATTAAAAAAAATGGAAATTACATAGTTGAAATATGTAAAGAAATGAATGTTCAAAATCGGCAGCTGCAAAAGGCAGCAGTGCTGTAGCCAAACACTACTCTGTTCTTGTGTGACAGCTAAACGAATATTACGTTGCTGTACAAAATGTCAGTTATATAGTACCTAGGATAGGGAAAATACCAAGAGAATCTTAAACCATCGGCATTATATTTAGACTCTATAATTATTCGACGGGACGCAACGCACGTAGAAAACTAATCATTTGATGAACCCGATGACGCTTTATTTTTAGATATATATTGTCAATTATATTTTTATAATATATTTCACTTGATCTGACATTCAAAAATACAAAACAATGAAACACACATTCATTTTATTGATTGCTAGAGAACAGACAGACGTTTAGTTCATATCTTCAAAGTCGTATATATCTTATTCGCTATAGTATAGAGTTGTACTTATTGCATGTTATCACATGTTTTTGTTTATGCAAGAACTATGAACGACAATAACATTTATCAATGGCCACGAAAAAAAAATGACGCCAAACTCCAATGCAAAATTACTCATTGCCTTTTGCGGTTCTAATTGAAGGACGTACCGTTTGCGATTCTCTGGGACGTAACTTAGAGGAAGCGTAAAGTATGCAATACTCGTATAATATCAATTACATGAATCACCTGTATAAAATCTATTTTCCAGCCATACATAAACATAAGCGAAGGTCGCCACCCGTGTATTCCCATCATCGAGGAATTCATTCCCAACGACACCCAGCTAGGTGTGGACAACGCTCGCCTGCTGTTGCTGACAGGACCAAATATGGGCGGGAAGTCTACGCTGATGAGACAAGTGGGGTTACTTACTGTGCTGGCGCATTTGGTGAGTGTTTTGTATAACATTAAGGTACGATTCTATTGAAAGATTACATATATGATATCATATACATAGTAAAGTGAAATAAAGATCTTAGTGATTGTCAAGATCACCGATATAGAGGGATAGATGGCCCAAGCTGTCCGTCGCTGCGTGCCCGAAGTTGGTGTTATTACAAAACGCATAAGTGCCTAATTGCCCCATAATCAGCCTAATTTCCTAATAGTGATGAACCGAATCAAGAGAGATGTTTTGTTTCATCGATGAGTGGTTTCCCACCATTAAAATTTTTCACTAAAGTGACACGCTTGATTTCCATACAATTATTTCACTGCATCGGTGCGACCGGCTGCGTTCATGCGCTATAATTATTGAATTGTTCAACTCTTTTTTCGTTTGCTAGTGTGAATTTGGTTATGTGATTGCGTTTTATTCAATTATGATTTTGTTTTCTACCTATTGTTATGTTCGTGTTTGTTATCTGACTCCCAAGATACAATTTTTTTTCTAGTTTGTGAGTCCGAGCTCATTACAAATTGTATCATGTATGTTTAATACAAATAAAGAATTTGAATTTGTCTTTGATGTAATGTGCATGCTAATCATCAATTAATGTATTGTCGTTGATCAATGATACCAATGTCAAATTCTGAGGTATTGCATTAGGACAAACCTAATTAGGTTTTTTAATGTCATTCGTAACTATACTATAAAATGTGCTTATCTTTAAATGGAAAAAAAACTTGTATTGTCTATCGATGTCTATGGTCAAGACTCAAACATGCTCCAAGGTACGATTAAACGTTTACAAAAACCGCTTTAAAATTTGTCCAGCCGTTTCAAAGAAAAGAGTTACAAAAGGGTATATATACAATATACATATAATTCTCTTACCCCAAATGCATATACGAGTACCTCCTCCGTTCCACCGTGGGTAATAATTCTGTAGTCGGATTAAGATACGAGTAGGAGGTCGTTATTAGGTCGCTTTGCGTTATGCCTACTAACTCCTAAAGTGTTTCCTTTACAAAATAAATATCAAAAATCTCCAATTAATTGCAGGGTAGCTACGTGCCAGCTCAGGGGTGTAGTGTGAGCGTAGTGGATCGTATCTTCACTCGGCTGGGCGCGTCCGACGACATCCTGTCGGGACAGTCGACTTTCCTGGTGGAGATGAACGAAACCGCTGCTATTGTTAAACACGCCACTGTACACTCGCTCGTGCTGCTCGATGAATTGGGTATGTATGGGAAATGGGATGTACTAGGGCTTGATAATCTGGTTTATTTTTTTTTTTAATTTAAAGCGGACTTGAGTCACGCTGTGAAGCCCCACGAACAGCCGTTAACGCGAGGGTGGATGGTTTTCGCGGACTTAAAGGGGTTTCGAACAAGTGCGTAAATACCACTGTGAACAATTGTGAGTGTATAGAGGTGCTCTCGAGGCACGGCTGGTTCACGGCGTGTGTCTAGAGCTGACTTAACACGTTCCAGGTCGCGGCACGTCTACTTACGACGGCACGGCGATAGCGTCAGGCGTTTGCGTGGAGTTAGCCAACCGCGGCTGCAGGACGGTCTTCTCCACACATTACCACACACTCGTGCATCACTTGGCTTCGCATCCTGGCATTGTGCTGGGGCATATGGTGAGTTCCGATTTTGTTTTGACTTGACATTCCATACATGTACATGAAATACTTTTTGATAAAAATCCTTGCAGTACAGATACAGAACACGACACAAACAGATTTTTAGTTTTGTCCGTCTCTCTGAACGCGCATCAAGCAAAAACCACTGGACAGAATTTAATGAAACTTGACATAGTTATAGCTTATGAGTTGGGTTAACATTTAGGGGATATTTATCCCGATCCGTTACAGAGTTCCCGCGGGAATCATTAAAGTTCACAAGGAACGAAATCGCTGGCACCGCTAGTACCATATATTGTACTATCACGCTACTTATTATTAAAATATGTAGAGTACTTATTATCTTGACATCGTGCTGGAGCACATGGTGAATTCACACTTAGCACCCGTCAGTTACCACCTTTTGATCTTTTTGTATTGTATTGATGACCTTATTGAACCAGGAATTGCGTGGTCTAACATCAGCTTTTGTCTTAATTATTCATCCACGTGAAACAAAGTTCCCAGTGCGGAATGGTGGATATATATGTTGCGCATTTTTTTTATGGACGAAGGCGGCAGACGAGCATAGAGTCACATGGTAAGTGGATACAGTAGCCCATAGACATCCGTGATACATGTCAACATTACTCCAAAATGACAAACGTAGGTACGCCCCCAGATGCGCTGCCTACCTTTAGAGATATAGGAATGGATTTGGAGAAAGAGTTGGGGAAATGGGGAGGGATAGGATGGGAATTTCTTTTTTAAACATCCGTACTTAATTATAAACTCAGCGTTAGGGACCGAGAATATGAATTCCCTATCTCACAAATGAGTCGAGAATAGATATCGCTAGACTATCACCGCTCTTTAATAACATTAATATTTTATTAAATCCAACTCCTTTTCTGGCTCATTTAGTACCAAGTGAATACCTAATATAAGATAAAGGAATCTCCTTACTTCATTATAGTATTTACTCGTCACCCTATTTCATCCCCTCAAGGATGAATTTGAGTGAGGAAAACTCATCCTCTCATTATACATTCTATTCCCCAATCCTACCCCAGCATTTTCCAAATTCATTCCTAATTCGCCAATGGTATGCAGCGTATCGGTGCGCGTGTTAAAGTTTGTTATTTTGGACTGATGTTGGCATGTATCGTGGCTGTCCATGTGGCAACACTTTATAAAAGTATTATAAAAAACATTATTTATAAAAAAATGAGTATTTATAAAAATAAGGTTGGACTGGCCGGTCTTTACATTAAAAAAATTAAATGAATTGGGAGCTATTTCCTATTCTTTCTTTCCCAACCCTTTTTTCTGCATCTCTTTCTAATTCACCATGCCAATGTTTGTCATTATGTACTGATATTGTCATGTATCGCGGATGTATATGGGCGGGATTATCCACTTACTACTCCTAACTAGTCCTTTTAACATACACTGCTGATGAATGAATAATTAAGACAAAAGCTGATGTTAGACCAAGCAATTCCTGGTTCAATAACATACACTACGGGCCTCTTTGTGCACATTTTCTCGTGCATGAGGGGGATATATGTCTTTAATACGGCACGCCGGTCAGGCGTGAGGCGGTTTGGTGAGTCCACTCTTTTGGTGAGTCCAGGTGGTGTAGTTCTTCAGGACTTGTGGTAGCAGCTTTGTTATCCCTTAGTGGACAACCACGGGAAGAGCTGGAGTGGTGTTATTCTAAAGCCCCACGACACCACACACAGTTTACCACTAGGTGGAAATTGTACTTTTTCTTCACCCTCTAAATTATTGTGCAGGCCTGTATGGTAGAAACCGACGAATCAACCCCCGACAACGAAGACGAAATCCCTGAGGAGACGATCACGTTCCTTTACAAATTGTCCCCGGGCGCGTGTCCCAAATCGTACGGCTTTAACGCGGCGCGACTCGCGGGTGTCCCGCGGGACATCACCAGGAGAGCCCACGTTATATCGAAGGGCTTGGAGAGGGAGGCCACGTGCGTAAGGGCCTTTAGGGATATGTTGAAGTTGCAGGACGATCCGACAGCTGTGAGGAAGTTGTTGGCTTCGTTGAGTATTTGAACTTTTTGGTTGATTTTGTGGCCTTTGCGGTTTATTGACTGTTTTAAGGCTCCGACACACAGAACTGCGTGGATTTGAATGTGTAATGTTTAAAATATCGCGGTTAAAACACCGATTCTCGAGATTCGGTCAGCAATTTATTTGTTATGCTAACAGGTTACTCACGATTTATTTATTATAGCCGATATTCGGGTCCAGTTAGTTACATGAGCCGTGGTCGCGGCGAGACTGCGGAGGCGGGCGAAGGTGTTGTTGCTATGTCTACCCTCCGTCGTGTTCGTTTTTGATTCACCTGCCCACACTGAACTTGTTTTTGTTCATTAAGTTCCTTGCACACTATACTAACAATATTACCACACACACAGGCGAGTTTGAAAATCTACTTTTTTGGGTTAGCAAAATTCAATCACTGGGTCCCGTGTACGTGCCAACTTAAATCCACCCTATCGATATACTGAGTGACCCAATGCCCCATCTCGACGAACAAAAGACCTTCACATCCAGGAATGCGATAGTCTTATTGGACTCCATTTCGCAAGTAAACTTAATTTTTCTGTGGACAGAATTTAAATGTTCTATGTAGGTACTGATCCACCTGCCCTTACCTCGTACAATGACGTACACGTCATCTACATATCTCTTGCAAATCTTTATAAAATTAGGAGCAGACTGGATGGCTGACTCTTCAATATATTCCATGCATATGTTAGTTACTACTGGAGCGACCGTACTACCGTACTTGTGTGGTGATATTGTTAGTATAATGTGCAAAAAACTTAATCAAGTAACAAGTTCAGTATGTGAAAAACGGGAAAATCTCGAAAAGTTCAGTGTGAGCAGGTGAATAAGAAATGAACACGACGGAGGGTGAACAGATTTGTCTGTTAATGGGAACAACACTTTCAGCCGCCTCCGCAGTCTCGCCGCGGCCACCGCTTATGTTACGACCCAAATATCGCCTATAATAAATAAGTAATAAATCGTGAGTAACCAGTTTACATAAGATTATTTACATAACAAAGTTTACATAATAATTATTATGTTCAACCACGATAACAAATGTTTAAAATCTTATGTAGCAGATTATTTAACTTTAATTACCACTTGTCGAGGTGTTGGTTTATACCAACACTGCCCTCCTTACAAAAAAGGCGCAAGAGCATTTGAATGACATTCCAGAAAAATGCAAAAAAAATTCATTAATTTAAATTCAAACTGTGCGCTTGATTTTAAATTTTAATCGGTGTGCTGAACAGAGCGAAGCGGTACTTCACCCCTGGGCAACTCCTAACGCTTTACAAAGCTCAGGTAAGGCCCCATATGGAGTACTGCTCACATCGCCGGCACCAAAATATCAATTGGATCCATTTGACTCCATCCAACGACGTGTTGTTCGAATTGTCGACGATCCCACTCTCACGGGCGGTTTAGAATCCTTCCGCATTCGGAGAGACGTTGCGTCTCTCTGTGTGTTCTACCGCCTGTACAATGGGGAATACTCTGAAATATTGTTCAATATAATTCCCACCTCGGGTTTCTACTACCGCACCTCCCGTCACAGAATTGCGGTCCATCCACATTTCCTCAATACGAGGTGTCGCGTACTGTTCGGTACAAAAATCGTTTTATACCGCGAACCCGTAGGCTGTAGAACGAACTGCCTGAAGAAGTCTTTCCATTAAGCTACGATATGAGGTTCTTCTAGCTGTGAATAGGATTTTGCAAGGTCAGCGGGCGCGCCCGCAAATCCCCTAGCGTTGCAGGCGTCCATGGGCGGCGGTAACACTTACCATCACGTGGGACCGCTTGCTCGTTAGCCTATTATAAAAAAGGCTACAAATTTAGTTTTGGATATAACAAAAAATAAGCATTTTTTTATTTTTATTTTAAAATATGTTACTTATGCTTTCGTTAAAATGCCTATTCTAGGAGGCTAGAATAATATTGGGTCGACATTAAATTTTAATAAGTCAAGCTTTTTTGGACATCTGGAAGTATCTCTACTGATTATTACAAAGTCAAATATAAATACAAAATATAATAATATCTTCCTGTAATTAGAAAAGTCCATAATATTTAATACCAAGAAAAACAAACAAACTATATTCAGAGTTCTGTGTGTAGATGCCTTTAATTTTAATACAATTTGCAATTATTGATGTAAAGCAATGTTTTGAAGCAAATTAATTCTGTGAACTTAACTTGCGTGGCTGCTAGATTTTATCTCGTGATCAATGTATTAAAGTGCCACAATAAAAATGTGAATCTATTTGAATCTTCTTAGTGTTTAAGTCAGTATAATACCCATTTCTTAGTTATTTTGTGATAAGGAAAAGATTAATATTTTAGATAAGTTTCTGTGATTCTGATTCATCTGATATTACTTATGTTCCCACCAAAATGTTTATTAATAAATTTTAAAACAAAATGTGCGTATTATTTCAAACATCGACATTACAAAAACAATTTTATAAAGATAATATTCACCTGAGAAATTGTTATATTACATAATAATATGGATCACGTTGTCTTGCAAAAAGAAATACAAAACCAGTAAACTATATTTCAAAGCTTTATTAATAGCATTGATATCAGTCAATACATTCATATCGATGATTAGTAGACACCTTTGATTTTTTACATAAAAAATATAGCTACGTACTCAACCCGAGAACACGAGTGACAAGTTGTTGGATATGCCCATATTCACCTCAGTTTCCCCAGTGGTGAGCAGTGGTGAGACAGATTCGCGATATAGTTATTTACTGAAATAGTTCATGATACGTAGTGTGCGAGTGTTGGATAAATGTAGAATGATTCTTCTAGGAAACTATTCGCCTACACCAAAAGGGTACAGGCTTCGACTGATGAATATTTTGAAGTACGTATAAGTATTTGGATGTCATATTTGAGGACCAAGAGTAAAAGATCAGGGGTACACAACTTTTCATTGGCTCGAATTTATTTGGGGTGGGGGGATGATCTCGATATTTGCTAAAATAAAAATCTCTTACGTATTACTTTTATTTATTTTACATTTCAATTGTAACTAAATTATAAAACATTGCACATAATGCTATTTATATAGCACTTTCGACATTTTAAGGCCAAATCCATTCAGGCACAATTTACAATCATCCCACAACACACAAAATAAAAATATAAAAGAAATTACATTGTTACATTACATTTTACATTGGAATGTTACATTGTTGTTAATAAGACGATGCGTTGGTAAAACAGGATATAACAGGTACATTCCCGAATACTAAAAATATGGTTTTCTTTCAAGATTCAAGGAGTCTACATATATTTTTTTCTGTAAATAAAATCATTGGTTCATTATTTTTGTTATATTTTACAAAGAAAAAGAAAATTGCAAAAAAAATCTTAAATCTATGTCAACTCTGAATCCTGAATGGTATCCGTGTTTTCAATCTTCGGGAATATTTATATATCTGCCTTAAACCCTGTATATCAAACTATTATATTAAAAGTATTCTATTTGTAACAAAAATGACTAGGTGTGAATTGTACACTATACCTATCGAGATCTAAAAGAACCGTTTTGACAGCTAGTTATGACAATAGAATGTAACTTAGGATGAAATCAACAAAATAGAAAATAATTATTAACTTTTTGGGTTCAAAAAACACTTTTTTTTTCGCCCGTTAAATAATATGTGAGAACATATTGCAAGTATTTTTTTTTCACGTAATTTCCAAAGTAAAATGTAATTTTGAAATGCTACGAAACGTCTCAAAAACAGTTACGTTCTCAATCCTTTTCTTTTTAAACAATAGTGCTGTAACTAATTTGATCGCTGATTTTCACCGGCCATATTCGATTCCATATAAAAATATTAACATAAACAATATAATGAAATAATTTTAATGTTTTATTAAGCCTCTAAGTGAGCTTAGCACTCAAAGCCGTAAAGAATAATTTTAATTGGCAACAGTATTTCGACCTAACGGTACCTGGCGTCGGCAACCGCGCAGTCTATCGCCATCTTGGAAGTTGACTGTGCGCTCCTTTGTATTCGGTGTATTTTTCTTGTGACTTGGCTTTGTTTTTGGACTGTTTCTGTTTGCTATCACGTTGACCTTGGCTATTATTTTCTGGACTTTGATTAAGTATAGTGATTTGGGACTTAATTTCGTAGTTTTTTGTGGTGTCGTATGAACTCCTCAACATGTTGAAGAGAGGACGTACCATTAATAGCAAATCGCGCGAATTGATTGTGAAGTTGCACGAATACTTCGAACGTGAATCACTTAATGGTGGACCTCTAGTGCCAGTAACACAAGTACAGGATCGTGTCGCAGATGCACTTGGAATAGGCAAAAAACGATACGGACCATCATGGTGGAAAAGTATGGGCCTTCCGGTAGTGAAAACGTATTACGTACGCCTAAAAAGAGGAAGAAAAGCAAGCCTGTAACAGGTATGGACACATTCGACGCAGATTTATGCTTATTATACAAGAAACGAATACCCTACTGTGAGTAAACTGTTAATATCGCTTCAAGAAGCTGGCTTGTTTACTGGCAGTTCTTGGTCGCTATCGCTAATCACAATTGTGAAACAAATTGGTTTCAAATACAAGAAGACCCATAAAAGAAAGATTATGATGGAAAGATATGATTTAATATTGCAGTTTCATTTTTGAGAGAAATGAATAAAATTACTGATTGGGATAACGTCATATTTATCGACGAGACATGGTTGAACTCCAATCATACAGTGCCGCAGTCCTGGACAGACGATACGAAAACATCCTGCTCTAAAGTACCAAAAGGGAAAGGGGGACGCCTAATAATTAGCCATGCTGGATCAGCCGGGGGAGGTTTTGTGAACAATGCTTTACTTGCATTCGAATCGAAGAGTACGAAGGAATACCACGAAGAAATGGATGCTGATAAATTTAAAGAGTGGTTTCCAACATGTTTACTTCCGAACCTCCCCGAACAATGTAGAATCATTATAGACAATGCATCTTATCATTCAGTGCAAATTGATAAAGCGTCTACTCAGGCAAATAAAAAGGCTGATTTGGTGGCAAAGAAATGGTATTGAAGCCTACATAAAGTTATTGAAAGCGGAGTTATTGAAATTGGTAAAAGTAAATAAACCTGTAAAACTTAGATATGATATTGATGAAATGGCACTTGAACATGGACACAAAATTATAATAACACCGCCGTACCATTGTCAATACAATGCTATGCTATTGCTATTATTTCCAGTAATACTATTTATTATGTTAATTGTTTATTCATGTGAATGTATAATTATTTTATACCCACTGGTCTTATTAGTATAACTTTGTAAAAAGGTGTAGATATAGGAGATGTACCTATTTTTATTTTATTAATATGAGTGATGGAAGATTACATTACTAAAACAATTTTTTTTCAGGCTACGCAGCACGCAAAAATACTCAGCCACCGTTCTATACTATGAAAATGTTGACGTTATTGAAGGAAGCTTGTGCCAACATCACACAGGAAGACTGGGCAAGAATGCAAAAAACAAGAAAAATAATAAAGGAAGATTTTGACAGAGACGTCAATATTGATAATTTAATTGAAAATTAATTTAATTTAATTGATTTAATTTAATTTAATTGATAATTTAATTCTGGCGAAAGTGAATAAATATTATAATTAATAATTATGAAGCGATTTGTTTTATTTTTGCTACAGAACTCAGGTTTTCTTGTGTTCCATTGTATCATTCTATCACTTTCTAGAACTTAAAACTAAACATCCAAAAAAAACGATTTAAACCACATAATTTAGAATCGATTTTTCGTGATAATCGGATACTCAGGGTACCGATTTCTTTGGTTGCATCCCTAATTACGTCATAATGACAGATGTTAAAACGGCCCTATTAGATCTCGACGATATTAATAGCAATATTTTCACACAATGTTAAGTATAGTTTTGGCCAATCGAGCGTTCGAACAAATACAAACTCCTTTGCAGCTCATTATCAACTTATTTAATAGGCGGCTAGTCAGTTAAGAGTAACAAATATGAATGTTAAAATCATTGAAATAACTCGTTTACGAAAGCAAACAAAGTTTGTAATCATGCGAACGATTGGTTGGCCAATGCTAACTAATCAAAAATGTACTTAAACTAAATCTATCAACTGTATGTACGGCGAAGGAGCTGCTCGTCAACAAATACGGCCTCCATATACCGATATCGTTCCATATGAACCAGAGTCATAAAAAGAATCCATTTGGGGAAAGGTGTTCGTAATTTTTATACACTAAAAAATTAACGTACTAAATTAGAGTTCCAGAAATATTTTTGCCTTTAGAAAAACATCTCCACCTCGATTTTGCTTATTACACGAGTACAGTACTCGAGAATATGAAAAAGCCATCGTGTAATGAGACGAGACATCAGTCTCTTCGTTTACGAACATATGAATGAAAAATCTTTAAAACCCTGATTGTGAATAAGTAGAGTTTTTAAAAGTTCATACAACATTAGTTGAACTGATATTTAAAATTCAAACTAAATATGAATTTGTGTTGATTTATATTGAGTTACAGACACGGCAGGCCACAAGTTGAACGCAATAATTTAAGTCGGCTGTCACCAGTCATGCTGTTCGCCTATCACACAATAGTAATAATAAAGGAGACAAAAAGTTTACCTTGTTCACGTCAATGGAATGTTTTCAAAAAGAAACTTTCGTAGAAAAATATTCTGTGCTATATTCTATTTAATATCTTGTTATTCATAAAAATTTAGATCATCTTAAAAATCTATAAATACTGAGATTTTTATACAAATAAAAAATCACTTCTAGGAAAAGGAACAGTTTACTAAGTACATAAGTATATTTAATTCTACATGGATTTCATATTAAGTAGTAACGAATGGAAACGAAATGGAAATCAGCAACGAAAATAGTTCCATTTCCTTGCATTATTGTATTAAATTGTCAAAACGTTCAAACACTTAAAAAGTTACACCTCACACACATTGTATTTACATCGCATCTAATAAAATATTAATACGAGTACCTATATACAGTATGCATATACAATAAATTCTCAAAAACTGAAATCGTGAAAATTTTACAAATTTTTATTTGTATTTTATTTTATTTGACATATAAAAATTTAACTATTTGAATTCTGTAGTTAGCAAATATGCAGAAATTTAGCTAAAATTTAAAAAGGTTAGGTTAAAAAAAATATGAAATAAACTCGGAATTCATTGTTTGTCCACAGGAATATATTGGTTACATCCTGTATTTCTCAGCTAACACAGTATTGTGCAAGTAAAAAACGAGAGCTGAGCGCTAAGTCAACGCTAATGATTCCTAAGAACATTAACCGTTTTAGACTCGCATTTTTAACCTTGTTAACAATGCACGAAAACAACACGCCAGAAATAGGCCACGCCCCCCAGTCCCTATGAAAACATTGCCATTAAAGTAGAAATTCCATGTTGTACAACATGGACATTTGTACATTGTACAACAAGATAGCTATATCTTTTTACCGAGCATATTTCGCTAACTAGCCAATGAAAATTTTGACTTCAGAGAATGTCGTCATTTGATACGGAAGGATGCTGGTTGTATCATTTTGAATTCTAAATAAAGAATTGTATTAATTTTATCTAAATAAAGAATTGTATTAACTTTATGTAAATAAAGGATTGTATTAACTTTATATCTAAAAAATAAAGAATTGTAATAACTTTATGTAATTTTATCTGTATCGTATTAACGTCCAAATAATTCATAGAGAGAAACGAGTACCTATTGTTCTGGCGATTATTAATTATGTATAAAATCATTTGCATAAAGAAAGGCAGCCGCTAAGGCGATATTTCGCCGACTGGCAGCCCCTAGGCGGTATTTCGCCGACCAGACACTGCCTCGCTGCTCACGGCACGAGCAGACGTGATAGGGGGGTGTTGCTAAGGGAAAAGTATAAAGAAATGTATAAGGATACGTAAAAGGGAAAATAAAATGGAAAACAAGGAATGGGGGTGGTATAAATACGCACGCCATGTTAAATTGATTAGAACAGAACAATAGGGAAAGTAAGAACATGGAATAATATTGTAAAGTGAATAATAAGGATCTGTAGCAAAAACCGTGACGAACGACGAAAACGCATGCCTCCTGTACCATGTAAAATAAAGTTTTGCCTCGGCCCCTCTTTTATTTTCCCCGTAGGATTACATTAAGCATGCGAATATTCGATCTACTTCCTGAAGAAGTAGCGAATAAAAGGTTACTGGAAAAACCCCGTATAATGTATATTATGGCAAATCTTTTTAATATAAAGAAGAATAAAGTGAAATAAAATAGGTATGTGCTTGCTGCAGATACCTTTATACGTAGAATGTAGGGACGCCAAAGGAATAACAGACCACAACGTCCCTATAGGGACGCCAAGAAAAGAATAAGAACAGTGCTCCGACCTTCATGGCGGATCACTGCCAAGTAGAAAGGGGAAGGAAGTGGTGCTCTGGCTTGCGAAAGACAGAACATCATTTTTAAAACCCACAACAAATAGAAAGTATACGGATAAATTCTCTCGGATTGTTCGTACGCTTTCATAAAATTAAATAAATCATTCGAGTCTATTGATTCTGCATTAATTTGTAGATCTTGGGTTCGGATGATTTACAACAAACCTCAAAGGGTTTAAAACATTAAAAATTGAATCATTAATCATCTCACCATCAAACATTAAATCAAATTGAATTATAAATAAATAAATAACGCTTACCAGCGTGTAACACTCGAGTCTAATGGGTTCATTAGCGCTCACTCAGCGCTCAAGCGTTGAACGTTAGTTTTCACTACACTACAACAGCATCAACAGGTGGTAGTCTCAAAAATCATGAGGATACTTTAATATAAACTTAAACTAAATTTCATAAACTTAATTTCAAAATGCTTTTTTTCTGGTCCACATACATTTCAAACACTATATAAGGAAATCGCATCTTTGGCTGGTGTTAGTTGCAGTAGCATCAGACCACCAATCAAAATAGTGGCGAAATAACGTCATCTGTAACCATACATCTGATTGACTATTATTGTACTAGCTGTCTTGTGTAAAAAGAGCTGGTTAAATGTTCTTTCTTCGTAAAACGCTCCTCGTTCAATTACATGCTCTCACAAATGCTTGTGGTAAAGCACAACCGGAATTGAATTCGAGAACATTTGTATATTATGCACGTGAAGGATAGATAATTTTAATACGCACAGGCTTACCGTTGTTTTTTGGAAAGCATGTGGTCGAATTATATTTAGTATGTTTAAGGACCTTATGGCAAATTAGAACGATCTTAAAATCTAACGACAAAACACTCATCATAAAAAACACTCTTCTCTCAATCACACGATTCGATCAGCACCAATTTACCTACTAGGTTCAACATTCATAATAACTCTGAATTGCCATATGTTGGTTTGCAGTATGATCACAAGAACAAGTTTCTTCATTTAATCTACCTCTGACGTTTTTTATGTGGCGCGGAGCACACGAGAGCGTATTTACGGGCCGCCAGTGAGGCGACCGGTCGCGTGGTCGAGCGACTTACCGCAACCGAATTGATAAACTATAGTCAGCTGTACTGCCCTATGTCAAAATAAAATAACTCCCGTGTATATAATGCGAGACTGCGGGTCGCACCATTAAGTGGAAAATTATCTTGACAGGTAGTCGCGCGACCGGACGACGTGTCCGATATTTATTTGCTTTCGCCCTTTAATAAACAAGCATTAAAGTAAACTTATCATTGGAAATATTACTTTTGTATGAACAAATACTGCCTTTGAAACTTATTTTTTATCTTATTACTAGCCGATAATAATAACATAAAATAGATGTGCTAGAGAACGCGACACAAAACACCACCACACAATCATGTAGAATATTTGCCAATTTTATTATAGAGTACGATGAATTTACGCCACATTGATCCGTACGTACAATACATTGATCTCTGATGTTCAGATTCATTTTTGCTGTAATTTCAGAGGCCTTACGTGCATCCAATTATTTTAACATCCAAATACCTAATTGCAGACAGCAAGTCTATGTAGGTACCATTAATAAATTATAAGCTAAAAGAGCTTTTTTTTATTTACACTGGTATGTTTTATAGTGGAATAAAATCGTACACATGAATTTATGTACATTTTAGTAACTATATTATGTAAATATTTATTAAACGGATGAATAGCTCGCTGCCTGAATAATGTTTGCCCTAAAAGAAACTGCCCATATAAGGCAGAGTTCCAAAATATACGATAATCGCTCATTTGATTGTGGAATTCAGTCTAAATTGTCAAAGTAGATAATATGTATGATCGCGTTTTGAAGAAATTAAAGGATCAAAAAATACTGAATGAGCAGCAAATCAATGGTAGCAAGTTTAAAGGAGGGTTAAATTATAGCTTTAAATTCTCTGGTGATGAAGAAATAGAGAATCCGGTCGACTTGGTGATGACATTCTTAGAGGGTTAGTAAGAATTAACTATGGTATCACTGGTATCTGATCGGTTGTGCCAGGATTGGGAAACAGCAACCATAGTACCACTGATAGTATAATCGGTGGTACCACGGTTAATAAACGATTTAAAATTATTTAATATCAGTTATTTGTTTAAAATCAGTTATTAAAAAATTGTCTGTTTTGTTGATCATGATTTGCTGCCCATTTAGTTTTTTTTTCTACTCGTTCTAAAACAAGCCTTAATTTTTAACAATTTCAATTTTCTACCAGTTAGTCAGTACCACAGGTGATACTGATTTTTTATACAATATTTTTACATAATAATATATTAAGACCTTAGTAAGACTCCGTATTGGTAAATGTTATTAATACATGTCTATAAATTCAAGGTACGTTTTAGTATTATAAAGATCTGCCGTATTTGGTTCGCGTGACCACGGCATCCAATCGATATTCGACACAGATGTGAATTTATAATATAACACATGAAGTTTTCGCTTTAAATTTTCCTGTACATACATTTATCTACAAATATAATAAGTTTCACACTTATATTAGCCTTATTTCAACTTAAATTAGTTGATCGTCGTACGAGGAGCTCTCTCGATCGTCGAACGGTGTGGCGCGCTCGCCCCAACGCTCCCATCGCTCGGCGCTTAACAACGACTCTGTGTCCTCATCTTGTTGCGGAAGCGGATATACGATGCCATCGCCAAAACTATTGTCCACACACGTTTCAAAAACCTCTATTCAGAAATGTTCAACTTTTTGTTCAATCAATAGAACATTTTGGATGAAGTTTTTCCAGATATTTCAACTTTCCAATTATTCAAGACTAGTGTCGTCCTTTTGCACAGTTCAGTGTTTCTTTTTCACAAGTCAAAATGAAAAGTTTTTTTATGTTAACTTTTAAGAGCCCTAAGAATTGAACAACACGAAACTGTTTAACTTTCTCGAATAATTGAAAAGTTGTAATATCTGGAAAAAATCATCTAAAATGTTTAAATGATTGAACAAAAAGTTGAATATATTGGAATAGACGTTTCAAAAGTACGGTAAATGGTCGTAACGAATAAAGAAGGTAATGTAGTGGACTGTGCTCTTAAACTTGTATAAGAAAAATTAGGCAATATCACTTTATGAAAAAACACTGGTTGTTACATTTCATGCGGCTACTGTTTTATGATGTCCGTTTTAATGAAATAGTGACGAAATGATCAAGAATTACAACTATGCGGTAATGCAAACAGATAGTGCTGTTTCGTGAGTTTCAAATAATATTTATCGTTAAACTAGGTCTAATTAAGCTCTGCAAAACTGCTAAATAATATTAGCATGCAAAAGGACACCGGGAGCTTGTAAATAAAAAACTAATTACCATAAAAAAGAAGTGAATGACTTCAAATTTTGATTTGGAACTTCTCAAACAGGGTGATGTTAACGTCGATGAATGAAAAGCAATTGTAATTGAATAAATTTATTTTACTTTGATAAAAGTATAGCGAAATGGAAGTTAATTAATTAATAAATGCATTATCCTTATACTATTTGCGGGACGGTCCGGCCCTTTCTAGGGCACAGTCTCCACCTCTCAGTCTCGTGCCCCATCTCCACGCTAAAATAGTAAAAAGCTCATTTTCTAAACTGCCGCTTAAATTATACAATAATAATGCGAAAAGTTATAATCGAAAAGATAAAGCGTAGTTCATGGATGCTGCAAATTAAAATACGTTCATTTTTTTCAATCTGCTATGTTTAAAAGCAATCTATTCAACGACATGTTTTAATGTGTAAGTTAAGGACAATCTGGAACATCCAGAAACTAAATAAAGACTGAGAGAGTAAGAGAAGAAATGATTAAAAAGATAATAGAGATACCTAAGTAAATATAATATTTTTATGCTCGAATATACAGCACACAGACGTTTGAACACTAAGAAGACATGTTTGTTATTATTGTTATCCGAGTTTGTATCCGTTTGCTTGCTAATCATGGACAAAAATGAAGCCCTTGCTTTGTTTTCTACTTACAAGCTTAGCGTTCTGTTCGTGAGCTCCGTGTACGTTCTAAGCGTTGTGTAAACAAAAAATAAATAAATAAAAAACAAAATATAGAACAAAACATTTTATTGTGCACAAAACATACTTAATAATATAAACATTATATTATTTCTAACTTCAGTCTTGTGTGTTGTATATAGCTCAGAAATAATAAATGCACTAAAAAGCAATTTGTATGTTTAACAATTGTTTTATGTCAAAAAAATATTGAATTAAATTCATCAAGTGTCATTTAATTCCACGTTGACACGCCTCAGCCGAACTCGGACACGTTAAGGGAAAATTATATCTAATTATATCTCGATGTAATGTTATTATTATTACAATTAAAAATAAAAATATAAAGTACCAATCTCTTAAAATGAGTCATATTCGAGAAATTTACAAAAAATTTCTTCATTCTATTAAATTAGGACGTACACTAAACTTGTAGTTTCACAAGAACAGACAACTCTTACAATATTTTTAGATACCTAAGATTCTTAATTTCCTAAATTGTCAAATTTAAGTCACCGTTAAAAATACTATGATATACATGAACTTTTTAAATATTATTCAGACAAGTACTCGTAAAATTTAAAAATCTGTGCTCAAAATTCATTTCCTTTGACTTCCAACCTACAATCTACCATAACAATATGAATAAAATAGAATCCTAAAATATCTGTATCAATTTGTCCGCGGCAGACATATTTATAGTTCCTTTGACATTAAAATATTCTATCATGTGAGTATAGGCAAGTATTGGAGGAAATCATCTCGACACACCTATTGTAGCACCCACATTTCCTTGGAGCCGAATACTCGGACATTTCTTATTTAAAAGCTATTAATTTCTTAGAGATCTGCTCATTCGTTGTTAAGATAAAAAACAGAATAAACAGAATATATAATGTAGTTGGTCGTTTTAGGTTTTAATTGGTTTTTTGAATGTCTTTTTCGGTAGCTTCTGTTTAATTCAAGTCGCTTCTTTAAACGATTGGGCTCCGGTAACATAGATTTAAATTCCAAGAAATAAAAAGTATTACGATCTAAGAACTTTCACGGTAATAATATGCGAGAAGTGCACAAGGAAACTTAAATAAACTATGAGCGATTCTACAGGTTCTGTTAGAGGCAGATTCAGAGAAAGGCTTTGGAGAGGCCACGTGCCTTCCAAGCCAAATAAGCAAACCGTAATTTTTCGAACCTAGACGTTTATATACTTCAAGCTTTCGGTAAGTGCTATGGAGGTGAGAGATCCGGCCCTGGTCAATAAGACATGGGTCTCGAGTTGGCTGAGAGGTGTATAGCGGGGTTTACGTCTGACCTGGACCGCGTGTTGCCCATTGAATCGTAGCCATGGGCCTCTTGCGGCGTCGTGAATGTCTGGAGCTGATGCTCACGACGCACCGGGAATTCGCACCCGTCCCCAAGGCTGACAAAACGAGTGATCATTGAAAGGATTGCCGGCAAGGCACACCTACATTATTTTTTTTATTGTCCACCCAAGTTAAATCCCTATAGAAATACCTTTTTTTCTTCATATATGGTAGTGGTGCATTTAGCACATTCTGTCGGTATCATGTATTCTTCGTAATAAACAATTTCAAAGTTTAAAACGTATCCTGTCAATGTCCAGTTCCGTCAAAGTAAGTCAGAGTCACTCGGCAAAGTGATAGTAGGTTTACAGAGTACAGAATCACACGAAAAATGTAGTCCCATGCTTTTATTTGATTATCGCAAACATTACGCACAAAAACACTTTGAAGTTTAATAAAATATCACTATTAAACCACAAAATGCACAATACACAATTTTTATATTAATAAAAAAAAACTCAACTTCACTTCTCGAGTTCCCGCCAAAAAGTCCCCATTTTATTGTTCACACAAGTTAAATCGCTATACAAAAAAGCTTTACCTAACCTATTCAAGCGCCGAGGCAGGAAGGCGCCAACCAAACATCAATGAATATACAGAACAAATGAACACATTCCATGAAATATATCCAATGCCTAAACACTGCGAATTTTGATACACGTGTGGGTACGTACACACGTATACATGTGCCTAAATAAGATTTTAAACTACCTCTGATATATGTTCACGGTGTTAATGTTAAAGGGCAATAATGTCAATAAAGTGGATTAGGCTCCTTAAGGGCGGCTCCAGACTAGATGTATTGTCGGCGCGTAGCGAACGCGACATACGAAGCATTCGGTTAATTGAAATATATGTTTAAATGCACCGATAATACGCCTAGTGCGGAAAGTCTCTAATGCTGCAAATACTTTGTAATCAACTACGTGACGCCAATGCTCCCATACATATAAATACATATGAAAATTACATATGAGGGATATTGATCAAAAAGTTTCCAGAATCGGATATTTCTAGTTATGATACACGAATATTTTTATTTTAACGTCAAACTCATTGGTATATATCGACTTGAATTACAGAATTGTACCATTTATGTACAATATTGTACAAATATTTTTTCAAGTTTGTGTCGATCAGAAAAAAGTGGATAACACTGAAGTTCGCACCGTAACTAAATAATTCACTGTAAAGAAAATATCTACTAAAGAAAATTATCAAGAGCTACCGGCCACTGTAGGGAGTCGATGCTCCATCATATTCCACGATTGCATTTCGGTGTTCGGAATTTAAATGTCGAAGAACCACCTGCAAAAATGAAGACCGCTCCGGGAGTCTCTGGAGTCTCGGGAGTCTACCACTGATAAAAACGTTAAAAAAGTTAAGAAACTGTCGAATGGAACGGACGAAGTGAAAGAAATGCGCGTCAAAATTTCAATGAAAAATCTGATCTTCTTGCAAACTCATTTATTTTTAGGACGATTTGTAACTTCCTCTGATAGGAATGCCCCTCCCCGTTACTGAGATCGTCCTCGGCACATCCTAGATGACCCCGACAACCCAATTACTGCTGCCAATGCGGTTCTTACACTACACTCACAGGCTACACATACACCGTCGCCGCCGGCGAAAACGAGGACGTCACCCTCGCTCCCTCGCTACACCGTGAACACACACCGGCCTTCAGCCAACACTTGTACCAGGTATCGGCACGTGCCTGGGCGCTTCTCACCGACTCGCGATTCCGCGGTAACGCCCAAGCCGAGATCCGTTCCTTCCGGCGCTCTACCGGCGGGGGAGCTCCGGTAAGTCTTGAAAGACCACAAGAAGCGCTACAAGAATTTAGCCATTCCGAAAAAAAAAAAACGATTTATAACTATGGACGAAATGTGGGGGCACCATTTTATTTCAGAAAGAAAAACAATGTGATATAGAAAAGGCCATCTTCACCAACAGTGAACTTATGGCCTTTGTCTTCTGGAACGCTGATGGAATCATGTTCACTGATTATTTAAGGACAGACAATTAGAGATTCATATCATAATATAACGCCCTAAGCCATCATTCATTCATTTAATTTCATTAAATTAAATTATTCATTAATTTTATTTTATTCATTTTAATTTAGTCGCGATTTAATTGTATTAAAATGAAAGTATTAAGAATTTAGTTTAATTTAGTCGCGATTTAATTGTATTAAAATGAAAGTATTAAGAATTTAGTTTAATTTAGTCGCGATTTAATTGTATTAAAATTAAAGTATTTACAATTTAGTTTAATTTAGTCGCGATTTAATTGTATTAAAATTAAAGTATTTACAATTTAGTTTAATTTAGTCGCGATCTTGTATCAATGAAGCATACCTCAATTGATAAAAAATCCACGCCACTAAATTAAAATAAAACGACGGGGAAAATTGAGTGCGCGCGTGACTTTTCATCAAGACAACGCCCCTGCGCACGAGTCTGAAGTCGCTATAATCAAGCAGGCAGGGTTTGAACTGAACCCCAGTGATTTCTATCCTTTTTCCGTTTATAAATTAACATGTTTTTGGCATTAAATTCGACAATAATGAGGAGATTACGTAGAAAAATAAATAATAATTTCGAATTACTCTCGTTTATTGTATACTGATTCTGGAGTCTTTTTGATGAACCCTCGTATATACAGAGACAAGAGTAGAAGTATGTATATACATAAAAATAGGTAGCTTAGAATTGTTAAAATATTGTATGTACATAATGACATGATTATAAATAGTAATGATGATGTACGATACATAATTACAAATGTATGATAATGGATTTAAGATTAAGAAACTAATAAAATTAATTTTAGATCAGAAGAATCCCTTAGTTGGTCCACAGCATGCTTAAATATTAATTAAACAAATTCTGTCTGTACATAATATTCCGTGTTAAGATTGATTGCAGATTTTGTTAGATAGTCATTCACTTCTTTTTTCACACTTATAAAACATGCTCACATGTTTAGCCCACACACTTAAACATCTGTAGAACATGTATCTACATGCATGTATTATTATATTAATATACATGCTATTCATCTAAAACTCCTAACTTCTAACGAATTTATCGGTCTATTATTTTATGTTAAAAATAAAATGGAAGTTTCGTACAACATGCTACTAAATTCAAGATAATTATTATTATTAGTTTATAATTCACGATGGGGTTTCTATTTTTTCTATATCTTTAGCAGCATAGTAATTATAAAACATATAATACATGTGAATTAATTTTGTGTGAGTGTAGTGAATTGTGGTAAATTACCTTGTGAAGACAGGTACAACCCACAGGTTGGGACTATTCCCAAAAACTTCCTTGAAGTTGTTGAAAGCGCCTAAAGAGAAGCCGTTCTTATCGGCGCCTCCGCGGAACATCGGCGCTCGGAACGCCTCTGAAAAGGCAACATTAAAAATTATCCCACTCCATTCAAAAATATTTTATTTAATTGAAAATAGAAGAAGTGTCCTTTAAAGTGGTTATGCGAATGGTTGTTTTTTAATACATGACATTAAGTACAATAATAATAATACACTTTATTGTATAAAAATAAACAATACGTAATATACTTAATACAACAATGAAGAATTTATACAATTGGCGGCCTTGTCGCTAAGCGATATCTTGCAGGCAACCATAGGTTCTACTACGAGTACTATATGACAATGTTTTCAGAATTTTAATAAACTCTAATTGCAACTAATAAACGAAGTTAAAATTCATAGACTTTTTTTACTAATAATTCAAAGATTACTAAATACCTTATCAAGAAAAGTGAGGGGTAGTAACAACTTTTATTATACACATACGTCACTATCTAGAAACTAGTATACTACATATTCCCTAAAATACATATTAAAGTCTAATTTCATAACAATTTAGGTACATGTTTAAAAATTCATATCTACTTGGAAATACATTTCTATGACACCATACACCAGTAAAGTGACTGCGATTACCATTGACAAATGTCTTTATCATAGAATTAATCATATTTCTGGTTGGACTGCTGAAGCGACCGGAACCAATTAACATATCTGAAAACAGACTGCACTTTAGATTTACATTTATACAAATAATAAAAAATAAAAAATTGTGGTCGTTGTAATTGCAGTCACTTTATATTAATTTTCTTTCACTTCTTATTTAATGTTTTTATGTACAGTCCAAGCGACGGGCCCCCATTGTTGAGGACCTCCTTCAATGCGAAAGTAATTTCTTAGTTATCAAGTATATGTACATATCTAGGCAACGATCTATACACAAATAGGATTGCATTGGTAACTATTTACAGAAAACAGAACATCAACATTCCTATATAATTTATTACATAGCGTCAATCAAGGTAAAGGAGAACTTGGTATTTGGCAACATTAATTAAATCTAAATAGGTTAAATTTTAATTGTCTTTAAAACCCTTAATATTTAACAATATGACCTTTCATATTTCATTGTTGTTTATTGTATTAATTGTAAACATTCTCAATTAACGAGATTATGATCATATTTAATGTATAGAATACCAACCTAAAGTGGTCCTATTATTAGCGACGAGGTAGCAATGGTAGCCGAAGAGTGAGCCAAGTGATATCCCAAACATCATGGACACGAAGAAAGCAAACACGATGTGGTATCGGCCCGCGCTCCCTGCCTGCCCTAACTCACCCTGCAATGAAACATCGGTTAACCACCCTATAACGGTTCGTATAACGGATGCGAAATGGGGGTGGTATGAGATTGGATAAAATACGAGTAATACTCATAAGGAGGGGAATTATCCTCTCCAATGTCCAAAATACACTCACACACACACATACGAGTACATGTATGGAATCACAGTTGTTGCATCTCGTGTTCGAGCCCTCCTTTCTTACAAACTTACCTGATGTAATAATCTTTAGTGGCGATAATAGAAATCCTCTCCTATTTGGTTTTACTCTAGATTCTGATTCTTCTAAGATAAATCACGAAGGTATGAAGCACATTTGTGTTAGAGTTTATCATTTTCGACTAATGGTGACATTTGTAACAGACGTCCATGGACAATAGTAACCGTTTACATTCAGTCCGATCGTCTGCCCGTTTTTATATAAAAATGTAAATAAAGGTTGACTAGAGTTGACATGTACCGCGGATGTCCACGGGCGATAGTATACATTTACCACCAGGTGGACTGTAAGCTCGTATTCCACTTTCTTTTTATATAAAAAAGGAACATTACCATTTGCATCTTTTACCTTTAGAATTAGTTTGGGTTTGCCTTAAGTTCTAAAAATGCTCGAATTGCATGATTTTATATTGAGTTTTCAAATAGTGGTGGTGCAATGTTTATGGAATTCCTAATCGGAAATACCTTTTTTATTATTTACACTGTAATTTGATTACCATAACAAACGCAAGACTAAAACCTCCATATGCCAATTCCTTTTCAGATATAGGCACTATTTCAAATTGGAGACAAAAACATAAAACGTTATGTGAGTTACATTTGTTAACGAATGTTCAGTAAAAAAGTAAGCAATGTGTGTTGTGAACATCGATTTGGTTATCAAGTAGAAACTCGTTGGTAAAACATATATGGAAATAGATTGTCTGAACAATAAGAGAGAAAGTAATTCAAATTGCAACTAATAAACAGATCCGTGAATTACGTCCGTCCGGAGACTTAAAGATGCGCTACAGTATGTGAGAAGTGGGAACGAAGCGATGTTTCAGACAGCGTAAAATCGATGTTGATATACATTTACAGCGAAGTTAATTTAAGCTAAATTAAGGTTAAAAATTTACTGCAGATAAACGAACGGATTTTCACATGCTTTCGACTACAAACAAACATTGTCACAATGTAATGCGGAAATAAACGCACGCATTTATCTGCAGTGTGTTTTTAGCAAAAACCGTGCGTCGTTAAGAGGTTTAACCATAAAGAGCTTTAAAGGCTACAAAGATTTGATGGACAATATGTCTTGTTGACAGTGAAACCTAGTATAATAAAGGTATTTGTTTACCTATCATTCCTACTCGACGTTTCGACGCGGGTTCCACTAGCCGTTCTAGTTCTAGCCGACACGGGTTCTTGCGATTTACCGTCGAATACGTCCGGGGACATTGTTAGTTAGTGTAGCAACCTTTCCGAATGTGAAGATCAAATGTGGGTAGTTGATAAAACTGCTCGCAGCTCTCATCCGTGACACGCCTCTTCAGTCAACTAGTGACCACGGGTGGTGTAACCCGTGTCGAAACGTCGAGTGGTAATAAAAGGTAAACAAATACCTTTATTATACAGGTTCAGACCTGATTTAGAATATAAAATGCGTACAAAACGTGAAAGATTAAAAAATGATAGTGAAACCTAGTGATTACTGTCCCGCCCTCGTAAGAAGAAACGGTATTAGTGAATTTTTTAACGAAACCATAAGTTACATTATATTCGGAAATTAAAAATAAACAAAGAGGATAAAGCAATGATTATTCTTTTTGTTTTGACTTTGTGTATAATTGGATTTTAAAATAATTAAAATTTTACTATTTTTTTTCTCGAATGTCATGCTAATGCACTCGGGCCTTTTCTTCTAAGGAAGGCAGTGTCGATCACGCCCGCTTTTACTACTACACATTTCTACACATATCGGATTAAAATTTCTGAACACTGTAATTTAAACTGTGTAGTTGATGATCTATTAAACAATTCAACTCATTAATTATATATGAAATCAAATGATATTAATAGAATGAAATTCGTAGAACAACACTAAAGAAAGATATATGAGGACACCAGAGGTCAAGGGGTCTAAGTGACATTTTCGAAAGAATTGAGTTAGATGCAGTAACGGACTGTTAAAATACTATTCTTTTTAGTGGCGAGGAGATCCAAGTGATTTCCCTGACAGGTGCTGCTACCTAGTGTGTTGCCCCTTCACCACTAGTAGTGCATGCTAACACTGCTATTGTTAGTATCTACTATAATAAACAATAGATAGCTACTAACAATAGATAGCTAGTAATATACAATAGATAGCTACTAACAATAGCTATCTATTGTTAGTACTAATTAGAAGCAAATGGCCAAAGTGTTGGCCTAAAATGGTCAAAACAAAAAAAAAAACTTTCCCTCTTACAAAATTTTGTTGACTTTTGGTTCAATTATCTCAAAACATAAATTATGTCACTTAGACCCCTTTACCTCTGGGGTCCTCATATGTATTGTATGCCTAGATTTGACAACATATTTTCAGAGATCATACGGAAGTCGGTTAGTTCATTATATATACATAAAAGATTAATCATTATAAATTACTTGCCTTATAATTACATATAATGTACATAATCACATGTAACAATGTAATTAAAAAGTTTCTTGTGAAAAGTAAATAATGTTTAGAAACGACATGTATTTTGAAAACTACATTCGAGTAGTAAGTAGAATAACGATTTAATTTCTATGTTGCGATCCTTTAAACGTAATATATGTACATATATACGGTATTCTACCTATTTTATCTATTCCACCTAAAATGTCAAAGGTTTCACGCCGCAACTACGCGCCATCAATAGCAACATAAATTATTACTCATAGCATAGATAAAATTAATTACTTCTAAACTAAGGCTGAGCTATCAACAAAAACACATATTACCAACTTATCTATACAAGTTCCACATTATTTAAAACAAATATATGTACCTATGCCAAGTCATCCCCACTGCGATATATAAAGACAATTTTAGCAGTCAAAAAATAATATTCAACGGTAAATATGTTATTAATAATAATGATGCAAAGAAACAATTTAAATAATGTGGAACGAACAGGCGTTAATGACAAAAGTTTTAAGCTGAGATGTGACGTCACTGTTTACGATATGTGGACTATGATCCGACAGTAAATGTTATCGAGGGTTTATCTGATAAAAGACTATTTACCTACATGCAGTATGTTTGGAATTGGCGCGAGCATCTTTGCATACCCGCATACATTGATTATTTGAAGCAACATTTTTTTGTCCCCGCCATATTGAAGGCGGTTTGAGAATTTGATATTTTTGGTAGTAACACGCGCTCGGCGGCGAACAGAGTTAAATTGAGATAAATTCACACCGCGGCTTCGGACAGTTGTTTTTTGCTATTCGCGCCTAGTAATACAATAGGTCTTGTTCGCGATATCCTTGTGCCACGCGAGTGTTTTGGTTGGATTTGCTGTGATTGTGCTTGTGGTACTTGGAAGTGACATCTCGAGGTGATTTGCTGCCGTGTGTGAGTTGCCGAACTGTAGCGGCCACCGGCTCACCACAGGACGAGACTTGGATTACTGCACAAGTATCTATTGGGAATGTATGTATTTATTCAATCACACTAAGATAGGTCACGTCTAGTAGGGACTAGCGTAGGTACACTTTCCAGATTTGTGTGTGGGCAAAACCACCTGGGGTAAGTGAGGCCTTTTGTTGTTCATATAGATACATGCATATATGACATAACAGATAACAGACATTGGTGGATATATTGAGTAAGTTTACATTTGGGCCCGAGTGCACATTCCTCGGGCTGCTTTCGCGTAACGCGAGGCAGGTGCGCGCCTAGTGTGCGCATCGTAAACATCTGGTAGCAGAGCGTGGTTGATACCGCTATCAACCATTCTTTTGTCATTATTCAATTTTTTTTTGTAACTTTACGTGTTGAGGGCCTTGCGTATATTGGGTCCACGCTCCTGCTACATCGTAAACATCTGGTAGCAGAGCGTGGTTGATACCGTCATCAACCATTCTTTTTTTTTGTTTTTTTTGTTTTGTCATTATTTGATGAACTTTGATGTAAGTTATTTGATATTTGATTTGTTATTTATTTATTGTTATTTGATGTAAGTTGATGAACTTGATAATTGTAACTTCCCGTGTTAAGGGCCTTGCGTATATTGGGTCCACGCTTCTGCTACATCGTAAACATCTGGTAGCAGAGCGTGGTTTGATACCGTTACGTGATATTGATGATATTGATAATACCGTTAGGTAGTTAATATTGATGACCTTTTGTTTTTGTATATTGGTAATTTGGTTTAAATATTTGGTTTTTGATTTTTATTTTACGTTCACGGTTTGAAGGCTAGGCCCTACGTATAATTTGTATTCTGAAGATATTTTGAATCTACGCGTGCGACGTTTAGTAGCTGGCTAGTTACCCACACGCGTTAATAATTTTTTTGGATATAACGCTTCACGTTTTTTTTGATAGCTGGACATTGTGATTTTATTGAGTCCACGCTCGTATACATTTTTGGTTGCGTTTATTTTAATTTGATAATTTAATTTGTTTTTTTTTGTTGTTGTTTTGTCAGGTAGTCTTAATTAATATTTTGGACGGTTATACCTTCTTGAAGACACATACGCACCCCTTTTGTTTTTTATTGTGCCTCCACTGCATTTTTTGTTTTTTTTATTTTGTTATTTTTTTTTTTTTTTTTATTTTTATTTTTGTTTTTTATTTATGGTTTTTGTTTTGTATTGCGTGCGTCCTGAGGTGTAGACATGTCTGTCAAGGTGACCTTTTCCACACATCAGTCCGCAATGACTGCGCAGCTGAGATGGTTTTCTTCTGCGGTTGCAATGGTCAACCGCCCGGACCGGAAGCAAGCCTTACTCGCCCGGGCGAGTGAAATGCCGGCCCGTTTGGTGACGTTAGATAGGAGTTTTGCTGAAGGCTTGACGTTTGTGGCGAATTTGGAAACGTCTGTACCGGACGAGCAGAAGCAGCGATATGAAGCGGACTTTGGCCAAATATATGAGTTTGTGGACACCATTAACGAGGCGGTCTCCCACATCTCAGCTCCCTCTGGTAGGGGATTCACTTGTTGCACCCCACGCCTTGTTGGGTCGTCTCCCCACGCTCAACCTTCCCACCTTTGACGGTGATTTGGACCAGTGGTTGAGCTACTATGGGATGTTCAACAGTTTGGTGGACTCCCATACCGACCTGTCAGCTGCTCAAAAAATGGCGTACCTGTTGGCCTCCTTACAGGGAGAGGCTCTAGGCCTGGTACAGCACCTGAAGGTCGATGACAGCACCTACTCGACAGCCATGGATTTGTTGAAGCGCCGTTACCACAACGTGCGCCTTTTGGCTGACACCCATGTGGGGCAAATATTGAATCTGCCTAAGGTTGCCTGTGCGTCAGCCTTACGGACTGACATTGTAAACCCGGTTTTGGTGGCGGTTAACGCCTTAAGGCGATTGGATTTACCTGTGGACCAGTGGCCTTTTTTGCTGCTCCATATTGTGTTGGCGAAACTGCCTTTGGAGATGCGGCTGCGCTTTGAGCGACAGTATGGTGGGGACAGCTCCACTCACTTGCCTTCCTATGAGGAACTCGAAAGTTTCCTGGAAGACGAGTGTCGCAGGGTGGATACCGTGGAGGGTTCCGCTCCCTTGGTGCCGCAGCCTAGTGTTCGCCGAGAGCGACCACTGGCCCGACCGCGGAGTCCGCCGGTGACTAAGCAGTCACGGCCGAGATATGGGGTCTCCCAAGAGGAGTCCGTGGCTTGCAGAGTCTGCAAGCGCTCCGGCCACCGGATGACTGCTTGCCACAAATTTGTGGCTTTGCGCGCAACAGCGCGTCGACACATCGCCAAGGAGAGGCGATTGTGTTACCATTGCCTGGAGGGTCACTTCCAGCGAGTGTCCTCAGCCTCGTCCGTGTGGACAATGTGGTGGTGCTCACCACGTTCTTTTGTGTGCGAACCGCAACCAGGAGGGTGCTGGTGTTCGCGATGCTGAGCGACATTTGGCTGCTCGCGCTGGTGGTGACAGTCCTGCCAGGTCCAGCGCCCAGGATCGAGCCCTTACGGGCGGGGGTAGGCGTTCGCCACCCCCTAGAGGCGCTGTTGGGTTTGCGGAGTACTCCACAGTCTACCGCAACCGGAGATTCTCCTCCCCGCTGTTGGAGCGACCGAGGTTGGAGCGGCGTCCAGCCCGCCTAGGAAGGCAGGCTGCAGCCCCCCTGTCATCCGCACATGTTGTACAGGGTCGTCGCGGTGAGGGCAGGGTAGACAGTTATCGTCCCCTGCCCCACTCGGGGAGGGAGCCCTCACTCCGTAACTTCTCCCGCTAGGGACTCGCAGCTCACCACGCTGAGAACCCAGAGACCATCCTCTTGCCTACGGTCTCTGTGCGGGTATGGGACCCGAAGGGCAACTCGATTGTTGTTCGTGCCCTTTTGGACTCGGGTGCCCAGGGTTGTATAGTCTCAGCTTGGTTGGTGAGCCAATTGGACCTCTGTATCGGTCCTTCTCCTTTCCCAGTCTACGGAGTGGGAAACGTTAAGGTGACCAATAGAGTTGGTCACACCTTTGTGGAATTTTCTCCAGTACCACTTGGAACCAGGAAAACCAAGATTCCGGTTATTGTGCTGGAGAATATATTGAGTAACCACCCGCGTATAAAGCTTCCTCCACCTGTCATAGCTTTGACAAAGGGTTTGGTTTTAGCTGACCCCATGTTTCATACTCCAGGTCCTGTTGACCTATTGTTGGGGAGTAATATTTTGGGACAGGTTTGTTCGGGGAATTGGAGAGCTTTGCAGCCTGGTGGTTTGGTAGTGGTCCCCACGATTTTTGGTTCGGCATTGTTGGGCCCTATCTTTCCGGTTTCGACCGTGTTTTTTGCTGAGGATGGGCTACGTGTGGGATCCACGCTTTCTGACGCCGTTCAGAAGTTTTGGGAAGTGGAGGAACCTCCCTCTATGCCTAGATTGTGTCCAGAGGACGAAGAGTGTGAAAGCTTCTACCAGAGCAACACAGGTCGTCTCGTCTCTGGTCAGCTTGTCACCCGTTTTCCCTTTTTAGCGAATAGGCCTCCGCTTGGCGATTCTCGGCAGTTGGCTGAACGAAGATTGGTCTCCATGGAACGTCGCATGAAGCGGGATCCGGAGCTTCGCCGGAAATATATTGAGTTCATGCGAGAATATGAGGATTTGGGACACATGTCTGTGTCGAATATTGGTTGGCGCTCAGTGGAGCATTACTTCCTTCCTCATCATGCCGTTTTGAAGACGCCAGGCGGCAAGATACGTGTAGTTTTTGATGGGTCAGCGCCTACTACTTCTGGTGTATCTTTGAATCAGTGTCTCCATGCCGGACCTAAGCTACATCGAGACATTGGAGATATCCTCACTGGGTTTCGTCGTCATGCAATTGTATTCGTCGCTGACATACGTCAGATGTTTAGACAGACGATAATTCATCGCGATGACCGGCGATTCCAGCTGATTTTGTGGCGAGAGCATCCTGACGATCCCATGGTTGTCTATGAACTTCGTGTCAACACCTATGGTTTGCGTTCTAGTCCCTTCATTGCGATCCGCTCGCTCTTGGAGCTAGCTGAACGAGAGCGGATAAGGTTTCCTCGCGCGGCTGTCATTTTGAAAGAGGATATTTATGTTGACGACTGCTGTAGTGGAGCAGCAACTGTAGAAGAGGCTCTCGTCTTGCGGGACGAATTGATTGACCTCATGAAAGCTGGTGGCTATGAATTGCGAAAGTGGCTGTCGAATTCACCTCGGCTCCTTGCCGATTTGCCGGAGGAACACCAGCAGAATCCCCACATCTTCCAGAATGCAGACAATCCTGACATGTTGGCTGTCCTTGGTGTCCAGTATAGACCAGTCCAGGATGTCTTCACTTATCATGTGGACCTACAGTCCCCGAAGTCTTGGTCGAAGCGATCAGTGTTGTCCACTGTCGCTCGGACTTATGATCCGAATGGTTGGATCAGTCCAGTCATTTTTTGGGCGAAATGTTTTTTGCAGAAATTATGGGCTGCTGAATTGTCGTGGGATGAGCCTCTTCATGGAGAGTTATTATTGGAATGGCTAGAGTTTGTGTCATCCCTCCCAGCTCTTAATCGGGTTTCCTTGCCCAGACGTTTCCTTCCGTCTGGAAAATATCGAGCTAGCCTTCATGGCTTTTGTGATGCTTCCGAGCGAGGATATGCAGCGGTTGTTTATCTACGCACAGTGGATGCTGCTGGACATGTTTTGGTCTCGCCGGTTCTAGCAAAGAGCAAGGTTGCGCCTATTCGCTCGCGTATGACAATACCGAAGCTAGAATTGTCAGGCGCCACTCTCTTGACTCGTCTCTTGAATCATGTCGTCGCTACTCTAGGGCGTTCCGTAGAGTTAGTAGACGTCTTTGCATGGACAGACAGTCAAATTGTGCTTTGTTGGTTGCGAGCTTCTGTTCACACCTTGGAGGTGTTTGTGGCGAACCGTGTTTCTCAGATCCAGGCGTCGCAAGCTAGATTGATTTGGCGACATGTCCCTGGCGATATAAACCCAGCTGATTGTGCATCACGTGGATGCTCAGCCCTAGAGATTATTGGACATCCGTTGTGGTGGGGTCCGGACTGGCTGAAGGGACCAGTGTCAATTTGGCCGGCCTCACGGATCACTCTAGTTCAGCCTGCGATAGGCTTTGTAAGTTTACCAGTGGCCGATGGTGCCGGGAGCAGCGAAGCAGCGGAATCATCATGTGATCCCGATGTTTTGCTAGCCAGGTACAGCTCACTGGATAAACTTTTGAATGTGACATCTTGGGTTAGACGTTGGCGTCACAATGTTAAAAACCCACAGAATAAATTGTTGTCAGCCTTCATCTCGTCTGAGGAACGACATGAAGCGCTATTGAGTTGGATTCGCGTAGTACAGTCTGTTAGCTTCGCTTCAGAGTTAAAATCTATGAAGGAAGGTCCCGCTAAATTGAAAGGCGCTATTGTGCGATTGAATCCCTTTGTGGATCCTTCGGGTCTACTGCGCGTGGGAGGTCGGCTTAGACATGCCAATTTGCCTCATGGTGTCCGCCATCCTCTTCTCTTGCCGAAAGATGGACATTTGGTGCGTTTGCTGGCGATGGATCGACACCTCAAGAACTCCCATGCAGGCTATAACGCACTGTTGGCGATTTTGCAACGCGAATTTTGGATTTTGTCGGCTAGACGACTCGTCCGGGGAGTCATTTTTCGTTGCATGTCTTGTTACCGAACTAAAGCTTCTACCATGCAACCCCAGATGGGCGATTTGCCCGCGGACCGAGTCTCTGAGTCTAGACCCTTTGCCACAGTTGGTACGGATTTTGCTGGTCCTTTTTTGGTGAAGTCATCTCAGCTTCGTAATGCCAAATCCGTAAAGGCATATTTGTGTGTTTTTGTGTGCCTGTCTACTAAGGCCACACACTTGGAAGTTGTGTCTGCTCTCTCCACAGAAGCCTTCGTAGCGGCCCTCAGCCGATTTGTATCTCGTAGGGGACTTCCTACCTTGATTAGGTCCGACAACGGAACAAATTTTCATGGGGCCAATAACTACTTAAGGGATGTGTATGAGTTTCTTGAAGAGCAGAAAATGAATTTGGGTCGTGAGATGGCCCTCCGTGGGATAACCTGGCGCTTCGATCCGCCAGTTTGTCCGCACTGGGGTGGAATTTTTGAGGCCGTAGTTAAATCGGCAAAGACCCATTTGAGGCGCGTTATTGGTGAGACGATTCTCACATTTGAGGAACTCGCGACCGTGTTTGCGAAAGTTGAGGCCGTCCTCAACTCTCGACCGCTATGCCCACTTTCGTCGGATCCGAATGATTTGGAAGCCCTAACGCCGGGCCATTTTTTGATTGGTCAGCCACTCGTCGCTCTGCCAGAGTACCCTTGGACTGATGTGCCCAGTTCTCGTTTGTCGCGTTTTCAATTGCTCCAGCAACTCACTCAGAGTTTCTGGAAACGCTGGCACCTTGAATATTTGCACACTCTGCAGCAGCGCGTCAAGTGGACGGACAAAACGAATCCGCCGAAGGTTGGCGACCTCGTGTTGGTTAAAGATGCTAACCTACCGCCCTTGTGTTGGCGCCGGGGGCGCATTGTTAACCTTTTTCCGGGCTCTGATGGTGTTCCCAGGTTAGCCGAGGTCTTGGTGGGCGATTCTATTTTGAAGCGGGCCGTCGCGACATTATCCCACCTACCCATTGATTAGCGACCCGAATACTTCGGCTCGGGACGGGGGATTGTTTGGAATTGGCGCGAGCATCTTTGCATACCCGCATACATTGATTATTTGAAGCAACATTTTTTTGTCCCCGCCATATTGAAGGCGGTTTGAGAATTTGATATTTTTGGTAGTAACACGCGCTCGGCGGCGAACAGAGTTAAATTGAGATAAATTCACACCGCGGCTTCGGACAGTTGTTTTTTGCTATTCGCGCCTAGTAATACAATAGGTCTTGTTCGCGATATCCTTGTGCCACGCGAGTGTTTTGGTTGGATTTGCTGTGATTGTGCTTGTGGTACTTGGAAGTGACATCTCGAGGTGATTTGCTGCCGTGTGTGAGTTGCCGAACTGTAGCGGCCACCGGCTCACCACAGGACGAGACTTGGATTACTGCACAAGTATCTATTGGGAATGTATGTATTTATTCAATCACACTAAGATAGGTCACGTCTAGTAGGGACTAGCGTAGGTACACTTTCCAGATTTGTGTGTGGGCAAAACCACCTGGGGTAAGTGAGGCCTTTTGTTGTTCATATAGATACATGCATATATGACATAACAGATAACAGACATTGGTGGATATATTGAGTAAGTTTACATTTGGGCCCGAGTGCACATTCCTCGGGCTGCTTTCGCGTAACGCGAGGCAGGTGCGCGCCTAGTGTGCGCATCGTAAACACAGTATTATGTGTAATGAATGGATTGGGCTTGTATTAATCTGGTACTGTTAAACTCGTTTATAGACACTTCCCACACACGGAGTGGAGTGGTTAATATCATTGTTATAAGATTGAATTGAAAATCGCCTAAAGATAAATTACTGCTTAGCAATACTGTGCAGGTGCCGGCGGTGCAGCGCAAGAAAATCACTCATCACTTGTTCCATTTGAAACCTTATATTGATAAAGGTTTAACCCATCATCCTAAATGACCCTAGACCTTCAATTGGTCCTTTTTGTATTAGTGGCCCTGTTGGGTCCAGTCGTGCAAATGCAAGCAAGTTGGATTATAAAAGTTATAAGCACCAGTCACTACTCTGCCGCCCCGTAGTGTTATTGTACTTCTTATATTATAATGAAATGTTAATCCAGCGTATTATACTGAGTATTTTAATGTAATACATATATTTAATTTTAAAAAAAATACGTTAACAATTTACAACTTAAAGTAAATGTAAAAACGAATGGTACTTGGCGTCTTAGGGAACATCTAAAACAAATGGATTTAATGTAAATTGTTGTTTACATATATTAAGCATAGATGAAACGAAGAAGGGATTTGTTCCGTTTAACAAGATGTTGTCATTTATCAACTTTCCAAGCAATTCAACTATTAGATTATGATTTTAAAATGTATAAACATAAATTATCACTGGGGTCATAAATGTATGTCCCACCTGTATTGTTGGCCATCGACTGTATTTGATACAAATGAATAAGCGAACTATAAACACGATATATCATGATGCTAATGTTCTAAACTAAGGTTTATTAAATAAGCTGAATTGAAAACTGATGTTTACATTGATAATTTCCCAGCAAATTTTAGGAATATCTCCTTTTTGACGATCGCAGTGGGCATGCTTGTATTCCTCATACATCTGCAATTGGTATTATCATTACTTCTCTGTACTCATTACAAAACATCTATTTATAAGTTCCTTTTTAGTAGGAAATACAGGCATTTGTAATGAATACAAAAAAATAACAAAAAATTATCACTATAAATGTTACTGTGAAAGTAACAACATGATAAGACAATATATAAAAAATTTAATTGAAATAAAAATCATTTCACAAATATTTTTAACACTATCGCTAAGACGATTAAATGTACGTTCAAGTAGGACTTATTTTACCAAAATCAACGTGTTTTTCATCTAAAAAGAAAAAGACAGTAAAGATGTAGTTTTGCCGACCCTAGAAATTTTAATTGGTAAGATTGTTAACATACACACCTCTGTATAGGTTGTACAGACCCATCAATGTGACACTTGTTATATTAGTTATTTAAAGAATGTCTGTAATAATTGTTATCAAGTGAAGTGTTGGTGTGTCTTAATAAATAAATAAATAAATATTGTTTAATCTGACATTTCTTAAGGTCAAAAGATTAGCCATTAAAATGTTTCACAGAATTATATTTAAAAAATTGTTTTCCACACCTTCTGAAAAATTGTGACTTATCTATACCAATTGAAATTTCGAGGATGCTTGTAGTAAGAGCGAATGCAGAACTATTGTTTAACATGCAATGTTAACTAAAGCAAATTCACACATATTTTTCACAGGTAGTATAGAGTTAAAATTATGTTACCTTCCAAAACTTAATGAAGTACGGCAGACTGGTAGACATGATGAATAAGCAGTATAAGAGAGCGTAACCCAGGAAGAGCATAAAAAACTTGTAGTTATTGAAGCACACGCAATTGTTGACCCACGGACAGTGGTGGTCCATTTTGAGGACGCAGCGAGCGCAAATGCTGCAATGGTGGGCTCTATCTGGCTTTATGAGAACACATCGGTTGCAATAACGTACCGAGCCTGACATTGTCCTGGAAGGTAAATTTCGGCATTACATGTAAAACCATACAATTACACTTTATTTCATCACACTCTTGACTCCTCATCCCACTTCATATTCCCAAGGAGGATCGGCATTTGTAGTGAGATGAGGAAAACTGCTTGTCCCGTTATGCCATCAATATCTTATTTTCTCAAACATTTTCCAAATTTATTCCTAAATATCCAAAGCGCATCCAGGCACAAGCCAACATTTATCATTCTTGACTGATCTTGGCATGTATCATGGATATCTGTGGGGGATAGTATTCACATACCGTCACGTGGACTGCCTGCTTGTCTGCCACCGTCTTTCTATAAAAAAAAAATCTGTCACCTAAACAGTCAATGAGGGCGTCTTTTCAAATTATCGGTCTACTCGTATGTCAGTTTATAATTTGCCACTACAGTGCACAGGCTTCCACTAGAAATTATGAAGGGGTTTCGAGTCGGAATCCAACACGTGGTGACCGATGGATACACAAGTAATAGAGATTTTATTTTTCAGGTATATGGGGTTATTCAGGTTTCCCTTCACCGCCGGGATGGTGATAATTTGAAAATCGGTATTTAAGAAGAGACTCAGAAGTAGACTATTAATAGACTATCACCGCTCTTCCAATTATACACCAATACGATGGTTAAGTACAAGATTGTCTTACAATATTTGGAACTGGTTATACCGATTTATAATAAAGGTTAGGTTCGTAACGTTATTATTATTTATAACGTTCGTATTAGTAAAATTTTTATAACGTTTATCCAACTGGTAACTGTGCCAAACACTTCTTTACCATAACTGGCCAAAACCTGCCCAAAACCGGATTGAAAAATTTAATAGTTTATTAAGCCTTACTAAAGAAATCTTTTGCAGCATAATGAATTGGAAAATTTGATAGTCATAATTTTGGAAAATGTCTGTTGGCTACATATACATAAAAATACTGTCTAAAGTATGTTGTTAAGATAATTCTAGATTCTCCACAAAAAAAAAAAAATTCTCCACACAAATAGACCCAATCAATCAAAAAGTTTTTATGAAGTGAAAACCAACGTTAGTATAACAAGGTCATTGTTCTCTTTGGAGTTTACTTAATGCCAGAGGTAAGTATAAAAAAAAGTTGAATTAATACTAGTAACGAGGTCAAGGTTTCCAAACTAAACTTTCAGAACTTTATAATAAAAAGTGAGCACTGGAATCAAGGGCAATCTCTAAAATGGACGAATGTAATAAGAAATTAAAGACTTTTTAATTTTCCCTTTCTAGGGTTCACTTATACTGCAATGCATTGTCTACAATTTTTGGGCTTCACACTATATTTTATTTCTCAATTCTAGCTACTTTTGACTTATATAAAGCACAAACCTCGTCAATACGGGTATTGAATTGGTAAAGTTCTCTAAAATCTCTTTTCTCGTTTCCTTTGTAAAGAAACGGGCGCTGTATTTTCTTATCAAAATTCTGAGTCTAGAATTGAGAAATAAAAATGATTTCATAATTTAAATAATTATATTTTTAAGAGTGGTGATAAGTTCAAATCCTTGGTTCATACCATTGAGTTTCAACTTAAGTATACTATATCATCAGCCTGTCTCTCCATTGTTGGTTATACACCATCTTTGGCTCTTCTCATCCAACCTCCACTGATGAATTTCTTTTAAGTTGATGACTTAAAAGAAATTCGCCCTCTGGGCATCGCACACTGCACTTCCCAGTATGTGGCCTCCATTCGAGGACTCGTCTACCTCAATGACCATCGGTTCTGTGGCAAATATGGCCCATTGCCCTTTCAATATGCAGATTCTACGAGGTATGTGGGCAACTTTAGTTCTTTGGCGAATGTCTTCATATCGGATCCTATCCCATAAAGAAACTCCCAGCATAGCTCTCTTCATAGCTCGCTGAGTGACTGAACTTATCAGGCCTACTGCAAGAGGCCACATTTAGACACCATATGTTATAACTGGCAGAATGCACTGATTGAACACTTCCGTCCTCAAGCATTGTGGTATAGGCGACGAGAAGAGCCAACGCATTTTCCCAAATGCTGCCCAGCCGAGCTAAATACATATGTCGATAGACTTCCTTGCTGAATTTGGACTTGCCTAGTTTGTCTGTTTGCCCAAGGTATACATAAAGCTCTACAACTTCGAGTGTCGCGCCTTCGACGTTTATCAGTCCTGGAAGAACTTGTTCATTGAACACGATTTTTTTTTATCTAAATTCATTCAGAGTGCGACACATCGACGAGAAAAACCTGCATGATTCATAATTTAAAAAAATATAAAAACATCTGGATTATATATATCCACCAATCTGCACTCCATCTGAATGGCAGATTATGACTTGAAACCCCTTAGTTCATTTACTAGGGCAGGCCTATGCCCTGCAGTGGAACATTAAAGGCTGACATTGGAATATTTTTATAAATAAAAGGAAAGGTATACTAATGGTTGAAGCCAACAAATTGTATGTAAAACCTGTGTCACTGCTTGTAATACTGTTGAATGGATCTGAATACTCAGAAACACAAAGTGTTTTATACTTGAACAGTTTTAATATGTGTAGGAGTAGATAGATGTAGCAATAATAATTCCTATTACCTGGTGAAAATAGGAAGATCTTTGGCAAAATTCTCTAAAATATCCCGCTGAGAATCCTCTGACTCAGCAGCAAGTAACTTTTCTAATTCTGACTCGGGCAGCTTGTACTGAAATTGGTTATAAAAATACAGTCAAAGCTTCTTCCTCTTCATCTTTAATTGGTAAGTTTCCACACTTAGTTGGACTCAGCGAGCATTGTGTGTGTATCAAAGCTCCTTATTTGCTGGGGTTACATTCCGTGAATATGAAGCAAGAAAGCAAGGAATAGGGTTATAACAGAAACATTCCAAATTAACAAAATTACAAATCAATAATAATAAAATGGTTTTAATTTTCTTAACAAAATTGACCTAGTTAAATCAGCCTTAGGGAATGGTTTAAAGAATTTAGTTATTTTTTCTTGATTCACAGCTTTTAAAAGATCTGTTAATTCAGATTGGTATTCCATGATCAATTTCCTGATCAATTTTTGATCAATTTTCCTGTTGAAAAGAAGGCTTCTGTCCATAGATGGAACAATGAAAAAGTCACAGAGATCATTAACCATTTGTAGTCCATCACTCATCAAAGAACAATGGCTTTCAAATAAATAAACACTCAATGTGCCATACTAGAATTCCCTGGTTGTGGATCCAGAGACACACAAAAAACAAAGTGGCACATGTATTCACTGACACTCGAAGACAGTATCTACACAGGGTGTTAAGTCAAAGGGCAATTGCATTTTAATAACATAGTATGGTAAGTATCAACTATTATTTATTTAGAAAAATAAAATATGCACCTATGTATGTATGTGTGGTTAACAAGTAGAACTAGTTACCAGAAAATGTTATAGATGCAAATTCGGTGATCCAGTTAAAGAATGGAGTAGCCAGATACTATACTATGCTACACAGATGCACAAATGACAAAAACCAGATTGGGCACATCAGCATATGCTGTTTAGGCTATCACAGCCATAATAATAATGATGATGTGTCCATAGTAATGAATGAGTTTGAGATCATTTTCATCCATAAATAATGAAATTCATATCTGCAAGTGCTTTGCTTACAACTTTGCAATTGCTTACAATTCTTTTCCCCTCAAATGTTGAAACTGCAAATTGCAAAACCATGAATAAGGAGCTTTGACTGTATACATATTCATTAATAAAATTAGTATTGCCATATTTTATATTAGTAACAGCCTATTTCTAAATACTGATTGTAAATTCTTAAATGTAAGGACCATCAGCATCAACATGGCAAACATCTAGTAACACTTCAAAGATTAAACATCTGTTTTTGTTTTGAGACAAAACAAATTAATGTAACATTACATATTTTTTTTCAAATACAGTGTAAACTCTATATAGCGACACTGAAGGGACTGCGCATTTTATGGCGTTATTGAGAGTTGTCGTTAAATGAAGAGAAGAAAAATCAATATTATTTTACTATTATAATATTATGTATTTACTAATAAAGTATATATAACATTTACAAACAACAAACATTAATAGTGATACAAATAACAATGCTTGCGTATAGTGTGTTATCTTCGTCTGTCGTTTTTTGTGCGAGTGTGAGTTTTTTTGCGTTTTTAGAGCGACTGAATCCAAAGCGTCTTCCAACATCACTTATCTTTTCTCCCGCCTCTATTGCGGGTATTAACAAAACCTTTTCGTTAACACACAAAGATTTTCTCTTACTCGCCATGATCACAGTTTGAAAGTTTGTGAGCAACTAAGAATATGGTAATGTACAGATAATGCATAACAACCTAACGACAGTCTAGTAGCCGAGGTAAACACGTGCAAGGTACAACAAACAAAAGAATGGATTTCTTAGAATCTTCGATACGTATGATGCCGACAGTCGAGGTAAATATGGGCTAGATAATAAAGCAACAAAAGAACGTACACAGCTGCAGTTCTTATTTCGGCAACTTAGAAAGTACTGTTTATTGTTTAATAATGACGTATTGTTGTCGTTATTTAGAGTGGGTGTGATGCTACATAGAGTGTATCATTGTATGGAAAACAAGGTAAACCAACCATAGTCAAGTTATTTCGATGTTTTAGGGAGTTTGTCGTTAAATCGAGTGGCGTTAAATGGAGTTTACACTGTATTTCAAAATTTACCTCTTAACACAGAAACTTATACTCTTTTCAACATCAATTAAAAAGAGTACAATAAATAAAAACCATAGGTCAATCATAAGGTTAAAATATAATACATTCATAGCTTTAAAGTGAAACATACACAATTATTCTAATAATGTCAAAGTTCAATGAAACCACTGTAGAAAGTTCAACTCTATTCAACCATGATTTCTTTATGGTGCTGACCAAGTTTGTACTTGGGTGTGGATATAATAGGATATGAATTGTACCTTATAATTGCCAAATGATTCATACTAAATACTTAACTTTATAAAAGGACATTTTCGATTGTTTTTAAGAAGAAAGGAAATTCCAATAGACTGCTCAACTTGTACACAAACTGTATTATTATAACTAAATATTATCCACTATAAGATGTATTATAGATTTATACCAGTATATATTTCAACAAATTTAAAGATGTGAAGACCAGAAAAAAAATTGATTTGAGAATTAGTCTGAATCATCCTTTTATTAGATAATTGTCGAGCCCTTCTTGGATAATAAATATAATAATATAACAGAGAATAATGTCATTGAGGAAAACTAATTTTAAACACTGATCCTTATAGCTTATGTAGAAGCTGTACAATGAATAACACGCTTACCTTGTCAGGTATTGACTTGATATCTGCGAAAATAGTTTTCCAATATGACCAGAGGAACATAAACAGCAAAATATGATACAGAACTAGGTAAATACATTGTTGAACCGTACTCTCGATGGTGGCTGAAATATAGTATTTATATCGTTAAGATATATATGTGAAATTAAGTTTATTGAATAGATTAATACAAATAAATTACTAACACAAGCACAATTGATAAACGTAGGCATAGTAAGACCAAGTCACGATTGATACTATTAACAACACTGGGAGCCATTTGAAAGCTCTCCAACAATACATATTACACATTCTACAACAAACACAATATCCAGAGGATGACACTCTGTTATTTTGCACCGATGAAGCCATTTTTCACTGTCCTTCTATGAAACTTTACAAACATCCATGTTCGACTCGTAAAAAGTTAATAAAAAATTGACAAATGAAAAATGAAAGTTCGGAAAATCTTGCCAGTCTAGAAATGTTAGCATGTGCCATTTTTTTTTTCAACAGTGTTATTGTAATACGTATTAATTACTAGTATGATTTACAAAATTATTAATATTTTATTATTAATTAATTACTATAAAATTAAATGATAATTTTTTGCAAAAGAATAAAAGTATTTAAAAACCGTTATTTATTTATTAATACCGGTAAAAAAAAAAAACACAATAACCGTCACTTATGGAGACTGAGTTCCCAAATATGCCATAGTAGTTCATTTGCAATATAAATATGATGTGTCCTTCTCCAACTCAATAATACAAATTGAGATGCAGCACCAAATCGATTCTCAAAAAGTGATAATCGCCAGTGTCGAAACTCCAGAATCATAGACAAATATGTATACATAGACTTCACATAATTTCTCCACAGTTCTGCCAACAGTTAGAAACTCAATGTCAATCGAAATGAAGTAAGAAGGAAGGATATTTCATTCGTTCAGTATTCACTTCAGCGTCTAAAATTTTCTTGTTTTATTAGGGAAGAAATTCCAGAAAATTAAACACACAGATTATTTATTGCAAATCATGGAAGTTAAAGATTGTAACGATTTAACTGAAGAAGTAAGTTAATCCCTTGAAACACATTTGCAAACATTTATTGTTTGAGAAAGTTATTGATTCATTGTTCTTCGACATGACGTGTTTCAGAATCAATTTATTGTCGACGATGTGAGCAAAATTATAAAAGAAGCTATTGAAAATTCTATTGGAGGCACTGCTTATCAACACAATAAGGTCAATCAGTGGACTTCAGCTGTGGTAGAGTCTTGTTTGGGTCAATTGACGAAACTACAGAAGCCTTATAAATACATAGGTAACGATGCTCAATCCACCTTCTACTACCGGTGAATAACTGTTATAGTTATATTGATGGTACATTGTAATGATATGTCCACAATTATTCAGTTCACCATTTCGTGTACCAAACTCAGGTTATGGATGAAATGACAACTTTATCTGCTAACAAACATCAAAATGTTACTGCAGAACAGAATCAATCTTAAAATCAATATCTTACAAAGACTTTCATATTTTCGGGCCATAATATACCTCGCGCGGACCCAGTGTAGTTTGGTGAACATTACTATATCTTTTTCAAGCATACATGATTCATCCAAGTCTTTCCTTTCTCTGTTACTTAAGTAAAAATAAGAAATAATTAAAGGAGCAAGAGAAAATACCGAATGAGCAGTAAATTATTGGTAGCAAATTTAAAAGTGGGTTAGGTTAGGTTAGTGGGTTGGTTAGGTTAATAGTTCTCTGGTGACTATAAAAAAAACAGTTCTATCGACTTTTCTTAGTAGGTAATTTTTTTTCTTATTTTATAGAATAGATGGCATACGAGTGGCCGGGCCACAAGCTGGTAAGTGGCTACTCCCACCCATGGATACCTGCAACACCAGAGGGCTTTCGGATGCCCTGCCAACCCGGCAGAATCCTTTTAAAATTGTACCTAATTTAAAATTAGCTTCATGTTTTGTTGATCATGATTTTCTGCTCATTTAATATTTTTTTGCTACTTGTTTAAATACAAGCCAGTAAACACTGAGGTACAAGTCAAGTTTCAATGGCTTATAACAACATAAAAGTACAAAGATATTTGGTATTGTTTTTACTTATGAAACTCATATTTGTTTTTCAGTGACTTGCACAATAATGCAAAAGAATGGCGCAGGACTACACACAGCATCATCCTGTTTCTGGGACAACAACACTGACGGCTCATGCACAGTGCGCTGGGAGAATAAAACTATGTACTGCATTGTATCAGTCTTTGGGCTCGGGATTTAACACTGCTACTCAATCAAAACCATGCTTATAAATCCTGTGTTTTATATTCTAACATAAAGTATATGCCAACTTTGATTATTTAGTTTTATCAGTATAAAACTTATTAAGACTATTTATTTTTATTTACTTTATTCCAATTTATAAGTTTTAGGATGCATAGATGTTGGAAAAATGGGAAGCATTTGTAAGACTTATTTTATTTTAAGGTCCATTAAAAATGTTCTGGTAATTTAGCCTCTTATTAACCAAATTTTCAAATGTAGAAGATAAAATGTTAAAGATACTGATAAATTTATTAGAGAGCGCCTCTAAAAATCATGATATTTTAGGATTCGAATATGTCACCAAATACATTAACATCAAATATGCAGCTAATCGACATATAACAGTTACATTACATTTATATTCATTATTACTTGTAAGTAGGATATATTTTTTCATACACAATAAATATTCTAAAATATCACATGTATTGATCTATTTTTATCCCAGTAAATGTTTTATTTTATACCATCCAGTCTGAATAAAATTCACACGGTAGGTAGGTTTCCACAAATACATATGTAATACAAACGCATTAGTAACTTTGACAAAATACAGTATTTGTCTAACTGAATACCGACCTCAGAGACTTAAGGGTATGATGCTTCATTTTATCCAAAGAAGAACTAAAATGGGAGTTGCAACTAGAGATCGGTAACACTGCGATGCGCCGCGCAATTGCGCCAACTCCACTGCGCTGGATTTGTCAACACACGATGGTGCACAACCCACTTTGATTAAAGGAAAAATAATGCATAATTTTGTCAAATCGACTTTTGATTTTAATTTTACCCTATATAGTTAAAAAATCCAAGTAACAAATAAAGCACTGCTTCAAAATAAAAAAAGTAACAAGTTTTATAATTGTAAAGTATCCTAAAGTAAAAAGTATCCTATTACATTGTAATAGGAGCTTACAATTATTGGAATTACCTATATATTCGATTGGATTTAATAACTTGCGCAATTGATAAATAATGCGCGTTGGCGCAATTTAATCACTGATTAAATTGCAATTACGCCAATTCCGTTTGTAGGCGCAGTACTTCAGTTATAGCGCAATTGACGTAGCTCATTGCGCTGACACAGTTTATTGAGCTTGAGTTATTAGGTTAATTCAAGGAATTTTGCTGAATTACCCATCTCTAGTTGCAACCACAACCCCCCCTTTGAATGGCAGTTATTTTAATTGAATTATATCTGCAAGGCACTAAGATTCAAAAAAATTGAACACATAAAAATGCTTAGTTTAAGCATAAGCTTAGACTAATAAAAAAAATATTTTGTTTTTTTTATGGATAAAATGAAGCATAAAACATACCCTTAAAGTCTCTGTATCCAGACACTACAAAGTATAGATGGTGCAATGAACAACGGACTGAAGCAGCCTTTTAAAATATGCGTGTACATTTTGCTATCCCTCGTACTATTAGTCTAGGAGGTGCGACTACATAATAATACGAGTATACCTACTCTTGTCACCATAGTATCAGTTCGTCACTTGATCGAAAGTCAGAGCGTTACCTACATCTTAGTACATATTTTAGTCTATGAAATTTTAATCAGTTTCAACTATAATTTTAATTAGTCTATGTCTATGAAGCATTAAGTCCGCCTTTTGTGACTTTGTGCAACAAAGAATAAATAAAGTGACCACAATGCATCTGTCTGCTTGCAATAAACTTCAAAACTATTCAATCCAATTTATTTAATATTCCTGTTATGGCATATTCTCCAGATGGTATTAGTATATAAATAGATACATTGTTATTAGGTGCGTGGTAGTGGAGAATTTCGCGACACTTGCGAGACTACTCGAACAGTTTCATATGGACAAAGTCATGTTGGAATTCTTGTACAGGTTTTGTATCGAAAATCTCAAACATTACTGACTACTGACTGAGATTTTCAAAGGGAAAGCTTATTAAATTTCCTAGTGAACATAAACTAAACACAACAAATTAGCACAAACATTCTCGTAGAGCTTCTCGTAGTCATAGAAATTTAAATAAGAGAATAAATCTGCGATCATCAACCCGTCTGCCTAGCGTGGTGATTAGGAGCATAAACCTCCCATAAAAAACAAAACACGACGCCTCCCAGTCCCCGGCGGCCCTACTATTCCTAACTATAGCAGGAGCTATGGTAACGGTAGGGCAGGTGCGAAGATCCTCGCGTTCGGTTAGGCTGCCATAACCGACGACTATATCTGGCTACGTATAACACAAGGACTCTGAGACATGACAAGTGGTGATTGGATGAGAAGAGCCGAGGATCGTGTGTGATAGCGAGCCTTGGGGGAGACCTATATCCAGCAGTGGAGAGACATAGGCTGATGGTATGGTAAATAATAAATCTTATTATTTTGATTTGACACAGGACCTTCTCCCTTGCAATCACAAGCGCGTTTGTGATTCCAGGCCATAATACACTTCGACCTGGCTAACATTATGGTACTAACATCAATATTTAGGTTTGAGTAAAGCATTTATTTTCACATCAAAGTAGGTAGATGTGATTGGTTCGTATAACTCAGTGAGTAAAGCAGGGCATGCAGGCGAAGTGAAGTCTGCACTCTACGCTTGGAAATTAAAAATAAACAATAGTTATTGTTTTTGTTTTATCCAAAACTCCAAATCCAACTTGATTTTAAATTAAGTAATGAAAATTTCGAACATTTTTTTGGAATGCCATCATAATACATTGTCTATTTTCATAAGGAGAGGAGACTGCTGCAAATTATACCGTATCTATACAAGATAATCTGATACCAAAAATCGTAAGACAGGGAGTGAGTGCTGTTGAATAAGTTGAATTATCATTATCCGCCAAGACTGTGCAGTGTAAACAACAGGGACGTTTCACAAAATTTAGAAAAGACGTGCCCGCTTTGCTTTGTATTTGTGGCACCGGAAGTATTTTGTTCAATACTGAGAGCCTATTTTAAGCTGCTGGCTAGACCTAAGTAAAAACTTAAGAAATTAAAACCGAAATATTCACAGTGAAATACAAAAAGCGATTGTTAGGAGATTTTCACAACAAAGAGAAGCGATAAATTGAATATCGCGGGCGTGCCATGCAGCGCAAATATATTTGTGTCACGTGATAGTCATCGATCCAATGGTTGAGCGCGTCTCAGGTCCATTCAACTCAGTGTCGGCAGCGCCGGGGAGGGACACCTTCACACCAATTCTATTCATACGTAGGAGATATTTATATATTTCTATCCCTTTCACGCGTATTGACAAATAATCAAATGAATGAGAGAATGAGTGAAACGGGGATACGTTCGAGTGGAAATTATTGAAAGCTGGGCCAGTCCAGTCGCCATGTAAAATTTTTTGATGTGGGTGTTGTGTCTCGGTCTCAGGATGTCAAACGCTTCAATAATTATTTTCAAGTGGAAGTTATAATTTTTGTGTGTATTGTCATCTATTTGAACCGTGATATTTCAGTGCTCAGTGGACATATTTCTTTGTGATTGTGGACAATATCGGACTGGTGACGGCAGATAATAAACTCTGGAGGGGGGCTGCTAAAATACTACGATAGAATAGTAACGTTTTACAACTCGAGAGGTGTCTCTCGGAGACTCATAAAAAAATCTCATCTCGGGTGCGGACTAGTCATAGGCGGACTTCCATTTTGTTTTATTATTATGAGTTTTCGTTGTTTACTCGGTGCGGTGACAATGGAAAGCAACGGTGAGTACCCAATCGGAGCATAGAACTAAAATAAAAGTGATTTCTGCGCATGTAGGCCGCTCATGACAATAAACATGCAACATAGTGAATAAGTAATGGTGTTCGATTTTGTGCATCGTGTCGCAGCGCAGCCGTGGTGGTAGCGTTGGAATTAGTCATAGCGAGGTCCTCAGAGTGTGGCGGAACTCGGCGCGCGCCCGTGCCCGTCGCGCCGTCGTCTCCGCGGCATACCTACGCGTTACACAAGTTTTGGGCTAATTGATTTCAGTTAAATCTGTAAGCATGCGCCGATCGTGTGCAACGCGCCCCCACTTGACGTCCCCCGTCGCGTTTACATCGATGCTTATCAGCTGATTACAATACAATACATAAATAAACACCAGTGTCGTGGTTTCACAACATGCAGTGTTTTTAAAAAAATCATGCCACGCCGTGGATACAAACAAAATAAATCAACCTTATCTACTAACTGCTATAATATACATTCCATATGTATAACCTGTAATAAAAACAATAATAGACATAGTAAATAATGTATCTAATTACAATAGCAAATATTGTAGTAGTTACATGTAGATGATTGCAATCCATTCTACTCATATAACATTACAAAGACTATTTTATCTACTCTTTATAATGTTAAGCATACATTAGATAGCAATAATTCTCTTAAATATAAGCTTATTCAATATGCTTAAAGTTACAATACATAATTGTAGTTGCTTATTGATTAAAGCATAAACATTCCCTAGAATTTCAGCATTGTACTTCAAGCAATGATATAAGTAATGTGAAAACTAATGTAATGTTACCTAGTAACAGTGCACAAATATAACACAATAATGCAATTATCAATAATGTGATTGCAATAAACTTTCACACATTTACAGAATAGATACATTATTATTATGATGATTCAGCAGGTATTTCTACTGAAATTTGATTTTAGTATGTGCAAGATGGCAGGTTAACATCTAAATGTCAAAATAAATGATAAGGAAGTGTGTTTAGCTATCATTCTAATGGAATGCTCATTTAAAGTTTGATATGATCCCTGTGATTATACTTCAGGGGATTGTAAAGGGCATGCAATGCAATCAGTTCCAGTATCCACTGCTGGACATGGGCCTCCTCATGCACAAAATAATGTGCATGTATGTAGACCTTAAAATGCAATGCTGGCCAACTAGCCCTTACTTATTAGCCCTTTTAGTATCCACTGCAGGACATGGACCTCCTTGTCTTCTGCATGACGGATGTATGACATTAAAACGCCACTCGGCCCAAGTGGGTTAGCGAGTTCTCTCTTTGAGAGGCAATTCCTCAGTTCCTTTAGAAAAATTGACATACCTAGTTCGTAAAGGGCATAAGGGGCATTAATTAACTTTTTTATGAATATGTTACTTTCAGAGAAGGACAACTTTGCCAATGTCAATTAATTAAGCAAATAATATTTTAATTATTGATCAATTAGAATACATTGATCAATGATTTTAATGTAAAAGCAGGTCAAGAAGAGTTATGGATAATAAAGATGTGAATTAACTTGAAATGAAAAATGCAATAGGTACAGACATCACAACATAAGTAGACACCAAAAAAACACTTTTATAGTTTGTAAGGCCAGGAACTGACGCCGTGCTCAGGTGGAGAATAAAAGAGGAGATACTTGCCTACAATGTGTATATTAACATATAACTCCAGAATACAAAGTGGTAATGTTAAGTTTAAACGAGACAGGAAGGTGTCCACGAGCATGAAGCACAGTTCCTGACGTATAGCCCATTGACACCCAACCACTGGTCCACATCAACCTAACGGATTAGCTAGCCTGTACGCAAGTGCTCTTTCTATATTTTAGAAGTATTTAATAATAACTCCATTTATGATAAAAACTTCAATTTCTAAAATAAATGTAAAACTGCACATCACAAAAAAACACTACACTCCCCTAGCATAGAAACAATATAATTTAAAAAGAGATTTCAAGAAATAACTTCCTCCAAAATTAGGGTTTTAAACTTGAATTATAAAACTACAATTCATCCTCCCTAAGTATAGAAAAAAAAAGTAAAAATGGTTCTAAGAAATTACTTTCTTCAAAATTAAGTCTTAGAACTTGAATTATAAAATGATATATCAGCATATAAAAAAAAGTAATTAAAAGAGGGTTCTAAGATTATGTCTTCGAGTATACAAAATACCGATTTAATACAGAGTATTAAGTCTGTCCTGAAGGAGGGGAATGTATAGTTTTGTAATTGTGCACCTAATTTTGGAGAAAGCAATTTCATAACATCCTCTTTTAATTTTTATTTATAAATATATAGAAAAGATGCACATTATTATTTAGATTTATCAAAAAGCGATCAAAAACAATAGATCACAGTTTTTAAATTTTTAAATCTAACGGTTAGGTGAAGTAAAGGTAATAAGCATAGGTACAGTAAAGAAATTCGTTAAGAATTTAATCAACCATCTTTCCTGACCTTTCAACGATCTACCTACGCAATCAACTAATATCACTTGTTTATAGCAAACTCCTATACCTATAGTTGGTGCATATATACATATATTAGATATATATTACATACATATATTAGATATTATCTAGAGCATTTGTAAACCGCGCGTTAGCACGACGAAGCATTGGCCAAACGAGCATTCGCGCGATTACAAACTTCTTTGCATTCGTAAACCAGCTGTTATTCAGTGATTTTATAAAGTTAATTTTTTTTTCTACTGAATGAATAGGGTTGTTCTACAACGTTATATTTGTGATTCACAATAACTAACTGCATACTGAATAAGTTGATAATGAGCTGCAGTCTGTATTCGTGGGACTGTTCAATTGTACAATTCCTATTTTATAAAAAAAATGCGTTTACGTTTTTGGTTTTTGGTGTACCAATTGCCGTTTTATATAAATAAAAACAAATATATTTTTGTGTCCATTATTATCAATGCACTTCTGCCATTTTAATGGAAGTTCATTGAATGCCTCTGCTATAGAACTCCTGGGGACGGGAATCGGTGAATTCTTTGAAAGCGTTTTTCACTGCCTCATCGGAGTTAAATTTTTTCTCTTGTAAAAAATTATCGAAATTCGCAAATAAGTGGAAATCAATAGGGGCATAGTCTCGTGAGTACGGTGGGTGACGGAGAGTTTCCAGTCGAAGCTCCTGTAACTTTGAGACTGTCTGTCGTGCAGTGTGTTATTATGGAGACGTTAGGGACATTGTTTGGCTGTGTCTCCTGAGTTCAACCACTGTGATGAACCACTTCTCATCACAAGTGACAATACGATTCAGAATCCTTTCATGTTTGTGCCGGTTCAGCAAAGTAAGGCAAGCTTCGACGCGTGTTTGCAGCCGACTTTCATTAAGTTCATACGGTACCCACTTTCCGAGCTTTTTCACTTCCCGATTTGACACAAATTAATCTAACAATGTCATTTTGTCACTTACGCCGAAGGCTGCTGCTCACGTGGTTTGAGATGAATACGCTTCCACTATTGCTTTCAATTCGTCATTTTCGACATTAGTCTCCGGTCGTCCACGCGGCTTGTTCTTGAGGTCGAAATTTCCAGAACGGAAACGATGACACCAAAAACACACCGTGCGTTCGATTGCGGCGTTTGGTCCGTACACATCGTTGATATTGCGTGTCGTCTGTGCTGCGTTTCTGTCGCGACGGAACTCATATTCGAAAATAACACGAATTTTTAACCTTTTCATGGTCGCAAACACAACGGTATCTAAGCAAAAAGTCGTTTAACGGATAAACAAATAAATAACTGATTTTGAAAAAGAATATCATAGCTTTAAATTGGAATTGATTGAAATTTGGAATTCCAAGCCACACAGAAGATATCTAAGTTCAAAGTGGCCACTATGAACAAACGGCAATTTCATAGGTAAGCCCCCTAATATTACGATGAAATTAACGTTCATTTTCGTTGCTCTAGCTAGCTGAAAGAACAGGTTTGTTCAACAAGATGGTATTTGCGATTGGCGCCATCTAGCCGCCTATTAAATGTGTTGCTTTATAGATGCTAAGGAGTTTGTATTCTTCAAACAGTCGGGTAGCCAATAGTATCTACACATCATTTCTACAATTTTTTTTCTCTTATATAACGAATCTATAGACTGGAACATAAACAGAAGAGTTGTTTGATTTTTACTTGTTTCTTATCAATATAGATTATACAAGTTTATTATAATAGCTATTTATAGATGAGTGACACCTAATTAATAGTTTAATCGCTTTCTACTTGTTTTGCTATACAATTTTGTATTTACCCCTATCTAGCAGCAGATAGAGCTGTTCGTCTACCGCCATCTTTGTGTAATTTAGTCTGTTTTAGTCTAATTTCATAACGTTATTTTATAAAAACACACAAAAATTAGGTTGTTAAAAAAATTGCACTATCTTCATTTTGTTCTTCTCAGTCCAGATAGGTGTAGAAGTAGGATGACAGTTCATAGAAAAATGTCGATAAATAAAGTTCTTATCCTTAGATTAGAAAGAAAGTTAGAAAATATATTTATTCGTTATCACAACACAACAATTACGTATGTATAGTGATACATTAAATAAAGATATAAAATATTGTGTGTCACGACAACAAAACTAAGATTACTCACCAAGATTACATAGCATTTTTAGATAATACGTATAGGACCTTCCAATGGTAAGGGGACTCTACCCCATGGTTTCATTTCTTTTACAAAAAGCTAGACTTGTAAAAAGCTAGTTCTTTTTTGCAATATCCCTGTTTATAATAAGGCAAAAGTCAGCGTCATTCGTATAAGCCCGAGTCCGCTTTTACGAGCAGTTTTGAAAATATTGCGGTGTTTGTGATTTTTAGCAATTGGTGCAAAGTAGTTTTCTAAGCAGCAAAGTAACGTGTTATTCTACTTATTTTAGTAATATATTTTAAAACAATTTCCTTGTAAAACACATGAATCTCCTTCATCACCTTCACAAACAATCTCCTTCATTACCGGTGGATACTTAATGTTTTTGTGATTTTAATCTTTTTTATTTACCATCGTGTCATTACCTCCAGAATGCCTTTTAATCAACGCATTAGGTGCCAGTTCCAACTTATATGTGAACTTTCTATTTTCACGACATAAAACGGCGATGTTCTCCGCTTTGTAAAACTAATGTCTACTGGGTAGACGGTGAAGGAAGGACATTAATAATTAAGACAAGTTGGATTTATTTCAAAAGCATTTTAATACTCAAAACCATAACACCTAAACATACACCGAAGTGATTGGCTGTCATGTCCGCTTGGGGTTGTCGATTTTTTCAATTGTTATTGCTATCGTGTAATAATAACATTAATATAAAGTGCTTAGTGTAATATGTTGCATACAATAAAATAGATGATTGGAATCACTTGCAGTAACAAAGATGAACAAATGGATTTGATTCCTTAAGATGAGAGTTATAAAAACATACTCTATTGTGCGCATAATTCAGGTGAGTTAAAACGTGCCTAGTTTAAAAAATAAAACAAAGGCTGGCCTGGGTTATTGATCCGAGCTGAATCTAATTTGAATTAAACTTAAAATAGCTGACCGTTCCCGCAATGTTAATTTAGGTAAAAACTTTGACTGCGCTACTGAAGCTCTATGCTTAGTTTTAAAGACGATGTGAGTAGATAGCAAATATTATAGTTATCTTCCTAATTAAGTAATTAGTAATTACCTTTTTAGTCGTGTCCGTCTGTACCAGTACAGATTCCTTGGTTATTGATTTATGTTTATTGGCAGTATCCAATAAGGAGTACCCAATAAGGAGCCAATAAGAAGGTAGGTACAGGAGTACCCTTACCTACCATTTGAATTAGTGTTGTAAAAATGAGCGCCAAGTCAGCGCTAATGAACCTTAAGAAACTTAACCGTTTAAGATTCGAGCTTTTAACATCAAGGGTTTAAGACCATCAAACGTTATAATTTGGAATATAACGCTCACGAGCGTTTAACGCTCGAATCTCAAAAGTTCATTAGCGCTTACTCAGCGCTTATTTTTGACTACATTAATTTGAATGCAAACTTGAATAGCTGGTTGGACAGTGAATTCATCTTTCACTTTACAATACATATAGTAGGTACATTTAGTAACTGACCAGTGAGCTATTCGTATCGCATAGCCCAAAGTACTCCGCAAAATGGTACCCGAAATAGTGTATGTATTTAATGCATTCATCCGGGTTATAATTAGGTAGTCTACACACATTTTTACTCGGCGACGGCTGTCATGTGATCACCGATCACAGCACAGATAACTGAGGTAACATAATTAAGTATCGTAGATATCGTAGAGGTAACAACTTGCCTACACGTTCGAGTTAAAAAAAATAACGTGAACAATTGGGAGGCATTAGTTTCATGCTGGATCACAACTTTTAAGAAGGACAAGAATCTTTTTGTTAAGTCTCGATGAAAGAAGGTTGATTTAAGAGGATTTGGGCTTATTTCAGTTATATTGCTGTTATTTACCATGCTGTTACAGCTATTGTAAAACCTAAATAAGTACGAGTAGGATGTTACTCGAATGATATTACCACGTAGTAGTCAAATATTCTGTCGTGTATTATTATTTATTTGTTAGGTGGATTGCACAATTATAACTGAACCGGTTTCCATTACTCCAAATAGCGACACAGTGATTTTTGTATCAACTTGTTTTGAATTCCCAAGACACTTCTATTTTCGCCAAAGGTTAATTTTAATCATATAAGAATTTATATAATTTTACCACATAATTAGTGTCCTATATATCTCATTAATAATTCATATAGTTAGTAATAAAAGCGAACATTATACTACTGCACTGGACATGATTATCATTTGATACCAATTACTCATCGCTTGTTTTAATAGTTTTTCGTTTCTAATATAGTGGAACAGGTTATTCTAGGGCTATTCTAAAACATAATATTAGTACCGACTTGTTTAGTATTTTGCTTGATTTGTATTATAATAGGTGATACAAATGTTGATTCTAATGATTTAGCCTAACAGCGTCACGTGCCGCGTTAGTTTAATATCTATCTGCTTTCAACTAAATCTACTAACGAACATACAAACTTTACTGAAACTTGAAAGGTTGTTAGATGGACTATCTGTCTGTTTATGCTCATTGTTATAAATCTTTCTGAGCTGATAGAGAAAAGCTACGTTTTTATTTTTAAGTACATGATATAGATTTAATTGATGTTTACCGTCTCTATATACACGTGTATACCTTGTGTATCTTTAGAATAGCTTAGAATATAGGATCCATTTTATAAGTCTGTCTCCTGTGTTGTCGTTACATTGCGGCAATCAGTGCTTTGCGGAATGTGTAGTCACTACATGACTTGCGGATTCTGTAACAACTCTAACAGCTTAAAGTTTTACATCATACTTCTAAGATTAGTTACTTAAGCACGATGTAATACGCAGCAGTGTCTAGTAATGTTGTCCTTGGAAATGAAAAAATGTGCAGGTAAATAATTATTAGTTCTTTCTTTTACTTTACCTGTACCATAAGAATAATTATTAATACAAGTATTATTATTTATTCTATGCCTGTATACCGACAGAACTTATTTTAATAATGCTACCACGCGTGCTGTACATTGTCGCGTTTGTCATTTATATTAGTAGTAGAATAAAAAGTAGTATGACGATACGTTCTCGGTTATCACACTTATCATCAGAGAAAGAACATTACAATATCAACATGTTTCTGTAGTTGTATGGACATACTTTTTTTAAGTTTGGTTATACTTGACGAATACACGAACAACATGCAGAATTGTACCTATTTATAGTAACAAAGAGACTTGATAATGTTCCTTCTTTTAACTTACCGGTAACCGTAACGAACCACCCACTCGTATGTAACCATATAGGTGTTCTTTTGTCTCCGTGACATATTGTGATATAATATTATGATTACATTCTGATGTAAAAGTAATTCAATAATCGACAGGAGGTATAAACAATAGGGATCCTTCATGATGTGTTCCAACTTTACATAAAGAGTAGATTTACGCTAAATGTTTACGACATTTCTAATTATACATTTTTTAAACGTGATTGATAATATTCTAATAAGATAATGCGTTTCTAACGTACGTATTTGCACGACAACAAACAAAATCTCGGCTGCGCAAATTAATAACCTATTAAGGAACACCTTTAACAAAAATCAGACTTTTATGTTTTTGTGTGTATCACATATAATACGTAAGATAACCGTATCAAGGAATAGCAGTAGGCTTAGAACTTAGAATACGCTAGCATGGTCTTGTACTTGTATTTACAAGAGTTAAATTTAGTTCGCTGTAGAAGGGCAAATATAGACATGTTTCTCTGTCCTTCTTTAAAATTTGATTCAGTGCACTTACTGCGTTTATAATTTGGATAGCTGACCTATTTTAGAATACACTAATTTTAATACGAGTAGGTACTATAAAACAATAAAATTCTAGAACTGGTAAAAATATTTCGAACTTAAACCACTTGCATTATTGTTACAGTTAAGTAACGTTGTAAATGCAAGACGTTCAGATATATGTATGATGTTTTTTTTGAAAAAGCTTGTACGATGCGGTTGACCCACACGCCACGCACACGGATGTCTGCGACGAACGACAAATATTTACGACTAAGTCATAGATTTTTTATATATATTCACACTGATTTTATATACCACGTTTTCTGGAGCAAAAGGACTTACAACGTTTACAACGTTGTTATGGACAACTTTGGTTCATTATCTATCATTTAAAATTTTCTTACTTAAAATTTCATTATTGGAGGTTCTTTTTTTAAATGGAAACATGCTCTAACGTATCTATGTCGCACGGCTCTGTGTTAAAGGCCTAAATGTCTGTCTTAGGGGTCATCCATAAATTACGTCACATGTTAAGGGGGAGGGAGGGGGTCAACAAAGTGTGACAACTGTGACATCGTGTGACAAGGACGAGTCAAGTTTCGTGACGTCACATGTATAAATCTAAACTATTAAAACTAAACATCAACTCTAACGAAAAACTTTAAAATAAATTACCAACTTATAATAATATTATTATAAGGTTGTTCTAATTTAATAATTTCTAAATTTAAAATTGTAAAATATGTGACGTCACACTAGGGGAGGGGAGGTCACACAAATGTGACCACCTGTGACAAGGACGGGGGGGGGGGGGGACTCAAAAAATCATGAAATTCGTGTGACGTAATTTATGGATGGCCCCTTATTATTTTTAAACTATAAGTGGTTAATCGTTGCTTATGGTTTCCCTTTGCAAAACCACCCTTCTTCTGTAGCCACTTTAATTTTGATCCATTCATAATCATAAGAAGAACCCATATTGAACCAGGTCGGTTAATAAGATTCCTTAATCTTACAGACTGAACTGGATGGCAGTGAAACGATAATTTATGTATGTAGTTAGTCCAATGCACGGTACATTAGACCAGTTAATCGCGGGATACATAGGCGTTACAACATCCCTATCTACGGATACAATGAACAGAATTGCGTACGGTATTTACACGTGTAAAGTGTATCATGTTGTTGCAGACAGCCCCGCGCAATGATTGAGTCGTGGTAGCGGCCGGTGGTGATGCAGCGAGCCCACGCGGGCGGCGCCCCGCTCCCCTCCGCTGTTACCCCCGCGCACCCACACCACCGCACGCACTCCATATACTCAGATATTGACGACCAGGTATATCAGTTTAGTAGAAACACCAGAACATCAGGCCGATAATACTGCCGTAACCTTCGTGTAAAGGGAGACCTATGCCCTGCAGGGCAGTGCAGTTATAGGCTGATATCGATTCATTAATCAATACTGCCGTGTGCTACGAGTACTGGTCCCGCGCATGCCTCATACCCAGCCCACGGACAAATCCAAGGTGCTCGTTTACTTTTGAAGCACACAAATGTGTAATGTAATGTGTGTAATGTAAATAAAGCTACTTACAATATTACTAGGTCCCTTTTGTACTTTGTTACATACAAGGTGCCCAGTAAATAGTGGTCAAGCTTGAAACTGTCGGTAGGCCAGCTCATGACCTATCGTATGACCGCAATTAATCTTAGTGACAAGTTGCACGGTTTTTGAGATATTAGCGTGTTTTCAGAGCTTGGAATCCAGAGAAGGGTATAGCATACTTTTTATCTCGGAACATTGGTTAGTTTTTCCAGATGGACCAAGTACCAAAAAGTGACGATTGAAGCCGCGAGCAAAAGCTAGTACACTAATAAATACATGTCTTAATTTGAGGAACGTTTTATTAAGTACAATATTTGTGCAAAAGAAAAATGAACCATTGCTAAATAAAGTCTTGCAGATTATTGCATCATCATTTTTCTTTGAAATGTGATTGGTACTTAACATAAGATAAATCTAGAGACACAGATTATATTCTAGGTACAAAAAAAGAACATCATAATCTAGATTAGGATTGTGAAATTAAACATTCGTTTGCAACGATTAAATTTAAGTACAATTAAGTGCGTTTCGTCATGTTCTCAGATACCAGCGTCGGTGATAAGCAGCGTCGGCACAGTGAGCCTTTCACAATCGTCGACCAATCCCACGCCAAACTTAACCATGGCGAATCCGACCAATCCCGGCAATGCCAGTAGCGGGAATCCACAGACGCCCGCTCAGCAGCCGCCGACACAAGCCCCTGTTCGTAACCTGCCTAAAAAGAGGAAATTTGATCCCTCAGAACTGGAAGAGATTGAACGGAATTACATGAGCAATATTGTTGTTACACAGCCACCAATAGAATACCTTGCGCCACTAAGTTACCAGCCCCCTGTGCTGCAACCCTCGCCGATAGTCCAGCATCCATCACCCCCCACGGAGGTGAAATACAGCAACCAGTTCCCGAGTATAGACTTGTCAGAGTGGCGGGAGCACAGGGTGCTAGCGAAACATCGCGACCAATACATGCCGGGCGTAATCCGTCAAGCGGAAGGATGTAAAGTAGTGGTCGTTTTGGACGGGCAGGAGAACGAGCCTCTTGAGTACAGTGATATATTCGGTGCGAACAAAAATGATGTGATAAGTGATGCGATCCCGCAAATGATAAATTTGTTGGTGGGTTCGGGTTGTTTGGTGAGGACTATAGATTCGAGCCGGGAAAATGTGCAAAGTGTATTCGTTGAAGGACTGGTTACTGAAGTACTCAGCAATCCTATCAGGATTAGAGTCAAGGTGAGTTTTATTTATATAACGGTACAATTGTACAATTGTATACTTTATTTAATTTAATATGTGGCAGCTCCTTTCCTAAACACAGTACGTCAAATTATTTTTATTATTTAATTATTATTTACCAGCGACCCGCCCTCGCTTCGCTTCGGTTTATAAGAGTTTTTTTTTATATATAATATATAGCCTATGTCCATCTGGAATAATGTACCTTACAAACGGTGAAAGAATTTTTCTAATAGGTGCAGTGGTTCCGGAGATTACCCTCCACATACACATAAACTCACAAAATTCGCACTCTCTCTTTATTATATTACTAGCTGTGCCCGGCATTCGTTGCATGCCCGTCAATTTTTTTGCACGTAATATAGGAAAGCTGTGAATAGGATTTTGCAAGGTCGGCGGCGCGCCTGCATACCCCCTGGTGTTACAGGTGTCCATGGGCGGCGGTAACACTTACCATCACGTGGGACCGCTTACTCGTCCGCCCTCTTCTCTATAAATAAATAAATAAAATATACATAATATATAGCCTATGTCCATCTTTAATAATGTACCTTTGAATTGGTGAAAGAATTTTTGAAATCGGATTAGTAGTTTCGGAGATTACCTCCTACATCGAAACTTTACCTCTATAATATTAGTATACATTAGTATAGATATAGTATAGATTTATTTTTATGGAAGATTTATAGTCATTTAAAAATATAATTTAAGATCTTTATATATTATATGTACCTATGATTACAAATTAATTATATTATTATAAATTTAGGTATAACGACAAATATAAATGTTCTAGATATAATACATAACAAATGCTGTTAATGAAATCTCCACATTACAAAGTAACAATAGATGAACTGCATCACAGAATCGTTTAAACATGTCCCAATGTTTAGACATTTTTAGACATGTTTAGTTTGGACATGTTTAGTGTCTTAAAAAGGATAAGGAAATAAAACCGAAAACTAAATAGAAATTATTTTAAATTACTTTTCATGTAGATATAGCATAGCTTACACGCGACATGACTAAAGATTACAAAAGGTACTACAAAAGAGTGTACCGTGTTTTTGAGACGCGAGTCCATGGCACTTTCTCTATAGAAACGCGACAAGGTGCCATTGACTCGTAACTATGAAACTATGTAACTAGAGAAAAGAGTCTTCGTTTGCGTCGGTAATACTGTATCAGTCAATACATTTTTGTACTGTTGTTCAGTTTCCAGTTTAGGTAGTTATAGCGTCGCACAGACACGATAATCGTAATAGCGAGAATATCACGAGAGGGATTCCACGCAAAAGGTCTCATTCGCATAACGTCACGCAGACGCAACATTCTCAGAAAGTCCCATTAGCAGAGAGTCCCATCCGCATGTGATGGTAGGACTTATACGAGATGATTATAATGGTTTATACCAGCAGCTTTGTTCCGGATATTTTAATTGTCCAGTAATAATAAAAAGTAAATATAATATAATTTTGTAACTATTTATTTTGCAATCCGATAATCTTCTGATGCGACTTTTTGCGCATGAGATCTACGAACGAGACCTCTGAGAATACTTAGCTCATTTTGCGTCTGCGTGACGTTTGCGGCTGACATAGTATGACGACTGACTTTAATTTACGACAAACTAATATATTTTGATTTTGTAGGAATATACAAAATAAATGAGTTAATTACGTAAAGTGAACTTCAATTCACTTAAAACAGTCCACATGTACATAATAACAACCTTATAATTTCCCCACATTAAACTAAATATGTAATACATATTTCGATTGGAGCGTTTGATGTCAATTTTGATGTATTACAAAACACATCTTCCCTCACTTGCGCGCGACTTGTCAAAGGAGTTGTGGACAACTGACCGTAAGTAACGTAACGAGCAATTTTTTAGTACTGCATTGCTTGTCTAGTAAAATACAAAGTCATTGCGACTGTGCCTGTGTGTTGCGTCTATAGCACTAGTCGTAAATGAAAACTTGTGTTTTCATTCAAATGAAAACTTGTCAAAAAGACAGTGTCGCCGATAGTACACCTATTTATCAGCTAGTGACAATGCAGTGTTGCGCCGAAGCATTGCTGTCCTAAGGTACAGTGGTTAATTTCAATTGTTATGTTTCTTAAAGAAAAAACGATGCTATCCGGAACGCGCGAAGTGATTTATACAACAAAATATCTAAAAATTATCACAAGCGTTGTTTATGCCTTGACACTGAATGAAGCGGCTGCTAATCTAACATGTTGCAACATGCCGACTACTAGCTCGCATGGCGACCCCATGATTCATGCGATCATTACACGTTATTTCAATTACGAAGTCCCTTTTGACACTTTTAACATTCGCTGAGAACGTAACTCTCCACGTTTCATATAAATTGAATAAATAAACAGTCTCTGTTTATGGCAGTAAATCACCATTTGATGAAATCTCAATCAATCCAAAATAATAAACAATTCATTCTCAAACACAACCAACGTTTTTTTTTCAAGATATCGTGCTCAAAATAAATAAAACTAAAATTAAATTACTATTTTACCGCAAGCCCGCGTTTACGTACTATGGTATATTTTTTACTTTTAAACATAGTGACGTGACTCAAAGAATCGGAAAACGGAAGCGATTTTATAGTTTAATCGGTAACTCACTCGCGAATTGAAAAGACCTGGTTCCGGGTCTTTACGCGAGTGTGTCTATGTCTTCGTGTCCACCTCGCGTTCACGATCCACCATTTTGTTTATCTGTTTAGTACGAGTGCAGAAGCCTTGTATACGTTACGTGTGTTCAGTTTGGTTGATTTTTTATTGAGTTATGTTATATTTTTGTTAAGTAGTTGTTGTTAGTTGTTACTGTCTGTAATTTCTTTGTTGTTATTAAGTTGTTATTTCTTATTTCTTTATTCATTAAGTTTATTCGTAAGTTATTTCTTTGGTTTTGTTTATTTTTATAAACACTGCAATGGCCGAGACCACTAAAAGAACCGTCTTGCGCAGTCAAGCACGTGACTTTGTGGTACGCCTACAAGAACACTTTGAACGGGAGTTTCAGAATGGTAGTCCACTCTTGCCACTTTCACAAGTGACTAACCGAGTAGCTGAAGCTCTCGGTATCAGTAGAAAAGCCGTTTCCCGGATAAACAAGGAAAAGCATGGGAAAGATAAGACGGAAGACAATAAATTAAAATCGCCACTTAAAAAAAAGTAAGAAGGTCTATAATTAGTAACAAATCGACAATTTTGATACCGACGCCATAAGAAATCACATTTACGGCTACTATAGCAGGAACGAATTGCCAATGCTCGACAAATTGTCGAATACTTTAAGAGAATCCGGACTGTTTAGTGGCAGTAGAACTTCTTTGTGGAGGGTTATAGAGAAAATTGGATTTGCATACAAAAAATGTGGCAAAAGGCGCATTATGATGGAACGCGGAGACATAACATCCGCGATCGTGCACATCGATAACTTTATAGATAAACTTTAAATTTGTTCGTAATAGTAATCAAAATCGATGTCGTTAGACAATGGTACTTCACTAGTACCCTACTATTTGACATATGTCAAAAGGGACTTCGTAATTGAAATAACGTATAGGACTCGTGTTACAATCAATTTATATTACTATACAGTTAAAGTAATTGTAACACGCGTTATCGGATTTATTAATTAGTTAACCCAAGGGTTTTTGCAATGGAATACACCCAAAGAGTTAAGGATAAATGTAAACGATGATGGGTAAATATAAGAGCACAAGCTCATTCATAAGGATAATAACGACGTACCTATACCTAACCAGATAACATCCGTTACGCAGGCATTGGTTTAATGCGCACATATATATAGTTTGGTTAACAATAAAGAACGTACCACAGTTTTTAGACACAAAAGCTGTGTAAGTATGCAGATTTACAGCGACTTATTTCTTCAAAACAATTAGTTACTTTGATTACTGTGGAGAACCACACTAATTCTAATATTATCTCTATATTGAGTCCCATCCCGATATATTATAATAGGAGGCAGAAACAAAGTGTTGATGATAGGTGCGCGCTGTCAACTGTCGATAATAATAATAATCATCTTTATTGTTTATAGTCACACAGACATTTACACACATATCTACAAAACAACAGAAAAAAATAGGCGTGGTCTTGTTGCAATTATGCAATCTAATATAATCGTATCTATACACAATACATTTACACAGATATATATTACTTGCATAACATAAATATTTTAGACAAATAATACATATTATACATATTATTCCAATACATAAATACACACATATATATTATAAATACTATTAAGGGCAACAACAGTTTGACAAGAATTAAATAAGAAGATATAAAGAGTAAAGACTAACAAAAGTAGTGTGTATAGATAGTGGCCATCGCCGCCTGTTGTACTTCTAATTACTTGTAACTACTTTGTATTTCTCTGGTATGTTTTTAGTGTACAATAAAGTGTATCTATCTATCACTTTTACACGAAGTTTGACCTTTTACATGTAGTTACTGGAACTCCATCAAAGTCACGTCACTTATCCAAGGCCGCGTTCCAAAGGTGGCGGTTATCGTATCCCATTTCTCCTTAATTATACTGTTTCTTTTGAAGGTGAATAAGATTGAACCATATTTAATTTCTCAAACAGCGTTAAATCGTACGTTTAAGTTAGGTTGCGAGGTATACTCATAAACTACTGGATCAATTTTGAAAAATCTTTCACTTTTCGGAAGCCGAACTAATGCAGATGTACATACGGCAAAATAGATAAGTTTGCAGGCAACCGGCCTTGATCACTACGTATAACACACACTTAGATCCTAGTTACACCACACACACACACACACCGTTACACGCACACATAGTTTGCATTGCACACACACTTAGATCCCTACGACGTTAACTGATTCGATGAGTGTGTAACAATATTTTACTGACAGCTCTCATAGCTTCTGTAGCTGAGTTTATTGAGCGTCTAGTCTGAACAAAATCATACATGTAAACTATCTATTTTGTTGTGTTGTTAGTACTTACTATTATGCTTGAGTTCCCTACTAGTAAATCTCTATGGCACTTGAGGATTATTCGTTGGCGATAGACGGATGTTAGAAAATAGACACATTTAGAGACACGTGAATTATCCAACGGAATACAGCACAAAAAGCGAAGCCAAAAAGGATCTTACTTCACAGTAAGACATGTGAAGATAATTTTTACGGATTTACTTATTTATTTACTTACTTCAGTTTGTATTATTTCATAATGTTTGTGTCCACAGATACTATCGGACGCCGATATGTCGATATGTAAGGAGGTATTGGAGGTGAAGCGAGCAGACATTCGGCTCGTGCAGCCGCCTTGGGCTGACGAGTTGGCAGACGCCTCGGCTCAGGACACGCAGTTCTTACGCGTCCATCATGCGCCGGTACATTTTCTGTTTTTTTTATATAGAAATTATGTTTTTATAGCAGATGAACAACCAGTTCATCTGGTGGTAAATAGGTACTTACCGCCCATGAATACAATACATGCTAAGGTCAATCAAGAGTGGAGAACGTTATGTCTCTGAAAGCGTTGTCTATTCCTGAAGATTTATCATTGGATTTGGAAAAGGTTTGGGGGAAAAAGAAAGATGATGAGTTTTTGGGATATGGGGAGTATGAGTATAATATTTAAATAGCTCACCTACAGTGACATACATCTCATATAAGCAGACAAACAGAGCTTACTATTTATCTGAACACGGTCGTGAAAATCCATTTCCGCCTTATATGCATTGTGATAACAATATTAGTTTTATAATAAAGTAATTATGTGTTCCAATTGTATGTGATTAATATCTTAAAATTGGCAACACAAAGCAAATGTCTACGACGACTACCACCGATGGGAACCTTTTGCTTAATAGACAGTGTGTTTGTAACCTTTTTCTTAATAAAATAACTCACCAAAACAATGGGCTATAAACTGTTTATAAAATAAAGAGCAAACATATAGACAATACCGCCCACCGGGTGATATTTAATAAATAAACAAGCGCTGCATTTGACTGATTTGTTCGGGTGATTTGTTAAAGGTATTTTATAAATGAAGTTACCCAATGACCTGATCTGAAAGTTATACATTTTGTTGATTTATACTATTTTTCTACTTTAAGGACACTAGGTTACTAGTATCCCTGTTAGGTGCAATAGTGAGCTCATGAATAAATAAGTTATGTCCATGAGTATTTCCATTGCCGGATATAATGTCTCTCCAAAGCTCGCCATAAACCGGTAAAATAAACATTATTGCAGTTATCATAAAACATGCAACTAACACCTAGATAAACATTTTGTTCCGCACATGTTTTGTGGCTTGATTGTATTTGTAAAGTAACAAGTATTTGGCCATGATGTTATCACTACGGCACGACAGGAATTACACTTCCACATTACGTACATTGCACAAGATTCTCTGAAAGTGTGACTCATAATTATGTAAATTGTTTGAGATCTGCGTAATGACGATTGTGAGTATCGTTCGTTGTTAACTTTAAGGATAAATTTATTGTTAACATTTTTGTATGGTTGTGTATGCAGACAGCCACTTGTTTGAGACATTAGCTGACAGTAGGGACTGTATTATTGGTTCTAGTTCTAACTGGGACGGGTTGCGTGAGTTTTACGCATCCTAACAGGATTCTGCAAGATCGGCGGCGCGCCCGCAAGGCCCCTGGTGTTGCAGGTGTCCATGGGCGGCGGTAACACTTACCATCACGTGGGACCGCTTGCTCGTCCGCCCACTAATCTATAAAAAAAAAAAAAGATAGGGATTTTTTTTATTGCTTTATTCAAATTTTAAGCAAGAAAATCTTAACCAAAATCAATTAATCCATTGACAATAAAGTATCTTTGCTGTTGTTGTTGCTGCTCTTTATTGTACTTATAATGAATTGTTACAATAAGATCGTAAGTACAAAGACGGACTTATTCCTAAAATACCTTTGCTCAAATAAAGTCACAATTATTAAATGACTTGGAACGTAAATACGGGTTACAGAAAATGATTTCAATATCATATATGATAGAAGTTCCCCAGAATTTTTGATAGAATTGTCCCATTAACCGCATGTAAATATATCTCTAAACAACCATTATGTATGTACCTCCGGGTGGATGTTTGTTGTCGTCATCGCAGTCAATTTGAAGACAGGGACCTATTGATTCTCTGGGGGCGTATTGACCATGGACGTTCCACCCGAGTTTACGCATAACTTTATAGGTCCCATAGCTGTAAAACGGAGACGATTCGTCTCTTTGAACGCATACAGAAGACGATCGACATCGTGTTTGAGCGGCTCCCCTTCGCGGAGGTGGTAGTCCTCGGTGATTTTAACGCTAATCACGAGGAGTGGTTCGGGTCCCGTACTACGCGGGGAGAGCTGCCTATAAGTTTGCCACGGCCTCTCGGATAGTGTTCTCGCCTACGAGGATACCTGACATTGAGAGCCACACGACCTCCTTGTAGGACTTCCCGCTGACTACGCATCTGGACGAGTAGTGTCATTGTCGATGCACCACTTAGTTCATCTGATCACTGCCTCGTTCGAACAGCGCTGCCAGCTTTGAAACCAGCTGGCATCCGTTCCCAGGAAAACCGCAAAGTCTAGTATTATAAGTCGGCTAACTGGGACGGGTTGCGTGAGTTTTACGCATCCTAACAGGATTCTGCAAGGTCGGCAACGCACCCGCAAGCCCCCTAGTGTTGCAGATGTTCATGGGCGGCGGTGACCACTTACCATCATGTGGTGTGACATTTTTAACATCCCATAAGGCACAGGTCTCCGCTAGTAAATTCCATAACCTACCACGCTGGCCCAGTGCAGATTGAAAACCTTTTTCTATCCTAGAAAGGTAAAGTATTACCTAGTTACTATTTAAAAGTTACTTTATTTATTAAAACACCAAAATTACACCTTTTGCAGAAAACTTTTTGTAGCAACCAATACTGGTTTCTTTCTACTTTACAATCGCAGAATTGATAAACCGGTTTAATTATAGCACATTATACTCGCATTCGTATGCTACCTTAATAGTAGACGTTAAGATATAAAATACTCTGCTAATCTGGTACGGCAATGCCCCCGCCAAGACTCACCGCACCACCGAACACCATCTTTAGACAGATTTCGGTTACAATCAAAGATTTCCGTTCAACAAGACGTAGCGTAAATTACCAGTGGAGGGCTAATAGAATTCTATAAAACAAATATAAATAGCGTTTATGTAAAAGTGTAAATATATTGCCACCAGATGGGCGGGGACAACATCTATACGTCGTCGCCAATCGCTCCAATGGTGACAGTGGGTGCATTGTCGAACGGCTCTATGGACGAGTTGCGCAAACGCAGCACCTTCGATGACTTCGGAGAGAGTGACGACGACTTGCGGAGAGAGGACATCATGTTCCCAACTGACACATCGCATATGGGTATGATATTTCTATACCTTAGGTGTATATAATGTTCAAAGTCAAGCACTTTTAAGACTAGGATAATTTTGGATACACATACCCACATTGAATGCACTGATTAAATGAGTATTTTTTCTTATACGTGTACTAAGACATATTGGAGCCATCATTAATCAAAGTCATGATAAGTCGCAATAAATAGCATGAGTACATTTATTGCATTGTATGTAGTATGTATACCTGTGATAAGCCTCCGTCTATAATAACATACGGAGCTAAAAGTGTTTCAAATACATATATCATTGTTTCTATAAATTTTCTCATTAAAAATTCCAAATTCTATAATATGAATTGGAAAGGACCTTTCTTCTAACTGCAAACAAAAACATTGTTCTAAAATATTATTTTTTTAATAAACAAAGACGTTTATCATGAGTCACTGGTGGCATTTCCTAATCTTAATAATATTACATTTTTGAAAATATCTATTGTCACTGATGCTTATCGGGAAGTGATTCGTTAGTTTGATGCTTGAAAGATCGATTTGCCTTTACAAAATTGATTTTCTATTATCAAAAATAAGTAATGTATTCGTAATTATCTACTGGAACTAAATGAACTAGTGAGGTAATCGAATGAAATATTGCATTATTCCTTTCTCCTTTGTTTTGTTATGGCTTGTACTCTGGATCTTTAAAGCATGCCTAGTACAGTTCAAAGTCGTAGAATTTTTTCCATGGATCTCTACGCAATTAAAACAAAGAAGAAATAAAGGAAAAACATATTTTTATTGACGAACACATACAGTAAACTCAGCATTTATGTTATAGCCTGAATTGCGGCGCTAATTTTCGGTTTAGAACGCTTTAGGACTGACAACACCAGAGCCCGTGGCATTCAGATGCTGTTAGATATAAGACAGAAAGGGCAATTATGAGTTTATTTATTCATTTATTTTGTGAAGCAAGTTGTGCCGTCAGCCGTTCAAATTGACACATGATAAATACAGTGCTATAAATATTATATGATTACATTGATTACACAATGAAATTAGTACTTATAGTAAGTCAATTTTACATTTAGGTACATAGATTAATATTATATTATTTTTATGTTGCAAAAAAATAAGGATGCAATTAATTCAATACAATTCAATTCAACAATAATTAATTCAATCTTTTTTGGTAATACTACTTCTTACTAAAGTAGAGAAGTTAGAGAATAGGGAAGCCGACTTTATTAGAGAAGTACACATTTGCCATCAAGTTCCCTTCAATAATTTATACCACTATTACTTTGAGGTAGGTACGCAACCACAGATGGCTACTGATGTTTTTCAGCGCTTTGGCAATTTTTATACTCGATTGACCACCGATATACTTGATTTATACCAGTAACACCCACACCCAGTAATACAAGATCCAGACAGTCGTGTATTAGGATGATTGGGAACAGAAACCAAATCACCCTGATTGATCTGAAATTGGAATAGGAACAAATCATGTCAGATCATGTTTTATAAAAAAATATACAAAAACAGTGGCCAATCACCCTGATTGATCCCAAATTGGGATGGTAACATTTAGAGACATGACTTCGTGTTTTATACGAGGGGCGTATGAAAAGTAAGCTCCAAGACCCGCGCGTCGCCGCACGCTACGTTAGGCGAAATCTGGCAACACTGCCGTGTTTCTTTGTCCTTCCCCCACTCCGAAGCACAAACGGAACCTCGCTAGCACGCTCAGTGTCGGTGCAGCAGCCATTCACGATGGATGTTCCGATTATTGCTCCCGCCAGGTGCGAGTTGCGGTCTGTCATCAAGTTTTTGCACGCGAAGAAGGTTGCTCCGATTGAAATTCATCGCCAATTGGAAGAAGTATACGGTCCAAAGTGTATGGACGTGAAAAATGTGCGGAAGTGGTGCAGAGAGTTTTCTGCTGGCCGCCTAAACTCAACGTCATTCATCGAGGAATTTGGATGGGAGGTGAAGCTAGTTCGAGGAGAGGATATAAAAGTTCGTCTCCCGGATGCAGAAAGTCATCGAGCGCGAAGGCGACTACATAGAAAAATAGCTGACTATGTAAGCTTTCCATCCATGTATTATACATTGATAATAAATTGCATTTACTATGTGAAAAAAAATTGGAGACCTTACTTTTCATTCGCCCCTCGTAAAAACAGTAACGGTGCCAATGACTTCGTTCGCGTGAATTTTAGAATAATTCCCGTTGGAACTCTGTAAAGTATCTGAATAAAAAGTACCTTAATTGTTAAACTATGCTAAACTATGTTAAATTAAAGCTAAAACTATGGCATACGAAGTTTTATTAAAATCGGGCCAGCGGTTTTTGCAAACAGACAAAATTCCAAAAAAATGTTTTGGGCCCTGTATTACTGTACTTTATCAAGTACTTTAACACTGCAATGACTTTCAAAATTTATTCCATGTACAAATACAACTCTGTTACGATTTTATTATATGTATCGATATACATATTAAAACTTGTTGCATTCGTTGCAGACTACAGCAACAGCAAACGGAGCAGTCTGCAGAGCCGCGGCAGCACCTCCAGCTTGCTCGAGCGCAGTCTCACACCCAGATCTCAACCCCCTACCCCTAGGTAACTTCAATATATATTGTGTTTATTCATTACTAGCTTTCGCCCGCGGCTTCACGTGGATTTTGTTTAATAAAGTTCATAAAGTAATCAATGGTGGGACGAGGAGTCGAAAGAGTGTAATGATTAATGAAATAATGAGCGGACCCACTTTTATACTATTATGCGAGTACAGGTCTCACAATGGGAGATGAGACGAGCAACACAGGCAAAAATGTCATAATTATTTTGTAGGTATGTTTTTATAAGTTTTCTGGAACGATCCTGGGGAGTGAGTCTACTGTACTTGTACTATTAGTTATTCTGTGGTTGAGTGTAAGTGGATTCTGGTTCTATATGAGCCTTTTTAAAGATACGTTTTATATTTCAGATCTCAAGCGGCAACTCCACACAAATACAAGAAAGGCGATGTAGTGTCTACACCGGCGGGTGTTCGAAAGAAATTCAACGGGAAGCAGTGGCGGAGACTGTGTTCCAAAGACGGGTGTTCGAAGGAGAGCCAGCGGCGGGGATATTGTTCCAGACATCTGTCCCTACGTGGAGTCACAAGGTCTTCTAATACCCCACTCGCACAGGGATCCGCTCATACCCCACAACAAAGGTATGTATTGTATTCTGGGTTTATAGGTCAATAGAAGAGTTTGTATTCTAGAGACGTGCATCTTATAATTTTACTACTATTTATCTACGCTAATGTGGACGAACCGTAGGCGAACGCTAATGCTGTTATCAGGGGGCACGGCAGTTCTCAAAGCAACTCAGCCTACTTTAAACTCCTCATGTTACTACACCAAAGAAACACAGACGATTTAAAATGATACCCCGACGAGAAGATTAAGAGACAAATTAAACTGTCAAATATCCAGTTTCCAATTTTGAAGATATATGGTATTAATATGAAAACCACAATTTTGTCACTCACCCACTGACTGATCATCAAAAATCGAAAGTACTTCCACAGGGTGCTAGGAAGCTGAAATTGGCATTCTGATAGAGGTTGGGATACAACCTAAGGGAAAAATCTGAAAATGGAAAAAATCCACCCTGGTCACCTCCAAAGTTAATTATGGTAATTTCTGAATATATTAATCCCAACAAAAACATTTCTGTAAAAATGTTGATAATCCTCGTAACTGTTTGGCCGATAAAAGTGATGAGATCTTATAACCCCAAGACTTGTTTAATGGAATTTTACTTGTGACTTATTTTTTACACAAACAATTTTGTTGGGATTGCTCCTGACATTTCCCAGTTGGTTAAAAGCAATCTTTTTGTAGATACTTGCATACTATTACTGCTGGCCAGAGGCAGGCATATTGTCCTAAACATGTGTTGTTATGCGTGATGACTGGGTCCTCTAAAACCCCATTCTCATAAGACTACTCCACTACAAAATATAGTCTGAGTGTTGTAGACCTGTATTGTTTTGGAGAATGTGTTTTAAAGTTGAATGGGTTTTCCTGAAAGGTTTCGTTATATTGTCATATGGTCACCGGTTATTCAATAAGTAGATGATTAAAAAATATTTTTATTTAACGAATTTGACTAAAACTTTAAAATTTAGTCATCTCCTTGTAATTACAAATGAACGACTATGCACAATGAGACCTTATGGACCGATAAAAAAAGTAAAAACGACCCTAAGATTTTTGTAACGTAGTCTAGATCAATGGTTTCCAACGGGTTGGGGTACTGCCGTCTTGAAGACGTTGAAATGATTCAAGGGGACAATTCTTAACTGCACCATTCCTTTTATTCACTTAAATAATATTATGGTCTAAGGGGACATTAAACACGTTTTTATCTAAAAGAGGGGATGACGACAGGTCGGGTGTCGTGTGACTTTAGAATAGCACCAGCCCATCTCTTCCAGTGAGTATCGTAAAAGACTACTAAAAGCCGGCGCCGACCACGCGAAGCGCAGCGCAACGCGGTTATCTTTAACAAACAACAATCAACTTTGTCGACATTGGAATAAGATCAAAAATTCACCTACGGTTCGATATTCACCGTAAGGGTTACCGCCTACGTCCGTTTTAACGCGCTCGAAGACTGATAAGCTGCTTTGCACTTCGCCTGGTCTGCGCCAGTCCCAAGGGATAACAAAGCCGCTGCCACAAGCGCTGAGGAACTACACCACCTCTAAAAGAGACGACTCGTCAATCCGCTGGGACTGGACAGCGTGCCGTATTAAGCCCATACATCCCTCATCGTGTATGAGGGATATACACGAAATGTGATGTGCATGAGGAAGCGCATGTCCAGTAGTGGATGATAGAAGGGCTCTGATGATAGATAGACTTTTATTGTAATTTTATCGCATTATTTTTTGTTTGTGATATGTTTGCAGGAGCAGCAGCAAGTCGCTGTCGTCGAGCGGCACGGGCGTGGAGGGCGACGACACGTCGCGCGAGTCCGACACCACCTCGCCGCACTACCGCGTCGCCGGCAAGTTCGACCAGGAGGAGACCGACGCTGCCAATATGCTCGGTATGATAAAAAGAATCTTTTTTTAAAATATCTATTATAATTTGATTTGTCCAAGAATGATGGTACATGTAATTATGTATCTTACATAGTATGAATGAATGTAGTACATTTTACGGTAGTGTTTATACTCTGTTCGCGTTAAGAATGCAGTGAATCTGATTATTTTACCTCGACTACTATCTGTTCGCGTTAAGAACGCATGTTCATTTACCGTTCATTTGGTTCCCTTTTATATGTTTTATTAAACGATAAATAATTAAACTATCTGTCTTAACGCGAACAGATAGTAGTCGAGGTAAAATAATCAGATTCACTGCATTCTTAACGCGAACAGAGTATAGTGAGTCAGTAACGTGGTCAGTCGAATATATAAACTTAAGACCTTGTATACCACATTTTGGAAATAAATGGAATGAATTGAATTGAAAAAAATGTGTGATTTGTGTGTTATATGCGTGTGCGCAGTGTCGCTGGGCAGCTCGCGGTCGGGCAGCCCGGGCATGTCGCCGGTGCGCGGCGCGTCGCCGGCCGCGCTGCGTCACAACGTGTTCGTACCCATCTCCTCTCCGCAGCCGCCGCACCACCTTTACCATCACCACCTTATCAGGTACATACTGTTACACCGTACCTTTTCGCTTAGTACGCTGGCATCAATATGTTTACGCATTAATGCAAATTTTATGTGTTGGGAGTCAGCTTATTATTACTACAGAAATCTTGACTAGCCGTAACGCTGGCCAGCTACGGACCCGATTTCTGTCTTGCCGGCTGGCCTTCAGTGATGACTAGTTTAGACTGTTACACAAACTACGGATCCATAAGCGTTCACTAGGCCCAATCAAATCGCGTCGTTTCGTTGATTAGAAAGTTAATAATTGACAAGTGCGTATTATACACCAACTGAAATAATAGTGTGAAATAAACGAATTCAGTACAAAATTCTCTCGCGGCGATATCGGCCCGTGCCATTAATTTCCATGGTAACTATATGAGCTATTGCCAAGCCGAGAAAACTCGTAAGATATTCAATAGTAACTCTGTGTAAGATATTCGGTTGCGCCCTCTCCTTGTGTGTGCTGCTGCATAGAACGCTTACAATTCAAGGCGCCCGCCCACACACCCCTAAATCTGGCACTGACAATAGCTTCCCACCTCAAACATTCACAAGTTCACATCTATCGAATTAATTAATTTGGAATATTTTTAATATAGGTTTCTTTTTTCTTCTCTTGTTAAATAAGCTACATATCAATTTTAACCGAAGTGAAAAATGTAAATATGTAAAGAGAAAAAAATGTAAACACGCTAACCTTCACTAAGTTACGAGTATGTTGCGACTGCAAGAGGTTAGCATCTCCGTACTTTATTCTCGCTCGAGAAATGGCTATCTTTAAGTGGTTCGTGGTACAGGGAACCCCTGGCCTCTATGAGTTGACAACATTTGGATGGCCATATTGTGAATTTGAGCTTATTCTTGTCTGGAATGCGGTCGAGCGCTCTAAGTATTAAGTGTTATTATAGGTACTTTAGTTGCTATTAATAATAAATAAACTTGAAAAATATATATTAAGCTTTAAATTCCAAATTTACTTTATAAATGTTACATTCCAAATTTATAATGGGGATGTTCACAATTAAGTTTAATGCCTTTAAAAATGCCTTTGATGTTGACGGAGCAGCTTGTGACGTCACAATACATTTACATACAAACACACGATATATCGTTGAATAGTGTTCATGAAATTCTGCAATGTTTGTCTAAACATTTTTCTAAAACGGAAAATAACTGAATCTTCCTTTTAAAGACTGTAAAGCCTTTTTATGGATTATATATATTGTGACATCATCACGAGTGTCGCGTTTGAAACTTTGTATAATTATATCTCTCATTTTCTCATTTTCTACGCTAGTTCTAAACATAATAAATTTCGCCATTATTTATTAGGTTCTGAAAATGTTATGAACTCATGTTTGTTTACATTCTTTTTTCGATTTGTTGGCTTTATATTACCTATTAATGTTTGTTAATAATTTGTATTATAGGCCAGAGTTAGTTCGACCTGGTAGAATATCGTCCCCAGCGCCTAGTGGTGTCGCCACCAGTGTTATAAGAGTGTCGCCTGCCCCTACATACTATCAGGTAATGACCAAAATACTTTTATATTTATTGAAGACTAAATTTTTCAATTGTTGGTGCTGTCAGCTCTGAAAAAGGCACCGGATGCAATTTACGGGGAGACAAAAGTTTGTTTAAAGACACATGGTTGTTCAAAACCTACGAATTTTGTGTTGGTTTTTTGCGGGTCTCTTCGGAACGACTACAAGAGTATGGCATTATTATTTATTAATTTTATTTTATATATTACACGTAGATTTGTTTATTATTTACACATGTGTTAATAATAATAGGGGTTAAAGTATGAAATTGCCGTTTTATAGTAATAGATACTTTGAATTGACATAAAACCTTCATGGTGTGAGATTTTTGAGTGAAACTTTTTTCACATGATACCTATGAGGTTCTCGTTTTAAAAAATGTGCAACATTCGATTTTCGACTTTCAATTGTTTTTTTTATTCAGCTTAGACGGGAAAGATGGATACTTCGAAAATCCGAGTAATCTTTGAATACGAGTTCCGACGCGGAACTAACGCGGCAGAAACGGCTCGCAATATCAATGCTGCGTTTGGAGAGGAGACTGCTAATGAACGAACCGTGCGTTTTTGGTTTAAACGCTTAAACCACGTGGATGGAAACTTCGACTTGAAGAACGAACCACGTGGAAGACCGCCCACACAGGTGAATAACGCTGAATTGAAGGAGATGGTGGAAGCCGATCCGAGTCAAACTACCCAGGAATTAGCGGCATGGTTTAACGGTACCTTACCTACAATATTGACTCATTTGCATCAAATCAATAAGATAAAAAAATATGAAAAATGGGTGCCTCATAATTTGACTGATCTGCAGAAAGAAACGCGTGTTGAAACTTGCGTTGCCTTGTTGAATTGGTACAGAAATGAAGCAATATTGGATCGAATTGTGACATGTGACGAAAAGTGGATTCTTTACGATAACCGAAAGCGAAAAATGCAATGGCTGACCCCAGGTCAAACGCCGCAACAGTGCCCTAAGGCAAAGCTTACCAATAAAAAGGTAATGGTAACTGTTTGGTGGTCTATTCATGGTGTTATTCGCTATAGCTTTCTCAGGTCTGGTCAAGTAATAACAGCAGATGTGTACTGTGCCGAACTTCGAACAATGATGGCGAAACTAGCAGTGAAACAGCCCCGACTCGTGAATCGATCTTCACCATTATTGCTCCATGATAACGCAAGACCTCACACTGCACGAGAAACCGTTGTAACTCTACAGGAGCTGCAGTTAGAAACCATACGTCATCCTCCGTACTCGCCAGACCTTGCTCCAACGGACTACCATTTTTTTCGTGATTTGGACAATTTTCTACGTGGTAAAAAATTTTCTTCCCAAGAGGCAGTACAAAATGCTTTCACACAGTTTGTCGAATCTACATCCCCAGAGTTCTATCGCAAAGGCATAAATGAACTTCCGATTAGATGGCAACAATGTATAGATAATGAGGGTAAATATTTTGATTAAATAAATATGTTACATTTTAGAAAAAAACGAGTTTTAATTTTTCAGTACAAATCGTCAATTTCATACTTTAACCCCTAATAGTAGATGAACAAATGAATTTTAGCTTGTTATTTTCAAAATAAGCTTATTAACTTTAAGATAATACTAATCAGACTTATGTCCAGTTCTGACAAGAAACAGAAGCTGCCGATAATGATAATTATATCTAATTTAACCAAATTATATCTAATAATAATGATTTCCAAGGTAATGTACATGTACGTATGTGATACAATTTAATAAAACATTTACTCGATGGTATTATTATATCAGGTCTCCATAAAATAGCGGACATTTCATTGATAAGAACGTATGATGTATCATCATAGACTAGATGATCCATATATCGATATGGGAATAGACACATAATTTACTATAATCTTATTTAAGCGGCGTATGATTGTTAAAAACATCCTTTAATTACAGGTAGAGAACCGCAACGGACCGACAACTCTCCCAACAAGCAACAATGTAAATATTCCATCAAACGTCATAGGCGTTCAAACGACAGGCTTGAGCATTCAAAACTCGATTCAACCTACTTTGAATGCGCCTACCACCACATTACAAACGAGCTTAAATCTACCCTCAAGTATTTCCATTATGAACACATTCAGCAACCAAAACTTGCAAACAAGTATCGCAAACGCCCGAAAAGTCGACGAAATACCACACAATTTGGTCGTCCATAGAAGCATTCCCGTTACAAACGGAATAGACGATCAGTATCGCAACCAAAGCTTTCATAGTTTGAGGAACGGAATCCACGAGCCTTACAGAAGAGAAATTGACATGTCGCCGCCGAATAACCACGAGAATTTTGTGAGCAGACGAATCTCGGAGTATGACGACGACCATTCAGTCCCTCAAAATAATCTACACAATATAAATCGAGGGGTCATCGATCGACCCCCTGAAATTTCCGAGGCTCGATTAAAGGAAGATAATAAGAGAATAGTAAAGCCTGCACCTTTACAGGCTCGATTTCTATCAGTTGTAGACACTGATACGAAAGATGCGATAAAAAGAATCTACGTGATACCGCAAAATACGAATTTCAAGAAGAATTATGTGCTGATAAAAAACGAGCCGGCGGAAACTGTTCAAGTAAGTTTCTAAAGATAAAGTGACCAATCACAGATCTCCATTCACGGTGTGTAACATCAATCTTATTGGGTTTATCGACCCCTTTTAGAAAAAAAACATACTCAGTTACCCCTATACTACATTCTTTTAAGTAACGAATCGTTGGATCATTCAACGCCCTCAGGGGGACCAACCCTTATGAATGAACCTCTGGTATATAACATAAATAGAAACATTGTTTGCTAAGCAAGATTTGGAGACAAGTTCCGAAATAATATTGGGAAATTTTGAAAATTTAAACCAGTTTGTTTATGAACGTCTTGTTTCAATTTCAATAATATAACACCAATTTTAACCCGTTCGTTTTGTCAACAAACTGATATTACTGGAATAGACAGGTTTACATATTAACTATTTGATTTTAATATTCATTACCTGAATACACCGATTTAGAAATTAACTCTTCTCTGATTTTCATGTTCATTAATGTAATACACCGGTTTAGAAATGAACACTTTGATTTTAATGTTCACATCTAGAACACACTGGTTTAGAAAATAACTCTCCTCCAATTTTCATGTTTATTAATGGACTACACCAGTTTAGAAATTAACTCTTCTTTAATTTTAATGTTCATTACTGGAATACACGGATTTAGAAATTAACTCTTCTCTGATTTTCATGTTCATTAATGTACTACACCTGTTTAGAAATTGACTCCTCTTTGATTTTAATGTTCATTTCTGGAACATACCGGTTTATAAATTAACTCTTCCTTGATTTTAATGTTCGTTACTGAAGTACACCGGTTTAGAAATCAACTCTTCTTTGAATTTAATGATTTTTACTGAAATTCACTGGTTTAAAAATTTAATCTTTTCTGATTTTAATATTCATTACTGGTTTACATCAGTAATTAGAAATTGTATTTTTTTTTATTTTAATGTTAACTATTGGAAGACTGGTTTAGAAATTAACTTTTCTTTGATTTTAATGTTCACTACTGGAATACACCTGTTTAAAATTAACTTTTCTTTGATTTCAAAGTTTATTATTGGAATACACCGGTTTATAAATTAACTTTTCTTTGATTTCAATGTTCATTACTGGTATACACTGGTTAAAAATTAACTCTTTGATTTCAATTTCAGTAATGACCTGAATACACTGGTTTAGAAATTGACTCTTTGATATTTGTGTTCATTACCAGAATTTAGATATTAACTCTTCCTTGCTTTTAATGTTTATTACTGAAATATATCGGTTTAGAAATTAACTCGTCTTTGATTTTATTATGTTATTACCGGAATGCACTGGTTTAGAAATTAACTCTTTGATTTTTAATATTCATTACTGCAATACACTGGTTTAGATATCAACTCTTCTTTCCTTTTAATGTTCATTACTGAAATATATTGATTTAGCAATTAACTATTCTTTGATGTTTCATCTCATAATCAATGCATCTAAAAACGTATGCCATCCACTCGTGTAACATAAACCGCTTATTAATTAATTTATAAATTTAGTCCCAAAATTTGCGAAAATTGCTCTTTGAGAATCTAATCTAATTAATTGGTTACATAATCTAATTTATGCCTATTTAATCTAATTTTATCTAATTAGTTTAATTTTTGCGTCTCTGTATTCCGAAGATATAAAAAGATGCACCGTAATTAGATTGTCACAGTGATTTTTGCCCGTTTTGGAACACTTTCGCTTTCGATAACAATCGGTTACCTTTATTCTAACGGTGTTAGGCTTTTATTAACTGATATACAATGTAAGGGTTATTTGAAAAGTTCTCGGCCTAATAAATTATACCCCTGGAGTCCCAGAACGCTGACGCCATTGCCCGCAGACGGAACTCCCTTCGCCTTCTTTGATGGCGGATAACCGCGATGTTTCCATTGTCTTGACTGCTCCTTTGTCTTAGGTGTATAGAAGTGTATCCATATTACATCAATGGTCACAAATCTTCGCAAAAAATATGCAGGATCTCTTCTACAAAAGGCTAAATTTTCTTGGGAAACTGAATCAATTGAGTTTTTGTTGCGGTGTGTACAAACGCGGCACACATCTTGCGGACACCTTTGACATACCCAATTAATTGTTTCAAATATTTAACACCCGTATTGTTGAAATGGCCACAAACTCATTAATCTCATGAACTTTGGATTTCACGGTCTTCTAATACCATTTTAAGGACTTTATCGATATTTTCTTGCGTCCTACAATTTGAAAGCCTTCCACCCCTGGACAATCTTCAAGGCTCTCTCTTCAAAGCTTCAAAGCTGTCTTGTTCAAACAAAGCTGCCTATTTTTTAATCGTGAGAACGAAGGAGTAGACTCCCTTAAAGTGTCTTTAATTTAAGTTGGCTTCATATTTTTTAATATTTAATCGCAACTCTGACTTCAATTTTATCCATTTTTTCAGAAGTTTGTCGCATGAGAGGATTCAAAAATTCTCAAAAAAAAAACTTCCTAAACTTTTATGTAAAGAGTCACCAAACATAAATAAAAACAACTTTATTTTTAAACTATTCTTATTAGTAGGCTAGGCCGAGAACTTGTCAAACGCCCCTCGTATTTATTTATAGAAAAAAAAAATAAGATAAATAGAAAAAAACGTATTCGCTCATACAGTCCACCTGATGGTAAGTGGATACTGTCGTTCCGCGGTACATGCCAACATCAGTCCAGAGTGACAAATGTTGGCATCCCCCCAGATGCGGTGCCTACATTTGCAGATTAAGGGATGGATTGGGGGATAAGGGTTGGGAAAATGGGGATGGATGGGATGGGATTGGGCTCTGACATATCTCACTCAATACCGAAACACGTACGTACATTGGGGAAATACGGTAAAGTAGGAAATGGGAATGCAGTGTGCGCTCTCCCCCTACAAAAAAACCTATTGATATTAAAAACCAATATTAAAACCTATTGATGTACAATATATCTGAAACATATTCCAAGTTTTGTCGCAAAACTTTCGATATTAGCGCCTTCATATAAACAGGTGACAGGGGTTGTGTGATATTTCAGATAGAACAGAAAACGCATCAACTGACCCAGCAGATCAACAACAATGAACCGGAACCGGAAATACACAGAGTTCTGGACAATGGCGATCATGTGAGTTGATTTTAATCATTAAATTGCATTTGTTATTTACTTCCTGTCAAACTTATCAAGTATATTTTTGTTATTTAAAATATTTTTTCTAGCTAGATTGTTCATTTAAAGATTTCTTTATTCTAAGCTTGTAAATACAGCTGAAAAGTTACGAATGTGAATTTTGAAAGAATTCTCAAAATATGTTTGTAAAAATTTAAGTCATACGACAGAAGTTGTTTGTCTCTCTCGTGGATTTGTCAATATTTCTACGTTTTCGAAAGTTCTAATATTAAAATGTTATTAATAGACATGTTTTTTGTGATTTATTAATAAAAATCGTTACAACTGCCTACATTATAAAATGACCATTACAGGTAGCAAATGTGAATAGCAGCGCAGTGATCGTCCACCCAAACCAGTTACTGCCCGTATTGCCTCCGCCTACATCGCATACCGCTATAATAGGTGAGTATTTGCACCGTAATTTTGCTAATAAAGGAATTAGATTAATTACACCAGATTAGTATCCTGCTTAGTTGACTAATTCGCGCGTCCGTACCATGTCCTTGACCGCTAGTAGTCGGTCTGAAAATATTAGGTAACTATGAAACCTAGATAACCTATGAAATTGCCGTTTTCTATAAAAATAAATCAAATACATTTTTGTGTATGAAAATATATATTTAATTAATCGAAGTATTGTTCACTGTTATCAATACACTTTTGCCATTTTAATGGAAGTTGATTGATGCCTCTGTTATAGAACTCCTGGGGACGAGAATCGATGAATTCTCTGAAGGCGTTTCTCACTGCCTTATCGGAGTTGAATTTTTTCCCCTGTAAAAAAATATCCATATTCCGAAAAAAATGTAAATCAGTAGGGGTAAGGTCTATCGAGTACGGTAGGTGACGGGGAGTTTCCAGTCGAAGCTCCTGTAACTTTGCGACTGTCTGTCGTGCAGTGTGTGGGCGAGTGTTATCATGGAAACGCTTGGTACATTGTTTGGCTGTGTCTCCTGAGTTCAACCATTGTGACGAATGTTTACGATTATTATACAGGATCCACTTCTCATCACAAGTGACAATACGATTCAAAATCCCTTCAATTATGTACCGATTCATCAAAGTAAGGCAATCTTCGACGCGTGTTTGCAGCTGACTTTCATTGAGTTCATACGGTACCCACTTTCCGACCTTCTTCAGTTTCCCGATTTGACACAAATGAATCAATATTGTTGTCTCAATTACGCCGAAGGCTGCTGCTGACGTAGACGTGGTTTGAGATGAATCCGCTTCCACTATTGCTTTTAATTCGTCATTATCGACTTTAGTCTCCAGTCGTCCACGCGGCTTGTTCTTGAGGTCGAAATTTCTAGAACGGAAACAATCAAACCAAAAGCGCACCGTGCGTTCATTTGTGTTTGGTCCGCACTCATTGTTGATATTGTATGGCATCTGTGCTACGTTTCTGCCACGACGGAACTCATTCGAAAATAACACAATATAACTTTTCCATGGTCGCAAGCAACGATATCCAGGCAAAAAGTCGTTTGACAGAAAAAAAATAAATAAGTGATTTTAAAAAAGAATGTGTTTGAATTAATTGGCTTTAAACTGAAATTAATTTGAATTGGAAATTCCAAGCCAAATGGAGCCAAATTAGGTCCTAATATATTACGTATGCCCCACTGTAGGGCACAAGTCTCCCTTTGCGTACGAGGGAGTTTGGAATTATGTTCCATCATGCAGGCCTAGAGGGACTAATCCGTTCATCTTTCCATGCCCCTACTAATTTTGCGGTTATTCCGATCTAGTCCCAGTAGGAGCGCGCCGTACTTGTGCGGTCTCTTTTCAGCCCGCTCTTTCTTTACTTTCTTCAAATGTGCGAGAGTTCGCATACCAGTAGTACCGTAGGAGAAGCCTGCGAAAATAATTGAGCTGCTCGCCACCGTAGGAACGTAAATATGAAGTCCATACCCTAGACAGCCACCATCCCGGCTTAGGTATACGGGCATAGATGACAATTTGTCGGGAGGTAGAATAGATACGCGCCGGAAAGAACCTACGTAGTACGGCACTATCTCCTGCGATTCGGTCCGTATAACCGTAGAGTTGGTAGGACCATAGAAGAAGGAGGGTCATGTACTGCCTACAATTTATGTTCCCGTCCCTGTCTATCAACTCTACTTTCTGGGACTTAGCGGTACTTTGACGTACGGTCCGGGTTAAGTTTCTAAAACGTGATTTTTCGTTTGGTAATATAATACCGAGATTACTTGTTGCTTGGACGTTTGGAGTTATCATATATTGTGTCCCAAAACCACAGAAATAATTCCGTTTTATTTGTACAGTGTCGACGAGCGGGGTCTCAGGCGGAGTATTCCCCTGGCAGTCGCTAGTGCCTCTACTAGCGGCGACATCGCCTCCCCCTGCGCCGCCTGCTGCGCCGCCCTCTCCGCGCACGCCCCGCACGCCGCGCACGCCACACACGCCGCACACGCCACACACGCCGCATGTGAAGGCTGAGGAGATCAAGGCTGAGGGCAGCGGTAAGTGATCAGAGCACTGTCTTTAGTAATGGTCACGATTACGCTCCTTAGTCAGAATCAGGTATTCAGGTTTGTGGGGAAAGAGGAGGAGAGATTATTGCTGTTCTATTCATAGGTAGTGTGAAAAAAACCGATCGATACGTATACCGGATACGTTTTAAGGTCGAGTTTTGGATTATATGAAAACGTGTTTGGGACTTCAATCAATGCGCGTCCTAAATGTATTTTTGACCAATTTTAATCAACCTTTTAATCCTTCAATTAATCCTCTTAATAAATTAATAAAGATACATTGAATTTCTATTATTAATAATAATAAATTTGTATTCTTTTTTTGTGTGGTTTAATACTAATGTTAAAACTTGTGTTAATACTAATAACTCTGAATTTGACATTTTCTCCCAAAAATGTTCTTTTTTTGTCCCAATTCTCTTTTATTCTTTGTTTTTGTCTAATACACCGCTCGCTTGCAATTTCTGTTTCTCGACAGTTTAAAAACGTGCCTATTTTTTCGCTTCACATAGTAGATGCCATTTTTAGGTAACATGAAAATGTTTTTTGTAGTTACGTAAAAAAAGTGTTGAATTGTAAAAAGTCGTTGAGCAAAAATTGATAGTTTTCACGAAAGAAATCACTGTTAAGAGGCTGCAGTTGTTGTTTATTTAACCGTATGTAATAATAATGATTTTTAAATATTTTTTGTCATGTACCAACAGAAGTCAGTACGTTATGTACTGATGAAGACGATGAGGTGTTCGAGTGCGAAGAGCCGGCGGGCGGGGACAACTCGAAGAGCTCCTCGCAAAATGTCTCACTCAATTCCAACTCACAGGAACCGGAAAAGGTATGTCCATTTGTTTTTTTTTGCGTTTTGTAATATCATCTACATTAATTTCCATTGAATCACGCTGGTGAATAAAAACATAAGAAGTGTACAGGTATAGTAAGAAAAAGCAAATAAAGATAAGATATCTTCATGAGAACGCATGAGTTATGGTTTGCATGTGGAAACTTCGCACAACTATACATGCACAATCGACTAATGGAAACAACACAGCGCGCAGCGGCATTCTGTGAAACCGGATAAAATTATACGTAGTTATACGTTTGAAATATATATTGTATTACGTAGAAATTATGCAAGGTAGTGTGCAAGCAAGTTGATAACTTGTCCTTTTTACTATGGTCGAAAATTTCTTAAAATTGAAACACTGTCTGTTTTGTTCCAGAAGAAGCATCGCATAAGGCGTCCAATGAATGCTTTTATGATATTCTCTAAGCGGCACAGACAGATCGTGCACCAGAGGCATCCCAATCAAGACAATCGCACCGTTAGCAAGATACTCGGGGAATGGTGGTACGCGCTCAAGCCAGAGGAGAAGCAGAAGTACCACGAACTTGCTAGTGAGGTCAGTGCTAGTCAATTTAGACATACACATAAACATACTCACTGAATTTTTAGTGATTTAGAGCCGCGACCCCTTTATTACTAAGTACCAGTAATAATAATACATAAGCTCAAATTATAAATACGAGCATAAAAAAACTCCCAAAATAAAAAAAAAAATTCGAGGCCAGTACTGAGAATTCGTACCACGTGACATCACTTCTCAGCGTGAGTGTATCTCCCCTCGCAACCCAAGCGTTACTACGAGTTAATATAACACTAAAATAATAATATTTTTTTTTTTTAGTCGCCTTCATGTTTACCCTGCATCTATTCCCGTGGGTGTTGTAACAGACGACTAAGGGATAACAAAGCGGCTACCATAACCCCCAAGCAACTACAGCGGCTCTAAAAGAGTGGACTCGCCAAACCGCTTGGTCCGTGTGGCGTTTTAAGGCCTTACATTCCTCATGCACGAGACAATGTGCATAAAGAGGCCCACGTCCAGCAGTGTATACTGAAGGGGCTGGTTGCATATCTTTCTTGACCTACTCGATAGTACTTCCTTAATAGAGTAATTACGTCACGACTCTAAAACCAATAATATTTATACTGTTTTACCGGTTTCCATTACGGATATGAAATTATTTCGGATATTGTTTCAGTTACGGATATGTTTTTATTGAACTTTTTTAAGAAATGCTTCACTAACTATGAGCAAAGGAAAATAAACCTAAATAGGCAGCAAATGCAACTTTACTTTCAAAAAATTAATTACATTTACTGCTATCATCAAAACAAAATTACATATTTGTAAAAACATCCGAAACTTTTAATTCTGTTTCGAATATCCGATACTTACAGTTGTGGATCTCCATAACATCTCTAAAAGAGACCCATTGAGAATTGAGACTCATCGAGATCCCATTGCGAATATTGCGATGCCGGAAAAGGTCTCCAGCTCAGCGTTAGCTACGGACAAACTATAGCGATGGTTTTCAGTGGACCCGTTAGAGATCCACGGACAATGATAAGAATCTAAAATTTTAGTTATAGCAGTAAAGTTGTCTCAAGTACTAAATATACTGGCAAAATACTGGTTATATTTGGCAAAATACTGGGAAAGTGGTGGTATGCGCTCAAACCCGAGGAGAAACACTTTAGTAAATATTGTAAGTAAGTATTCTTTATTGTACACCACAGATAAAGATACAATACAACATAAAACAGTATACAACAGGCGGTCTTATCCCTAACAGCCTGCACTTCCATTTTAAATTTTAGTAATAATAGTAAAGTGGTCAGTAAATACATTTGGCAGTATACTGGGCAGTGGTACGTATCAAATGTGGGTAGTTGCGCACAGCTTCAATCTTGAATTACCCACTTCTTCAGTCAATTCCTAACCATAGCTGGTGAACCTACCGAAAATATCGGTAAATTCCGAAAACATAGAGGGTAAACAAAAGCCTTCTGTACACGTTTAGACTTGATTCATAATGTAAAACATTTTCAGATCACAAAAGTCTAAAAAGTTATTTTATGTCCTAATCTTGAGGGTAGGACATAACATAATTTTTTTTCTTGTCAATCGATTCAATTGTTTATTTCCTTTGATTCCCAGGTGAAAGAGGCTCACTTCAAAGCACATCCGGAATGGAAATGGTGTAACAAAGATCGCAGGAAATCCTCGAGTAGCAGTAGAGACCCAACAGGCTCTATGCCGCAGGTATACTCCCTCTTGTATACATTATTAACTTAAACCAGTTACTGTGACTAAATTTATGAAATTGTGTTATGTTAAATTTTGAATGTAATATTATTAATTAATTTATCTTTATATACGACTTTATAATATTGCACGCCTGCGCGGAAAATTATAGTGATGTACCTATGCTTTTCTTTTCAAACCTATAAATACTGTGAGAAATTCCCAAAGCTTTACGTAAAAGAAAAAAAAATGTTCTACGGGTTCCATTTTTTATTACATGTTTTATTACAAAGTATTCTCCACGTGCATCTTATCTATACAGTCTAACATTTTTTCCACTCTTCCTCGGGTACTTCTTTCACGGCCTCTTCGAACGTAATCAGCGCACGAGGGACGAAAACTGCTTCCCTTTTAGTTCGGATTTAATTTTGGGAAATCAAAAAAGTCATAAGGTGCCTAGTCGGGATTGTAAGGAGGACAGCCCAAAACTTTAACCAAGGTACTGCCCAAAAGTCCCTTGTTTTAAGCGCTGAGTGAGCGGGCGTTTTAAGTAAGCTTATAGTAAGCGAGATACATTACCTTAATTGACTATATACAGTAGTACAGAGTACATTTGAGGTTGTATATTTGAGTTTTTTGAGGGGGAGAGTGCACGCTGCAATCTAACAGCTGCCTAGGCGCGCTCGACTGGCCACGTTACCCTTCTCTCACAGAAGACTACCTTGAAATGTACTGCATTTCCCATTTTATCTTATTTCCCTAATGTACGTACGTGTTTCGGTACGTTATGTATCTCGGATGTCTATGGGCGACAGTATCCACACCATCGGGTGGACTGTATGCTCGTCTGCCGCCATCGCCCATAAAAAAAAATATATAAAAGGGTGTTTTGTTTACAGAGTCCACGAACGCCCTCTGACGGTCCTAATAACAATCTACCATCAAGCGGTTCAGATATACCCGTGACGGTTGCTTCGTACAACCACGTCGGCTCACCGCAACTTAGCGACGACGAACAAATGGTGAGCATTATAATGTCTGACATGTATTTATGATTGTGTATTTAGAAATAGATTATTCTGGGATTTATAACTATTTAACTTTTTCTACTTACGCGTTTTGTACACTTTTTTATTGTAAATCGTGTCTAAACTTAGCGGTAATTGGTCGTACTACTGTTTATAAGGATTCGATAATACTATCTATAAGGATAATTTAAGCTTCTGGCTTTCTATGCACTAAAATATATGTGCCCATTTCATTGCTCACCTATCACTCTCCCAGTTTTGCAGGTAGAAATCTGCTAAGGGGTTATGAGCACGCCTTTTGTATTTATTTTCTTTTGTAACTATTTTTAACATTTGTGTATACAGTAAAGTATATAAATAAATAAATAAAACAAAAATAAATAACTATCATCATGTGGTTGCGGTGACCGCCACTTTGACACCTCCAGGTACCTCAAACCCTCAATACCTCAAAGGGAATCGTGAACTACAAAACACACTATTTTTGAATAATTTATATAAATAGTTCTAAATTACTAATAATGTCATCACAAAGGCAACGTTCCCAGGAACATCTTCGCTCGTTCGCGTTCGCGGGAGCGGGAACATCGGAAACCAGAGAACTTAAGGGTGTAGATTGTTGGCCTGAGATCTCGATTTCGAGCGACCGCAGCGCCAAAGTTTAATGTAACATCCGACGGGGCGGATGAATGACCTAGAGAGCGCGATTTTCAAAATGTTTTGCAACAAACGTTCCACGTTGAGAAATTGTTATTGAACTTGAATATTTACAGCATAACAATAACGTTGAATTTTTGGAAACTAGCTGTTGATTCTTTTTAATAGATTAATAAGAGTAGTTGAGACACAATTTTTATGTTTTTCTATCATTTGACATCTGACATTTTTGTATTCTACTTACCTAAAATTCCAACTATTCATTTATTTGTAATTTCACTAGCAAAATTTATTCTAATTCGTAAAATATTCATTCAATAAAATAATTGCAAATTCAGTAGGAAGTGTGTTTATCTCTACGCAAGGAAATGTGCCTATTGCGTAAACTCAAATACTTACTTTTTGTTTACGATCACCTCGTCGATATCTAAAAAAAATCCTAGGGTTTTAAAAAAAATGTCAATAAATGAAACACAAGTATAAAAATGATTTATTTACTACACAATAACAAATATGAGTCGCCATTACTCGCTATCTCAAAAGCGTGCTAGGGTTGTACAAAAATTAGTAAATAATTCATTTATTTACTAATTTTAACAGAAGTTTGTAAATTATTAATATACTAATTAAAAGTATGTAATTAAACAATAACGAAATATGAGTTCAAAATTCTAATGGTTTTTCATTCGATTACGGATCAAGTTCTGATTTCTGCTAATTTGATGATAAAATCAATGGCTATCACAAAACCTATCAGAATGAAAACGTTACCAGCTGCCCGATTCACGTAAGTAATAAAAACCGTAGCGCAGTGACGTCACTTCGTTTTTTGCAAATTTAGCCCTTTTAACCGACTTAAAAAAAGGAGAATTCTCAATTCGCTGTATTTTTGAACCAATTTTTATGATTCTTTACACCAGGTAACTCAGAAATTGTATAGTAATTGAGCTATTGGAAGATTTATGACAATCCAAGACTAGATAAGTAAGTGCGTTTAAAACAGAAAACCAAAAGGCGATTTCTAAGTTCCTAAGTTAAAACGACTTTTGGACTGGCGTGTTTACGTGAATCGACTGGCTGGGTAGTTAAGTTACCTGTATCTTTCAAAATCATTAGGCGTTCTTCTCTTTCATAACACGTAAAGCTCTTTCTTTCCTCTCTTTCATAGCCTCTATGATACTGGGCGCGTCACGAATGGGCATGCTTCGTGACTGCCGAGGATCAACTAATTCTGGAAGTAGGCAATCGTAATAAAACCTAACTAATTTCATCTCCATTTTCTCCTCCCAAAATTTGTCGTCCTTTTCTATAATATAAACTTTCATAGGTACAGTAGCACCAAACCAGATGCCAAGCATGCAAACGTTTCTTTTAGTAATATGTACCTGTCCCTGAATTTGGAAATACCAGTTATGATTTTTATTTATGACATAACCCTTGGAAGCCTTGTCCTTAACCCAAAAGGTATGTTTGGCCATTGCTTCATCAAGAGTCATGCCAGCTAAAGAATGTGGGCACTTAATTTCAATTAAACCGTTTGCATAAATGCCATCTGGTGTAGTACCAAGAAATTCATATTGATCGTCGACGAACAAACCGCAACCTTGTATACTAATATTCTCTTGAATTTCTAACTGTTTAATTGCGGTTTCTTCGTTTTCGATACCGTACCGTACAGCAGGCAAACTGGAGATATTACTACCATAAACGATTTTACGAACAAGAACAGCACAACTTGTGCTCTCTCGTTTTTTACAAACTTCCCCGAACGATGATGAGGTTAGTAATTTTCTCCTTGTACTCATCCACTCAGAACTACTTCTTTGCAAATGGGTCGACCTTTCAAGCTCCTCTCTTTCAGCACAAGACAACTTTAAATCGGCTAAAAAAGATGACTTGGCTTTCTCATATAATTCTGGACTCAGATCAGGTTTTTCGCAGTTTGGTCCATAGTGAGCGTCTTTCGATACAGCGCTGTAGCTCTTTTTCAATCTTAATTTAGGTTTAGCAATTAAACGGATTCTACGATTACAATTTTCCACTTTCGCGATCAAAGGATTAGGACTAGATTTAAATATTACTTCATGAGTTTTACTATGAATCGATCCTGTATTAAAAGACACAACAGCAGCTGCGCATCGGCCCGCATAAGAACCACGGGAAGAATAATTTACACGCTTACCCCCTACTAATTTGGCAATCACTGCGTTAAAACTTTCAACTATATTACTTGTACAATTATGAATTAAACTTCTAGAATGATATGACAGTCTTTTACTTAAAATGTGTACCGCGTCCATTAATCCGCATCCAACAATTGCTGGAAGCAACCCAACAGGTTCTATTCGACGAGTATCAGGTCTACAGAAATACTCCTTGCAATATTGGTGATTACCAAATACGTGTTGTGGACCATTTAGGATATCTTCACTAAGATTTTTTATTTTTTCTTCGAGTGACTGATTTTGATCGCCCCAATATTTAATAGCGCATTTTACACCCGTTCTTAAACGCAAATACCTTTCTTTTAGGAATTTCCGCAATTCGCAAGGATACTTAGTGTCTTTCGACAGTTTCTCCAAGCTATTGCAGTAGTTTCGTAAAAGATGATTTTTGCATTCAATTTTCTCTACTGTTAAATTACCGTACGGTCGCGAATCTAATATTTTTTTATAAGTACTGGAATCGCCGTCTGCTACAAATTTATTATAAATTACACCGTGATCAACAATGGAACGTTTAAACCCCTCAACTATTATGGTCGATTCCATACCGGTAGATGATCCCGAATAATTCTTGAAACAACGGTGTTCCGAGGGCTGACTGTCGTTCTTTGCGGCTCGTGCACAAACTACGCAGTATTTATTTTTAACTCCAAAAAACAATACTTTATTAGTTTTAATGCCAATTATCGCAGCTGCGCCGGACAAGGCGGAAAAATTCTTACCATAAGATCTCTTGCTCCAACAACCGTCAACAGCAACAGATATTAATGGTGTACCATTTTTATCAACACTACCTATAGACACTGCGTACTCCGCTTCTTCCTTGACAGCTTCTGCCATGGAATGTGCTGCTGTCTTTTCCCACCAATCGCAAACCGTATTATTAATTTCATTGTATAATGAAGGTGACATGATTGGTAGGGCTACTGCGGCAGTTAATGTTTTTAACTGATAGTAGCTCCCACCAGATGATATGATACCAGATACAATTTGATGATTCACTTCCATTCTATCTTCTTTCTTTTCAATCAAACACACAGTAAATTTCATACTACACATACTACATTTCATGATGAGTTTTGAGTCCAGACCAACTTTTACTTCACCTATTATACTGAGGTAACTTAACTTACAATCCATTGGACCGTGGTCCCCTATGGCCTGAAGAGCTTTAAAAAAAAAAGAAACGTCTACAACTCTACGCCCAACTTCCATTTCATCCACCTTTCCCTCTTGGTCGTTTTCAATAACTAGTTCCTGTAAAGAAAGATAATGGCTTGATTTTTTTTATAAAAAATAATTAAAAATTTAAAAAAATGCAAAAGAATTAATACAATATTAGGTTCCTGATGAATAGAAATTATAATTTCTTTACGCATTAGGTATTGTTTTTTTATGACGTCACCTATTTGAACGTAAATTTTCTTTTGAGAAAGTAATTGAGAAGTATTTCGGTACTAAGGTGTTTGTCTCTCGATGAAAATAATAAATATTGCAAGAAAAATCTATAGGTAGGTATTGAGATTTTGTCTTCGCCCATCACTAAGTAGTTTGTTTATTTATGTAACAAGTCTACAAGAATTACGTATAACAACTTACCTCTATACAGCGCGTAGCATTGTTGCTCAGAGTCTCGGCCCCAAGGTTTTCTTTATTTTCAATACTGGAAATATTATTCATCAATATTATCCACTTTTTATTTATTTTGTACAACCCTAAGCCAGACGCTAGGCGCCTCGCGTCTGTTTGGCGGTATAGGTATGTCGACAAAGTTGCGCTGTCGCCTACCTACTTCCACAATTTGATATTTAGACAATACTAGCCGACCCGGCGAACTCCGTATCGCCTTTTTTTTTTTAAAAATCCTATTATTTTGATATTACATACAGATACTTCAATTTTATTTATCAGTATAGATATAGATAATACAAACCAATATTTACATGTTATTGTAGGTATATGTCTGAATCGGGCGATCTAAATCATATGACATATTGTATTAGCTTTGTAATGTACCCTGTTCAAATGCGATAATAAATAAGTAGGGAGGAACTTACATTTTATTCCGAGATCTTTTGGCTTTCATATTTTTATAATGCGTACAAAACTTTCTTTTCCCTGGCATGCCACTCAAATTCAATCAGTCCTGCGAAAAAAATAGCCTATGTTACTCAGTGATAATGTAGCTTTCGAATGATAAAAGAATTATTAAAATCAGTCCAGTACTTTTTGAGTTTATTCGTTACATACAAAAATCCAAATCTTTCCTCTTTATAATACCTATTAGTGTAGATATTGTATTTTTTACGATTTATATCTAGTTCCATCATGGTTTTCTTTCAGACATTCATTATATCGATACTTTCTACTAACTGAAAATAAATTAATTATAAAAATGTTATACTTACAGTTTTTTACAAAAAACACAAATTCACAATACGTAATTCTGCTGTCTGCAGCCGACAAGCGTGGTGTCGCGTTCACTTACAGAAAGGAACTGCCGCTGCAGACCACCGAGATTGCACGAATGAAACGAACGTTTTATCCCATACATTTGTGTATGAAAAATTTACCTTAAAATATATCTAGATTTTAGGGCTTTAAAAGAGGAAGTCTTTGTTTGTAAAGGTATAAAAAGAAGTATACAGCTATACTTATTGGTTTCTTCAGTGTTCAAAAAGTGTTTCTTTTTATCAATTTGTGTTGATTTATGGGGTTAAATCTGAAAAATACGAAGTCATGTTTTTGCATTTTTACTCAATTTTGTGCGTTTGTTGACGTTTATTATATAACAACTATTAGGTTTAAGAGTTTAATATAAGCATGAACATACTTATTGGTCTTTGATTGTAATATATACAAATTATCATTGATATCAATCATATGTAAATAGGTTAAATATGAAAAATCGTAACACTCTTTTCGGTGATTTTCACGATCTACACCCTTAAACCTAATTCACTTTCAAATTTGCTGACCATTCGGTAGCTGTTCATTTAATTATTTATTAGACCGAGAGATAGAGGCCTTGTTTTACTTGGTCCATGAGCAACTTTTCTCGAAAAATATATTGCCTATATCGAATGTAAATGACGCACGGTGGAAAGAAAAGTGGAAGATACAAATGTGTTTAAGCGAAGAATCGGAAAATTTTGAAGGTTTGTAAATTGTTTGTGGCATGGCTGAAACTTGCTCACGGACCTAGTAAAAAATATAATATATATAAAAAATATCCTTGGGTCCATATTTCTCATTTATTATTGTCACGCTTTGACTAAAACAATAATTATATTATTAATTGTTTCAGATAACGCAAGCGATATGCGAGGAGGCGTCTGCCATCAGCCAGAGTATGGAAATTGACTTAAAATGCGGCGAAAAAGTGACGGATTCAGATTCCGAGGGTCTCGACGCGAAGGAGTACCTGCTACCCACGCACGACCATACCAGGCGGCCCAAGCCGATTAAAGCCAGGTATGATCATTCAATAAAAACATTAATCTATATCACCTTGACTCCTAGTGGTCCTCTTTTGTATTCATCACCATGGGGTGCCATCTTCAAAATGAAGTTTGGCGGTCAGCTGGTGAAATTTTTGTCTATTCTTCCCCGCAATCTTCAAGTCGTGGTATTTAAGGCCAGATCCTTCCGTAACGTCGTCCATCCGTCTCTTTCTCTGGCTACCTAGTGCTCTCTTTTCGGGGATCCTGCCTTCTAAGATCAACTTTGGAAACTCGTAAAAATTTCCTCTTGCGATATGTCCGAAAAAATCAACTTTCCTTTTATGGACGGCAGACAACAGTTATTGAGCCAAACCGCGCCTGGTTGGTAGTCCTGGTTACGTCCCCTTTCAGAGCATTAGTTAAATGAATAAAGGGAAAGGCATCTGCTCCCAGTTTCCATCGCTCCCTTGCAACGTTAGCTCAGATGATAGGGCATTCTTCAAATAATGAATAACATCCAGTCATCACTTCAGCAATTTATTTATACGTAAACGTAATAAGAATAAGAAAAAAAAGCACTGAAACAATAAATAGCATTTATTAATCTAACTATTAAAAGGTAAACTGTGTTTATGTGGAACTACTCTTACTTACCATAATAAGGTGTTTTATATGTTTATAATTGTATGGAACTAGTTGAGTTCCATGCGCGAACAAGCGATTCATGAAATATTTACCAAACACAAGCAGTATCGATACTAAGACTTTATCGGAGTGCAGTAGGCATGTCCTTACGGATCAAAAACTACATAGCAGAATGACTTCGAGCATAGACATTTGACGTTTGGAACGAATTTAAATATAGGTTGTTTTTCTTTTTATAGATGGCAATGTTGCAATTAGCACATTCTGCCAGTGTCAAGTTTTCTTCGTATTAAACAATTTTAAAGTCTAAAAAGTATCCTGTCAATGTCTAGTCCCGTCGAAGTAAGTCAGGAATCACTCAGTAAAATGATAGTAGGTGTAATGAGGACGGAAGAGGACCTTGGAAGCACACGAGAAACGCAGTCCCATGCTTTTATTTGATTATCACAAACATGTTTTATATATTTATAATTGTATGGAACACACAAAAAACACTTTGAAGTTTAATAAACTATCACTATTAAACCACAAAACGCACAATACACAATTTTTATAATAATCAAACAAAAACTGAACTTCACTTTTCGAGTTCCCACCAAAAAACTTAAATATAGGTTCCTTAAGTTTAAACTTAAACTTAAAAACTTAAGTTTAGTAAAAGACAATGTTCCAAAGAGTGTTGTTACACCCTAAGGTCATTTCTAAGTCCTCAAGGTCAGTAACCTGTAGTCAATAACAGTAAATATATTTCTTATAGAGCCGGTTCATCGGACAACCTTCTGGGTGGAATCACAGCGTCTAGTCCAGGAGGATCTAAGGTGTTCCAGCCCACTGGAGGCGCATTCAAATCCACACACGCTGACAATGGTAACTATATTATTACATACTTTAAAAGATATAGCTTTTGCTATAAAATGCTCGAAAATAGAAATCATTATTAATCATTCAGGATTTAATTGAAATTTTGTTCTAAATAAAGTTTTGCAATTTATGAGCGCGCGTCGACTTTGCTTCTAGTGAGTGATAAATATTCGTTCGCGTAAAGGAACGTTAAATTCTTTGCAATATAACTAAATACACTGACGTAAGAGTTTTTATGTATTGTACAAACAGTGTGCCTGCTTGTGGTGGATGTACCACGAGCATGCGGCTGTGGGGTACGTGCAGGCTGCACGGGACCGCCACAATACACTATTATTAGTATTATTACCTTTAATCATACCGATAAATAGTTTTATTACAAATATATTACATTACATACCGTTTTATTACATAGCAAAAATTTAGCTATTTGAGCTCTTTCTAGTGGTGAAATAGGTTTTCTGCTACCATGAACTATTTCGAAGATATTAAGAGAAAAACTAATGAAATGTAGCATTTAATATGAAAATATTCAATTCCTTTTAGATAAAATTTTTAACATGGAATACAAACATTTATTAAATTTTGTGTGCAAGCTGATTGATGGCGTCAAAAAAAATACTTTTAAGTACTTACCTACCTGTTCTAGTCGCTACACTTATGATATTGATATTGATCAAAATACTGATATTGTCAAATAATCAGTTTTGCGACGATATAGACAGCTGATAAATCACTTTTAATCAGTGATAATCCCATTTATTCTAATTTAGTAAATCTAAATTCTCGCTTTTAGTAGACACGACCTTTAGGTACTGAACATTTAAATCTTCTTTATTCTAGGTGATAACCACAGACAATGGACAGCTTTTACAGCTGTAAACAAAAGCTTATCAAACCAAGTACCGAGCTCGCCTCACTATTCACAAACGATCGCTGCAAGCACACAGAGCCTTACCAATTCCGTACAAGGCATATCACTTAGTACACCCACTTTATCGACTCAGGCGGCTATCGATAACGCCATAGCATCGATAATGAACTCACCAACAGCGAATAGTAGTGTGCAGGTGATATCGAGCGGGATATCGATGCCGAGTCAATCGATACAAACGCCGACGACAGCCTTGAGTAGCGCTTTGTTGAAAAGTGTTACTTTAGTGAAGAGGAATGTTGGAGATAATACTACGGGTGAGTTGCTTCTTCTTGTATTACGTCCGATGTATCGGTATTAAAGTTCATTGTGAATAGTACAGTGCAAATGATATCGAGTAAAATATCAATGTGAAATTAATCGATTTAAACGCCAACACTATTAAGGGCCTTTCTCACCACCTCTTGGGATACTTTATCACAAGGATTTTATTTATTTTTTACTCCGGATAAAGTAACTGTTAACAATCTGATAGATTAATTATCTGCCAATTAAAGCTAGCTGATACTGACTTTCTGATAAAATATAACTGACTTTCTGATACCCGATCAGAAGGTGGTGAAAAAGGCCCAAAATATTGCAAGCTCTTTGATTAAGAAATATTTTTTATGGAATGAAAGCGACCGAAGGGCATACATTTCACCTGGTGATAAGTGGATACTGTCACCCTTCGACATGCGCGGTACATGCCAACATCAGTCCAGAATGACTAACGTGGGCACGCGCCCGCATGCGCTGCCTACCTTTGGAGATTTAGGAATTGATTTGGAGAAAGGGTTGAGAAAACTGGGAGGGATAGGACAGGATGGAATGGGAATGGCCTCTGGAATATGTCATTCACTACTAAACACGTACGTTCATTAGAGGAATGGGATAAAGCGGCAGAGCTGCACGTCAATTCGCGGAAATGTTCTGTGGCAGGGGTAACGTAGTCAGTCGAATTCGCCCAGCGACTGTGTAGCGTGCAGTCTCCCCTCAAATTAAAATGTTGTAAAGCGGCAGTATCCTCGTACCACCAGGTGAACTGTGTGCTCGTCTGCTGCCTTCTTTCTTTAACCAATTCGTTGTCAAAAGGATTTCTGCAACCGGGCAAACAATAGACAAACAATAAACGATTAAAAGTTATTGCTTGATTGGTTTGAAAAAGCTCATTTATAAACGTTGATGTAAACTCCATTGTATTTTCCCCAGGTCCACTAACGCTGTCACTGGACGCGTCCGGTCAATTTTTACTGAAAGCAAGCGATAGCCCCGTGGATCCGCAGTTACACTACGTACAGTTACAGCGACTGTTTGTGCCGCCCATTAGTGCTGGTGAGTGTCATTTATTATTTACTATTAACTTATAGAGCTATATGAACTTTGACTTTCATTTGATTTCGTTTATTATTAGTGATCGAGCGAAGCCGTGCCTGACTGATTAAACTATCTGAAATGTATTTTATATCGTAAATCGGGTCTAAACGCTGCCGCTTGTAGCCTCAACCACAGAATAGTCCGGATGTAACCACGAAATTTTTTTTTTGGTGCTAATTAGTTTATTCCAGAAGAGGCCTACAATTTATAAATAGGTAATTTGTAACAAATAATACACTAAATATACACAAATAGACCTTAGATAGCAAAATGCGGGATTTTTATAATATATGTAATGACCACTTACCCTGAGGGGTTCTGAAATGCGGATTTGTCTCCTATAATCGGGTGGGTGCACAATTATTAGGCTTCTGATCGTTTTAAGTAGTAGGAACGAAGGCATATAAATATCTAGTTAAATAATGGGACTGTTAGCGTCGCCTATAAGATCACCGTCGCGAGTTACGGCCTCAAAACGGGTAGGCTCCTCACGTCGCGATGTTGGTTTTACGCATGCACCCACGCAAGGAGTTCATGCCTACCATAGGACAATACACCTTATAGCGTTGTCTTAGAGCTCAAGTTTGCTAGAAACTAATTTAGAACGTTACAACGCGTAAAATTAAAGGCTTGTTTACCTTTTATTTCTACTAGACGTTTTGGCACGGGTTACACCAGGCGTGGTCAATAATTGACTGAAGGGGCCAGTGGTCCAAGATGGGACTTTCTAGAAGTTTTATCAACTACCCACACCCGATCTTCACGTTCAGAAAAGCTGCGACACAATACATTAACACTCTGTCCGCGGACGTATTCAACAGTAAATCCCGAGGTTTAATTTTATTAATCATTGGATTCTAAGTCAAAGACAGTTTATATCCATCACCCCGTTTGAGATTTTTATATTTTTTAATTTATTGTTAGATGAATTTATATTTACACCCGATTTACAATATAAAATGTGTACAAACGCGAAAGTCTATAAAGTTCTGTTTTCCATTATTTCGACTTTTCTGTAAATTAGGAACCGGTAGGAGCGTGGAAACATTACCTACGTATTTTCTGATATATTTGTGTCTATCACTATGCGGCGATTACAGTTGAACATAAAATATGTAGTTCTACTGTTTTTTGTTTTCAGAACTAGAAATCAATAAGAATGCAAACCAAAGCATACAAAGTGGACCGTCTGTGATAGTATCGCAAAGTAATAATCACCCCGCACCCAACCCTACCATGTGAGTTCATTTCACACAATTTTTATTATCGATACAATAATAATGATGCTAAATGAGCGAATACGTCTATCGCCTGGGTGCTGACAACTTTTCATATAAAACAGGCTTTGTTTATGTACAAACGCGGATCAGTGCGGTCCATAAAGTTTGAAAAAAAAAAATACAATTTAAAACGCTGTTAACTTATAAAGTTATCACGATATCTCTTAATTGTACAACAACCACCTTACATATTTATTATCTTACAACCTAGGCTTTACATATCTAGTATATCTATATTTACAATATAATAAATATAATAATAAAGTCATAGAAATGCCCGAAATGGTCTCCAACTCAGCACATGGTGACCGAGTGTTGGTAACAGCGCTGATTTTCAGTGGAGCCATACTAGATATAATGTGTTCAGTAGTACATCGTGCGATAGTAATGAATATAGTACATACGTTAAACATGTAATTTAATTGAATTTTAATTTATTTGCAATGTGCGTTACTAAAATGGTAAATGCATATATTCAGATCGTCACATTTGCGAGTGGCGTGCTAAATTCCATAAGGCACAACAGATACGAAACAAATGCTTACACTACACTAAAAAAATACACTTAAAAACTATACTTAATTCAAAATAATAATGATCATAGTAGTAGCAATATCAAAAATGGAAAATGTCATATTTAGAATCAATTTATTATACATCATGTCAAAACGTCATTAATAAATGTATAATTTCATAACATCACCATTATTAAGTCAGCGATCTATATTGATTAGTCAAAGATTTTAAATAAAATTAATATTAAAAAAGTAAAACAAATAAGAAGGAATGTCAGTCAATACAATAATGCCTTAAATGGTGTCAACGAAATATTCATTTATTGTGTAGTACGTTTTCTTAATCAGTATTTGTTTTAATTTATATTGCAGGCAATGGGAGGAGGAGCCACGTCCGTTCCCGCTCGCGCCGACTCCCGCGCAGCTCGGCCGCGCGCCGCTACAGAAGAGGCTGAGTAGAGGTAACCTAACTATGAATAACTATTTATATCGTATCATCAGCTTATCTCACCACTGCTCTATTGAGAATATTCTAAAGAGCACCCTTAAGGGCTGACACAGACCAGGCGAAGCGCAGCGCAGTGCACTCATCATTAATAAACAACAATTAATTTGCCCCGTGATTTGTAATTAATGTAGTCCTGTAATTAATTGGTGAATTTTTGATCTTAAAAAATTCACCAACGCACCTACCAATCTTTGAGCGCGTTAAAACGGATGTAGGTTTGCGCCAACCAAATAGGGTCTATACATAGATACTAGGTCTATACATAGGTATATAACTATTAATTCCTCAATTTGACAACCATTAAATGGAGTGAAAAACCAATTTAACTCCATTGGGAATGTAGTCGGTTCTATTGTCTCCGTAATAGCGGATCGTGCCACAAAATGACAAATTGTGCTGTAAATAAATGCAAAACCCAGTAATGTAAACGTACAAAAAAGGAATATGAAATATCTTATCAACGATAAGTTGAATTATTCAACCTTTTTTTATTTATCTAAAAAAAATTAAAAGATCTAATCTAAAAAGATTCAATATTCGTCTTTAATAAATATCTTTTAAAAATTATATCCGGTCCCAGTTATAAGGTGTTATACAGTATTTTACATCGTAGTATTCATGAAGTCACACAGATGGCGCTAATTTATTTTCTAAAAAGACATTTTGGTAAAACTCATCGATATTGGAATAGACTAGATGACACAACATACGTTCTTATTAAAGAAACCGGGTTGGCAACTTCATTTCAGATGAGGAGGGGTTCATTAAAAAGTTAAATTTGAAGTACTGCATAATAGGAATGCACATATGAATAAATAATTGAAGAATTCGAGAGCTACTGAACATAGAACACTATTAGACTAACGTGCCTGCCCTAGAGTATATCTAGTATGTATTCTCAAATGGATGGTATAAGTATATGAAATGTCATATCCTGTCCTTTAAATCTATGGGAACATCCTTTAGCATCGATCATACGATTTTCTAATCAACCACCACCGTCGATTTCTACCTATTTATATCTATATCCAGGAGTGAAGAGACATGGGTTCATGATAAACTTAACTATTGCGTCATTATTATTAATATATAAACAGGTACATAACATAATGATAACTCATATTGACAACGTTATAATGATAATGGTATAACTTACGAATACATAACAACATAACTCAGGTTACATAACAAGTATTATGTTCAACTACGATAACAAAAGTTTAAAATATTTATATTGCTCATTGTTAACTATATGTGTAAATGCTGCGAAATTATTTAATAAATTACCTGACGACTTAAAGTAAATGTAATTGACATCGTTTAAGAAAAAGTTACTTGACATTCTAGTTAATAAATCTTATTATAATATGAATGAATTTTTAGACATGCAAAATTAGATATTGATTATAGAGATATATAGTTTTAAGATTGTAATTAGATATAAGACCGTTTAATATTGTATGCCTCTACCCCGCCAAGTTATAGTGGACCAATGTATATTTTTTGGGAAACCTCTTTTTCTTTTTCCATAACAATAAATGATTTCAATTTATTTGTTTCTTTATAGAGAATCTAGCAGCGTCGCTAGCCGATGTTTTAAGGTTCTTCTGATAAGTCCGCGATAGTAATGTTAGCTAACGATCAGAGTACACTTGCGTTTCAGTTAAAGAATAAAGTGACCCTACTGTACAAAATATCCTAATTTCGATTCTCGGTCGGACATTTATTTGTTTAATGACAATGGTTGTGTGTTTGACTTTGTGTGAGCCTCTGGACCCACGATGCGGGTTTATGTGGGCCATTGAGTGTGGCGTTATTATTATTTTTTTTTTATATAAAAAAGTGGGTGGACGAGCTAGCGGTCCCACGTGATGGTAAAGTGTTACCGTCGCCCATGGCCACCTGCAACACCAGGGGGTATGCGGGCGCGCCGTCGACCTTGCAAAATCCTATTCACAGCTTTCTTGAGGAACCCTATTTAAAGTATTAAGTATTTATTTAAAGTTTTTTTTTTACTTTTTCCAGGTACATCGACGGGCTCGAACGGCAGCAACGATGCGTCCCTCTCTCGTTCTGAGCCCACAACACCCATGGATTGCAACGAGCTTCCCCCGGATAATAAGCCCTTTGACAACTTGCCGAGTCCATCTACTAAAAAAAGTCTTTTCAAGAAAGGCAACGAGGATGGACGCGATAAGTAGGACAAACTATTTATTTATTTTGTGGCATTTGCCACTCTCTATATACTTATATATTCGTCCATTAATTATTTAACTGGTTTTTATATCCCATTACTTTGTTATAGTTTCAGTTTTATACGTAATTCTTAGTAACCTTTGATTACCATGGGTTAGGTTTAAATGTTCTTCATTCCCATTAAGACAATTATTGTCATTTACACGAGAACTTACAGCTATTTAGCTCGGATACATAAAGTTAATATCAGGGTTCACTATTTAATATCAGCATTTAATTACATGGCATTTCAGGACTTCTTTTTCGCAATTACCAAGGGGTTTTTGGGCCAAAATCCACCATATGAGCGCAATTATTGCAGGTTGTGAATTGATGGAAGCCATAATCATAATTGAGTCAAATAATTTGTCCATAATCAAGTCAAATAAGTATAGTTTATCTTTATGTATTATTTTAAACTTTAAATAAATTAAATGAATTTAAAAAATTTAATCTCCAGCGACTAATTAGCCCAGTTGGTAGTTACTACTGTGAAATAGATCCCGGGTTCGATTCTCGGTCGGACAAATATTTGTTTAAAGACACGTGTTTGTTCGAGTCTGGGTATTGCAGGTGTTGTGTTCGTCTTTGTATGTGTCTCTGGACCCACGACACAGGGAATCCTTGATCCTTGATGTGTCTTATTAATTTTTTTGGAGAAAAAATTGAAATTGGGCGGGATGGACAGGAACAGTTGCGTAACATTGGGGAATAGGATATAGCAGTCCATTTTGTGATAGTGTTCTGTGAATGAAGGATAACATGGTCAATGGAGTGGCCCCAACGGCTGTGGGATTACAACGTGCACCCTTCGACACCAAATATAGTTTGCTTGGCGCGTTTGTCACGTACAGTGTCGCTACATATTACTTATTTTCGACACGGTGGCGCTACATATTTTACTTTCCGCAGGGTGTTAGAGACAGTGAATTTCGAGCAGAAATTTAGCACATTACCGCAGTTCAAGCCTGAGGCGTGCTCCCCGAGCGCGGTGGTGGTGCCGAGCAGTCCGCAGATATACATTAGGAAAAAACCACACAAAATCGGAATGGGTATGCTGAATGACTCTTTTATTATTACGTATATATGTGAATATAATCTGAGAAAAACAAGATCAGATCTTACAAGATTCTGAGAAAAAACAGCTGAAGTGATGGAACTTTTTGGCTACTTTATACGTAATCAGAGCATCTACAGGAATTGCTATTCAAATCTGAGGGAAAGAGTTTGTTGTAGGTCTGTGTTATTAGATTACTGTGTCGTGTATATGTGAACATAATTATTTATCTATTATATTTTTTTACAAAATAGTTTCGTAGCCTTACAGATACGTATCAGGATCTGTATTTTAATTGGGGCTTTGCACCCCGGAGGCAAATTTGAGAACCATTTTTTTGCCGGAGAATGAAATCACGGGTAAATCAGTACAGATTTTAGACACTTCTTATACTTATAATACGAGTATGTATTACATCGTACAAAAGGTCACCAACATCTGTACGTTTCCTAAAGTGGGAAATAATATGACAGTTTCTTTATTAAAGGAATCTTTTCAAAAATTTCGGCGCTTATTCTATTCGGATATTACCGGTTTTTCTGCGGTAATTCAAGAACGTGGTTTCTAAAGATTTTTTCAATTTTAAAAACTAGTACTTAAGTGTCGGTTTGAGCCCTTCAAATCTCTAGCGTTTCAAGCCAACCCTATCCATCCTGATTACGAATGTTTGTTTCAAGTATAATATATAGAGAGATAATGTAGTGAGAAAATCTAGCAATATTACTTTATGAAATGTGTCTCTTACCCTCGTATACCACCACATATACAATATCACCACCCTATCTCTTCCCGTCGCTAACTAAGGGATAACAAAGCCGTTACCACAAACGCTGAGGACTACACCACCTCTAAAAGAGTGGACTCACGAACTCGCTTGACCAGCGTGTCCTTTTTAAGGCCATACATCCCTCATGCACGACAATGTTCATGACGACACCCAGGTCCAGCAGTGAATACTGAAAGGGCTGGTTGCATTTCTAGTTCGTTAATTATGTATGTGTTTATTGACAGACGAAGAAAGTACAGTTGTGACCCCAAAGATGGAGACGGAGGTGTTGAACGGCAACTGCATGCCTACTCCCCACTCGTGTGGGACTCCCCACACTACTACCAAGCTCGTGGGGAATACATTCTTCGGGCCAGATTTTAATCTGGATACGTTTAGAGGTAAGTAGAATGGAGTCCTTGGAAACAAACAACGCAGTATTATGCTTTTATTTCATTATCATAAACATTTTGCACAAACATCAGGCACTTTGAAGTTTAATAAACCATCACTATTAAACCACAAAACTTACAATACACAATCTGTTTTATATACACAGTACAATCGCAACAATGCCGTAGTGTCTGTACGTTTGATATATTTTTTTAAAAGTTATGTAAAGTACTAATTGATACACAACCTAAAATAATCTAAACGCGCATTACGCAAATACCACTGGACGAATTTTAATGAATCTTGACATAGTTGTAACTTATTTTCCGGGTCGCCATTTAGGATAATTTTTATCCAGATTAATTATAGAGATCCCACGGTGGCAAGGCAAGGTAAATCCTAAATTATTAGACTTATTAATACTATTAATGGAAGAATTTATCGCCGAAGTTTGCTCGCCGAATTTATCGCCGAAGAATTAGAAGTTTGCTTCTAATTGATTGAACATTAATTGATCTTCACATTCGGAAACGCTACAACACACTACACTAACATTGTCCGCTGACGTATTCAACATTAAATCGCAAGATTTTAATTTGTTAATAAATATATGTTAATAATTAAAAATTTAATTTGTGGTTAGTGTGTGAGAGCATGGAGGAGATGTCCCCGCGCACGCCGTGCTCTGGCGGCGTAGGGGCCGCGGGCGTGGGGAGTGCGGGCGCGCGCGGCGAGGCTGGCCACCGGCGTATGCTGGAACAGCGCCGCCACCTCGTACTCAAGCTGTTCCACGAGCAGGGCATGTTCCCCACCACGCAGGCTACCACGCACTTCCAGGTAACACTACCTTACCCCTACCTATCAGACAATTGACCGGTTTTAATCAGAATGGAGCATTTTGTAAAATAATAAGTAGTCGGAAAAGTTCGCGGCCTTTTTGAACGTACGACTTTAGTTTTGAACGTACGACTTTAGCGTGCTATATTTCTGGCAACACTCATCACTCGCGGGAAAGTGATATACCGTCTGACTTTTTTGTAATGGCGGCAAATTGAAATTACAAGTTACACGTCTTTTCATATTTATTAACAATTTTAAAATGGAAATTAATAATGAGAAAATTAGGTATGTTTTACAATTTTTATTTGATAAGGGTATAAATGCTTCTAGTGCTGGAAAAGAGATTTGTGGTGCTTACGGAGGAAATGCTTTATCTAAAACTACTGCAAAAAATGGTTCAGTCGATTCAGATCTGGTAATTTTGATGTGAATGATGTTCCTCGCTGTGGTCGTCCTATTGAGGTAAATGTTGATATTATCATTAAAAAAATTGAAGCAGATCGACACATAAGAAGTTATCAAATTGCGGAAGAGCTTAGCATCCACTACTCAGCAGTTTTGGAACAATGACATAAAGTGAATTTTATAAAAAAGCTAGATGTTTGGGTACCGCATGATTTAAATGACAGAAACTTGGTGAATAGAATTTCCATATGCGAGATGTTACTAAAACTAAAAATTAAATCAATCCATTTCTGAAGAGATTGGTAATGGGCAATGAGAAGTGGGTCCCCTATGATAACAATGTTCAAAAACGATCTTGGTCTAAGGGAGGTGAGCCATCACAAATAGCCCCAAAACCAGCGAACAAAGTCACATTATTGTTATGGTGTATGGTGGGACTGGAAGGTCATTGTATATTACGAGCTTTTGCCACATGGCCAAACAATTAATTCTTACGTCTACTGTCAGCAATTAGTCAAATTGAAACAAGCGCTTGAAGAAAAATGCCCAGAATTAAAGAATATAAAATATGTAGTTTTCCATCACGACAGCTCGACCGCATACACCTTTGATGATTAAACAAAAATTGATGGGCCTTGGCTGGGAAGTTATAATGCATCCTTCATACAGCCCAGACGTGCAACTTCGGATTATCATTTATTCCGCTCTTTACAAATTTCTCTAAATGGAGTAAAATTACATTCAAGAGAAGCCTGTGTAAATCATTTAAATCAGTTTTTCGCTCAGACTACCCTAAATTTCTTATAGCGATGGGATAATGGCTCTGCCAGAAAAATGGCGAAAGATAGTTTAATTAAATGGACAATAAATAAATATTTATATAATACAAAAAAAGTCTTTATTATTTTCATTATAAATCATTCGTTCATTCATTCATCATAATCATCATTCATTATTCGGATCGAAGACATTCTCGTATGATAGAATAAAGACAATATAGAGACCATAAATTTTCAATATAAGAGACCCGTATAAAAATAGCTCTTGAATCTTCTATTTTTATCACTTTCAATTCCTTCATTATTAACGAACCATCTGCCTACGTTTATTCACTGCTGGATATAGGCCTCCCGCGGCTCGCCACTACACACGGATCATCCGGTCTTCTCATCCAACCACCACCGACGAACTCCTTTACATGGCTGGAGGGCTGCGCTTTCTGATACGTGGTCTCTATTCCGAACTCGTCGGTTCTGGTTTACAGTACCCTTGTTTCAATCCCTGTTTACTGTTATCCCTGTTTTAAACCCTGTTTACTGTTCTATTTCACACCCGTGTTTCAAACTTTGTTTACAGTTACCCCTTCGAGAACTCATCTATTCCATCGGTTTAACAATTCTGCGGTTTAATATGACCTATAATAATTATTTACAAAACGGATGCATTATTACAGGCGACACACCGTGACATATTCCCGACGAAGACTTCTCTTCAGCTGAAGATACGCGAGGTGCGTCAAAAGCTTATGGCGCAGTCCAACCTCACGCCACATTCGGAGGTCAGCACGCCTACAAGTTAGTACCTGTTGTACATAGACTTGTATTTATTTTTAGGAGAGAAAACAGATAACAGCTTAAAAATATGCTTAAAAAAAAAATTGCTTTTTGGCTACATAGGTAAGCCGAATCCTTAATTTCTCATTGATATTTGTGTAGGTATTAAATAATAGGGGGGAACAATGATGCAGGTGTAAAAATCTACGATATTTAAATAAGTACTAAATAATAAGCCGGCAACACGTGCCAAAATAGATTTAATAAATTTATGTTGTTCTATTCAATAGCAAATTTCTAAGTACTGCAAATCGCATCTTTGATCAATACCATACCAATTTGTTCAATCTGTTCAATCTTTGTTCAATTTAAATCTGGGTCTAAACTTTTTTTAATAAACACATTTGTGACATTATCTGAGAAAAGGGTATGAACTCATCGACTTACAATTTCGTTGTTTCAAGATAAAATAGAAACTCGCTCTAACATCGGACTTTTAAGATAAAACAACGCAAAATATGTTTTTTTAGAGATCTGATTTTTAAAATTTCCCTAATATTATAAATACGAAAATTTGTATGTCACGTCGAAACGGCTGAACCGATTTCATTGAAACTCAGCAAATAGATTGTAATCCGGATTAACACATAGGCAAACCGGTGATCACAGACTGTCCACTGGCGGAGACCGCGACATTCTTACACCAAACCTTACCTAAGCTTGAAGTGGGGAAAGAATGTAACAGAAATCTTCATCAAAATATAAATATATATGAAAATGATAATACGACAAAAGCTAGTAAAGCAATAAAAGTCTCAATATCTGGGAGACTAGAACTGACAAGAAGAGGTCTCTTTTCTCATGCAATGCAATGCAACCAGCCCTTTCAGTCTCCACTGCTAAATATGGGCATCCAAATGCACAAGACAATGTCCATGGTTGTATGGCTTTTAAACGCCACGCTAGCGAAGCGGGTCGACAGTCCACTCTTTTAAGAGGTGGCGTAGTTTCTTAGGGCTTGTGGCAGCGGCATTCCCTTAGTCGCCTTTTAGACACCCGTGCGAGGAGGTAGGATGGTGCCGGCTGATACCAATCCACACCACGCCAACCGACCTTTTCTCATATAATGTAACAAATTAAATTGATATTGTTATATTACAGACGTGAACTCGCCAATCGTGTCCGGGGGCACGATGCAGCCAACCTCTACGGGCAGTTAGCGATGCGGATACACCATCTCCATTGTATTGCGAGAATAGACAAAAATATTATATTTAGCGGTTGGCAGATGATCCAATAATATCCATTGTTCCCCTACCACACCGTAATCAACCCTAACCAGCCCTTTTATCGTCCAGTGTTCGACATAGCGTCCTTATGGACGAGACATGAATGGCCTTACAATTAATGTTGTGGAAACGACCGCTACGTCAGCTCAACCTCAACTATTTAAGGCCTGCGCTTTTAAGCACGAGGTTTTAATACTATCAAACGCTAAAGATTTGAACTTTAACGCTCACTAGTGTTTAACGTTCCGAACGAGAATTGTTTCAAGAGGAAGCTTCGGGCACATTACCTTGTAGGGATGTTCCAAATAGCAAAAAAACACTATTCGCGAATACGAATACTATTACGAATAGTACTTTACATACTTAAGCATTCACTTGTAAAAGTTGTAAATAGGTAATTTTTAGAACAATTCAAAATTAGTGCTATAAGGTATTTTTTTAGGTTCAATCAATGAGTTTGGATTAATCTACAAATTGGTACCTACCTGAATAATTAAACTAAAAAAAAGCTCGTAACTGATTTTCAAATGAACGCTTAATCTTATAAGCATTTCTTTTTGTATAAAACTTCTTTTACCTACTATTCACACTGGGCTTTTACTATTCGAGTATTCGTTTAAGAATACGAGTACGAATCACGTATACGAGTACGAATACTTCAAAATTGGCGAATATTTTGGCGCCAAACGAATACGAAATTTTCGGAACATCCCGACATCCTTCCGTCATCACAGATTTAGTGTTTATACACACACACACACACACACACACATATATATATATATAAAATGTTTATTTAGATAATGTGTGTATGAATTACATATGTATATTTTATTATTTATATATGTTTGTATATGTACATTTAAATATGTATGTTATATATTCATTAGGTATATTTAAGGAAATTTTACTGTTGTCGTTTAAGTTATATTTTTATTCTACTTATCATCGCACCTCCAAATGTATCTCCCTGATTAACCCAAAGGTTAGTTGCTAGATTATGCCTTAAATAAAAAATAACGTAGAGTCGTAAATGTTTATTATAAGCGACTCGAGCGAGGTCTCAACGCTCATTTTTGCTACGCTACTTAAAACGGCACGCTGGCTTTATTATCCCTTAGTCGCGTTTTACTACATCCACGGGAAGAGATGGGGTGGGGGTATTCTAAAGCCACACGATACCACAAAGCTAAAGTATCGGCACCACATTAATTCCATTTTGTTTAGTGCCGTGGAAATTATTTTTTATACTTTACGCTCGGATAAATAAATCTTTCTGTCTTAGAATTAGACCGAGTATTAGGAACCTTATGTAGTGTGCACTAAGGACCAGATATACAATACAGTCTTACAATTAATCGTATGTCGTGTTTCATACGACCTTATACTTTCCATAGAGGTTAGTTTCGAACCACTCGATTTAAGACAAGACATAGAATTGTTTAATTATGCCGACATAAGTGTAATTAAAAGAATAACCGGAATGTCATCTTGTCAATTGGTACCTGAACTTTTATTTTTATTCACGTCTAAATTTTTGGTGTGGTGTGAAGGTTGGAATTTGAAAAAAATATCTTTCAATGGAGGAGCATCAGTTTTAGCTATTTATTTTTATTATAATAACATTTGCAATAAGTAGAATAATCTGCCACCCGCTATAATTGTCTACGTAAAAGAAATTCACAATGGAGTTGACGCAGATGAAATTCTAAATTACAATGTTCTAAAGTAAATGTTTGTGTGAACAGTCGAATGCTTATTTATGCATTTAACGAGAATGAGGAACGATTGGATGTAAGACATGTGGAGAAATTTGGTTGCTGTAATATAATTAACCAAAAAACACTATAAAAATGTAAAAACCACAAAAAAAAATCACCAAGGAATAGTGAGTCTATGTAAATTGGTAATTACTATACCAGTTTTGTACGTTTGAATAAGCGTTTGAAAGTACGGAAGAGTATATGCGAGTATAAAAAAATGTGTTTTAAAAAAATATTAAAAAATATTTTGTCTATTAGCCGGAAACGAAATAATGCGTGATTTTCGTTCCATTTAGCGTTATTTTCATCAATTTCCAGTAACTTATTTACGTTATGATTATGATAAAAATGGAATTTTAAATATTTAACATTTTGTTTAAATTGTGCAATTCGTTGTGTTTTATGTGCAAACTTTTGTAAGTTTGGGTCGACTATTGTCGTAACATGTTCGTTACATGCTATGTATTTGAGTTTGTCATGTTGCATATTATCTACATAATGGCCGCTTAACTTATAAACACTATTTAAATTTAAAAATTGCCTCTGAATAAACAATTAGAACTTCAGCCAGGTTAGAAAGTGATAAAGGAATTTAAGCAGTGATTAAATTTAAATAACGTTTATAATTAAGGAGCCAGGTACTTGTTTATAAATAAGGCGCTTTTACACGTTCGCCGAATGTGCAGCGAGAGTGTAAAATACCTTAAATATTAAAAAAAATGTCTACTTCATTTACGTTATATTTAAATTTAATTTGTGTGTAGCTAGCACATTACTCATTATGGGCACGATCTCAATACGTTTATGTGTATAAAAGTTTTTATCTGATTTATAAAATGTGTTTGTAAAAATTTCATGCGAAGATGCATAGATATCGTCATCTATTCCAAATCGTATTTACGTCAAATTGAACCTTTCTTGTTGTTTTTTTTTTCGGTAAAAATAAAGATACGACTTTGATGTGTAAAAAGAGAGAGGGAGAGAGAGATATTTGTATCATTTAACTGTCCATGTAATGGACTGTTTACCCCATTATGCCTCGAAAATATGACGATGTTTCGTAGTTTTGTCTTAGTAAAAGATTAGAATAAGTTACTAACAAAGTAAGGTTTTTGAACAGTAACGTATTTTTATATAACTTTCAATTAGTAGCTTGATGTTGCATTTATTATCCAAATGGATGCATAACCAGATTTTTGAGAAATACATACGACATTTTAAACGAAGTGTGGTTTTCGCTAAATCAAGTCAAAAACATGTCGATACGATTCAACGATCGACGCACCGAAGACGTACGACGTCCGTTGCTACGAATAGATCTTTTCATATTAATCGATAACATATTTACTCAACGTCGACGAATTACAGGGTCTTTGAATTTGACTCTACTGTCATCAAATTTGACAGTTTTACGTATCTTTTGAAGTTAACATTGCGTTCATCACTATTCGACGTCGGTGACCAAGTGTAGTGTCATCAAATTTGACACTGTACTGTCATCAGATTTTACCTTTTCAAGGCATATTGCCCTCATTACTATAGGGTTTATGTTTTGTCGGTTATAAGAAAAGGTCTGATGCCATTTGGCCTTTTATGTACGTACATATAAGGATTCACGCGTTTTGATTATTTATCGTGTCTTTCACTAATAGTGGCGTGAACGTGAAAAGGACGATGATAAATGATGAATTTGATAGCGCGTGAAGTCCATCCCCTCGACTCGTACTGTCCGAGTAGCCTACAAAGTGGAGTGATATTTTACTGTAACGAATGGGGTAACGAAACTTTTTGGTGCAAACAATTTATTATATTTTTAAGTATCTTAATTATTTTGTATCGTTTTCTATTTATGTTGTGATCTTCGTCTTCCACGAGTTTTAAATTTTTCATTTTATTAGATAAATATCATGTATTTAATTATTTCTTATTATGTACAGTGATTTTACTTTTAAGCGAAGTGATTTTGAATGTTTTTGGATGCCATGTCCGATTGACTAATTCGTATCGAGGAGTTACACAAATTGTAGGGAATGTAATACAAAATACTAGTATGTTAGTGAATCAATGTCTTATTACATCTCTTCTAACGGTAAGTCGTGTAGGTCATTTTAAACATAATAACCGACGGTGGTTTACAAAATCAGCTCAAATCATTAACGACACTAGATAAATCAATATTTATATAATCTCACTGTAAATATTAAATGTACGTTAAACTAGTGCTAAGTGTTCCCGGCTCTCAAAGTAATTAAGTTTTATTTAGAAAATGCTAATTAATATTTAGATAAAAAAAGATTATATAATTTATACTTGGGAATTTTCGGCCAATACAAATGTTATGTATATCAAAATTGTATTTTTAAATGATCTCTTGGACGTCGTATAGTTTAGAATAATTGCTTTAGGAGTCTGGAAGTGAAATGAATTTATTACAAAATAATGTGTAAGAGATATTTTCGCACTGTTATATCTTGATATAGTTCTTGCAGTTCCCGAGCGCGCGTCCGCTTTACTTGTAGTGGTGATTATTGATACACATATTTAAAGTATTTAAAGGTTTATTATCCTTCACAATATAGTCAAAGTCAAAATATTTTATTGCATGGCCGTGGTTGAATACAAATACATATGTCCAATACAAATACAAAGTTGCTTTTCGCGTGTACGGACAATTTTCCATAAGTCAAATTGACGCGCGCTCGTAAGTTGCACAAACTAGTCGCGTAGTCAATTCGTCATAAACTCATAATCATTGTTGTCGTACCACTTAAACATACATAGTTACATGTTGTTACCAGTTAGACATACTCGTAATACATAATTATTGCAATTCGTAATAACACGTGTATTTTGTTGTTTGCTATTACTATCATTTCATGCTATTTTGTAATTACCATTTACATTAGCCAATGTGCAATAATGTCAATTGAAATATGTTAAAGTTACGAAAAAATGAGGTCACGTCACTCGTTGGTAAGCATGATGTCAGTTTATTTGTGTTGTCATTCATTGATCAAACACGGTTTGTTCGGGACGATGGGCGGAGGGAAATCATGATGCGTTGCTCGATAGCTATGTATAAATGATAACTCTTTATGGGAAATATTATTTTAAGATTAATAATTGTGTATAATATAATCATGTACATATATTGTATATAATATAATCCCACTAAAAATAATGCACTAAAAAATGCTACAATGTAAAAAATATCCATGCAAACGATATAAGGTATAAAATGTGGGTCATGCATGGAGCTCAAAATATGCACTTTACAATCATCTTAAAATATATTTTGCATAAAGTGTTAGTTGTTAGCTATTCAGTAAGGCTCGCTTGCTTGTCTCTCGTCGCACAAACCGAGGAGTACCTCCAATAGATTTGTTGCCATTAGTTCTACTATCAGTTCTATCGTAGAACCAATGGAACTTTTTTCATTTGTTACTATTAGTTCTACAGATCTAGAACTAATTAGTACAACTAATGGGACCAAGCGACTAATGGACAGACCATGAAGTTGACAGACTATAGCAACGCGACGTCGCTTATTTTAATAAGTTAACACAAGTCACCACTGGATTCATTATAGATAGCATTCTGAGATATATTGATACACGTGCAATTAAGTATATCTAGTTACAAACTGCATCTCAAGTACATAAACTATTATATTCATAGATCCTTTCATCACCATTCACCCATCGAGCAGAGGAGTATAAGAGGATAAAGTGCATCCCTTTCCATCTTATCTCCCCACCAAGCGAGAAATAAGATAATGAGACTAAGAAACTCCTCGTCCTGTTACACCTCTGTTCTCCATCCCTCCTAATGCACACTCTAAACGTAAGCAGCGCATCTCGGGTGTTGTCATTGTTCGTCATTCTGGACTGACGTTGGCACGTATTGCTGATGTCCATATAATGTCCACTTAACACCACATAGATTGTCTGCTCGTCTGCCACCTTCTTCCTATAATAGTACTCGTAAAACGTCAACTTGTGTCATTACTGCATAGAGCCTTAATACAAATGACAGATGTAAACAAATTTTGTTTGCATCAGTTGTAATCTGGCAAAGTATCTCTCAATGCATAACTATCTACAATGCATCCTTTATACATAGAAAAATTGTGAATAATTATCTGTTTACATGTTTTTATTGATCGGTTTTAATGATTAATTTGCAATTTGTGTAAATGTAAGATTCCTGGGTATGACTGGTTAATAATCGTTTCCATCGTGTGTTTGTGTTTGTCCATGTTTTAAATTAGAACTGCACTTTTAATCCTATCTTTTATTTACACTTTTTTTTTCGCAAACAATGATTGTTTATGCTTGATATGGTTTGTACTAAATGTTTCAATTTGTTTTTAATTCTGTCCATATCAGTTTCATGTTTGCCTCTTATTGACGTGTATTGGAGATATGTTGAGTTTGTGCGAATGTCATTTTAGTATGTTATTGTAATAACAAATATGAAACAAATATTAATGGAAGTAATAAACTGCATATTACTAGTGCCTTATTGACTTTCAAGACTTGGTGTAAAATACATAATTGTATTGGCAATTATTGTTGTGTAACGTCAGCATTTTGTTCTGGTTTCTGTTCCTAGGTTTTGTCAGTCAATAAACAATGGATAATAGGCAGCTCCTTTTATTAGACTGAATTAACTATGTTGCAAGTAACAAGTTAAAATGTTATATTTTAAGAAATACTAGCAATTATTTCAAAAGGACATTTTAAATGAAAGCATTTCATATTCGTTATTTATTTCGTCTACGTAAGGGATTAGTCTAATTGTTTAGTCAAAATGGCATAACTGTAAATATCTTGTTTAGAAGTTTTATTTAGATTTAAGTGTTCAATTTAATGTATATTAGATTGAATTAGACAAAAGGTTTTGATTAAGAGAAATATCTGAAAACATTAATAATCACATTTACAAGTTTTTAAATGTTTTATGAATCCAACTAATGGACCAATAAATGGCACCTTATTTTAGACATTACCAACAATAAACCAAGGAAGAGTCACTGTAAGGAGGTACTAAACTGACGAGCCAGCCATAGCAATGTGGACAGTTTGATCAAGCATATTGGATCATTGTACGAACTTATGTTAAAACATAAAAACCTGGAAAGTAGTTTTGTATTTTATTTATGTATTTCTTACACCCCACCCTCCTATTCTATGAATACTTTATCAAATTACTTAGGTCGCCGAAGTAATTCAATTCTAGCTTAATATGGTAACATGGATATAGATTGACCTGTTGCTGACTGCACACACAATTTACAAATTGATTTCTAAAAAATCACAAGAATGCAGTTTACCTTGTGATGATGAGACGTGTGATGACTGACAAACTGATGAGTTTGCCTTGAATTTTTTTAGTATGTCTAAGAATTAATTAATACCTAGGCAGAGTTATAAACTTTTGGAAAATAGCTCCACAGCTAAACCTCTTTTTGTATTATGAGGATAAAAAAGCATTGTGGCTCATCTAACGCTGACTTATCACAACTCCAGGATACTGCAACTGTTTTATCAACAACCTTTACCATTCTAATATATCTAGAGAACTCTCATCTTCTAGCTGCGAGGTTGACTTATCACAGTACAAATAATATAGTTTTATTACTATCTCCTAGCTGTTTTTTAAATATATTGTCTATAGTTAACAGGTTGCTGCTGTTTGGTGCTCCCATTGGCTAATCGCATCTAATTTTTATTAGTTATACATAGCTAATGCCAATTTTCTAAAGTCAATTGTAGACAGGGAAATTCATACCATGTCTGTAGCTGAGAGGTACAGGGTTCCAAATTACACTTATGAGTTTCCAAAGAGCCACTTTATTATATGGTTTACTAGTATAAAGAAATAAATTCTATAAGCAAGTTTTAAATTAATTGACATTTCAATGGTAAAATTGCACTCCAGTGACTTACCATGCAAAATTTTATTTTGGTGCTAATTACTCTACTTGGTTATAGAGATATTTGAATAAATTAGCTGTAGTTAAGTACATGAGTTCTGAAGTAACAGAACAAAAAATCCTCACTAATTTTATTTTGTGCAAACTCATTGGGTAATATTTAAATCATCCTTTTCTATAGATTTAATCATCAACTTTGGATTTTCTTCTTCTAAGAATGACAATGCAGCTTGTAGCTCCTCATCACCACCTGGATCAGTTAAAATCAATGCTTTGAGAGAAGACATCCTTGCTAAAGCATGAACACACCCAATACTAAGTTGACATCCACTTATGTCCAAGTATTCTAAACTATTGCCATTCTGACCAGCTATCCTATCAATGCACCAAACATCAACATGTTTATTGTTCTTCAATGATAACCATTTAAGGAAATTGAGACCTCGAAGATTCTCCACACCTTGATACCGGATGCCATTGTGATGAAAGTTACTGCAGTCCACAGCTTCAACAAAGTAACCATCTACAAAATGATCTGGCAACTTGAGGTTTATTATGTCACCAGAAATCCAGTTTGTTTCACCTCTCAATCTAAAAATGAGTAAACATTAGCCCCTTTAGTTTTTAAAAAAGTTTATAACTGCAGCAATAAAAACTGCCTGTTGCCTGTATGGATATTTTTATCCATCAATCTGTTATATTATGTAGTTGATATTGAAACCTATTATGAAGATAATAAATTTTAATCGTGATATTCCTGTTGTACAAAAAGGGACCAAAAAGTGAATTTATGATTTACTGACTGGTTTTTGACTTAAAAATTTGTTTAAAAATAACATCTGATTTATATGAGAAAGCAATGAGAATGGTTACTTTTTTAGTTTTCACTAGTCTCAATATCTGGGAAACTATAACCGACATTAACGTAATAGACCTTTTCATCAGAAAATCTCAAATAAATTGGAGAATTACCTGACTGGACAACTTCTGTATGTAAAAAAATGTACTGCTGCTAAATTTGTACCTAAGGCAGCTAGCCTTTCAGGTAAATACTTTTGATTCTCTATTTCTTGAACGGTCTTCATATGTTGCCACCAGTCTTTTATATCCTGTATAGATAAGTTAGGTATTCTTTGCATGATACTTAGCATGTCTGCATTGGGGTTTTTGTTCACAAACACGGATAATTTGCTCTTCCATTCACCTTCCCTTTGTATCCAAGGTTTGCGCCAATCAGGATAAGGTTTCCCGTCCACCATACGAGGGTTCTTTTCCTTTTGTTCACGTTCATTTATCTCATAAATTGATTTATTTTCGCAATATTGTCGAGAGGTTATATATATCAAGCGACATAGTTTGCTTGGCTTTAAACTGAGTGACATTATTTTAATTATTTGTAATAATTATATTTGTGAACAGTCATAGTTCTGTTGACATTTTAAGCGAAAATTTTAACAAGTGCTAAAAATCTTCGAAGATCTTTTGGCAGCTGGTTAGGGTGCCATAATGTTTGTCATTTATCATTTTTGTTTTTTACTTCTAGACTTTGGCGGGAACGAAGGAAGATTGAGTTTTTTTGTACAAGGTCAATGATATTTGTACAAGCAATGATATTGTATAAAATCATAATCATATTTATAATATCATTGTACAAGGTATTGTAAAAATTATGTATCTATGATTTGTGGTTCAATAGTGATACTTTATTAAATTTCAAAGTGCCTGCTGTTAGTGGCTAATGGTTTTGATAATTAAATAAAAGCGTGAGACTGCATTTTTCATGTTCTTCCAAGGAGTCCAAATCTATCTTCAGTAGAGCACTGGACAGTGACATGATATAAACAATTCCGTTTTATTTTTTGCTATGTGAACCCATAGCTATGCCAGTGTCCAAATAAATTATATATAAAAAATATTGTCTTCGTATGTGGCATTGGTGCAATTAGCACATTCAGCCAATGTCAAGTTTTCTTCGTAAGCCGAGGTTCGTTCCTTCCGCCAGTCTACCGGTGTGGGAGCCCTTTAGGCTCATTGCTACACATTTTTGCTCCTGGCTGAGCGCCGTCTGCGTTCACTCTAAATTATACATGTCCGGTGACTCTTGAAATGCCATTATGGCCACAAGAATTTAGCCATTCCGAAAAAAAATGGTAGGTAGATTAGCTATGCTTTCAAATAATTTTATTTCCATAGATATCAGATTATAACGTCCCGCTTTAGGACACCGGTCTCCCCTTTTATTCACGAGGGGGTTTCGGGCCATAGTCCACCACGCAATTCTAGTGGAATTGGTTGGTAGTGGTTGGTGGAATTGGTGCACGCAATTGGTGGAAATTACACATGCCCCAAATTTGTCTGTTTTAATTATTGGTCCCACGGGGTTTTCTTATAATATTTTCCATTGCAGAGTTATTTATAATTGAATAAAATCTGTACTGAATTATTTTCATACTAATCTAATAAATAAAATAACACCACACTCAATGCCCCAAACAAGGACTCACTGTGTCGTGGGTCTAGAGACACATGCAAAGACGAACAAACATTTGTCTCTAACAAATGAACATCCGACCGGGAACCGAACTACGGACCTCACAGTAGGCAGGAGTTCTAGCAACCGAGCTAAACGCTCGTCCAAATCTTACATTTTACTTTTAGAAAAAAACTCTCCAGCCGCAAGCCTAAACAAGCATACCACATAAAATTATAATAAGTTTTCTTTTAAATAAATTGTAATTTCATTTCAGGGCAATTGTTAGGTACATTAAAAAAAAAATGCGGGAGCTGGGAATAGTTTCCCCGCACTCATTTCATCAGATTTTGTTGTCGCAAATACAGTAGAGGGTAGATTCAATTATCTCACGACTACATAACATACAGCTTTTTGTATATTAAAATAATGAATGGAAGCTTATGTGAATATTTGAATTTTTACAATAAATTCCGTAATAATAATGTTGCAGATATTGCAAACAGTATACTGAGCTGAATAAAAATCTGCACAGCATTAGTTTGTGGGCAAAATCATTTGCTCTTCTGGTAAACTCGGCAAAGTCTAAAACTTTGATTTTATTGGCAGTTAATATATGTATGATCGTTTAGATATTTCTATTATACCTACCACCTATATTTTACGACAATGTACAGATACAGCTGACTAACTCCGCTAACAATTTGGGTATTATATTTGATAATGATCTGTCATGGTGCTGTCACATCAATGACAGCAGCAAAATATCATTATTCTATCCACTCTCTGAAACGCCTTCAGAATGTTCTCCCCATTAAAAGCTAGACTAATCTTACTCAAACTCTTCTTCTTCCAATTATCGATTATGCCGATGTATGCTTTCTACTGAAGCCTATGACACTGAAGAACTTCTGAATAGACTTTTTTGGTTTACGCAAGTTTGACCATATTTATGAGTAGCTAGGAAGAAGGAAAAGGAAGAAGCATCAGTGGTTACCTATTCGTTCTCGCCGTAATTGTCACATTCTTACACTCCTCTATAATGTTCTTAACAAACGTTCTTCTCCTTCCTACTTGCGTGACCGTTTCTCGTATATTTTTCCTAGATCTAGACTCCTTAGAACTCAAACCTTCTTCTCCCTGTTAAAGATCCCATGTCACAATTCTCGTAGCTGTGGATCCGGTTTTTTCGGTTCAAGCCGTACGCTTATTTATGGTACGCTCTCCCTCATAGGATACGAGATAGTCTTTCTCTTACTATTTTTAAAACCCTATTGAAAGAGCACTATTTGTCAATTTCCTAAATAGTCCGTATTGTATATAATTGTATAGTATTAAATATATATTATAATATACCTATTTACCTATTTTATATGTATAATATTTATTATTTAGGTATATGTGTTTATATGTATTGTATATGTATATAAATATATACCTATTTTGTTAATATTATTGTACTATTAAATTATTATACAAATTTTCCGTACGCACCCCGCCTGCCTTTCTATCTTGACCTACATATATTTTTCACTTTCCCAGGTCTGGTGGAAGAAATCTCCGCAAGAGCTTGCCTTTTGTACATGTTTTTTTTTTTGTTCCGATTTATTTGTTTCATGTTATGTGTATATATTTTTTTTTATGGACGAAGGTGGCAGACTAGCATACAGTCCACCTGATGGTAAGTGGATACTGTCGCCCATAGACATCCGCGATACATGCCAACATTAGACCAAAATGACAAACGTTGGCACGACCCCGGATGCGCTGCCTACCTTTGGAGACATAGGAATGGATTTGGTGAAAGGGTTAGAAAAATGGGAAGCGATACGATGGGAATGGGCTCTGGCATCTCACTCACTACCGAAACACGTACGTATATTAGGGAAATAAGATAAAGTGGGAAATGCAGTACATTTAAGGTAGTTTTCTGTGAGAGAGGGGTAACGTGGCCAGTCGAGCGCGCCCAGCAGCTGTTGGATTACAGTGTGCATTCTCTCCCTCCCAAATAAATTGTGAAATAAATAAATAATAACCAAAACCTTCCATATATCGTCTACTACTGGACGATATATGGAATATATGGGCTATATACGATATATGCCTCCACATGCACATAGCGAGTTGGTGAGTCCACTCTTTTAGAGGTGATGTAGTTCCTCATGGCTCGTGGTAGCCCTTTGTTATCCGTTAGCTGCCTTTTACGACATCCGCGGGAAAAGATAGTGTGGTGCTATTCTAAAGGCGCCCGACACCGCGCGGCCAATTAATACATTTATTTACTATAATACCACAGCAACAGCCTATGTCTATCCACTCCTAGATATAGGCCTCTTCCAAGGCTGGCCACCACACATGGTCTTCGGCTCTTCTTATCCAACCACCATCGGCAAACTGTTTCAAGTCGTCGGTCCACCTGGCTGCAGACTCACACCGCGCTTCCCGGTACGTGGCCTCCATTTGGGGATTAGTCTCCCCCATTGATTATCAGTCCTGCGGCAAATATGGCCATTAGCATGTGACAAATTCGATGTAGGCGAAGTCAATGTTAAATTAAAAGAAACCGTACACTGCATCCTTATGTGAAAAAATCAAATATTTTGTCACAATTTTTACTGGCCAAAATACATAGTCGTGACGATTGGCAATTTTTTATACAAATGTTTTGGTTGAGATAATATTGCAATGATTTTATACCCATTACTTAATATGTAAATACTAAGAACGACAAGTTTACGCGACAATGTTACAGTGCCGTATTAGGAAATGTTACCATTACTAAATTAAATCTACTTTTACGTCCAAAATGAACGTTCAGATGCAAAATAATGTTAGAAGCACTTCTAGTGATTGCGATCTAATCAGATTTAAGGCAGCACGTGTCGCCGCAAGTTGGTCGTCTTCCAGTTTCAACCTTCGAGTTTTCCTGACGCGAGGCATAATGCGACGAGACACATGCCTGTTAATCCCACACTTAAAACAAATGGAGGAATCTAGAGTTTATTCCCGTTACCGCTCAATAAATTTTCGCCCTTACTGTAATAACATGAGACAATGTTATTTATTTACACTTCATTGCACAACATCGTACAAAAGGCGAGCTTAATGCCTTAAGGCATTCTCTACCAGCCAACCTTTGGATTGATCAGAGAAGTTCAATTAGGAGGTGCATGAAAGACGTACATACAGACGAATTTAGACGTACATACAAACTTATACACATAAGAATTAATATAATACATAGAAGGTATACATAATCAATAGTGAGTTACGTAGTGAGTACATTATATAATTAAATATATAGGTACATAAGTTATATTAAGAGAAATAAAAAAAACATGTTGCTGACAAAAGTAAAATAAAAAGGAAAAAAGGATAAAGCAAAAGGAGGTGGCTGAGCCCCGGGCGACACTAGTGATGAGGAATGGAAAGGTAGTGTTCCCGAAGCATCTTTTTAAAAGAGATTTTGTTAGGTGCTTTCCGGATGTCAGTGGGGATGGTGTTCCAGAGTCTAGCTGCCTGCGCAGTGAAAGATTTGGTCACAAAGCCAATACGGCAAGAATAGACTTGGAGTAAGGAGTTGGTAGCGGAATGAACATGATGGTCTTGGATGTCACCCAGAAACTGAAATTTACATTTAAAATATTCTAGCAACTTGGATGGTATAGCATTGAGAAGAGGGTGCAGAGCATTCTTACATCTCGCCGCTGTCGGATAGGTAGCCATTTAAGCTAAGAACGGTAATAAGAGATGTATGTGGTCGTATTGTGTTGGACCCAGTGTTGGAATTTGTACTCTAATTATAGTATTTATTTGTACCATATTTTTATGATGTATGCGATATACTATCGTAATTACAGGATTGTACCCCAAAAATACTATAATTTCTTCTCCAAATATCTTATGTTGAGTCATTTTAGCTTGATATTATTTACCCTTGATTCTAAGGAATTCCTTTATGTATGGCAACACTAAGAATGATATGCGGCATTTTACATGATACTCATTTGGGAATCCTGACGCAATGTATCGTTGATCCGGTGCTTCTAAGTGAGAGCAGGATGAGTGTATTTTCTGTATGAGTGCGACAAAGATGGCAGTTTAAAGCGAGTGAATATTTGAACTCATTCGAAATAATTGTAGGGCAAGTGCGACCGGTGACTTTTGAAAGGCCACTAGGGCCACAAGAACTTAGACATACACGATGTTGAGGCAATCAGGTTTTTTAGCCGGTAGGAGTCCGGCACTACCTGGTACCACCTAGGCTAGCTTTTATAAAGGCTTGACTAGATGGTACCAGGTGACCATGCAGGGTTTTCCTGATTGTCTCTCCTAACATAAAAAAAAAAAAAAAAAAAATGTAGGGCAAGTGTTGTTTGTTGTTCTTCGAATATAATTACCTGTTTTGTTTGACGTGTTAATTGATAATTTACTAGTATAGACAGTTTAACAAAATCACACGAAGAATATATCTACGATTCGTGCGTTAAAATCAGTCAAATCTTTATTTTTTTAATACAAAGCGATGCAAAAACAAAACGTATCCACTATAATTTTTGACAAATACTATCTTTATAATAGACAATAATTTTCTGAAATACTGATTCCAACACTGGTTGGACTACGCTTGCTCTACGCTTAACCTTCTCTCACAAACGATTTCCGTAAAATGTACGCATTTCAGGAGTGTATACCCAAATACATACAACAATAAATTATACTATACATTGAATTACTTAAAATATAATATATTATAACCCATTGACAATGGGAGGTTGTTTTAGAGAAAGAAAAAAATATCTAAGTAACTATATTTATCAACTCTCTTGCATAGACAGTTAGTGTCACCGAATCAACTTTTTAAATGAAAATTTATAAGGGGCTTTCCTAATGTTAGTAGGAAGAGTGTTCTAGAGTTTGATCGCCTGAGCTGCGAAAGAATTCGACATAAAGCCAGTGAGGCAAGACAGAACATATAAGGAAAAATTCTCATCAGAGCGAATTTTTTTCAACCCGCTCTTGATATAACGAATTTAAGGGTACAATATTAGTCCCGCATATTGAGCTACACGACAGTGAATACCTCGTTAAAATCCATTAAATAGTTTTTGAGTAATTCTATTAAGCATATATATTTAATTTTGCTCTATAACTCAACTACCTTGTGTCATTGGAAGGTGACACATACCCTAGTTTTCCTTCTGGATAATTAGCTATACATTAGTGAAAACCCGATCAATATCCACTTAGTAGTTATTACGTGATGAACAAACAGGCATACAGACAAACACACAGAAAATTTAAACTTTTGTTTTGGGTTATGTAGCTTCAAAAAGACTATTCCATATTTTTTTTAAATTAGTCATTGTACAGACACAACTCTTTTACTGTTTTATTATATGTATAGATAAAAATTAACAATAGGCACGGGTAGATAAAATGTTGTTCTAAAATAATTTCTAAAAGAAAATAACGCTGAGAAAATCCTGAAAAAGTTCTATTACCACTGGTGGCCAATGGAACGGAAAAGGTTTTCTTGCAACACAACTAGTGGTGGCTAAACAATGGGGAATAACGGGAATAGATAATCTTTAAAACCTAATTTCGTATTAACACAGTGATTAGAGTGTGTGGTAGTAATGTCAGACGTTAACTCTATTTACTGAGCTAATAGACTGAAAATCTGCGCAAAGGAATAAGTCAAGAGGTTTTAATGCAATTTTGTTTTCGTCTGACTTTAATGCCATTGTAGCGGGAGCACACTAATTGCATTTATGCTAGGTGATTTTTACTATTAAATAATTAATATTTTAAAGTTCGATATAAACCTTATATGGTTCGATTAGATATATTTTTCGGAAATAAAAATCAGTAGGTAGTAAGTAGCGTCACGTTCGTAGTGTTTTCGAATTAAGGCACAAACACACAAATTGTTTACAAATAGCTGCAGTTCGAACACTATTTAATAACCTTTATTTATATTCATATAAGTATTTTTGATCTTTTTCTAAAAAGCATCCACCAATAATCCGTTAGAACCCAAATGAAGCACGCCCCACGAACAGGAAGAATTTCGGTCATTGACATAAGGTCAGCCAAGACTGGACGCTAAACTGATTTCTTTGTATGAAACCGTCGATCTATGACCACTTCACTAGACCCCTCATATTAAGGTCCAATAATATCAAGTTCAATGATATTTAATCAGGTTACATTTATATTATGAATATCTGTTTCGAACTTTTTATAGTTTAAGAGATTTTAGATCGGGGTTTAGCGTTTTTATTTTATATGAGTACATTTTGTGGAAACGTTTTGTATTATTAGTAATTAACAAGAAAACAATTTCTTACATATTGATGTACTAAATTCCGCATGCGTGCGTGCATGCGTGAGCAATCAACTTGGTCTGGAAACTTACACATTAGGGAATCAATAATCAATAGTCATTCATTTTTACCGTAAACTTTAAATTGTTATTATTTATTTTAGATTTCCAACTAATCCAGTTTTGCGAATGTCAATCTATCTATATATATAGGAAGAAATGTCGTGACAGTCTGACTCATCATCGTCCAAGCGAAATCGCTGAAGCTATAATAGAAACATGAAAATTTGAACAATGGCTATTAGTAAAGCGCTTACTAAAAAGTGAAACTGGGTACCCAATGTTAAATTGAAAATTGAATGAATAAATGTAATGAATTTTGATTACTAATCTGATTTTATTCCCGGAGTGAACGTACACGTATATTATTATTGTTCTAGCTAGACTATTTTATTTTTCACATAATATATACTTAGTAATTATGTTTAAGTTAATAATAAATAATATTAGTTTGTTTTATTTTTTCGTAATTAATAGGAATGGAATAATTTGTATTAATTAAAAAATATATTTAAAGATTTTTCATAAAAACCTGTTGGTTCGTACGTATTTAAATAAAATTTTAAAAAGATCTGTCTTCTGATGCAAGGAATTATATTAAAACTTTACTACTCATAGTTAGCTATTTCTCCATTTAGACGACGAACCTCGGTTAACATTGTTAACGGTCTAAACAGCTAGAATCCCACCCGATTATGGTAATTACTTTTCACGAATAATCTCTAATCCGATTAAGATAATTGAGGTTATGGTTAAGAAACTCGAAAGGGTCCAAACCAAGTAGTTGGACATTTTCCATGAAATAATTTGTTTTATTTACTTATGGAGGGGACTGCCTTGAAATAGTTTTATATTTAGAGTCTTTATAAATTACGTTTGCAAGTAGAAAGTTTATGTTGTAGTTTATCTACGAGTAGTTAGTGTTTCGGAGGAGAAGAGTGCACGCTGCAATCTCGCAGCTGCTAAACTACGCTCCAATGACTATGTGTTAACTGGAGTGTTTTGTGAAGGAGGGGCCGGCCTCCTTCACAAAAAATTCCATTAAAAGGTGCGGGAGTGTTTCGGGAGTGAGTGAGATATGCCAGAGCCTATTTCCTATCCCATCCCAACACATCCCTTTTCATTTCCATCCCCTCTGTTCCATTCCAATGGCGTGTACAATAACATAAAAGAAACTCTTTATCCCATTCTGGTCTTTGCTCTCAATCTCACCATTTTTTGAATGGGGAGTGTAATGGAATGGGAAAACTGATCAACCTGTTATACTGTCTATTCTCCAGTTTTTCCAACACCTGTTCCAATTGCATTCTTCTACAATGTTCAATGTTCGTAATTCTCTGACAAAGCATAAACTTACTTTTTCAATAGGTACGAATACAACTTTCTATTTGGAATCGCATAAATCAAAGGGAGGCTTTCGATCAAGTGCAGGTAATTTATTGACACAATGCATGGCTAAAATTATCTATATCAGTTTAGCATTAATAGATGAACGGAATCTGTATTATGACTTCAGTTATAAAGAAGTCCCTCTCTTTCAAATTAATTATTTATATGCTAAAACTGTAGTAGTCACTTACAACTGTACTTACAGCAGTAACAACTATAACTGAAAGAAATTTGTATGAAACATATTAACGGATGAAAGAAAGATGGAACTTTAGGAGTCATTTGAAAGAGCTGACATATGAAAAGATAAGCGAATATTTAGGACATTTTTATATTTCTTTCATTCGCTCTCCTTCTCGTAGTAACAAAGCAAAACCATAATTTACGTAATGAGATTACGATAGTATTTCCGCTCCGTTAGCCGGCAACCCGGCAGACGCATGGAGATGATTAAGCCGGCATTATTGTGTCTTCAGGAGCATATTTCAGACGGTCGCACATTATGCACAAAGCTGGAACGCGGCCAAACCGTCCGGTGATGTATCCCCACAGTTGCCTCCTGCCTATTAATCATAATTCAATGTACGTCGATAAATTGGGGCGTTTTAGCGGTATCCTTCTATCTTCTAACTAGATTTGAATTGGAGAACGACGCTGGCTAGTATTTTTTTATTTGAAACTGTTGGGATAACCCGCTCAATTGTTTAGTCATTCAATGTTATTTACATGCTATTACAGAGGATGGGATGGGAATGGGCTCTGGCATATCTCACTCAGTACCGAAACACGTACGTACATTGGGGAAATATGATAAAGTAGGAAATACAGTACATTTCAAGGTGGAACAGTCGTGTACTATCAATAGATGTACTTACATTGTAAACTACAATTGTTTCGGGATTAGTAAATAAAAACAGTGAAAAAGTGTAACTTTAGAGGGAGAATACCACAAACGTGGATTAATATCAATTCTAAAGAAGTTCTTAATTCTTAGAATTTAGTTACTCGTAATTACCAAGTTTGCAGGTACAACCGCTTTAGCACCGCAAGATTGCGATGTGGAAGAGTAGGATACTTTGCAGTAAATAGAAATGACAGTAGCTAACCTCAATGTAACGTGGGATACCCATGCTACATTCTAGCAGGAAGACTAATGATAAAACTCGCCGGTTATCTGTGGGGTTGTGTAGGTACAAGATTGAAGGTGTCAGAACGCTGGGGGCGTTATAAGCCGCGGTAAGCCACTTACCATTAAGTGATACCGCATGACTCCTTTACAATCTATTCTATGAAAAAGAACAGAGCTCAAGTAATCCAGTAAATACTGATCAACATTACGGAGTTGTGGGGGCATTAAAGTTATGTTAGGTACCTATGTTATGTTTATGCTGTGGGGTGATTAAATAAAATTCTTTAATTACACTTTCAACGAGTACATAAGTACGAATAATATATGATGAAGGACGGGTGTGGTGACCGAGTGCCTGCCACTACACGTCGGCAAGCATTAAAAGTACTGACGGCACAATTCATACAATATTTTCCTACAGGTGTGTGTAGCACTTCTAAAGCATATGCACTGAAATGGATACTCACTGCTCGTTCTATGTACGCTTTACTTCGTTCCCTCGCAATCTGCTAACTTTGACGGATCCGACAGCTATCGAGATTGACCTAAAATATGTAGTCTGTCACGTTTGTTTACCAAAGATCCTATACAAACCGGCCGAACAAGTGTATACGAGAACGGAGGCGGAAGGCGATTGATTGGTTATTTTTACAGGATAATATGGAAACAACTTAGAACTCTACTAACATGTACATTAATACTATCTTTTAAAAGTGTATAAATAGAATATGAAATAAAGAAATGAAAGAAGTACGAGTACGTCTTCAGGAATAATACTTAAGTGACTGAGAAGTAAGCTGTCTTAAAGTAATCGTTCCACCATTAAATGTCTTATTGTAATCCATATTAAGAATGTTTAGCTAGCTGTAAGTAACATATACCGCGAGTAATTCTATAAAAGATGGTTCCAGTACTTCATATCTTTATTGAACCAAAAAACTCTTAAAATTTAGATCATTGTACTAGGAACTTAATCATTTCATAAGAATCTTTGTTTTTGAAACAAAGAACGCTTAAAATTTTGGGAATCATCCAGATAAAACTGTATTTAATATGTAAACACAACTGAAGTTGGGTGTAAAGTTTATAGGTAGAAAGCAGAGCCTGTGAGATGCATGCATTAGGACGGTGGAGTCGTTCGCGGCTAGAATAGTGGGGTCTCTGTCAGTGCCCCGATTCAAACATCGAGATCGGCTCGCACGTGACTACTGCCACCAAGATAAAATATATTGATAGACACTTTTATTTATTTATTTATATATACATATATACTTTATTATGCCAAACTTGGACAAGTGATAGGTGAGCGATGAGATGAGCAAACATTGTGCGTACCTACATGAACTAATACAAGCACTGGCACGTCTTGTATATTTCAACTTGAATAATTTTAATTGTCACGCAATCACAATAGTTACGTAAATCACAATAGGAAATAAAGGGGGACCTGGACACGACATATGAGTATCTTCACGAGTAAGTATTGAAAGCCCTTGCCAAGCCCAGCAATGCGATGTAGTAAATAATAGTTTTTGAGGATTATAATTTAATTGTTACCTGTTTTCCAGTTATTCAGTTTTCAAAAATATGCTCGATATTTAAAGAATCGAATCAATTCTCGGTAATATTGAAGATGAATTGACGTCATAAAATCTAAATAATGTTACATAATTATTTTTTATATTTCGGAAGCCTGTCCATTATTTTCTATTGGTTGAAGCGTGACTCCCGAACTTGCGGCGCACACCAAACACGAACACTTGAACTCGTGGAGATGCAAGTTGACGTGTTAGCAGTTTAAACTTGCACCTATAGTGTAAGTTCTCGTCAAATTCCCCGCGAAGATGACACATAATTTCTAGTTTGAAAGTTAACTACTCACCGCACCAAATATGGTGCAACATTTTAAAGTGACAGTTTTATAATAGAAACCAATTAAAATATTAATTTAATTATCATTACAATAAATTTGAACAAAAGTTGTTTTGTAAGTTACTTCTTTTATAAAAACAATTGCCATTTCAAAGTTCTGTTTCCAGATCAATGAAAGTATCTAACTTTCTTGAATACAATAATAATATTGAATATTTTATAATCACCTTTCAGAAATGATGGATAGGCTTAAAATGAAAATAAAACTGACTAGAATTAGGAAGTTGTCACTGTAGATAAACTTATAAGTGGTTCGGGTTAATGAGAGCCCAATGATATTAGCTTGTTCAAGTGACATTATTAATAATGTTGGTGTCGGTTTCTACAGGCAGCTTCTAAATTTGAATTGATATAAATGTTAATGGCTAGTCGCCTTATTAACAAAGTTTTATGAACAGTCTCATTAACTAAGTATCATTAACAAAGTCTCATTAACAAAGTCTCACTAACAAAGTCTCATTAACAAAGTCTCATTAACAAAGTCTCATTAACAAAGTTTTATTAACAAAGTCTTATTAACGTCGTTTAAGTTCTTCTACTATTAGCTCTACTAAATGTTAGATATGTTTGACGGTGACAATAACAATAAACCTTAGATAGCTGGATGACATTTATTTTATAGGCACTAGCTGTTGCCTGTGCCTTTATCGCCGTGGTATTAAGGAAAAAGCAGTCTTTTGTATTAATCCCTCCCAAGATACAGTAAGCTACACGTCAGTGAAAATCTCGGTCCAATTCACTGAAACTCTTATATCTTCTTCTGTAACTCAAGTTTCAATTATCATATCAATATGATCCACACACCAGTTTTACTTTCAGATAAACACCCAACGTTAGTGAAAATCCTATCAATATCCCTTCATTGGCATTTACGTGATGCCAATATAAACAGTCAAACATACAGACAAAAACTTCTTATTTGCTTCCTGTAGCTTTTAAAAAGTCTCTCGGGAACTATTTTCTTTCAAATGAATTCATGTAAATACTTAATCGTTTTACTCTTTTATTATATGCACAGATAATACGCTCGTGCACATTGTCTTCCGCATGAAGGATGCCATGATCCTTGGCAAGTCCACTCCTTTAGAGGTGGTGTAATTCCTCAGGACTTGTGGTAGCCGCTTTGTTATTCCTTAATCGCCTTTAATGATACCCGCGCGAAGAGATTATAATGGTGCTATCCTAAAGCCAGTCTACACCACATGTCAAAGTTTAGTTTAAGATAGATAGATCTATGGTAAGGTAGGGAGAAGCAGAGAGAACTTTCCAGAGAGAAGCAGTCGAACGGGCCGCTAGCATAATAATATATCCTCGCAAGGAAAACAAGTTTAAAATGAGCCACTTCGAAACAATTTCGTCTGAGATTTCCCAGCAGACCAACAATGCATGCATCTCCGAAATAGCTCATATAGGGGATGGAAATTGGGTGCAAGGGTGACTTGAAAAGTTAAATGAATTTTGTTTTAAAGATACGTGTAGGTAGTTATCGATCGATAGTAAAACGCAAGTAGTGAATATTGAATAATGAGTGGCGGAATTTATTTCACTTAGTATTATAATGAACATTCATTTTATTGTGAACCAATCGCAATATTGTAATTGCCTTTTAATTGAATGTTTATTGGCTCCGATTCTATATACGAACAAATATACTGAATTTCATATCAAAGTGCTATAATTTATATTGTGATACGAAAATAAAGGACAAATAAATGTACCTATTTGTTTTACTTCTATTACTTTGCCTTTGTCAGAGCAGTCGTAGTCATTAATGACACTGTGTAACTCAAACTCAAGTCAAATAATTTATTTGCAGAATAAAATTAATTCAAATAATTTATTTCACAACGAATTTTTTTTAAATTTATTTTGATTGAAACCCCCTAGTGATTTACTTACTACAGGAGACTCGTATTCTGCAGGGGGTTTCAGGACATAATCCACTAGGGCCTAGTGCGGATACATATACCTACTCCAGATTTTTTTTATTTCTCTAGCATGCGAGTTTCCTCGCGATGTTTTCCCTCACCGCATAGCTATTCACATTATTTAAAAAACAATATCTAGTACATCAAATTTCGTTATTCATTTTCTTTAATGATCTGAGTTTTAACGCCATATGAAAATACTAGCTGTATACATGATTTCGTTAGCATGGACTTAATAAGTATGAGTGATTATTTCTTTAATTAATAATTTTCTTCTCAAGATTTTTCGAACTGCTGTTTCTAGTATGTCATAAAATTCTTTGAAATGAGGCGATTTTCTTACCGTCCGTAGCCTTTCTATCGTTTACTACTGGACACAGGCTTCCTCAAGCACATTATCTTGCTTTGTTATCCCTTAGTCGCTACGGCAAAGATACCATACCATACCATCAGACTATGTCTCTGCTGGACCACTGCTGGATATATAGGCTTCTCCTAAGGCTCGCCACCAAACACCATTCTCACCTCTTCTCATCCAACCACACCGGCGAATTTTTTTAAGTTGTCGGTCCACCTGGAGGATGGCCGGAGGGCGTCCCACACTGCCCTTCCGAGTACGTGGCCTCCAGTCGAGAGCTCGCCTTTCCCAACGGCTAATGGGAAAAGATAGGGAGGTAATTCTAAAGACAGCCGAAACTTTGTAATTTGTAATTGTAACTTTGTAACAGGTAATTTTGTAGATGTATAGACCTGTATATTTGATGGATTTTGAATACATTTTGATGGATATGATACGATTATTTTTTGGCTTGTATGTCATTAAGCCAACTACTAAAAATCCTTTAACACAATTGTTCGACCATCGATTGATGTTGTTTAGTTTAACCGAGTTCTCCAACAGATGTCACTGTTTCGAGACCATACTTCATGCTATGATTATGTTTTGTGCAGCGATCTAATATGTTTATTTTTCTATGTGAAAAGTGTTCAAGGCATCCCATAGCGATTTATCTTCAATAAACGATTATGGCAAACTGTCTTTTTTTGGCGTTATATAGTCTTCTAAGTCTATGTTAGATTCGATTTTTTGTTGACTTTCTTGTGCTTGTATTAGCAGATTTGAGGATGCTTCGTGGAGAAGGTGTTTGCTCTAACGCAACTATGTCGTCAATCTCAATGTTATTGCTTATGAAAAACGCGTGGAGCATTGAATATGTTGCACAATTCTTAGAAGCAGAAGCCTTCGCATTACTGGAGAGTACAGCCTTCAGTAGACTGGTGCTCTTGGCTAGTGTGGAGGCTACTGGTACGTTGAAGAAGCTCGCCTCGAACGTCTTGCTATCCGCAGGTTTATTGAGAGTCAACACATTGGATTCTTGCCGTTTCTTGGCCTTTCTTGCGGCAGCAATAATCTCCCTATGCTTGCTGTGCCCTACGGCAAGTTTAACAACATTCTTCGTGTGAGCGTTCTTATCCACGTTCTTCTAATGGGTTGCTTTCTTTATGGGTTGCTTCTCCTCCCAACCCTGGGCTTTTAAGTCTTCTAGCTCCTTGAACTGTTTATCCACGTTTATAACCTGTATGAACACCATGGTCCCAAAAACCGTGTATTGTCCCGGAATGAGCTAAATGCGCGAGCGGTGTGAGGTGTGAGGACACGAGCACACCTCCCTCCCAGCCGTCTCGCCGCACTTGTGCCAGTTAGTTAAGTGATGCGCTTGCTCGCTTTCTATTGTTTCTCTTGCGTCATCGATATAACACGTGTTGGGTAGTTTTTTACTACACATACTATTGGAGGTGGACGCCGATCGTTATCGTAAGGCCAATGTTGCAGGCCGCACGTCACCGTCCAACGGGGGGTGTAGGGATTTTGGCTTGCAGGTCCAGGTGTTGGTGCAGGGATTTCGGCTCGGGGGATCAGATGTTGCGGGTGAATACGGAAATAAAACGCTGCTCTAGTTCACATTAAACCACAGGGGTGCGGAGGGAGCGGCAATGGGCAACAAGCTCACCTTTCTTGTTAGGTTTTGTTGGTATCTGAGTGATGAGGGCGAACTAGCTTGCTGGCCGTTGGAGTTTCGCCCTTTTATAGTAGTTTGCTGCCCAAGCGATGCCCCCGTTCCCTGGAGAAGTTTTATTGCTAATCGCTTCCTGTTCTTGTACATAATATCTAGGTTACAAGTCATACATGTTTGGGTTGGTCCTCCTTTTGCACGGAGGATAAAGACTATTTTCGATGGCGAAGTATGGGTATTTATCCTTTTAATCATTTTTATTCTGTTTTCCCTTCCTCCCTCCTTGAGTAGCAAGGGGTATGGGAGCATTGAGGGTGTATGGCTGCCTAGTGGCGCCGATACCGGAACTTCGCCATCTACCCCGCAACTTTATGCTTTAAAACTTATACCTAAATAAAACATACTGCGGGTGGTAGTCTTTATTATGAACCTTATTCTATTACCCTGACTTATAACCTAGGTATCCTAACACATTTGGAGAGCGAGAGCAAGACATACATAAACAAAATATAAGACGTTGTAAAAATACGTAAAGAAATAAATAATAGTACAACATAATATCAATATTTACATAATCAATATCTTATCTAACGTTTTACATAATATTAACGTCTTATTTAATAACGATAATGTACGTACTAACATCTTATGATCTCGGAGGAAAGGCACATGAATTTACTTTTTACGCCTTTATTGGCGTATGTCTAAGAGTTCCGCCGTTCAAACTTTACTGGTTGCGGAACTCTTTCGAGACGACCCTTTTTTCCCCCGAGATGTGCGATGTCAGCACGTACATGTTACGCGCACTGATTCTACACATAAGTATATAGGCACCGCACTTTCACTATTTTGTCGTGCACACATACTTACTTGTTAAAATGAGCGACCAAACCTGATTCTGACTTGTCTGCATCAGGTGTTATAAGTGATGATGATTGAAGTGACTAATATTCATTCAAAACAATATGATAGTCTTTTGTGTCTTTTAGTACTTTTAAGTTATTTTTTATTATTATTAATAATGTAATGCGTAGTAGATTTTTGTTGTTATAATATTGTTTTTTTTATATTTCTCTCAATTAGTAATTTTTGTATTTTTTTCTTTTTGTGTTTTAGTAACTTTATTTTTCAAAACTAAATATTAAATACCTATTTAAAACTAAAAATTATGTATACCTACTTACTATATTATCTAATGTGTGATAAATAATAAATAAATAAATAATGAAAGTAAATAAAAATAGTAAAAAATAAGTGATGTTTTTTATAATTACATAGTCGTGTGTTTTATATTTGACCGCGATATTTAAATTAAAAATATCGACTTTAACCAATATCGATATACCTATCTTTCTAAAAACAAGTGACAAAATGGTCACATTCCTTCCGCGCGCATTCAACTCGTTCCGGGACTATAGATCAGTTGGTGTGACGAGCGCGGTACCGGACTCCGGATGCGCGCACTGCTCGATCAGTGACGCGAACTGTTGTAGCTTTTGCGATATTAGCAGACGCGCGTTACACGTCGCTAAGAAGACCAACCCCCCGTGCGTAACGGATGTGAACTGCGCCGGTTTACATTTGTGCTTATTTGTGTCCACCACGTCACCTAAATCGAAGCTAGTCTCCATTTGACCCGAAAGAGAGAAAAAAAACAGGAAAATTAAAAAAAAAAAGCGAAAAACGAATGGAAATATTAGACCCGTTTAGGAGTGGCCGCACGAATCACGACAAGTGTGCACGCGGCGGAAACGGTACCCCTTAGTTGTCTCTTAGTTTATGCTTTTGCTGTCGTGAACAGAAAAGTGCATTGAATGTTTTTTGTTCTTATTTTATTTGTTTTGAAATCTTCGTTGCCTTTCGTTGAGCATGTGCATGTGTTTATTACGTAATGTGATATATAATTTATGATTATTCATCACTATTTATTAATGATCACCCCTGGTCGTGGCGAGGTAGCGACACAAGTGGCATCGTCTTTGTATTGTATAAATTTGTGATCATTCAACCGCCGCGCGCCGCCTGGCGTCGCCAGTTGTTGAATGAATTTTTGATACCTACTCTTTTGAACAAATTGAACAATGAACAAATTCTTATAAAACTATTAAAAATCAACACACTGTGCTAATAGTAATTAATAGAACTGAAATAGAATTTACCCCGTAATTTCTATTTACCCAGTAATGTCTATTTACCCAGTAATGTCTATTAATTTTCCTAAAATTACCTTTAAAGTTTATTAAATTGTAGCTATTTCTCTCCATACATTTTTGAAAAGGGACGTTATTGGCGGTCATAAAAAGTTTAGTGTTTTTATTTTAAATCTTTTTGTAAAATGATGTTTGACCAATACAATATCACTTAGTCTTTACATTCACATGAATACAGATAATCTATACTTTTTAATAAATGCTGTTATTAAACTTTTATTACTTTTTATTAAAACGTTTTATTAATTGCTCCTTTATACACCTTACTATGATAACTTTTAAACTTTCGTGTTTTGTACCCATTTTATATTCTAAATCGCGTCTGTCTGAATGTAAATGTGAATTTCCAAATGTGAAGATCGAATGCGGGTAGTTGATAAAACTGCTCGCAGCTCGCATTCTGGACTACCCGACTCTTCAGTCAACTCGTGATCACGGCCGGTGTAACTCGTGCCGAAACGTCGAGTAGTAATAAAAGGTAAATAAATATCTTTATTATAAGCGTTCAAACCCGATTTAGAATATAAAATATCTTACTATAGTTGCCTTGCCTGTTTGCACGTAAAATATAACCTAGTAAAACAATAAAATATTAAAGGAAACAAACATATCACAACGCGATTTAATGCTTGACTGTCGGTAGATTTTTGGGCAAAATCTCTAAACAAAACTGTATAATTCTTTTATGAATAGTCATAAATACAGATATTCTAGTTTTCAAAATAATATACATATTTCCATAAATATTTTTATGTAGATTTTGGAAACATCAATAAATCCCATTGACAATATGGTTTCTTTTCCCTGACAATTATAATTCCTGATATTGACACATTAGTGAAATCTTAAAAAAATATTTTTTTTATTGCTTTATCATAAAAACCAGATATTTTAAGTTATAAACTCTTAATCAAAGTCGATTAAGAGTCAAGCAAGACTATTGTCTTGATTACTTATTAGGTGTTGTTGGGAGTATTTAAGTCAATAATATCTTCGAGTATTTTAAGTTTTGATGGATGATATTACAAATACATAGATTTCATTAGATCTGATGTATTTGGTTCCAATTTTAATTGAACAATTTGTGTAAATTATTTATATGTTAACTCGTTAAAAAATTTGCGACATTTTGATATATCACTATATTTTCCGTATGCAGTAAGTAGTTCACTGTTTTTCTCTCGCATTAAATTACATAAGTTTACAACATCTCGGAAGTTGTCTAATATTTGTGAAAGCTCGAGTTGGGGCCGAATCTAACTTTAATTCAGTAACGTTGTTACGAACGAGTAGCACGTACGACTGTGTGTCACACTGCGCTTCACAAACACACTCAGTTAATACTGTTTTTGGAGGTAAACAAAAGAAGATTTGGTGTTTTTTTATCAAAAAGTTATAGGTGAATGAGAAACTGTTAATCTCTGACAATGTCTGTCTCTCTGTTTGTTTGTTTGCGTTAATCTCCAAAAATACTAGAGAAAGTTTATGTTCCCAGTTGTGTAGGGTATGTATTCCGGAAGGTTGGGTACTAAAAGCAGTTTAGTAGTTATTAACAGTTATTAACAGTTTGTTACTGATTAATGGTTCAATTTACTATGTAAAGGAAAATATGTGAACAGATTTGTGAATAGTATTATGCATAAAAATGTATTAATTTTTAATTATTAATTTTCATGTTATAAACAAAATTATGAAATACATGATAAACTATTTAGATAAGATATAATAGTTTTAGTCTACTGATTGACATATTAAAATATTTGACAATATTTTTGTAGGACAGGTATAATTGGAGGTTACTTGTAGCCCGCGGGTCGCATTTTATGTGTGGCGCAGCTAGACTTTTAGAATTGAAGTACAAAAATTAGAATTGGGGTGTCACATGTGGCCCGCTGGTCGCATATTATTTGTGGCGCAGCTAGAGTTTTAGAATTGGAGTACAAAAATTAGAATTGGGGTGTCACATGTGGCCCGCTGGTCGCATATTATTTGTGGCGCAGCTAGAGTTTTAGAATTGGAGTACAAAAATTAGAATTGGGGTGTCACATGTGGCCCGCTGGTCGCATATTATTTGTGGCGCAGCTAGAGTTTTAGAATTGGAGTACAAAAATTAGAATTGGGGTGTCACATGTGGCCCGCTGGTCGCATATTATTTGTGGCGCAGCTAGAGTTTTAGAATTGGAGTACAAAAATTAAAATAAAGTAGGCGTAGATTCTATAATTTCTGTAAGATGTTTGTTTCATAGTGTTGCAAGTGATACAAGTAATGAAAAGAAGTTATAAAATCGTAAATAACAATATCGAATGGATAATAAGTAGAAATTTAATGTAAAATTATGATACACAGACATTATTATTATTTACGTAAGCGTGGTACCGTAAATAACATATTTAATAACTCAATAATAGCTAATAACGCGTAATAAATGCTGAGAGAGAACAAACATTTTCAATGAAACTGAAACTTGTAAACAGCACGCTCACAATTTTACAGGCAACTAACTACACTCGCGAGCAATATAACTAGCTATGTTCATACTTATGTTTCATGCGTTCGTGTGTGTGTAGAATTTTAATGTTTTAGTTCTCTGCTTGGAATTAGTGTGGGTGTTTAAAATATATACGACGGAATTTAAAATTGATATATTATCACGATTCACTTTTACAAACAAGCTTTTATTCAATTTCACATGTTTGTTAGTTCGTTGAGATCAAATCTTGCAAGTCGATTTTAACCCACTTCGACTCATACTACTCCCGTCAAATTTCAGACATGTATATAAAACCGATGACAATATAATAATCTGATGATTTTGAACTGATGCTGTAGCCAGGCAGGTCAGCACACAGTGGACCTCCTCAATGGCAAACATGTCGTGTTCAGGTTCGTTTGGCTAGTAGTTTTAATGACTACACCATAGTGTGACAAGACCATAGTGAGTCAAGGTGACTACCTTGACCTGATGCTGCAGCCAGGAAGGCCAGCACACTGTGCAACTCCTCAACGGTGAACGGTAGACATGTCGTGTTTGGATTCAATTTTGATGGTCTCGTATAGAAGTTTCTGCAACTAAGAATACTAAAAAGGAATCAATAAATTAAACGTTTGACTAAATTATTATGGCCCTAATAGCCTTTCAAGAGTCACCGGACATGTAAGGTTTAGGGTGAGCGCAGAAGGCGCTCAGCCAGGAGCAAAGAGTGTTTGCAGCAACGAGCCTAAGGACCCCCCTTCCGGTAGACCGGCGGCAGGAACGGACCTCGGCTTAGGGCGTTGCTTTGAGAGGGTACCGCGGGATCGCGAGTCGGTGAGAAGCGCCCAAGCACGTGCCGATACCTGGTATAAGTGTTAGCTGAAGGCCGGTGTGATTACGGTGTAGCGAGGGGGATGTCCTCATCTCCGCCGGGTTCCTGGATTTGATTCTCGATTGTGAAAAATTTGTTTAAAATACTATATGAATGCTTGTCAGGATCTGAGTGCCTACTATGTTTTAGCTTTATTTGGCCGAAGCTATGTATTTAGTACGGGCTATTCGTTTTGTAATTGTTTATTTATTGTACTTAAGGCTAGACAATAAATAATTGAACAGGAAGTTACTCGTATAGGTAATATGTTCTATAAACTAACGAAATTAGTAAATGCTGGAAGACTCATAAACTTTTCATTATTTTCAACGAGAAAAACATGTAAGTAGGTAAATTAGGTTACGTTTAAGAAGCCAGAAGTATGCAATGCGACTGCACCATCCCGAGTGTCATTCAATTTTCATTTACTTGATGCAAAGTTCCTCTACATGCACTATGCAGTTATTACTTGACCACTTTCAGGAGAGCTCCGTAAAGTGCCAAAAATTTCTTAAACAAAGTTAGTTGTAAGAGACACGGAGGGTCAAAATATATTGGTATGTATAGACAGCAGAATTAGGGAAGTCCCGACAATGTGGGAACGGTTATGGCGACTGCATACTAGACTAAGCAATACCCCGTGTATAGGCAGTAGTTAAATTTAAATGTAAATTAGGTGGTAGGTAGTTCGTGTTAATGGAAGATTGAGGAAAAAATATGTGAATGGATTTTTTTTATTTATTGGGTAAAATATTTTGTATCCTTTACACAAATAATAAGGGATTTTCATTCAAATATAGTTAAGATTAAATGTTCCCCGTGGCTTCACACTCCTGGAATTAAGTTTATAATCTGTCCTATGTGTTAACCTGTCCCACAAACTATATGTATACCTTTTGGTGGGTATTCGTTAATTTAATGCAAAGTTATCATTATGAGGCAGTAATAAAACCAGCTTACGAATTCAAAATATGTATTATTATTAAATTATTTCAGAGGTGGTTTTCTTACAAGGAGTATTACTGAATTCTTAATGCGACATTTTTGGAACGAAGTTGCGGCTTGCGCTAGGTGTGATTCGAGAGAAAATGTAACGTCACGTAAGATTTTTACCCCTCCATACGCCTTTCTCTTTCTCTGTGTGTGTGTGCGTGCGAGTATCGAGAGCGAGACTCAAGCAGAATAACAGACGTGCAGACTAGTGCGTGGCCGGTTGTATAACCTAATTTTTTTATTTGATTCCTTATTTTAAATTATTTGCATTGAAAAAATGATACAAATTAAAAAAAAATGCATGAACTATACAGATTTTATTTCGAATTATATTCGGAGTTTAAAAAAAAATGCGTGAGGATCTTCGTTCCTGACGGAGGTCCCCTGTCCGCACATGTTTTTTTTATATTTTTTTATATTTACATATTTGGATAATTATCTGTTTTATGAATTGTTAATCTGTAAGAAAATGTCATTGCTTCCATCTGGTGTAGTGGAAAAAATGTATGGTTATATTGAAGACGCCAACAATTATATTATTTACCTATATAGTTTTTAAGATAAACTACATCTTATCAATGTTGGTTCTAAATAGGATCAGATCGCTGTAAGAAAACTACTTGATGACATAAATGCTTAGTTTACTTTATTCTGTTTGTACTATCTCGCATTTTCGACGAAACCTGTTCCACTTGATGGGGCTCTAGTACTAGTTAGCGTCTAACTTTAGCTGAAATTGGTAATGAGATTCTTGAGATTAGGGCGCCTCCTAATACGACTTGTGTTTCATTTTATATTTGTTATTTAATATAATAGACTTAAATTTAGTCTTTTTAGTTATACTCTGCCGTCCTAAGAATAAAAGGCACTAGTAACTTTTTTAACGAAAGCATAAGTAAAATTATACTCGAAAATTAAAAAGAAACGAAGACAATAAACAATGGTTATTCTTTTTGTTTCATTAAAAACCCCAAGTTTCTATCTTGATTTTAAATTAATGATAATTTTATCAATTTTTTTTGCATTTAATGTCGAATTTCATTAATACACTTGTACCTTTTTTCTAGTACTGCTATGCGAAGATCCTTATTTTTCAACACATCATAACTTTTCTATCATTCCAGAATGATATGAATTATGGCGAAGAAAGCTATTTGCTTAAGTTTCTACTCCAGCTAAAAGATAAAATTAGTAGGATGATAATTACGTCATGATTCAAGCAATTTGGTGATGTGGTATTGTCTCAATTTTTATAACGACTTTTAATTTTATTTTCATTTAAAAAACTTACGGCTGGTCACAGTTATATTTAATTACATGAACACTGAGAACATTACAAGTTTTCACATATAGTAACTGTAAGATTATTAATAAATCGTCGAAAATAAGCTAAGGTTGTCAGTGGATATCTTATAACAGTGGAGAAGAAGCGATTACAATGTTTTCTATTAAGTGTAGTTACACCATTACAAAAAGGATTAAAATCTATATCATGGATAATTCTATTATAACCTATTTTATTATAGTTTGTGAAAACACGAAAAAAGAAGGAATTTTGGTGATAGCTATTATGGGCCAATATTATACTAAGTAGAACGAGATTTCTAGTACGCGTTAAAGGTAACACATATCTTGAGTTTTTTAAGCATATCGGGTCAGTCAATAGTCATTTGACATAAGAAAACATCGTTTTGCTATGCTGATCATTATTTTCATTGATTGTCTCTTTTTCCTTCAAATATTCAAATTTTTAGCTATTCTTAAATCACGTGTGAGTCAAGCGATTTGAGAAACGCCCGACATGTTACCACACGACGTTATGCATAAAGTCGCTTTAGATAATCACTAAAGTGCCTACTTTAAATAGTTTAGTAGCGAATATTTAACGAATTACTAAAATCAAGGCCTAGTGCATCAGCAGCAGGATTGAACGATAATTGTATTTGTAATTGGCAACCGCAAATTTAAACTCATCAAGTATTGGGCTATGAATGAACATATGTTCAAATTAGTATCAATTAATGTGTTTATAATAGCTGAAACATTTTGCGGCTCGCTAATGACGGTTGTACAATTGATGAGTCAATTATTTATTTTCTATAATCGCTGTTGTTAAAACAATGACATAACATTTTCTGCCCTCTGACCCAGATACATTGATACAATGCAATAGATATAAAAAGATTGGAATAGAACGTTTACAATGCACTAGTAGATCGAACAGGTTTTATTGCCACCGATGCTCGTTAAATATTAACATCGCTGATTGAAACAAATTTTTGTTAAATACATTAATAAGCAACTAAATTGAAAAGTTGAAAGTACATCGACTGCTGTCGACTGGATGCTGCCGACGTATCTTAGCACTTTGGGCCAATTACAAAACTAAACTTTAAATCAACCAGCTCATGTCAACAGTATCAACGGTTCGTGGTTGAAAGGTAAAACAGTCTTAGTAGACCGATCAGTCAGTGGGAAGTGACTTTCAGCAAATATGGAAACTAAACTAAAAGTGAGTAGATTTGTGTTAACCGATGCCAAACGTTGGCTTGGCGTTAGCGACTTTTGAGTGATATAAAAAAATCACCCCTCAAGGAACGTTTTATTAATTATCTTTGCTTCCTGTGCTGTGAAATTATTATGCCATATATGGGATCTTTTCGGCGCGCAAAGCAAAGATCATTTTGAGCCAGTCTATCTGGATTTACAATATCTATGCACAATATTGAATACAAAGCAGTGGTCTGTCGTAACGTTAGCGACAAACACTATAATTTGTTATCGTTAATGACTAATCCGCAAGTGAGTAATAGTCGGAATGTGCCTTTATAATTGGCAAATTATTCAAATGATTTATTGAAGCCGCCCTCCGAACCCCGCTGTAAATCTAAATAAAAAATCAATTGACTTGAAAACGTCGCGGACGTTTCTTAAGATTATTGAAGAATCTTAATTCTTAAGATACGGAAGATTATTGATTAAACACAATTTAATTTTTTTATATTTAATTCCTTCCCTTGACATATAAATTGTTTTTAAATCTACATACTCATCTACAGACTGTTAACAATCTGATAGATAAATTATCTGCCAATTAAATCTAGCTAATAGTGACTTTCTGATAAAGTATAACTGACTTTCTATATTGTGTTAGTAACATATTGAAACAAGTGAAAGGTAAATAAATAAATCAAACATTGGAAAATTGTAGGTTTTGCCTACAATTTTCCAATGTTTGATTTATTTATGATTTATTTTTGACAGAAATAATCGCGATTTATAGAGAGAGACGTTTATTTATTTGTGTCTATAGAACTGAAATAAGAGTATATAGTTGCTAACATAGCCGTGTAACGTATTCACGGTAGCAAATATACGAATATTTTGATATATCAAGCAAGATGAGGCGACAGCGTTTCTAAATTTCCGTTTTGTAATGTGTTCGGAAACGCAGAGGAGTTAGGTTTAATTTTACACTGAATGCTGGCGAGGTCGCAGTCGTCTCTTGTTGGCCAACATGTTAGAAGTTGCGCTGCGGTCGCTTGGCACTTCAAACACTATAGAACAGTATGTTAACGTGGTATAAACACGCGATGCGAATCACGCACACAGATGCAGGTTATACGCTCGTGATGGGCCGTCGTCTCCGAAGGTACGCCATTCCAAGGAGTGATATCGCAACCGTGCTCATTTTGATATTGATTTTTAGTACATCATGAGAGATAATACTGATAAGATAACATTGATAACTCACATTATGTATCTATAGTTTCATTAGAGTATCCGATGTGTATGAATACAATATATTGTTACGTTAACGTATGATTAATACAATATATTGTTACATTAACGTTAACGATACAAAATATTAGGGGTTAAAGTATGAAATTGCCGATTTGTACTGAAAAATTAAAACTCGTTTTTTTCTAAAATGTAACATATTTATTTAATCAAAATATTTACCCTCATTATCTATACATTGTTGCCATCTAATCGGAAGTTCATTTATGCCTTTGCGATAGAACTCTGGGATGTAGATTCGACAAACTGTGTGAAAGCATTTTGTACTGCCTCTTGGGAAGAAAATTTTTTACCACGTAGAAAATTGTCCAAATCACGAAAAAAATGGTAGTCCGTTGGAGCAAGGTCTGGCGAGTATGGAGGATGACGTATGGTTTCTAACTGCAGCTCCTGTAGAGTTACAACGGTTTCTCGTGCAGTGTGAGGTCTTGCGTTATCATGGAGCAATAATGGTGAAGATCGATTAACGAGTCGGGGCTGTTTCACTGCTAGTTTCGCCATCATTGTTCGAAGTTCGGCACAGTAAACATCTGCTGTTATTGCTTGACCAGACCTGAGAAAGCTATAGTGAATAACACCATGAATAGACCACCAAACAGTTACCATTACCTTTTTATTGGTAAGCTTTGACTTAGGGCACTGTTGCGGCGTTTGACCTGGGGTCAGCCATTGCATTTTTCGCTTTCGGTTATCGCAAAGAATCCACTTTTCGTCACATGTGACAATTCGATCCAATATCCCTTGATTTCTGTACCGATTCAACAAGGCAACGCAAGTTTCAACACGCGTTTCTTTCTGCAGATCAGTCAAATCATGAGGCACCCATTTTTCATATTTTTTTATCTTATTGATTTGATGCAAATGAGTCAATATTGTAGGTAAGGTAACGTTAAATCATGCCGCTAATTCCTGGGTAGTTTGATTCGAATCGGCTTCCACCATCTCCTTTAATTCAGCGTTATTCACCTGTGTGGGCGGTCTTTCACGTGGTTCGTTCTTCAAGTCGAAGTTTCCATTAAGAAAGCGTTTAAACGAAAAACGCACGGTTCGTTCGTTAGCAGTCTCCTCTCCAAACGCAGCATTGATATTGCGAGCCATTAGTTCCGCGTCGGAACTCGTATTCAAAGATTACTCGGATTTTCGAAGTATCCATCTTCCCCGTCTAAGCTGAATAAAAAAAACAATTGAAAGTCGAAAATCGAATGTTGCAACTTTTTTAAAACAAGAACCTCATAGGTATCATGTGAAAAAAGTTTCACTCGAAAATCTCACACTATGAAGATTTTATGTCAATTCAAAGTATCTATTACTATAAAACGGCAATTTTATACTTTAACCCCTATTATTGTTACGTCTGTCCAAAGACATTCGCGATGCATGCCAACATCAGTCCAGAATGACAAACGTCGACACTACCCCGGATGCGCTGCCTACCTTTGGAGATATAGGAATGGATTTGGAGAAAGTGTTGGGAAAATGGGGAGAGATAGGATGAGAATGGGGAGGGATAGGGCACATCTCATTACTACCGAAACACGTACGTACATTAGAGAAATAAGATAAAGTGGGAAATGCAGTACATTTCAAGGTAGTCTTCTGTGAGAGAGGGGTAACGTGGCCAGTCGAGCGCGCCCAGCAGCTGTTGGATTGCAGCGTGCACTCTCCCCCTCAAACGATAAACAAACAAAAAAAAATAATATGAATATTAATGTTTTGATTAATTTTACTATACATGTTATGATTACAAAAGTTGTCACGGACTATAAACTTTTATGTTCTTGTTTTGAGCAGTAGGCATTTAGAGTACAAATGAAACAGGCAGCCAGGTGATGTTTGAGGCGAATTTAAAGCCGAATTTAAAAGTTTTTCCGATGTTTCTATTAATAGTTATTGACTTTATTAAAACAGAAAATTGAGTCATTGATTTCTATTTAAACAGAAAATTTGAAATAATGTAACTTTAAGTTGGAAAATCTTAACCAAAATCAATTCCTCTATACCAACAACAAAGTTCCTTTGTGGAGTTAACGTTACATTTACTCTGAAATACTTTTGAGATAATTCTTTGTTTAATAAAACAAAGAATAATTTATTCTATCTTATGCTAGATATCGGTTCATTTGTGTATTTGTATGGCTATACGTTATAAAAGACGAAATAGTAATCTAGTGTGTCATGACTTTACTTGTATTAGAATATTCGGAATATTTAAGTTGACTTACTGTTCTGAAACACTGTGTCTGAAACGTGTGAAATTTCCGAACTAACTCAAACTAGCGTCAGTTGCGAAGTTTTAATTCGCGAGTTAAACGAGAGGAATACGGATTAGTTGCTTTACACCTTTTGTTAAATGTGTTTTATTGATCGGTCTAACTATTAAGATTTCGGTTACTGCTTTTAAGTTTTAATAAGCACTGTCTGTTGCAGGACCATTGTTTTATTATTAAACGTCACTAATAGCTTATTAAGGACAGACAGACGTCCATGTGCTAGATGGACAGACGACCTCATAAAGGTTGCGGGCACCCGCTGGATGCAGGTCGCTGCCGATAGGTCTAAATGGCGGACAATGGGGGAGGCCTATGTCCAGCAGTGGACATCCAAGGGCTGAGAAGAAGAAGAAGAATAGCTTATTTATGGATTAAATTTGTCATTTAATCAATAAATTTGTTAAGTTTGTCAAAATTTTTGCAGTGATTGCTGTTATAAATCTGATGAAATATGACTGAGAAATAAATAGCTATTGAAAGTACCACTATTGGAGTTTGCTGGAGTATAGAAGAATACTCGTATATCCATATATGCAATATACTTATGGAGGTATAGAGGTTGCTGTCAATTTCGCTGTATAACAGCAATCAAAGAAATACTATGATATACCAGTTGTAATTTTAGATTAAAATGTAACAGATGTAATTGTTGTGACAGTTGTCACAACAGATACTCATGTACGAGAGCGTCCAAGCAAAAAGGGTCCATATCTCGACTTTTTTTTTAAGTACGATGAAAAAATTATAGTTTTTCATTTGAATTAATTTATATTGTTCTAAGATCACGTATCTACAATTTTATCTCATAGACATCTTTATTGGACGTTTCTAAAAAAATATTTAGTGAAAAGGTACCAGCTAATTTACTTCTCCTTTTAAGATCATACATGAGGCCATGCACAAGATAAAGTGCATGAGGGGGGGCCAGGTCCAGCAGTGGACGATGCACAGCCTCATTACGGTAGATCGTTTATTGTGTCTCTAGTTTTCGTTTCGTTTCGTTGGATTGTATTATAAATATTATAATTAATAATAATAAGTCAACGGTAAATTTGTGAGAAATATGTTATGCCACGCCTACGTAATTGCCAAGTGGAATTGTATTTTTTAAACGTTAAATTTCTCGAAATGCTTTTCTCACTTTGTACTTTAGTTGTATAATTCTAATTTAACCTGTTACATTATTTACGTTATGTGGTCAGACATCTATTCTAGTTTCCAAATCAGCTCATAAGGCCAATACCGCCTGTCTGGATTTGGATAGCCTAGGTGCAATGTCTACATACATTTCTACCTAGATGTTTTTATTGTCAGACGTCTGGATAGGGAACAAACGCATTCCTATCAAACAGAAGTTTTCCTTGCAATCGAACTCTATATTAGATCAGATGTACAGTAAACAGGTCATATTGCAATATGCAGAGCATATAATGCATTCACAGAGGTGCACAGATCCCACTTGACACACAAAAGCGCGTAATGCCCGGCGGGTAAGGCGAGGATTAGTTCATATTAGCTCCGAATACAACATCATACGGGTGGATTATGTCAACCTACAATCCGCACATCTAATTAGCTTTTTATGCCAATTAGTATCATCTATTATTGTCTATAGCTTTCTGTTCTGATTTCTCGATAAATGATAACTAAGTTCAAAAATAATTTGTAATAATTTTATGGAGAATCATTATTTCATCATAAACATTTCTGAAAAAAATATCAATTCTCATGACTGCTTGCCTTGAAGTTGTTAGATATGAAATCCGACAAGCCAGATTTAATTAAAATTTTCTTCATGTGGTTTGGGAGTTTTCATTCTTCACTGTTCATCTCTAATATGCTAACGATACTTTTGTATCTCTCAATATTTCGAGAAAAAGGTCAGTGTTGGCAGGATTTACGGTAATTATAACAAGCAATTTATTTAAATGTACACGTATTATGTTTCATTTTCACTGTTCAATTCTTAGTGCATGCCTTTATTATGTCTGAATTATTGACCAATTTTTTGTTCGGTAAAGAATGAATTTAATTCGCCTCTATATAAATATTATGCAAAAATAAATAAATAAATCATCCACTGACTAATTGTTAGTTTGAAATTATGATTAATGAGAGATTGTAACATTTTAGGAGTTGCTGATTTTTAATTCTATATTGTATTCGTAGGTATAACTCGTCTGCGACATCTATCGATCTATTTTCTACACGTTACAAATGAAGTTGGACGTGTCCATTGTGGTCGGCGGAATTAACCGTTCCGATCGACGTGTTCGCTAACTGCTAATTAGCCCGCAGTTTGGTGAATTATAACTTTATTTCGTATGTGACACGTCTATCGTTACGAAGAATTGTAATGGAATGGAAGTAAGCAGTTGAGGACCTTAGGATCAAAAGGTGACATTTATAGAGTGATAGAGACATTTGAAAAAATGTCTCTATCACTCCTTTTGTGCGTAATTATTACGTCTTGTGATGCAAATAAATTCAGATGTACAGATACATAACGAAAACATTGGCCATCGAATAATCCGGAAACACTCGAACACGTCATCCTGTACATAGCTTATATTGAATAATATATCTGAAGATAATATAAGCATTGAAGGATTGGAGTACGAAATGCAAAAAAAACAACCGTTGCATCTAAAATTGCACATGAAAGCTTTTGATACTAACCTCCTCAGTTGTCTGTTATTTCACGGTAATGTAATTACAGCAGAGATGGTTTTTTTCGTTTTGATTGTACTAGGAAAAGCATGTTGTGTCTTAGGAACGCTTATTTAAATCGTTTCTCTAGAGTAGCTACGTTTGTTAATGGTAAAATATACTTCGATATATTTTAAAGAAAGGTGGCAAATTGTCACTGACAATGATAATTAACCGATAGACGATCTGTTTGATTTTCTTATAGAAACAACTTTGTTGAAAAGTAGTTGACACTTAGTGGTTAGGGAATACTGTCGCCCATAGACATCTGCGATACATACTTACATCAGCTAAGATGATTAATGATGAAACGATCGGCAAATGACATAGTAGGTACCTATTTGGTCAATTTTAAAAAAGGTTTAGGATGTATAGGGAGACGAACTAAAAAGAATGAAGAGTTTTGCTTATCTCATTGCACTTCCCATTCGCTGAGATATCTAAATGCGGTTCATCCTATCTCCCCGAAGTAGGGAGTATAATGTGGAGGAGTTCCCCCCAACAGCTATTAGTACAATTACCTTTCAAACAATTTGACCTTTAAAGTTCAATTATTCTCTTCTTTAGTAGTAACTCTGATGGACTAAGCCGCACATAAATTATCATTGATTAAACAGCTACTAGTATTACTAGAATAAGTGCAAAAGTTAGTTTGTTTGTTACTTGCAACAAATCAATACTACCAAATTTTGCATACGTGTAATCCATGGATTGGATTAACACATAGAATAAGATTTACCCTGGCGAATGGAAGCGACACCGCGGGTAATACTCGTAACTATCGTTTTTTGTAATTACAGCAACTATTATAAATACTCTGATCGCCCTTCTCTCGTCAGCGGTTGTTACGTATAGTATTTCATGCTGCAGGCAAATAATTAAAAATGTAAACTACAACTGGTAAACTAAATAAATTATTAAGTCAAATATATGAAAATGTAATTTCCGCTATTAAATCATTATAATAATTTGCCTCCTTTGCGTCCATTCCCTTTACCTGTAAAGGGAGACTCTTATTAGGGTTAACAATACAATGCAATTTCGTATTCTCGGTACATTCTCCCCACGCTAAACAATTAGCATCATTTAGCATGCATGCCCTTGTGCACAGATTGTTGTTGTGCAACCTCTTGAAATATGTGTTAACCCAAAGGGGACCGTTTGTATGGTGAATATGTTATTGTCGGATTTGTAAATGAAAATTATTATTAGACATAATATTTTTGTTAATTTTTTTTTATAGATAAAGGCGGCAGATGTGCATACAGTCCACCCGATGGTAAGTGGATACTGTCATAGACATCCGCGATACATGCCAACATCAGTCCAGAATGACAAATGTTGGCACGCCCCCGGATGTACTGCCTGCCTTTGCAGATTAAGGAATGGATTGGGAGAAAGGGTTGGGAAAATGGAGAGGGATAGGATAGGATGATAATGGGCTCTGGTATATTTCACTCACTACCTAAACACGTACGTACATTTGGGAAATATGAATAAGTAGGAAATTCAGTACATTTCAAGGTACATTTTCAGTCTTCTGTGAGAGAGGGGTAAAATAATGTGGCCAGTCGAGTGCGCGCAGCGGCTGTGGGAATGCAGCACGCACTCTCCCCCTTAGTAGCCTCTTTTAGCGTACATGCGCTGCTTGAGCACTCATTGATTGCAAATTGTAAAAAAATAGTCTACAGTGAACATGAGGCTCTTAGTGGTCAGATGAGAAAAGCTGAAAATGGTGGCTCGCGATGATGAGCCTTGAGAGAGGGCCTATATCCAGCAGAAGAGAGACTTAGGATGATGATTACTAAACCGCTTATCCCAGGTCTCTTTTTTGCTAATATTAATATTAACTAATATATTAATATCAACTTAAAAATATGGTAACTTAAATTGTGTGTAACAAAAGATTTTGTTACTGATAAACACGAAGTTACGAGTACATACGCAATAGTCCCTCTTTTACGTTGAACTGTTGACAAAAATATTTTTTTAGTTTCGATTTTGTTCAAGCTCTTGAAATATTGATCAGTTGGCATAAAGAACGGGTCATATCAACTATATTAATGTATAGTGGATATATAATGTCGCATTGAAGTAAAATGGTATAAGGCCACTTTTCACAGGTTCACAAGCCACTTTCTTTAGTATACTGTCTTAATACGATATAAAGATATGATATAGAAAAATAGTAAACAAAAATAGTGCAAAATAGTTTTTATAACAATTATAAATATTATTACCCTACCATCAGCCTCTCCCAAGTCTCGCAGGCAGATCGTATCATAGTACGGCATCTGAGAAAAAGCCTTTCTTCCTATGTGAGACGGACAGTATATGTTAAAAAAGGCGCAAATAGATCTTCAAAAGTGATCTCAGAAATAGACTCGAACTTGAAGTTCGTGTAAACTTTAAAATTAAATATCTCTGACCACCGTCCGGTTCGAACCGAATCCAAACAACTTCACTCAAACCTATTTTAAAGGATGAAAATAGCAAACACAATTTCTGGTCGTGAAAAGATAAATCTTGGTCTTGCAAACACGCTGTTCCTCGAGGGGCGGAATCTCGCGCAACTTTGATTTGATTCTTTGGATTTGGTGCCAACATAGAAAATATTGCAAATTCAGTTTCGTCCCGCGTGTGGCGCTCGCGGAGACGTAAGTGAGTTAGGATGAGTGCACACGGATGTCATGTATGCGCTACAGCTGTGACATTCTCAACTTTCTTCAGTTAGTTTACTAATGGCGTTGTAGAAACTAAGTATACAATAAATCGGCAAAATCCGGCTCGAAGGACTAATCTTGAGGACTGGATTGTATGTTTTAATAATGATACACCAAACTTGGAGATATGAAAGTAAAATTTATTATAAAGGTCACAGCACATTACAATGATAGATGAAAGATGACAACGTCAAAATGATACTTATTAAACAATAAAAAATCATATAATGGTGGTGTTGGTGTTGCCAACACTATGAAGAGGATTAGGGAGATACTCACAGGATGCTGCAACTTGAATCTCCAGCTCCGGGGCACTTGCTTTGCAGGTTTATGAATTTTAACTGGTCAACTACATCACTTCAACACTTTTTGGTGAATTATTAATAGATCGTATCAATCATCGACCGCACCTATTTATAGTAACGAAGACAAAAGTAACGAGTACGTGTATGTTTTTCCGTTTACCAATAGAGTTCTTGGTGAATATTACTAATGTGTTTAGTAAATTTACCAAAATGACGGACGGACTAATTAATATAAAGCGACACTGGATCTATAAAAGTGATATACGAAAAATAATTTATCGTATTTGGAACTATCAATGTATCTATCTATAGTTTACAATAATAAATACTCCGCATTGCTTAAAAATGGTTATTATATGTGCAGTGTGCACATGGCTTTAAATAACAGTACACAATAGGCGACCTCACCGCTAACACGATATCTTCCAGGCAATTTTGTAGTCGTAAAAACAACAGAATATCTAAACGTGTAGTATAAAATATGCAATAGTCCTTAGAACATCCAGGACACCATGTCATTTACGGTAATTAAAGTTTATATGCTAGTATTAAATAAGATAAAGGTTTTATTCATCTGGGTAGAAAATGCTGGGTGAGTCACATGTTTCTAATTAAACACTGTACTGTCATACCATCATCCTATGCATCCCACTGCTGGCTTCTCTGAAGGCTTACCACCAAACACGATCGTATACTCTTCTCTCATCCAGCCACTGCATGCACTGCTTGCAAACTTCTTCAAGACGTCTGTCGACCTGATGGGGGGTGTCCAACACTGCACTTGATCGTGCTGCCAGGCCGTTGCGGCCATTGAGTTCTTCCATGATATATGAAAGTTCTACGCATCATGATGATATGATATATATACGATGATATAGTTCATGGTATATACGCACATATATACACCACTCCTGGCCGCTACGGCCAACAAGATTCGGTAGTTCGGCATTTTGTATGAGATTCGGTTAGTATGCGCGCATTTTTATTGTGTATTTTATTTAGTATATTTTTGCCTTTTATTTTGTCAGTTGATGATTAGATTCAGGAAATATAATAAAAAATCAATATTAAAGATTTAGTCTATATTTGCTAGTTACGTTTTGTAGTTACGATTGGCAAAGGTCAAGTTCAATCGGCAAAAGAGTTTTTATGAAGAATTCGTTCAGGCGCGAGAGTTCAAAAACCTCGTCTCAAAGAGCTGGCGATTATTATTATAATTATAAAGGCGCTCCCTTTAATTAAACTTCACCCTTGCGACACCGAGGTGCGCATAAATTAAGACTTATTTCTATGTAGTGCTAATGTTTGTAGATATGATAACTTATTGCTTGGGAGAAAGGCCACTTGGTGAAACTTTTGCGGACAAAATTTCAGGGGCTTAAGTCCTATATTTTGTATAATTCTACGTTTTATTTTATTTTTGGGAATGCATATCTTATATACATAATATTTTTTGCGGATCTACCAATCTACTCTGGATCCGCATATTATATTATGACACGAAATCCTCTTTGTGATTGCAAGAGGAAAATTATGTCCTGCAGTGGGACGTCGATAAGTTAATATACTTACTCTACCTTTAAGGAAAAGGGACCTTTATAGAATAACTTGATTGTCCATAGCTAATTATTATTATGATCATTATCTTATCAGTTAATTTTATTTTCTCAATCGTCTACAAAAGCTTTCGCTGTCTAAAGTTAGAGCACGTTTGTTGTGCGTATTTTTATGTATAAGTATATCCACAGGCTAAATACTCGTAAGCTCGAAAATAAGCTAGATAGACTATGAAATTGTTTTTTTTTACTCTCAATTTACACATTTCAAACTTTGAGTGAGATATTTTGAGTTACGTGTAAGTTCGCCTTACACAGTTATATATTGATCATATTTTCAAACTTCAACTTCATGTAGATGTGTAAAAACTATAGGTGTGCCTCTGGCATCATAGTGCCGTAAGATGAACGGTATTAAACCGGAATTCGGTCCAAAGAATTTTAGTAGGCCGCGCTTAAAGGTAAATAGGCGATGAATAGTATAGAAATTATGATTATTAGTTAGAAGTTAAATTAATAAACTATGAAGGTTATTAAGGTAAATTAATTTTCTTCAAATACTAATGAAATCATTAGATATCTTTATAAATTATTTGATTTATTTATTCTCCTCATAATTTAAGGCCGAATTGGATAGGATTCTGCCTCCCGTGCTTCATTTTGTCTGGACGAAACATATTTCTAGCTTGTGATGCCATTAGCCGATAAACATTTTATTTTTATTGTTTATTATTTGGGTTTTACCCCACTAATGTACCGCAGGCCGACTTAATGCCTAATGGCATTTTCTGCTCATCAACTTTTGGTTAATCAGAAATGCAAAAGGGCCACCAAGGTAATATCCTTGTAAAGTGCATAATAATACAAAATACATAAACTATACGTACACATAGATATATAATTAATATACGTACATGAAATACATACACACATATGTACAATAAATATGTAATAATAAATAAGATACAAATATATAAAGTACATACATAATACACTCCTATAATTAATTAGAGAAATTAAGGATCAGAAAAAGAAGCGTTAAGTAGTGATTGCCGTATAGTGATCCCGAAGCATCTTAAGACTATCTTAAACACGTACGTGTACCTTGTTTTGTTTATTTTTTTATAAAATGTGTGAAAAACGCAAAAATCTTTAAAATTAAATGTATAGTATAAGTTAATTTTACTAATCTATATAAATAAAAATTAAATGCTGTTCGTTGGTAAGCGCATCACTTGAGAACGGCGGGACCGATTTGGCTATTTTTTTTTTGAAATGTTCGTAATAGTCCTAATAAGGTTTTTAGGGAAAGAAAATTGGAAAAGTTGCCCGGAAAATGGAAATTTCGGAAAAAACTGTGTGCTTTTTTCTATGGGATTTTTGTATGAACTCACGATTCGAACGATGGATATGCGTAATTCTTTTTTTGTTTTGTTCGTTATGATCCTGGACAAGTTTTCAGGAAAAAAAAAGTTAATTTATTGAATTTTGAAATTATGGAAAAATATTTTATTGAAATTTATGGAAATTTGGACAGGACAACGTCTGTCGGATGAGCTAATACACAATAAAGAGCGGTGATAGCCTAGGGGTGTCTCGACTCACATCGATCGTGAGTTCCAATCCTCGGCCCGTTCTGCTGAGCTTTTAATTAAGTACGGACTTTTTAAAATTTATCACTAGCTCCAATGTGAGGAAAAACAAAAATCCACAGGAGAGAGGAACTCACATGTGCCAAAAATAAAAAAGATCATTTTTGAGTATGTGAATCCACCAATGAGCACTGAGCCCGCGTGGCGGATTATGGTCCGAAACCCCCGAGAGATTTACTAGGGGAGTTCATTTTTTTTTATAGAATAGATGGCAGATAAGCGAGCAGCCACAGGACGGTAATAGATGGCAGATGAGCGGGCAGCCACAGGAGGGTAATGGATGGCAGATGAGCGGGCAGCCACAGGAGGGTAATAGATGGCAGATGAGCGGGCGGCCACAGGACGGTAATATGTATATGGAATAAATAAAATGTTATTATTATTGTGCAGAAAACAAATGATAGAGAAATAGGTAATATTAGTGGAAACAATAAAACAAGGAGCAGCGAAAACTTACGATTATTAATCGTACGTTAAATCAGAATCTTTTTCAAAACATTATTTTTAAAATATCCTGGATTTAATTCTTTTTAAAATTTTAAAAGATAACGTTAGTTTTGAAATATCTCTGGAATAGACGCATTTTCTAATACGGACACAGTTCCAAATTACCAAGTGTAATAACATAATGTTCGACATGCGACGCGTAAGGCCTGATGTCAACAGCAGGCTAATATTGTTAACGTTCTAGAACTTGCGTATCTAGGCTTCAAAATATATTTGCAAGACATATCCTACTTTATGTCTCTCATATTGAACGACTTAAAAAAATGAGCTTTATAAATCCCTGCGCGACTGTTACCAATGAGTGCACGTCATAAAAATGTATTCCAAGTCGTGACCAAAAGATAGAAATAATAAAATTATTAAGACTAAAACGTGGTCCATTGAAAGCGTCGGCTTGTTGAATCGCTAGGCGAGACCTATTTATTTCGCGAATGAACATTAAAATCTAAGCCCCGGCTCGGGGGAAATCAGTTTGCGGATTTGTAAAAATGTTGCTGAGACTGGAACCACAGCGGTCCTATTCTGTTCTTTGTTATTTGCTTAATTATCAACCAGTTGTGTGCCTGATTTTACTCGGGAGACAATAATATATCTTTTATAATCCCCTATACGTTTAAATCACAATTATTCAGTCAATGTGGAAAAAAATACTATAACTATCCAAAACACATATTCTAAAATGGCAATAAAATCAAATAAGATTATCACGAATAAATAGACTTACGTTAATGGATGAATAAATAAACGAATAAAATTCACCACTTTTTTACAGGAAAATAAAAACATTTTTATATTTACTAACAATGTACTGTGAAGCAAACAAACCGACAACTTTGTCAAACTGTTGAAAAATAAAAATTGCAAGCGTGCAGTACAAAGACAAAACAATGAACAGGGTAAAAAAGTCCTTTAATTAAAATAACTTTCTTTTTGGAGCAAATAAAACAAATGCAACAAATAAATCTCAGATAAAACTCGTAGTTGTTATTTTTAATGAAAGAATTCAGTATTTTTTTTATTTAATCCTCTATAGATAAACTATACATACGATGATGTGTATTCGATACTTTTACTTCTATTCGTATAATGCTGTCGACCAGTCAAGCACAGCTTGGCGCAACAGGTAAATTAACAGAACAATTAAAGGTTCCTATTTTTGTCACAATTAATTAAGACCAATAATTGTATTACAGAAGTGTAATAAAAATAATAGCCGGTCCTGCACTGTCCCAGTGACTATAACAAGCTGCAAGTGTTGAACACAATTTAATATTGAATTATTTAATTGAGTTCCGGAGGAAGAAAGAACTTTTCCGAGTATCATATAGGCAGTGCTAAATATAGACAAGCTGTTAAAACAACTCTAAATATTTGTGAGATAATTGCTTATTTTATTATTGGAAAGGATATAAGTTTATTATTATTATGGAAAGGACCCACAATATTTACGGAATTATGAAAAGTTTGAAATTGGATAACTTCTTGTCCTTCGTACATAGAGTATGAAAATTCTATTCATTTGTCTGAATTCTTAACTGACTAACTTTTAGTATTCTTTATATTGACTGAACCTATGAAGATTCAGTCGTGACTGAACATTTTATTGTTACGAAAGATTCTAGAGCCGTCTTTGAAATCTGGCTGAAATTAGATAAATATCTAGCAGCAATACCTTAATAAATGATATGGTGGAATGAGGAGCTACTATGCAACACGAATGCATGCAATAATTAAAGATTCATTATTCTGTTATCGTAAACGTATAATTAGTACCAAGTCGTCGAACCGCTCAATCGCTTTCATACAATTCGTATTCGACTGCGACTGGACATGTAAAGCATACGCCGATACCGGACGAAAGATACGGCAAAGTAGCGCTCCTACTACCACTACTATTTTCTTTAAAGTAAAAGTAATCAGCCCGTCTCGTCAATGCTGGATATATGTTATTTTTTTAATTATTTATTTAAATTCGATGGGCAATGTTGTCTGAAGTAAATAATATAAATATAAAAAGATATACTCGTATACCATACACAAAGATAGAGAGACATTCTATCGTGAAGAGGTTAATGGAGAAAGTCATCATATTTTTATTTCTTACCAAAAATATATTTGAAAACTACAAAATTTTGCTTCATTTTTTACGATATCTTTAAAACTGATGAAGTCAGCTTTTCAAAGTTGGATGTTGAGAAATGAAGTGCTGAGCAGCGTGCGACGTCACAATACATTTAGACAATAGACAAATCTTTATTGTGACATGCACAAATACACATATAACAATAACAAAATAATGTAGACAGAAATGAAAACAAACGAAAAGAAGATGAAACAAACACTAAAAAATACAAAAATGGACGAATTAATTGTTAATGTTCTATTAACAAATAATACTACATTGCCAGTTCGTAAATGTGTAAATGATGCTGGAAATGGTCACCACTCAGCATATTATTATGCTATTACTGTGTATCAGTCACAGCGCTGATTTTCAATGGTGCCACACAAACGATACTTACAATATCGTTGAATAGTGTTCATGAAGCTCTACATATATTATTTCTAAAACATACAAACATACATCTCCCGATTAAAGATTGTAATGTAACGACTTTTAAGGAATGTAATATATATGTATATTGAGACTAAAAGAAGGTATTTTTTATATCTAAGATTGTGACATAATCATCGCGATAAATCTACAATTGAATCGTAACTTTGAGTAACTATCTATATCTCGATCGTTTTCCAACGGATCTGATTTATTTTACCATACGTAATATTTAAGTGTATATTTTTAATTAAATATAAAAAAAACATTAAAACCATAATCTAGTGAACTTCTTCATTGTAATGTTTTAAAATCCAATATGAATGGGAACTGTGCGAAGCCACAATGCGAGCCGGTTGTGGAATGAATAGAAATGGTCAGAATCAGAATAGGGACGCAAAGAACAGCGTCGCGTTTTTTATATTTATTATCCGCTAGAATTAATCACTGATTGATCACGACGCGTTTTCTCACTGTAAAATTAAAACACTGTCGAATAAATACTTGTATTTATGTTTCTTTTTGTATAAGTATGTAACTGTACTTTTTTAATGCGTTTTCTTGCTCCTGTCACGTTCAAACGTACACTATGAACGTTATTTTGAGCATTTGTGACTACTTAGGAGATTTATAGTAAGTATTTGTAATTTGTTAGGTGACGAGTATTTGTGAACAGTTAGATGGTCCGTCCCAAGTATAAATGGGGAGTCTATGATGAGGAAAGAATAGTGAAATGATATTCCCTTTATCCTTCCTAATCCACTCCTAAGATTATATACGGGGGCGTACAAACATTTGTCATAATTGACAGGTATGGTGTATGTTCATGAGTATCCACACACTACCAGGAGGATTACTTCATCTGCCACAACTTATTTTACAAAAAAAAAAAGTACTGAAGTCCTCCTACCTTCCAATATTAACGTTCTCTTTATTAATCTTACCTGCCAACAGCCGGGGGGAATTACCCACATTTAAATCTCCTTACATATATTATGTTAGGTTGAATATGTCGGCCGGGAACATGTGATAGCTTTCCAGATTGAAAGTGGATGGGTGAAGCAGATGTGCCGCGCCATTCGCTTCATGGTCAGACGACCCGACCACAGTAAGCAAAAGTAGACAGTGAGGATTCTTCTTACAAAACTCCAATCCCTCTTAAACACTTAGATATCAGTCTGTAAGGTTCCACTGCAGGTCACAGGTCACTGCTGTGTTAATCATGGAGGTGATTTCAGACTGTAATTCATCACACGAGATTCGTGGGATCGCGAATTGGTGGATACATACATAGTCCCCAGATTTTTCTTTTAAATCTCGAGGATGAAAAATAAACTAGGTAAATAGTATATAGTTATTTCATCTCAAGAATGCTAGTTACGTTTGTTAGTGGTTGTACTTGTAAATTTACATTGTTTTAATGTACGTAAACTTGAGAACGTTCAGTTGGGTTCTCGCCCCGCCGCGGCGCACAGTACATGCACACTAAAACAATGTACATGTACGAGCACAACCACTACTATGTGTAACCCGCTTTCGTGAAATGAAAGAACTATAACAAACATTGTAAAGGTGTAAAGTTTTCTCTAATCCTCGGACACGCAAGTTTTTCGCTATGTTTTTCTTCATTACCGAGTTAGTAGTAATTGAAAAATCCCTTCATAGAAGCTCAGTGGTACAGACCAAGTCTCAAACTCATATCCTCACGAATGTCAGCCGAGAATAGATAACCTTTAGGCTCTCATCGCTCCGACGTATTGTTATGGTTACTACAAACATGACAATATAGTATCAAATTAGCTCAGGACAGGAAAAGGACAGAGAAATCTATTTTAGTTGTCCAAATGCATGATTTATCGTTTTTCTTCCATGATTTTATAGAAGAGACGGCAGACAGGCCTATAAGATAGTAGATAGTTAACGAAAACCTGCACTAGATGGGTGTGCGCTGCCGGCTTTGCACAATCCTATTGACAACTTTCTTTGTAGAACCTCCTATCCTAGATTAGTGGAAAAACTTCAGTTGATAGGTAGTCCCACAAGCTGTTCGTGGTGTAACGTGTATTGAAGACTCCACAGCACGCAGTTGCTCTTTGTCAAGGATGCGGGTTATTCGTAAAATAAAATGTAATTTCGTTTACAAAATTACTGTTCTTAATACGTCCGCTAGGGGCGCTGCTTAATTTTCATATTATAAAACACTTGACGTCAACGCGATAGTAGCGGTCTCCGGTCAGAGAGGAGTTTGTGTAAGCCATCTGGATATGTGAAGATTCAACACTGTTTTCTTCTATTACTTGTGACTCGAGTGAGTAGAGATGAGCTCCCGCGACCTCGATTGATGCAAATCAGTTATTTAGCCCGGACACTCCAGTAAACGGCCCGATGACCCGTCCACTCGGCAAATAAAATACTCTTAGCGACCACTTTATATGTAAATGGCTTAGATGTATCGAATAGGCTGTTGATCACTTCAAAATAATTATATTCTCACAAGAGTGGCTATAGATAACAGAGCAGATACAAGTATCATACAATACAATACATACAATACAAGTATAATACAATACTACATTATTTTTCATGCTAATTAACTCAAACTTACTCGTGCGATCCTTTTTTGGTATAATCTGATGATTAATTGGTAAATAATTCTTCTTGGCATTAAGTCGGCATTTTGTACATATCACTATGCAATAAAGTTTGAATAAATAATTAAAATAGGAGGGTTAAATGTCATCTTAAAGGGGATGTACGCTGCAATTCAATAGGCAACGGCGCATTCCACTGGCCACGGTTATTTCGCTCTCACAGAAGACTATTCCTAAAATAAACTGTAAATCCCATCCTATGAGTTATTCGCAATATGTGTGCGTGTTTCGGTAGTGAGTGAGATATACCAGAGCCCATTCTCATCCCAGCCTATCCTTATCTTCTGCATTTTCCTAACCCTTTCTGAAAAATCCATTCCTAAATCTTCAAAGGTAGGCAGCGCATTAGGCGTGGCAACGTTTGTCATTCTGGACTGGTGTTGACAGGTATCGCGGATATCCATGGGCGACAGTATCTACTTACCACCAGCTGGACCAGTCTGCCGCCTATAAAAAAAACTTACAATACTGACTACTACTGTTTCTTTATTTAAGATAATGTGTAAAAAAGCGAAGTTTGAAGTAACTTCAATTCGTGTTACAGTTGGCGCGAGGCCTTTTCATTCGAAAATCGATTTCAATCTTCCTACTGCGCGTGCGGCCGTAGGAAGAACTACCCCGCGAGCACCTGCAAGCACATTGTTTACAATACCTAATATATTTTTGAAAAAACTGTACTATTTTTTGAACTTTCTGGAAGTCGCGGTGATCCTGAGATTGACACAAACAAACAGATAGGAAGACAGACATTGAATTAAATGGAAAGTGACATCATGGGCTATATTAATATATTCAAGTAATGACAAGAAAGAGAAGTAAAAGAAAACTACTTTTATGAAATTCCCGTATTTTATTCGGAATTGAAATGCATTTTAAGTGTGCTGTTTCACAAACATTTCTCCTTAATTGTTTACGGAAGGAGACATGCACAGGGTCCGAAGTATAATTGCTTACGCGCGCGGAATGTACCGGGGTGACTCGGAATGTTGCATATTAACCCGCCCCGTAGAAGTATATTGAGATAGAAATGGCATAAGATGCTTATGGATAGGACAAGTTAGTAGCTTATGCTAAACATACTCTCGCGTTTCCCTACTTAAATATATTAAATCGTTATATTTGGAAGGAATAAAAATTTTATGATTAGTTAAAGTGTTGAACGAACTACATCGTGTATCTTCAGGATATGACACAAATATCACAGTTATTGAAAAAAGAAATTGTAAGATCACTCTAATCGTGAAAAACGACATCTGGCGTTCCCACAAGTATGATTTTCTTACTTATATAAATACGAAAAAGAATGGCTCATTTTAGAGATAAGGAATTGATTTGAATTACTTTGAAGTAACCTGAGCATATTTTAAAAAAAAAAACTCAAACATTGTTAATTTTGCTGCTTTAATTATTCATAGTAATTTGTATGACGTTCGCGGCCTTGCTATTGTCATCTGCCCGTTGAACTCATACCGCCGCTGGCTGTCGGAGAGACAGCTCATCGCTTAGCGCTACAAAAAATATTAAGCCAACTTGTGTTCATAAATAAAATATATGCAATTTTCTTTTTTAAAGATTACTGCAACGACTTAATAGCTATCGGGGGGAAATTAGGGGCGGACAATAAGGACCTTTTTCTTAGATAATGTCCCAAATAAGCTGATATAAACATGATATGTATCACTTCAATTTCCGTGTGGTGTCGGCCGGCTTTATAGCACCACCCCATCTATTCCCATCAGTGTCATAAAAGGCGACTGAGGCATAACAAAGTCGTTACCACATGCGCTGATGATTTGGCCAGCGTGGCGTTTTATATATCGCGAATGCACATGACAATGTGCATATCCAGCTGTGGACGATTAAGGGCTGGATGGTGTTTGCTGTTACTATACATCTTCAATAAGAAAGATGTTGGCGGAGTAAAATTCAACTGCCATATCTAGTATTTCTACGAGCATGTATCCGAGTGCTGGTGTATCACAAAGAGAGACGTGCGGACGCGCGCCTCTGTCCCGTTTCACATAATGCACCTATGAAATATTCAAACTGTTTGTGATATTGTCCATTGTGTTCGATTGTGTGAGTAGACTCCTTGTTTATTAGCCTTTTGAAATAATTTTAACTATGTTTTAAGTATGGACCAGGTTTTGGGTTTTTAAGGTTATTTAACTTTTGAGGCTATTTGGCTGTATAGCACCACCCCATCTCTTCCCGTAGGTGTTGTAAAAGGTGACCAAGGGGTAACAAAACTGCTACCACAAGCCCTGATGAAATACGGTCTCTTCGAACAGAGCCTTAGGTACAAATCGGCGCCAATGTTCGAAAACGATCGCCAAAGTTCTATTGAGACCGGTTAATCATCACGGATAGGACTCGTGAACAAGCCTAATATCGTTTTGATGAACCGCGCTAAATCCTGGATATTTTTAATAGATATCACAGTCACGCACGACTAGGGCTTCATGAAAATCGAAACAAAGAAAAGAAGAAAGTAAACGCACGAGCTCTCCGACATGTGAAGAGTGACGTTGACCAAAATCATCCTTGAGGGAGAGACGAGCCGATAGGGAAGAAATTTATAAACATAAAAAAGGGACTCTATAACTAGTTCAGTACACGCTATACAACGCGTATAAGAACTGCTACACGCATTTATTACCATGTTTTTTATACTAAAAGTGGCAAACAGACAGACGGCCCACCTGGTGTTGAGTGGTTACCGTCGCTCTTGGACGCCCGTAATACCAGGAGAAAAATAATTACAGACCATAATTAGTTCGGTAATTAATGTTAACTGTAGACAAAATTGTATTACAATTAGTAAAATTATTTTTTAAGTTGCGGTTCTGTACTCACGCGGTATTTTAAAACACTTGCCATGTCTCTCACATTTACCGTATTTTTCGCAGCTATTGCCTCCCCGTGTATACTGTCTTCCCTGTATATTGCAACAGTCGCATTGCCGTAAGAGGGTAAATAGATACAACGAACCAACCACTTGACCCAGCGAAGTCGTTGCTAAAAGGAAACATTCAGACAAAACTAAATATCTTTTTAAAACGGTTGTGGAATATGCCAGGACTATAATGATATTCTCTTTTATTATTCTAATAGCTAGATGACATGCAGATAACATCCACAGCATAATTACGTGATTTATTGCCTACCTTAGATTTAATTTCAAACAATACCGATTGTCTGTTTATCAACAATAATCAACAACACCATAGGTTGATTCTATTAATATAAAAATTACTGAGCGTAAGCTGAACCGCTGCTGAAACTTTCGTATGTTTGAAAATCTTTATGTCATTTTCGTATTCCGATAATTTATTTGGTTCAGTTTCGATTCACTGGACAAGATTTTTGTAAGTTTGTATTTCGTTAAATATATAGTGATGTGGAATGAAAAATGCATGAAAAAGAGAACTTTTAGATTAAAAGTTTAATTAAGATTTTTTTTTGACAAAGGATTTGTTGACTAAACTTATTGTTATTCTTGACTATTTTGTACATTTAGATCGCCCTTGGACAAAAAGCCGGCTCATCTCAAACCCCGCTTATAACTTAATTTAATAAAAATACATTATAAAAGTGTGTAAATAATCATTTGAGCCTTTTCGATTTTCCCCACCATAAATCAGACCGAGATTACAGAGTAATCCGGAGTCAAACGGCATATCCGAAAAACGTTATCGCGGATAAGGCCGCTCCAATAAAATTAAAAGTTTCTCAAAGAAGGTTTAGTAGCGGCTCACAGATTTGTTTTAAAATTGGCTTGTTTTGAGGGACTCTGTTATCATCGTGTCCTTTGAATATTGCGACGGGGGTTTGGTAATGATTATGGTGCGACTATTTATTCTATACTCTGCAAATTGCACGCTTATTAGGGCTGGCACAGACCAGGCGAGTGCAGCGCAGTGCGGTTTTCATTATCAAACAACAATAAACTTTGTCGACATTGGAATAAGGTCAAAAATTCACAAAAGCCTCTACCGCCTACGTCCGCTTTTCCAATGTTGACAAAGTTTATTGTTGTTTGTTAATGATAACCGCGCTGCGCTTCGCCTGGTCTGCGCCAGCCCTAAGTATACAGTGAATCATCACAATGGGAGTCACCTTTTTGGCTAATAGTGTTTCTAAGAATTCTTAGGTTCTAAGAATTGACACTTGCCATCTTTTGATAACGTAATAAAAATAATAATAATAAGTACTCGTCCGAATTAAAAGGTTGATTTATAATGTGTATTATAATTTTAAATTAAGAAGGATGTGAATATATTTTTGTAGTGACGGTAGGTAGCGCACATTATTATAAGCCGACGATGTACCGTACTTCTGTACGATTGTGTACTGTACTTCTGTAGGATTGTGTACTGTACTTCTGTACGATTGTGTACTGTACTTCTGTACGATTGTGTACTGTACTTCTGTACGATTGCGTACTGTACTTCTGTACGATTGTGTATTCATATACGGATAATTATTTTATTCAAATAAATGGAGTATAATATGATGAGACTGTATAAAGGGTGCAAAATATATCAATATCATTAATTTAAATTACGAATTAATAAATACATTAAATTACATTATAAATAAAAAAATGTGTAAATTGGGTGATATTAAAAGTAAAAGTCCCAAAAACTTTTTACATTCGTCTATTAATATGTTTATCATAACACTAGAATTACTTGTAGTGAATTCACAGACACACGAAAGAGGAATATAGTCCGACCGAGAATCGAACTCGGGATTATTTTCACAACAGGCAGTAGGGCACTGCGAAATGAACTTGTCGGTAATAAAATTGTTTTCTTTTCTTTTAATAAAATATTTACTGCAGATTGAATACAAAACCTACAATGGGCTACTTTAGATAAAATTTGTATGTATATTAAATTTCTATTAAAGCATAAAATAGACAATAAATAATTTTCGAATTTATTCCGACATACACAAACACGCGCAAAATATATATTATCACAACATTCAAAAGAAACAATGTAGATAAAAAAGGAACAAAAGAAAATTAGAAACACTAAAAAAATCAAGTATATTAACAGCAATGCCATCTTGTTAAAAGGAGGTATAATATCTACAACATTCATTTATTTTGATGTCCATCGTAGACTGCAGTAATTTAAGAATTTTGTTCATATCAAAACTCAAATTTTGAAAACTCGAATCTGATTACGGACGATATCCAACCAAGCCGGCTTAGAAGTTTTCAGATGAAATTAAAACTTTCTAAAGCTCATCTTATCAGATGAAATTTCGGGATTCCCAGACTTCTTCGCCAACAAGTAATTGTTTACGTTTCATGTTGCCTTCCATAACTATTCGTTTAGAAATCTAAACTGGAGCTATTTATTTGGAGCTAACTTGAATCTAAAATGTGTTTCTTATTAACGCTAACTTCACATAATTATAACGCCAACTGCGCAACTGTACATAATTATTAATTATACTTTCCGAAAGTACAAAGGTAGTCCCAGACGGTACCTATTTGGACTGCATGTTTCCTTTATTTTATTTTTGTGTGTTCACATTTGTGTTTCATTCGAAATGTCTTCCTCATCAACTCTAGTGAATTCTAGTTAACAATACAAAGACCTGTTAAAAATGGAGAGTTTATTGTTCCAAGCTGTGGAAGGTAAAATAACAATTCAGTGGTTTTTGTCCGTCCGCGGACAATTTATCTTAATCTGACATCGGCATAGGTTTTCAGCTATTCCAATTATTTCTCTACCAAATAATTTTAGTTTTTTTTTATAGATTTTATTTTTATAGGCAGACAAGCGGACGGGCCACATAATCGTAAGTGGTCTCCACCGCCCATGGACACCTGGAACACCGGGGGGCTTGCGGGTGCTCTGCCGACCTTGCAGAATTCTGTTCACAGCTCTCTTGTAGAGCCCCATATAGTAGCGCAACGGAAATACCTCAGCTGGCAGACTTATCACATATTTGATCAAACATTTTGTAAATCGATCATGATAATTATACAGCTAAAAGTAAACATGCCCTATTTTTAAATTTTCAATTTCACAGTTGTAACTGTTATTAGAGCAATATTAATCTCATATTTTTAGAGCTGACAACCGGATTAGCACCGTTAATAGTGCTCCTGCCTGCTGTGTAAAAAGCTGTGTGACTTTGATTCCCGGTCGGACATTCATTTGTTTAAAGACAAATGTTTGTTCGCGTCTATATGTATGTGTATTTTATGTACGTATGTATATTTTAAGTGTTTCTTATTATTTATTAAGTTTGTATATTTTATTCAGTCGAAATTTTATTTTATATATTGTTATTCACTTGCACAACCACCATACCATCACTATACAAGCAGAGCAATACCTTGTATAGCCGCAAGGTTGGGTGGGAGAAAATGGTTTTTAGCATTAAGTCTACCTTTTGTTAAAACAATTAAGAGTATGAAAATAAAAAAAAATAATAAAGTGCATTAGTACATTTATTTGACGTAAATTAACTATTATTATGCAAAGCCAAGCCAAGACATCAGCGACTTACACAACGAGTCGAGCGAAGTACTAAATGATGTGACTCGTGTCTGTGACTTTAACATTCGTTGCTTGAGTCAAAATGTCTCAAAGACTCATTTATTCGCGAGTTATGAAAGATTGTGTTCAGTCTTCGAAATTAAGACTACAAGACTCGAGACTCTTATGACATTAGTCCGAGGTATTAAGTCTCTCGCAATGGCCATAGGCGATTTGTTAAAATTTTCTAAAATCTATTCTTTCTGCTCTATATACTCTTTTCGCACAATTCACCTACAACACATGTATGGAGCGAATTTGTTTTAATTCGGACAAAGCTATGGTTTAACTACAGCTGAAACAACTCCGTTATCAACATACGCCAACGTTTTCGCTAAAAGGCCGTTTAAAATGTAAAATTTCAATTGTGTTTCGCCACAGACTGAATTAATATTCAACTGAGTTCATTATCGTTGATACCGCACTGTTTACAGTGATCACTAGATCGTGATCATATTGTGTATTATTTACGTTCAACATAAATGAATCGGTTTTACAGACGTATTTATAGGTATTTATTAAACACATATTCACAACAGTTGGTTTTAATTTTTAGTTATAATATTCGTATCGTTGTTCCTTTAAATCATCGATCAATCAAAATACAGAGATGTAGTAATACGGCCCTAAAAATGTGGCATTTGCAAGGTGATCATTTTAACTGACTTTCAACTCAAACTCATACTTGACTTTCATCATCATGGAGACAAAAACTACCAAGAACGTATTACTGATAATTTACCTTTTTTTACAATAGCTGCCATATTTTGGACGTAAGGGTGTTGTCCATGTAAAAAAATATAAGAAGTATAGAAAACATTGAAATAACAATACGTTTTGTAGTATCAAATGAAATAATATGAATTATGTAATATCTCGCGGTAAAAGTGTTTATGAAATTAATTTTAAGTAAATAAACAAAGAAAAAACTCTTAAAAACTCGTTTTTGATAATAGTAATATTTTATTTATGTCACTTGTATTAGTCATGTCAATCACTTATGTCACAAGGAATTTATTTTGGTTGATCGATGCTTCAAACGATTACTTTTAGTGAACATTGGACAGTCATTAGCGGCTCATTTGGTTATAAAAAATAAATCACAAAAATAGTTTGACATTGAAAAATAATTAACGATAATTAATGTTTAAGCTTCAATGTTAAAAGCGCGTCTTTAAAGATCTTTCAAAGCATCTGGCCGACAGTACCCTAAGTCTAGGCATTTATTTTTATTTATTTAAAAAACTATATTCCACATAATCGTACAAAAGGCGAGCTTAATGCTTGGATGCATTTTGTACCAGCTAACATTTGAACAGAGAGGCCCGTTGAAAAGTATGATGAAATTTATAAAATAAATTATATAACTTAAAAAAGATCAGTATTTCACAGAAATACTTGCAATAACTATAAACTTACTTATAATTAATACGATATTTCAACTTAATAAATAAAGACATCCATACATAAATAATTACATACAAAATAAATTCATATATATAAATACATACCATATAACACACATAGAATAATTAATTAACAGACAAATACAGGGTAAATGCTACCGTGTCAAGAGTCAACAAGTAGAAGAGAATGGTTAAAGCAAAAAAAAATACAAAACCACTAAGACTGTAGTGATGTAGTGATGACGATGACGTATTGTCTTGGACAATGTCTCGGAGTCATTGTATCGGATAACACATCAGTCTAACTCAACGAGATAATGCCGCCAGCATGCTGGGCATTGCTGGGTATCTTGCCACAGGGAGTAAATTTGTATAAAATACTCAAACATTGAGGAACTATTCAATGTGGTGCCTACTTCGGGTCTTTATCACCATCGTCATCATCGAAACGCAGTACATTCGCACTTCCTCGACAGTCGCGCACTATTCGGGTTACTAGGTACTTTATAACCCGAACCCGTGGATTATGGAACGACTGCTCCCTGAGTTCTTTCCGCTGCGTTACCACATGGGGTTCTTCAAGAGAGTATTGCAGGGGTCCATAGTAGAGATGGCAATAATGGTTGAAATTGGTTATTAGTTAATAGTTAATTGATAAAAAAAAATATCGATAATTTTATTGGTTGAAAATATTAGTTAATATTCTTATTCAAGTACCTAAAACATGTTGATGTTAATGATGATAAAGTCGAATATTCTACTTATGCATGTTAAATTCAATGAACTTTCCTTCATACTTGAACAGGCTTAGGACTGTCTAGCATTATCTTAGTTAGATATTTAAACATTTATACACGTAAGAACAGCTAGGCGTATTTAAAGTTCATTGATTTTATGTACATTGTTTTAGTATTTACCTACACTTTTATTTTCTTTATGGTTTTTGTACATTTTTTTTGTGTTGTTCATTTTTTAGTTTTTTTTAGTTTAATTTTTTTTTGTTGGTCATTTGATTTTATTTACATTTAAAAACATGATTTGGGCCACTCTTGTGATGTGGTGAGGCGGGTTCTTCTATCATTTACGATATATCCCGCCTTTGAAAATGCCCGCTCACGGGGCACCGATGATACCATTATATTACATTTGGTTTTGAAAATTTTGTATAGTACAGGATATATACATTTGTGTGTCCGCCACCATGTCAAGGGACAAAGTTTTCTGTTAATAACTGTCTCCTTTAAGAACAAGGTTCCTTTAAGGTTCCTTTAAGAACCTTTAAGAAGATAAGTCTTTTTTACAATACTTGCAAGTTGCGACTTTTTCTACTCCCACACACTTATCAAAATGGTTCCAAGTCTCATTATTCCGTCTCGGCATTTTGTAAAACAAACTTCACATTCAGGAGAAACACAACAACGACGACGCTACTTTGTTTTCAAGATACTTATTACAACTAACCAACCAATAAAAACAACAACGACTCGACTTTGTTTTTACTTAATAACACTGACCAACTAATAAAAATAACAACGACGCGCAACTAACCAACCAATAACCAATAACATTACCTACGTATTTGATAAAAATATCACATCACTTTGTTTAGAATAAAAATATCGACAACAGTAAATCAGTGAATAAATAAAAATAACAACGACGCGCAACTAACCAACCAATAACCAATAACATTACCTACGTATTTGATAAAAATATCACATCACTTTGTTTAGAATAAAAATATCGACAACAGTAAATCAGTGAATAAATAAAAAATGTGCTTTATTTTAAGGGCGATAGGCCATGCAATTGAATGCACTTAACTTTTTAAATATTCTTCACTACGGCTAACTTCAGTCCGGTCACCTGTACCTACTATCATGTCGGAAAAGGACGGAAGTAAAATATGTCAGCGTACAAAAATGTTCCATAACTATAAAACTTTAAAGTTGAAATTTAAATGCAGAGGCAGGCAAAGCATGAGGTGAGGTCATCAACCCAGATTGAAGTTGATATTTTTATTCAATAACGTTAATTTTGTTTATTAAACAGAATGGTTGATTTTTAATATTAGTTAATTTTAATGGTTGATGGTTATATTTATCATCTCTAGTCCATAGGCGACTGTAACCACTTAACACCGGATAGGCCGTCTGCCACCTTAATATAAAAGAAAAAAAATTGAGCACGATGAACAACAAAATAAAGTTATGATTTGTTTAAATTTGATGTTTATTTTTAGGTTTTTGTGTTAAATGAAATATTTTCTTTTCCACCAATAAAATAAATAGACTGGAAGTTTAATTCTGTTTCAATAGACCTACAATCACTTTACTGACAGGATATGTTTTACATTTTGAAATTGTTTATTAATTATTATTACGAAGAAAATTTGACTTTGGCAGAATGTGATAATTGCACCATTGCTATATATGTACATATGAAGAAAAAAATTAGACCTTTAGCATTTAGGACATTCTGCATACTTGGACTTTCAACGACTTGGACGTGGTGAGAATTGGACGATTTGCTAAATAGACGTACGAATTAGACGATTTACTACATAGGCATTCTGATCGTAACATTGCAAATCGAACCCGGACGCGGCGTCCGGTCACCCTGCACTGAGTAATGCGTGCTACGAATGTTTTAGATAGAACAGCAAGACTACAAGTTTGAAAGTTTTTGACTTATTCCATAAAATAATTTTATTACTTGTTAGAACGGTTTTATATATTTCAAATTAGTAGACGTGTTTCCGGTTTTGCGTTATTTCAGTATATAAAAGAACTTGTCTTGACTCATCAACATACAGCCTAAACCTTTGAACTTAGGAACATAAAAGGGGATTATCTTCGCATGAGCATTATTTAAGAGGTTAAATGTGTTTTTGCTAAAATAACTGCCGTAATAATGAAAGAAGCTTTGGAAGGAAGGTTGAGAGCAAACCCTAGTTGGGTGATATACAAGTATAGTATAGCCAAGTGATTACAACGTAAACCTTATTACCCTGAAGTGTTTACAGTGACACAGAGCTATAGTTGAACTGAGATAGTTTAAATTGCCCTTCATAGCGGTAATACAAAGGCGTTGAAATTGTCCCGAAATCCCAGTAATAGACTTACCGAACCTACCAGGATTTAATATTCATGCCCTTTGTTAGTCAATTTGACCTAAATGTTTGTTAAGGGTCCTTTTAATTATTATGTAACCTTTCGCCCACCTCGCTACCACAAAGAAAGGTCGAGGTTAAATAATTTATACAATTTTACATGTTGTTTTAGATATAAATACAAGTAATTCGTCGAATTCATCTCCGAAAATATATTACATTTGCTTATAGCTTAATATCGGTTTTTAAAGATTAACTAACTCATCAAGCAATTTTGCTCCTGGGGGTAAGAATATAAATGAAGACAGTAAAAGGTCATAATTCTTGATAAGTACTACGCTATATTTCGTCTACGAGGACTGTTATCTTTATTGTTATTTTTGGTTTTCGGTATATACTTCGAAAACAATATTAATATCAACTTATTAATTTATTAAATTCGACCAAGACCTTTCGGACTGGTCAAATATAATCAGTTTGTTCATAAATGGCGCCAATTAAATGCACAGTTAGTCTGTCTAAGTAACGCTTGTGGATTTCGGAAGTAAGTCTGATACTACTGATTCTTTTTAAATCAAATTATTTGTGTACTTTTCATTCACCATTTATGGTATATATGATTTTAATCAGAATGATGTTCTTCTTGCAGCGATGTATTCTAAAGAAGATTGGCAATTATCAAAACGATGCCAAACTTCGTAAGAATCCGATAAATGATGATGATCTTTTATTTAATAATCTGAGAATTACTACGTAAATTAAATACAAGCAGGTTCCAATACAAAAAATGCATATAATGAAAAATTTACGTGTCACTAGATACATAAAAGGTAAAATAAATATTAGGTATGCACTAGCCGTCACACGAACGGTGTAAATCCGCTCGCTGCGTCAATCAGATACTGTGTGACAGTGTAGCAGAGGCGCACCCGCCCGGGGAAATACAGTAAGTGCTTTCACAGTTTCGTATGTCTACGTTTGGGGAGCGTTTGCACGGTTTAGTGCAGCAGTCGAGTGAACTAAACTCTTCTCTAATATTATATCTTGGATTTTTATATTGGGGTGTTCTGTTGAAATCCTAGTTGAGTCGAACTAATAAAGCAAGTACCAGGCTACTCAGAAAGTTTTGCGATAAAGAGTTTTTATCCATGGAACGTCTTTTCTTTCACGGCGTTTACGACATTGTCACAGGTGATGAATATTGGATCGACTGTTTGGCTGTTTCAAAGTGAGCCAACGCTTCGTAAAGTGAAAAAATCAGGAAAAGGTGGAAACATTTTAATCACAAGTTTTTTCACTTTAACTGGTAACTAAATATTTGTACCTTTACGAAGCCAAAGCAGCATTAACACAGAATGGTACGTAGCCACGTGCTTGCCAAACATTTTTGCCAAACACGTGCTTGCCAAACTGCAGTGAGTAATAACCGACCAAACATAGGTCTCCGCGGACTGCTGCTGCATCACCACAACGCGCCCGCTCACTCAGTGCTTTAAACAAGGGACTTGATGGACAGTACCCCGGTTAAAGTTTTAGGCCATCCTCCTTACATATTTATCTGTTAACCTCATTTATTTTACTCGATGTTATTTTATTTCTATTTCATTTTGGCGTTCCGAGACGTTAAAATAATGTTTAGAGAAGATAGTTCCTTGTCCCACACTGTGTATAGAAAATCAACATACACCGATAGATGCCTTCTCACATCAGCACCCTCGACAATTACAATCAGTAGTTGTTTCTTTAAATAATAGAGCACAAGTGTGACTCTGAACATTTAAAGGATAAATTGTTAAATGTTCAGGAGGTACTTAAACGAAATGGATACAAAGTGAGTGGAAGGCAACCACCACGCTATCGTAGGGAAAGACATTCTGAGGTCAGCAGACAACGGACATTTATGCCGTACATTAAAGGAGCGACGGACGAAGTTGGAACAGTGTTAAGAAAATACTCCATTAGGACTGTATATACTCCGTCTTCCAAAGTAGCGGAAAACCTACGCACACCAAAGGATGTAATAACCCTATCAGATGTCAGCTGTCTATAAGATAGACTGTAGCTGTGGTAGTTTGTACATGGGCCAAATAAAGCCCACCGTAGCAGAAAGGATCAAAGAACATATTGCAGATCAATCACTGAATAGAACTCCATAGTTCAAAAATCCTCTCCACTGATCGCCACTATTTCTCTAAGATCATGCGTGAAGCAATTGAAATAAAAAAAACATGAAATTACAATCGAGAAGATGGATACAACGACATAGAAGCCAGTGATTGATAAATTTAATAAAATTAAACCTCGCGATTTTTCGTCTGGCGCTACTTCTGATATTGTCAGTGTTCTGTGCCGCAACTTTCCGGACTATGAAGACTAAAGGCGGGTAGTTAATGAAACTGCTCGTAACTCTCGATGTGGACTACCCGCCTCTTCAGTCAGCTCGTGACCATGGTTGGTGCAACCCAACCGAAATGTCGAGTAAAATAAATAAGATAAACATTCGAGTTAAGATCCGTTTAAATACGTAAATATGTGTGAAAAACGCAAAAATCTAAAATGTTACATCCTCCTTACAATCCCGACTTGGCGCCTTGTGATTGTTTTATTTCCCAAAATTAAATCCCACCTAAAAGAGAAGCAGTTTTCATCGCCGGAAGACGCGCTGGCTACGTTCGTTTTTTGGCCTGCCTACGTTAGCAAGACCGAATGCCCAAAATGTTACTTGAACAAGTATTATTTCAGTGTGAACACACCACAAATGTGTAATATCAACTAGCACTGTTTCTGCATACGTGATCGGGAGGCGATGATTCAGATGCTAATGGACGATTAGTGTTTGATGCCAGGTAACTCTCTGTGAGATGGTTTAACTCTACTCTGTTTACATATGTGTAAAGGTTTGTGGCTCTGTGCGATATTAAGGAATAGTGGAGTAATGTGAATATATGCGATTGAGTATAACGTGGTAATGAGTATGTGATGAATAATAATAGGAGCGATTATAACTAAAATTGAAGAATATTTAAGGATAAGCCAGGACTTTTAGCGTGAACTCAAGAAATAAAGTCGATTTGTCTGATTAATATAAAAATTGCATGTTGTTTGTTTTGTGGTTTAATAGTGATAGTTAATTAAACTTCCAAGTGTCTTTTGTGCGTAATTTTTGTGTGCCTACAAGAAGTCCAACTCTTCTGTCCTCAGTAAACCTACTATCACTTTATTGAGCGACTCCTCGCACTGGAAACTGACGAGATGAGTGTTAAATTGTTTTGACTTTAAAACTGTTAATTACGATGATAACTCCAGGTAATGTACTAATTGCGCCAGGGCAAATTCAATCGTCATGTTTCTTGCAGTGTTTCTATAGAGACGATTATATCACTTATGTTTTTTTTTTTAGAATACTGGTTCGAGTCGTTTCAAGTCGTTTGTTATCACAATTGCTTCTGAACCCAAGCTGCTTGCTACTGATAACTCTATATGTGCCGTTCATTTATATAATTTTGCGAAACATATGCCTTCATTTAAAATATGGTTTACTATTAAACATCTAGCTTTGTATCGTAAATAAAAAAAAACAAAGATAGACTTGGCGGCGATGTACGAGTAGGGCTGCCACCCCTTCGGGTCTGATCCAGAATTTCCGGGTTTGGAGGACGCTTGTCCGGGCTACGGGTTAACATCGTAAATCTCCGGGCGGCACGGTACGCCTGTGACGTGGAAGATTAAGAAATCTCAGATAAAATAGAAATATGATTTTTAAACCGGCTCTAGTAAACATTACCTAATACCCACCAATATAGATTACTTTAAATATTATTGTTGTAACAAATCCAAAGATACAATTTAAAGCTTCGCTGTGTATATCAAAGACAGTATAAGTTCATCTTGTGGTTATTTTATTCGTAATTTAGTACTAACTAAAGTACTAACTTTAAATTAAAAATGTACTACTATTTCCTGTTTCGTTTTTGTCTCATTTTTTTTAATCTCCGGGTTTAGAGCATTCTGAAGGTGGCAGCCCTATGTACGAATAGAACGCAGAGGAACGCAGTAGAGTGCAAACGCACGCTTAGAAAATCTTTATTAAAAAATATACACAAATTTGAAATGCATTTTATAGATATAGAAATATATTAGATATAGTTCTAGATTCTAGATATCGATATAGTTCTATTAGATATAGATATAGTTCAATATATTTTTGTTGACGTATACTATTCGCATTATTGCTGCATGGAAAAGATATTTTATGACGCATAATTTTTTTAACTTGTATGGTTAAAAATAATTTAATTAACAAAAAAAATTATATAATCGTTTGATTCGCACTTTTTATTCCTTTTATTTAGGCGACATTTTTATTCTGTCATAAATAACCTGCATTCTATATTTTGGTGCAGTTATATAAATATGGTCGCGACTGCGGTGGCGGGAGAAGACATCTTTGCTATTCACAGACGAATCTGTCTATACTGCTAAATTTTGACTGTACTGCCTGCTTAAGATTTGTTTTTTATCTGTTCACGGCTTTTTATATCAATAATATCACCACAAGCCAGTGAATTTGAATACTAACTTGCTTGTTTGGCTTTGCAAAGTTCAGTCTCGCCATGACCACAGTTCATATATAGTATTAAAGTGAAAAGAAATGTCGACTATATAAAGTAAATAAAAATTGCAAGCAACCCGTTTATATGAAAATTGTTAAATACGTAAGTTTCAGATATCTATTCTAGGCCGTTTCATCTACAGAATACCCATCTGTTTACATTGATATCTCTATAGAAATGTTCGCAGAATAAACAAATAAAATTTTAGATATTTCTGAATACAAAACGTTTTATAAATTGTTTTCCACCAAACAATTAAACAAAAAGTCCGGTTCGTCATCTGCATTGCTTTTATTAAACCTCCACAAAGATGGAATGCGAATGGCATGAATGGGAAGGGAACGTAGCTCTAGCTAAACAGATTTATTTCTGTCGTTGACAGTTTTATATGCGATACTGCATTATACCTAATAAATATATTCCGACGTCTGTGAATCCTCGCTGGTAGATCATTCGCTCCAGATGCCTTTGTTTGTTCAACGGTGACATGTTGCAGCTTTACGCACATAACTTAAGATTCTCTGTTAGCCCAAAAGTTTAATGGCATGAGAGCTCAGCTTCGTCTTTTCTCTGTTAGTTTAAATATATTAATAAAAATTTATGCCTAAAATTTTGAAGACGAAACGACATAGTAAGAAAAATTTCTTTGTTTACAAATATTTTTCAAAAAATATTGAACAAAAGATCATGTTTATGACGGGTATTATCATATCGAAATTTTATTGGATTTTTCATAAGCTAGCAAACAACGGTTTCTATTGGCGTCATGTAGCTTTATGTCTGTCTGCCTGTCTTGTTCACAAAGCCTGCCTTCATCCACCGCCTACAAAGCTAATATTGTCAAGCATTTTTATAGTCTATTATTATGTACACAATAAACATAGAAATTCTAAAGCCGTTTCCTCTTGAATAGGTACAATTTTTTTTCGAGAACGTCTCAGAAAATAAAGCATGTTAAATAATGTCAGCTCTTGTGAAAATGGAGTGCTTGTATTTATAAAATAAAAGCCGTAATGATTTGCAAAATTATTTGTCCTTTCAGGTAGCAATATTCGAGACAGAGACAAAATAAAACGATACATTATTTTTTTCAATCGGTTTCTCATCGAGGTGACGTACCTACTTATATGTGCTAGGCGTACTGCATTGATACTACAAGTACAGTAAGTAATACACTAATATACCCAAAATTATTAAATTGCAATCCTTTTCTTCAACGGATTAAGGCACCCGTCGTTGTAGGTAGCTGTTATTGACAGCATTGAACCACATTGTGTCTGTAAGATAGCCGAGAAGTAACAATAACAAGCAAAAGTGAAGTTGTAAACAGTTAGTAGAAATAAGTCTTCGTAGAGAAATTTCAATATTTAAACGCGAATTACGTTTAGAGATGTATTTAAAACTATTGCTTATAAGGTTTATTGTTTCTTCACTATATAATAAAGCAGCCCTTTGGAACTCACTACTACTCGTAAATATTTCAATTAAAAACGTGGACTTATTACCCTTTATCTCTCAGCTATTAAGCCGTGACCCACAGATATTACCGTGAAAGTACCCTTTGAAAACGTACAATTGTAATCATCTTAATTTAAAAACTGTACTTATTACCCTTTACCTGTCAACTACAGATATTAGAAGTTAAAAGAAATCGCTAACCTAATCGAAACCTAACACTCCGCAGCTGTTTAAAATAGATTTCTTATTTTAAAGTTTGTTAAAAAAATGTTATAAAAATAATTAGGTAGAAAACAGCGAGTAAAGAATTTTAATTGCAGTATCTTTAAGGTAACTTAAGGGACCCTCCCTTCCAAGTTCATCAAGTAAAATAACTTAAAGGATTTTTATTGATAAACTGCCCAAGTTGCCTCGTAATTTATAAACTTTAACCCTCTGTCCAGAAGGAGTAGCTTTGTTTAAAAAATTTTAGATTATCCTGTTATGTTTTTTCTTGTAAACGAAAAAGATTTAATATTTTTTTTTTGTAAATAGGCATTATTGTGATGATCTCACAGAGGACTACCGTAAAATGTACTGACTTTCCCCCTATGTACGTACGTGTTTCGATAGTGAGTCAGATATGCGAAAGCCCAATCCCATCCCATCCTATCCCGCCACATTTTCCCAACCCTTTCTACAAATATCAGTATATTTGGAAGTATCCGCGAGCATACACTTGTCATACTGGATTGATGTTGGCATGTACGATGTGGCACGGCGACGCGGAATCGACTCGTCTGTCGTCTACCTTCCATAAAAAACTAATGTATTTTCTAATATTACTTCTGTAATACTGTTATTGGAAAATATTAACATATTGTTATTAACGGTCACTTCAATCTGTATCAATCTGAATTTATTATTTCTGGTCATAAGTCCGGTTTACGACTGATCGGAATAGGACTACTTTCCCTTTGCCTCATACAAAAAAAAACAAGGTTAGGTAACTTGCGAGTTCTCTTTGGTATTTGGTTTGGTATAGTTAGATATGATCGTTTCGTCGGCGGCGTAAATATTTATGTAACTTTGATTTAAATGACAATGATAAGGATAATTTAAGGACAATGGTTTATAGTAGTGTATTTAACTGTCCAGTATGTCTAAAATTGTCGTAACATATTGTCCAGTTTGAATGAAAGAGTTGACGTAACCCATCAACAATCAACAACTGCAAATAAAAACATATGTCGTATCAATATTCTCAATGTTCTGATCAAATAAACAAGGAAGCCGTCTGATGAATTTGTATTGGTTATTTTATTTTGTGAGGCAATGAAATCGACGCAATTGATGTACGAATCGACGTAATTAGAAACACAGAAAAAGTATGGATACTTTTATTTATTTATAGTCTATTGTTTTAACAAAAGGGGGACTTAATGCTGTAAAACATTTTCTCCCAGCCAACCTTGGGGCTTATAAAGTGATGGTATGGTAGGTATAACTGAACTTTTCGATATGGAATACTTTTTTGCTTGTTTGACAGGTATCGTATCGATTGAAAATAAATCGATACTAATGATTTTGTGGAGAAGTAGTTTAGGAAAGTGTCGATACAACTTAGGATGTGGAGTTGTAGACCTTTTTTAAAACCTGCCTATTACAGAAAATGAGTTCTCGACTTGTTTTATGCTATCAGACCTCGGGGTGGAAAAGTATCGATACTTTGATCGATGGATACTTTTTGCGATACTACTCATGAGCAAAGTCGATACTGTGTCCCTAGACGTAATGGCTCGACGTACAACAAACAACAAAGCGATAAAGGATGGGACCATTTGTCTCTGTACTGGTTAGGAGTGCTGGTAATATTTTCTGAACAAATTTCAAATTTTATATATATAGAAGACTGAGCGCCTACTCGACATCAGACACGGGAAATGCATTTTAAAAATGAATTTGAGCTGGAAATTGACGGAACGTAAGATGACAACGTGGTTACCAATGACAAACACTGAAGTGTGGCTCGTAGCGTACCCGTAGCAAACTGCTACGATGATTGTAGTGCGTAGCAATCGCTGCGGTCACAGAACTGGGATTTCCTTGTGTAGCCGTCGTTTCAAACGAAGTTTTATATTCTTCTCCTCCGTCCAGAATATTATTTTCTATTTGACATTTGCACGCCTATCAAGTTCCGTATTTCTTGACAGTCATGTGTACTCGAAACAATGTCATACTTTATTGTTGAGGGCTTAAAAATAGTGACGTTCTCTGACTCATACCACAGACTATAAGCTATCACAAGTAAAATAAATTGAAAACATATTTAGAAGAAAAAATATTAGTTAGGTACTTATTTGCAAATAAAACAAGTAAAGTAATGAGTTATAGTTATTTATTATACGTCATTGCCAGTGTTGCTTGAATAAAAAAAATCTGCATTTTATTACGATTTTATTACTTTTGTTTTTATTGTTTACATATAATACAATTGATTTATTAAATTGATTTCGCATTAAATATATTTTTGCGATTAAATTAGGAGCCGCTTGGAAAATGAAAGCACAAATGTTGTTTTAAAAACGAGTTAATAACCAGATCCACGTCCAAACGGAAAATCAGTTAATTTTTACGGAGTCAAAAATTGTCCCATGAATAAAAGCCTATTTGCACACACTGATGTCGCCTCATAATCTATTTACGCATAAATCACACGCGTGATTAGCGTTTACACGGCCAGTCACAGTGACATGCCACGCGCCACCTATGACGGCGTGATAGATAAGCTAGACACGTGACGTCGCTGCCGATATGACGGGCCGAGTGTTGTCTATGATTTATGACGGTTCAAACAAGAATATTGGAGAGAAAACACGTGTATAACAAGTGGAAACAAGGACGGAACAACAAAACGATCTTTAATAAACTGTAAAAAAATATTATAAAGCGTGAGCTTCATAGTAGCATGTCGTGGAATCGCTTTAACCATCGGAACTATCCAAATCAAATATTTTGTGCAATATTTGGAAGTGGTACTAAAATTCATTTTTTTCTTCGCGGATATTACGCGCTTTGACCGCATACGAATTTCAGAAAGAAAAATATACATACAGGTATCGCAACAATCTAAAATTGCTAATTATAACTTTAATATGTAACATTATTATTCCAATAATTAAAATTAAATAAGATATTTTATGTACGTATTTTTATATAAATAATATATGTTAATACTGACCCATTGACAGTATATACCTATATTTACAGTATAGAGAAGTCTGAAACTATTAGAAATAGAGAAATTTGTTGTAAGGAACCACGGCATCGATTTTCGAGTTATAAAAAACTGCATTCGAAGATTTTCAAAAAACCCATAAAAAATCGGGAATCAAACACTTTCATTTTCTCTGAATAATCGTAAGCTATTTTATTGCGTTAGTTGATAATGTAGATTGTAAGGAATAAATCTTGCTAAGGAACCCTGTGTCTAGAATAAAACATAATGCCTTTAAATAATGTATTCATTTTAACAGATGGTCAAAGTGGTAGTAATAGGTATCAAACGATAACAACAAAATTGCATTTCCGCCGTGAGTATTCCATTATAAACTTTCAATAAATTGCCATGCGCAATAATATTGCTTTTTTTCAAGTGCATAAAATTGTTGGCACTAACCTCTTCACATTAGTTTTTATAAGTAAGTAGACCACCAAGCAATAGACACTAAACTAGAAAAACTAGAATTGTAGAAAATCGTAAAAAAGAGATTTTTTAAAATTCTAGACGCAAGGGTTCCTTAGCAAGATTTATTTCGTGCAACTTAGATTGTCCATTAGCGCAAAAAAAAATAGTCTAAGAGCCAGCAGCGTCGGGAAACACATAATTTTAGAATGGCTTATTATTTTTTATAGTAAGCATGCGGACGGTCTGGCTGGGTGGAGACGTAGCGTGTGAGAATAGCGACTCTGGTAGTAGGAAAATCAATGCAAAAATTAATTTGAACTTTTAAAAAATATAATTTTCATTATATAAAACGATATATGGTAATAAAAAAAATGAGTTAAGACATTTTTAATTGGCATCATAAAAAAATTCAGCATTCTGTAGATCTTCATCGTCCTGCTCTCATCGTTATAATAATCATTATTGTCAGCAGGTGTGTTATGTATTTCGTGATTTGACTCTCCGCAAAGGTAAAAGAAATAATTGAAATTGTTACGTATTTTTTTATTCAAAAATCAATGTTTGCAGTTGAAAAAAGCACTTTGTTTTTTCGGAATGGCTAAATTCTTGTGGCCTTCGTGGCCTTTCAGGAGTCACCGGTCGTGGAAAATAGCACAGGTAAATGGTACGTGTTCCGCCAGCCAGACCGTACGCACGTCTACTATACCGTAAAATGGGAGGAGATACGAAAAAATCAGCCATTCTAAAATCAAGTAACGAAAACGTTGCTGGCTCTCCGTACTATAAACGATCGATTTTGTGTTTTTGAAAATTTTCAATGCTGTTTTTCACAACTCTAAAATTTACGCCATGGTTCCTTAGAACAAATTTCTCTATCTCTATTAATAGTTTTTGACTTTTCCATAATGACCCGTCTCAAAAAAAAGACCCTGCAGATTAATGTGCGCGTGTAATTATGGACAAGTGTGTGTCTAGTGTGTGCTATAATTACGAATACTTCGTATAACAAACAACGTGATTAATGATAGGTGATATGATATGATATAATTGGTCGTGAAATAATTTGCCATCAATTTTGGTCGTGGTCCACCCCGTCAAGTCACATCGAGTAATCGTTATTAATATAGCCAAAACTTACAAAAGTTTCAAATGAAATTTAATTCACAAGTGAAATTTCTTGCAGTGGCCAATTAATTGTTAGTGTAAATACTGTACGGGAAATCTAAATTTCCATTTTATTACGTTTGTGTGGATTTTTTGAATTTCCTAACTAATAAGTTACACGACAGCATAATATTTTTTTAGATAAAAGGGGAATACAGAATTTTGTTTTTGTTCTTAGATCGTCGAAAATATCTCTATAAGTATTTTAATTTTTTCATATCTTAGTCTTCTAATATTTAATTCATAATTTTTAAATTTTAAAAAAATGTAGAAAAAATAATTTGATTCTTGAATTCTATAATAAAATTAGTCTAGTATTGAATTCAAGTTTCATAATAATTTTCCATTATTGATAAACTAATAGTTTTCTGTTTTTATTGATAAACTATTTTTTTTAGTTGTCGTGCTTTTCCAGACTGAACTTTTAGTTGTCAGATCGCTGTACCCTTGTACATGCTGTAGCTGTGAATGGGATTTTGCAAGGTCGGCGGCGCGCCCGCATACCCCCTGGTGTTGCAGGTGTCCATGGGCGGCGGTAACACTTACTATCACGTGGGACCGCTTGCTCGTCCGCCCACTAGTCTATAAAAAAAAACATAATTAGGTACTTTTTAATTCCTAAGTACTGACAGCATTAAAAAAAGCATACTGACGGAATTTAAGTATTGTACCCAATTCTACAACAAATCCTAATGTCAGAACATTAAACAACATTATTAGAATAGTTTCGTCTAATGATGGCTGTTTCGGAGATATCTAGCTCAGCCCGATTTGTTCTTGTTTGTAGGGCAGGCGGTTATAAGGGGTCCGGGCTCGGATCATATGAATATGGAACGCGATTACGCGACTACCCAACTAAATGAGTGCCTATCTGTGACATGCTTTTCGTATATACCAACAAAGTAATGTAACAGATTTGCTAATATCACAATTTCTTTAACAAAATAGTCTGATCTTGAAAGGGAAGAGGGTCCTGTATCCATAAATTTAAATTGATAAAATTAACAATGTCAAATTTGAAGTAGCACATCAAATCGTTTCATCGTATTTTATGTAAGGGTGTGTCCTCGCTGAGCAGCACGTTGCGGTGCCTTGCATTGGGCATTGCGAAGTGGTACGTCGCGTCGCGTCGCAGACACGTATCTCTACGTGGTAGCCGTGGACGAGCGATTGCTGTCAGTACTATATAAATCGGTTTGAAAATGAGTTTCGGTGGGTTTTTTGGGTTGCTGAACTGGAATGCGGTATCAAAATTGAATTGTATCCTCTTCATCCCCCGAAAATTACACTAAACACCACTTGAATGCGGGATGAAGAGGTTGCAGCTTAGCCAAAAAATCTAGTAGAACTCATATTGAAGCCGATTTATTGAGAAATAAATGGAGAAATAATCAAGTTTTGAACTTAAGGGAAGGTTATCGGGAAGAAAGGCTCTGGTCCTAAAGTAAAAACTAACTGCCTTTCCTGGTCAGTTCGTCCACTGTATCATTGTCTAAGGATCCACTGTAGCTTTTAATCCACTGTAGTGTCAACTTGTTGTCACATTGCTTTCGGACTTATATGGAAATCACAAATGAGATGGAAGGGCGTCATTAAGAGAGTGGCGGGCAGCAACTGGACCTTAAGTTGTAGCATCTGGATTATAAGTTACAGCAACTGGACTTTCGGTTGAAAGAGGCCTACACTTGACAATTTGACCCGGAACGCTTAAAGAAGAATGGAAGAAGAAAATATTCCTCACAAATACTACACTATCCAGTGGTATCTTACTTTTCAGTACTTATTGAAGGTTAAATTAAAAATACCACACCATAAAAATTGTATCTCTCTGAGCAACCCCAGGGTTGGCTGATAGAGAATGTCTTAAGGCATTAAGCTCACCTTTTGTGTGATATTGTGCAATGAAATGTATAAATAAATAAATAGTTAGTAGCGTGATTAAGTAGGCGAGGGGGTGTTTAAGAGTAATTGCTATCTGAGAACAATTCAATCGTAATCTGGCATGGGACGCCCTTCGGCCAGGTGGACTGACGACTTGAAGAAAGTCGCCCGTAGTGGCTGGATGAGAAGAATAGAAGATCGTGTGTGGTGGCGGTCTTTGGGAGAACATTATAATTCAATATATATAATTCAATAGAAATATTTACTTTGTGTTTGTCGGGAAGAAAGTCTTTTCGTATTTTGTATATATGAAGTGATCCAATATCTTTTGATTGAACTGTTTGTACCTGGCTGGTTATGATACCATTAAAAAGGCAACATTAAACATCAAAAAGTTTTATTACAAAAAAGGGAAAAATGCGACACAAGCCGGGAAAAAAAATTGTGCCGTTTATGGACCTAATGCAGTGTCAGTAAGAGTAGCACAAAGTTGGTTTAAGCGTAGGTTAAAGATGCAGTTGGTTCCGGTCGCCCTGTTACCGATAAAGTTGATGCCATTTGTGAAAAAGTGCAGCAAGATCGGCATATAAGTAGTTACGACATTGCTGATGAACTGGGCATTGACCACAAAACAGTTTTGACTCATTTGAAAAAGTCTGGATTCACAAAATAGCTCGATATTTGGGTACCACACGAGCTCACTGAAGGAAATCTAATGAACCGTGTACTCATTTGCGATTCTCTATTAAAACGCAATGAAACCGAAGCATTTCTGAAAAGATTGATCACTGGTGATGAGAAGTGGATTACTTACGACAAGAACGTGCGGACAAGATCATGGTGCGGCAAAGCTCCACAGACTGTGGCCAAACCCGAATTAACGCGCAATATGTTGATGTTGTGTGAACGGTAGGATTGGAAGAGCATCGTTCGTTCATTATGAGCTTTTATCGCAGGGCACAACATCGATTCGGATCTCTACTGCCACCAGCTGATGAGACTGAAGCAAGAAATTGAGAAAAAACGTCCAGAATTGATCAAAAGAAAGGGTGTAGTCTTTCATCATGATAACGCCAGACCACACACATCTTTGGTCACTCAGCAAAAATTGAGAGAGCTTGGTTGGGAAGTGTTGATGCACCCACCATATAGCCCTGACCTTGCGCTCTCAGATTTCCACTTGTTTCGGTCTCTTCAGAATTCTTTAGGTAGTGTAAGATTAACATCAAGAGAGGACTGTCAAAACTAATTGTCGTAATTTTTTGACCAAAAATCCCAAAATTTCTACAGCAACGGGATGAACAAAACGATACATATATATTATAATTAAATATAATTAAACTTTTAAAAAAATTGTCTTGGATTTGTATATAAAATACGAAGAAACTTTTTCCCCGACCTTATACTATGCAAAAATGTGTACCATATAGACCGTGCATACCCCCGACAGTGTCAGTAGATTTAGTGCGAATAATTTCACATAATTCAAACCCCGCTCGTCTATCTTTAGACACACATTTAACCCAAATTTAGTTCGCAAATGCTTGCATTAATCATAATAACGTACATTTCCTCTTGTATAATGAGGAGCACTGCAAAAATAATCATCATTTTAGTATAAAAGGCTAGCAATAAAGGCGACCGGGGTACCTCGCTCGAGCCAGCGTCATTACCACACGAAAAATTCTTTTCCCTGAAAATTGGGTAATCGACGCCCGACAGGCGGTTTATTATTTTTGATATTGCCCCTCGAGAGTGTAAATGGTGAGTACTCAGGGTAAGATGTAGGCTCATAATGCCTGCACTTAGTTTGATCGGCCCGATGAAGGTAATGACGGTTTGTATACAAATATAATTAGGATGGATTAGGAAAATGTTTTTGTGGAATAAGTAGCGAATAGGCAGGCATCTCTTGTACTAATAAGTGATTATAATCGTCGATACTTGACGTCAATGTATGATATAATGAAGCGATATAATTCCAGTAGATTAATTCATCTATTGGGTCCAACAATATACGACCACCAACTAGAAATACCTACTTAATATAATCAATGCTTCGAGTCTGCCAGTGTTTAAAGAGAGGTTGAAGCGGTAGCTTATCAAGGCCTTCTATACCGTCGACCAATTTATATATTTAAAAAAATGACAATGTGTATTCAATATTACATTTAACTTTATTGTGTTGCATTAACAAATAAATTGACATTTAATGATAATTATGCAATAAAAAGTATGAGAATGTGTATATAGTATATAGTACCTACAACTAATTGAACAACTGATTTTCTAACACTCTTGGCGTTTAGAACATGATTTGTCTACTGCCAATGTGGTTCTTACACCACACTTACAGACTTCACAGATACACCGTCCCCGCTGGCGGAGACGTGGACGTCCTCCTCGTTACACCGTCAACACACACCGGCCCTCAGCCAACACTTTTACCAGGTATCGGCACATGCCTGGGCGCTTCTCACCAACTCGCGATCCCGCGGATCCCCCCTATGCAACGCCCTAAGCCGAGGCCCGTTCCTTCCGCCGGTTTACCGGCGGGGGAGCCCTTAGGCTCGTTGAAACACACATTTTGTTCCTGGCTGAGCGGCTTATGCGCTCGCCTTAAATTAAACACGACCGGTGACTCTTGAAAGACCACTAGGGCCACAAAAATTTAGCCATTCCGAGAAAAAAATCCATGATTTGTATATAATTAGAAATTAATTTGCAATAATATTAGAAATGAATTACCAATGATTAATCTATGTAACAGATGTGTCAGATTGTCACATTGCTAAGGAATCAATAGACAACAAATTATTGTGGACCAACACGTTCCACAATTAGCGACCGCCGCCCGACAGCTGTCCGGCCGTCATATCGCGCGACAAATCCGGCCAACCAACAAGCATTAAAGCATACAATATGCGATCTATCTACAATAGATGATCCTTTTTTTAAAGTCAACTGTAACAATCTTTTATTAACCTCATTTTGGTTGAAGTTTCGTGTTGATATTTCTTGGCGTAGTGTAACGTCACACCCCAACAAAAATTAAAACTCTTAACAATTGGTTTAAGTATGTTAAGCTGTCCAACTGCGAACAGAACTGCGCTGTTACAAATCTATTGCACATAATATGTGCTTGTATTAATAAATTATAGCAGATTTTACTTATAAGCTTCCGCTGGCTTATAAGCTTCATGATCTTCTTTAATCGTAAGATACAATGTTTGTTCGAGAGATTTTATCCTTATCATAGACCCTATCGATTGGTTCAATAAAATAGTGACTGTCAATTTTTTACATTTTTAGTTGGTTCGATTCCCGGCTCATGTAGACTTTTAAAAAAATGTTTGAATGGGGTTATTCTTATTTTAAAAAACAAAAGAATGTTTCCTTTGAGTGAAATCTGATATCTTCAATATTTAATGCACTTTTCCTCCATGTCCCGTTCATATTTTCCACCCTGTATATTATATTTATTTTCCCGTTATTTATACCTTATATTTCCGATTTTGTTTCGATATTCACAAGCATTCCCCGCGAAGCCATTCGAGAACGTATATAATTATAAATGACATTTTAAATTTGAATATGAGTTTTTATTCGTTTAATTCCAGTTTATATTCCTTTCCCGTAACTTTAATATACATACTACTTGTTTAAAACAAGTTGATAGTAAGTACAGTACCATTGAGTGTTACAAATAATGTAATTTCACAGATATTTGATGGGATATATTTTGTTGACTTAACGTTGTAAATCCCTTAACCTATACGTTTAAGTAACGTTTGTTATCTGTTCATTTCATATTTGAAATAACATTACCTAACAATATTAATGAACAGTCAAAATATCTTACCGACGAGAATTAAACGTTTGAAACATATTACCTGTCTAATTTCACGCAGCAAAATTCAGAAATAGCAACAACCATTCAGAATGACAGCTCGATTAGCTGTTTCAATTTCGGCGGATGTGACATGTTGTGACGTGACGGAGGCCTGGCGTGACATTCGTGCGTGCGCCGCGCCCGCCGTGACGCAGCGGAATGCCGCGAGCGTGTCGTTACAATACCGCAATAAAGATACAAAAACAGATATTTTTTTAGCAAAATTAGGGTTTACAATTTCAATTGGCATTTATGCAATTTACACATGTTATCGTGCATGTAATAGAGAGAACAGAGGAAAAACAGAAAATGACAATTTAATGTCACTCATGCATACTGAAAATTCAATGAATGATGACTGCATGAATGACAATTGAAGTAATCACTAATGCATTTAATATGCGCTACCTTCCCATGCTTGTAATAGAGACAGAACAGAGAGAAAAGACACATGCAGATGAAAACAGAGGAATGAAAGTAGTAAACAGAACCGCGCGTAGGCACGCCACCATGACGATGAATAGACTAACCGCACACGTTGCGGTTTTTAATCAGCCTCGTCACAATTACACTTCACATCTGCCATTACCATGTTACTCGAATGTTAATAATTCTTTATTTCAAACAATATGTTTAAAATAGATAATTAAAAAATACCTGCGCTCTCTTAATACTGAATTTCTATCATTAAAACTTTTGTTGGCTTTTTGGCGGGAACTCTAGAAGTGAAGTTGTGATTTTGTTTGATTACACTGGTTTACAAAAAAAAACTTCATCTAGTCATCAGAGATTATAACACACTTTTCTGAATCAGTTTTTCGTGCTGATTACAAATCTGTAAATAGTTTTGCTGTAACACGTATAGTTTTTGAGTTATAGCTAATTTACTCTTTTACATAGTTATGCGTATATCAAACATACCCGTAATAAAGCATTTCAGCGTTATTCAGCATTAACCTGTTAATCTTTTAGTAAAAAAAATCAAATGAAGTGCTTTGATCACCTTTGGCTACAGAACAACATCAGCAACAGCTTTCAGTGTTCAGGAACATTAATTTAAAAGCGTTGAGCATGAGATTTTCTCTTGTACAATTGTTCCGGTTTATCGCGATGCAACATCCAGCAGTAGTCTGCAATCATACTTTCATCCCAGAAACCTTGGTAGCGATCTTCCATTCCCTGAATATCTTGATGAAAACGTTCGCCCTGCTTGTCACTGACTGAACCAAGATTTTCAGGAAAAAAATCTAGATGTGAGTCTAAGAAATGAATCTTCAACGACATTCGACACTCCATCTCTTTGTATGCTGTTAGCAAATTCTGAACATCGTCTCTGTAAGCTGGAGACTTGTGGTTACCCAAGAAATTCTCACAGAGCCATTTAAAAGATAACCATGCTTTTAGTTCTGCTGCATTGAGACTTTTGTCGAAATCGTCATCTTTGAGAACTTCCCTTATTTGAGGCCCTACAAAAATTCCTTCCTTCAACTTCGCAGGACTTACTCTTGGAAATTTCTCCGCAAGATACTGAAAGCCTCTAGAATTCGCCTTACCCATCGCTTTGACGAAGTTTTTCATTAGGCCAAGTTTGATGTGGAGAGGTGGGAGGAAGATTTTGTTGTAATCAACTAACGGCTTACTTTGTAAACTGTTTTTACCTGCCTCGTATGTTATTCTTGGCGGCCAGTCGTGTACGTTATAATGATCATCGGTAGCTCGACTGTCCCATAGACACAAGAAACAGCAGTACTTTGTGAAACCTCCCTGCATTCCCATTAGCATACCAATTACCTTGAGATCACCACAGATGTTCCAATGATGACTGTTGTACTGAATTGCCTCTAGAACAGTAGTCATGTTTTCATAGGATTCCTTGAGATGTACAGAGTGAGCGATCGGGATACATGATTTCAAATTTCCGTTATGCAGGAGAACAGCTTTTAAGCTCCGCTGTGAAGAATCAATGAATAAGCGCCATTCCGCGCGTATATGCGTATATGCACCTGCGATAAGCACGCGAAAAGTCCATCAATGTCATGACAATAACAGAGCGGACCGTCTACTTTAAAGAATGCAGTCAAGTGAAGATTTCTTTTTCTATAATGACTTATTAAAACATTCTTTGCAAGTAAATTCCTCTCCTTCAACCTCGACGCGAGAAGCTCTGATTTCTCCTTTGATAGTGCTAAGTCTCTGACGAGATCATTCAATTCATCTTGGGTAAAAGTCTGTGGTTCAAGACTTTCCTCAAGTACATAATCAGGATCTGCAGAAGGTCTTTCATTTCCTCCTGTTGCTGCGTCATGCAGTTGTATATCATCTTCAATGGATTCAAGTCCATCTAATGGAGGGACGGGTACTGGCAGAGTGTCATCGTGAAGGATCGGTCTGCGTGCAGAGTCGAGGTTCGGATAAATGATGTTATGTTTGTTCTTAACAGAGAAGCCAGCTACGTTCACACTGCAAAAATAGCAGTCTGCATGGTGATCTCTGGGCTCTCCGCATACCATTGGTATAGCGAATGGCATGGAAGTCTTCCTTCGGTTTAACCAGTCGCGCAAGCCATTTGAGCAAGCTGTACATATGATATGTGGAGCCCGCGCCTTATCTTGGTCGCCAAGCGGGCAGCCGAAGTATGCTCCGTAAATTTTCCCAATATCCGTTGTAATGCTTCGCTTTTGAGCAGTTCTAGGGCGACTTAGGAGTGAATGAGCCACACACATAACAGAAAATATCCGGATGATTTCTACAATCGCGAGGCATGATGATGCGGCATTGATATCAATACAGTTTTATATCAACGAATAAGTCTGAAACAATAAGAAATATGTATCAATTTCAGGCAAATCAACCCACATTGGGTCCATATTCACAGAACAATCACCAAATAGTTAGACCACGGTAATATAGATGACACCCAATAGAGATTCTTCATCGAGAGCCATAAAATCGCACTACGTAATGTAGGTAAACCGGTTAAAATAGAATCAGTCTCATCACAAAATCTATATGTGCTGGAGAAAAACTGATTACAGATTTGGAATCAGCGTCAAAAATGTCAAAAATGTATTTATTTATTTATGTATTATTAAGTTATTTATTATTATAAGTATTTATTATACTAAATTTATTATCGATATTATCGGTAAGTATATTCAACATGATCCATTCTGTGGATTTCGGTCATTTTTCACTATCTATATCCCTTTATGGCAAGGTTGCCTGAAAGAGATCGCCTTAGCGATAAGGTCGCCTATTGTATTCTGACATTTATTATTTGTGCACTTGTAATAACTATTTGTATATAACAAAGAGTATTTATTATTATTATCATAGTTAAAGAATATGAAGATGAAAATAGTTATACCATATCACTTGCATTTTAGGTTTTCTTGCAACTTTTTCGATGTCTCGGTCAATTAGAGTGCACTCGGTATAAAACTTTTTATCATTTGTAAACATTACTACTACTAAATATAACTTTCTATATATTGTATATATATATATATATATATATATGATGTGTATATATCATGTAATATATATTTTGTAATTATATATACTGTATGCCATTTATCTGTGATCAAAATTTTTTTTTCTAGAAAATTGATGGCATTCGTGCGGGTGGGCCACATGATGATAGGTGATCACCGTCGCCCATGGACACCTGCAACACCAGGGGACTGACAGGTGGACTTTGTTTAAACAATGTCTATTAATGGTTTTGTTTTGGTTCATCCACTCTACTTGGTTTATTACTACCGCGTTCACATGTACGGATTTTTTGCAGAAAAATTCTCAATACGACCGCTAGTAGCGCTGTTTCATTCTCTATAAAGAAAAAACACTTGACTCTAACGCTACAGCTCACTCAACGAGACATGAGCTTTGCGTTTGTGTGAGTGCACACCGATAGTGTACAGTGCGAGTCATTTCAACAATCGGATTGGACAATTCGGCACCGACTCACACAGATGCAAAGCTCATGTCTCGTTGTGAGGACTGTAGTAAGTAGATTGTAAACGAAAAAACTTAGGCTCGGATTAAAAACTTAGGCTCATATAAGATTACTGTAAAATGTATTGCATTTCCCACTTCATCCTATTTCCCTAATGTACGTACGTTCTTCGGAGGTGAATGAGATATGCCAGAGCCCATTCCCATCCTATCCATTTCATCCCTTATAATTTTTCCAACCCTTTCAGCAAATTCATTGCTAAATCTCCAAAGGTAGGCAGCGCATCCGGGGACGTGCCAACTTTTGTCATTCTGGCATGATGTTGGCATATATCGAGGATGTTCATAGGCGACAGTATTTACTCATCACTTATTTCTATTTAATAAATAGAATAGACAATAGGCAGCATTTGATTCTGACATGCACTAACACACATGAAATATACATAAATATAACAATAATCAAAGAAAAAAAATACAATGTAGGCAATAAGATAAAGAAAAGAAAATCACAAACATTAAAAAAATACAAGAATTAACAAAAAATATATTAATAAAATAATGCTACGTTCCTATTTCGTGAATCCATACGATGCCCAGATTATTTTAAATCTAAATTTAATTTTCTGGGTGATACTCATGACCGTTTTCTTCGCTCTGTCGACAATTCTGTTCCCCAAGTTTCTTCCAACCATATCGGGTTCCCCAGCCGCGCTGCGTAGGCAGTCAAACTTTGAACCGCGATCCACATTGACGTTAGAAAGGTTTCGAACAAGAATACTTTAAAAACAGAGGCTCCGGGAACTTTACCTTAGGTCATTACAGACTTAGCGTTTTTGTATAAGTATGTATATCTTCTCTGTATTTCCCTGATCAACCAAAAGGTTAGCTGGTAGAGGTTCTCTAACCAAAAGGTTAGAGAATGCCGCAAGGCACTAAGCTCGCGTTTTGTATCATAATATGCAATAAAGTATTTTAAATAAAAAATAAATATCTGTGTTGTGCCGGAAATGTTCTAACTCAGCATATGTCGTGACTGATAGGTGTTTCTACGATTTTTCTTCGCTTAGACTCAGCTGGCAGTTCACTATGCAACCATGCAATTGAAAACTTACTTCTATGCAAAATGCATAAGGTGCTATAAAAACACGACTGCAACTAATTAATTCTAAGGCCGAATCATCTATATATCCGAGCCTAACACTTGGACGTCAGACTAAAACACTCCATTAGCAAACATGTGCCATTTATAAACGTACGGAAATGACGCGTCGGTTAGATGTGACGGTACTGACGCAAATGGTAAGGCGCGAATGATGTCACGTGAGGCGCGAGGAACCTCGCGTTGCGTAATAATTAAGTTAAAAGTTATTATTTGAAAATTAGCCTATAGGGCACTGGGCTCTAACTGCAATCACGACGGGCGTTTCGAGCCATAATCCATCACGCGGGCTCAGTGTGAAATGGTGAATAGCACACAAACCCCAAGACTTTGAATTAAACAAAAGAAAAAGTATTTACCCTTGGGCAATGGGTTTCCTTACCGTCTTTAGCTTCACAACCGAGATAGAGATAATAAAAAAAAATCCGGCAAGCACGTGTAACTAAAGTTATATAAGTTAACCCGGTCCTAAACCTAACTCCTAAATTTCTATTACGTACACCTACTCCTACTTTCCTAATAGTTTAATGTTCTTGTAATTTGTTTGCAAATAAAATGACCCTTATTGAATAACGTAACAAAGCGACACGCTATTTTGCATATTATAAAGACGCAACAGATTATAAGACGATTTATATATTTTTTTGAATGCGTGCAAGTAAATTAAAATTCCACTAGCTAGAATATTCTGTTGCCTGCCTCGGGACCACATTACTCGAATTGTTGACTCGTGATAAGGATGTAGAAAAGCAGCGATCATTGTCTTGTTCGTCATCGCTCCAACTGGAATTGAAATAGATACATATTATGTGTGATAAAATTTGATGAATAACATTTTGGGACTACTGAGAGCAACCCCTATGCCAACTACAGGTGTTGTATGTGTGTAATTATCATTATTTTCTATCGATTATTGAGTACTTTGAGTAATGTGAATTTACAATTGTCAGCGAAGTTGCGTACACCGCCTTCGCACTGGATGGTCGTGCGTCCAGCAAAAACCGTCACAAGACTAACCAACCTCAAACCTACGTGTTATAAGTTAGGTATGCAAAAGAATAAGTATAAATAAGTGTAAGAATAAAAAGAATAATATTTATAAATATATATTTTATCATATAAGTAAATTATTAATGTATTATTACATCACTATTATTGTTATTATTTATACGGGTGAATTAAGCTTAACTCTTTAATTTCTGCTGCACCCGCTTAAATTTTTCACATTTAATCACTTCATTCATAATCACTTCATCATTCATTCATAATTCATAATGGTCGACTGGTAGAGAACATTCTCTACCAGTCGACCAGAAGCGACCTTAAATAACCCGGCGGACTTAAAATAAACCCTCCTTAAATACCAGAGGCGGACTTAAAAGCCTTAAGACATCTTAAGGGTTTCAAGAACGCCTCTGTACAATATAGTGCAAAAAGAGGAACTAAATAAGTAATTCCGCGTACAAATCTTTTCAAATATTCTGATCACCACGAGATGCATTCACAAAGTCTTTCATTCATCTCTTCTAAGCTTCATTCACACTTCACACCTATCGATCTGCAGATCATCCTACTTTGAGATAGGTACGATGAATATTTCCATTGAGACTCATCCCCCGTGGCCCCCAGTAACATATCATGACTTTTTGGTTGCTCCGTCGCTACACAAACTCTTCCGTAGGGAGCTTCGGTCGTACATCGGTTGGAACTCCGAAGCCACAGGAAAATGAATATAACTCTCAATGTTCCTTAACATGAGGTTGAAGCTAGACCCGGTGAAGAGGACCCGACCCGGTTCCACCAGTTCCACTAGCCTCGTATAGGTGGTAAGATAAGGTCAGACCCGCCGTACATGTTGAGATTGTAACCAGACCCCTCGAGAGGACCTGACCCGGTTCGATGCTGGCCCAAAGACTCCTGGTGTGAAAGAGTGCATACTGTGTTGCCTATAGTGCTTAAAGCCATACATGTATGATACGAATAGCTAAATACACATTAAGAATACGACTTTGGGAAACATATGTTGACGACATCTTCAGCATTATCAAAATAACTAGAAGAATATATTCAACATCTGAATTCCATTCATCCAAAAATGAGATGCACATATTAAATGGAGAAAGACAGAGTTAAGCGTTCCTAGACGTTAAAATAACGGTTAGAGAAGATGGTTCCTTGTCCCACACTGCACTGTGTATATAAAATCAACACACAGCGATAGATGGCTACATGCCTCCTCACATCACCATCCTCAACAACTACAATCAGTAGTTGTTTCTTTGAATAATAGACCCCAAGACCTCTGTGACCCTGAACATTTAAAGGATGAGTTGTTACATGTTCAGGAGGTACTTAAACAAAATAGATACAAAGTGAGTCCTTAAAAGTAGCGGAAAACCTACACACTCCAAAGGATGTAATAACCATATTAGATGTCAGGTGTCTGTAAGATAGACTGCAGCTGTGGTAGTTCGTACATAGGCCAATCAAAGTGCACCGTAGCAGAAACAACATATCGCAGCTGTGAAGAATGGCCCAACGAATTAATCGGCGATAGCGGACCATGTACTCAACGCCGCAACCAATCACTGGATAGAAATCTTAGGCCATCCATAGTCCAAAAATCCTCTCCACTGGTCGCCACTATTTCTCTAGGATTGTGCGTGAAGCAATTGAAAACCAAACCTTTAGGGTACGTTGAGGCTGACATTCACAAAACTGTAAAAGCCCCTAAATAAAATAAAGAGAGAAATCTATGAATTCTATAGAATTCGTGTAACAACAAGTCAAGTTGTTAATATTAGGAATGTTATTACGGTCTCAAATATTTAGATAAATTTAGGCATTAAGACATTTTCTAAGGGGACGACTTTTTCCACGATGGAACGAGGATATCATACCAGGGAGATAAGCAACTTACTTTGCTTATCTCTTCTTGTTCGGGAGAGTAACTTAAGTCAATATTTTGGTGAGTAAACTGGGTACAATTACCATTCATTAATGCTTTCGATCATTTTCGGCGATCAAACTGACGACTAAAATTCTTCATTAGGCCCGCGGAGCATGACAGCACGAGGCATCGCTCGTAGGTCATTATTGAAAGCTGCCATATTGTGTTGCGATCGCTGAACTTAGGGTTGTCAGTAATAGAAAATTGTCTTTTGAACATGTGTTCCATTTCAGTCAGTTTTCTGTCCGCGTTTCGCGGAGCCTACTTACGTACAGGGTCGAGTCATCGTTGATAGCTGTTTCCAGAAGCTTCCAGAAATTCAAAGGCATTGCTCCAACCATTATAAAAGTTCAAAATTCACCGACAGGGAGTATTAGTCATCACAGAAAATAACGTAAAGCCACGTTTGCACACAACTGTCCAATGACGAATATCCGGGTACGTGAGTCCCTACAAAACGCTTCACAGAGCCGGACCGATTGCTATGTTAGCGCCGGCCACCGTACAAGATGGCAGCTTGATTTACATCACGCCCAACTGCGTTCGAAAACGCTAAATAATTAAAACCGTACACTACTCCATCAGCCTATGTCTCTCCATCACACGTGGATTTCTGCTCTTTTTTATAGCCACTATCGGGAAATCTTATCATGTCGTAGATCCATGTGGTCAAAGCGTGTTCCACACTGCACTTCCCGATATGTGGTCTCCATTCAAGGACTCGTCTACCCCGTCGGTTGTTCAGCTTACTAAACAACTTCAGCTTATTAATATCTATAGGCTATGTGGGTGACATTAGTTAATACGAGTAAATTAAGAGCTCTTATGTATTAAAATCCTGTGCGGAGCACTTTTCACAGCTTGTTTATTTTTGACACAATTGGCAACATATGATCATGACCGAACGGTCGCAAATACCTCAATGATTATAAGGAAAGACCTGTAATCTGAAGTGGAAATGTTGATATCGATTGTGACTGTAATCCATTTTTATGTATTTTGAATATGTAATTGCTTGTAATTGTAATATAACTAACTCCTACTCGTAGTTAGTTAGTACTTAATTAGAAGTAGTCGCAGTTATAACTACATGTTGTTTAAATACGCTTGCAGACAAGCTGGAGAGAGCCCTATCCTCAAACATTAGGTGGCTGTCCATCTATAGAAATATATCCGTCATGATCGCAATCGATGATGTTGGCGCTGCAGATGAGTACAACATGAATAGATATACTTAAAATTACTTTTACTATTAATATAGATATAAGTACTCCAACTAACATCTCTTGGTCTGAAATAAAGACAAATTATTATTTAAAGTTTATTTAGGCAGGTCTTTTAATTTTTCTTTAGTCACTGACTAGTCTCAATTAATGTTTATTGCAACTAAGCATTGACCAAAGTATGCACAGGTATTTTAAAAAATAGTATACATATAATAAAATCGATTTCGTTAAACGCATGATTTCAATTTCGACCTCAATACTCGTCTATTGACTACTTAAAAATATATTGGAACCCGACAATCTGTCAGCCCTAGCTTGTCATTTCGCGCAAATAATGTCGCGCGTGATTACCGACGCATAATAACTGCGCGTGTTGTGCGGCTTTGTCATTACCTCGTCTTGCTATTTGCGCGGTGCACGCATTCTATTAGTTAATTAGAGAGGTAATGTTAACTATTCAGCGTTTAGTGCCGCGAATTTAACTCCTCGTTAAGCTATGGTTACAGTAAGAGCGAGGCGAATACTAGGATAATGTTGCTGATTGTATATCAAGAATCCGACAGATAATTTTACGACTTCTCCATTTCCTTGCACAAGTTGCTATAACCGAATATTATCAAATGCCAACAGCCATGTACATGGCAGTATGTAGTATGTATGTATGCTACATAACTGTACAGTTATGTAGAGGGAGAGTGCTCGCTGCATTCCCACAGCCGCTGGGTGCACTCGACTGGACACATTACCCCTCACTCATAGAGTACTACCTTGAAATGTACTGTATTTCCTACTTTATCGTATTTCCCCAATGTACGTACGTGTTTCGGTAGTGAGTAAGATATGCCAGAGCCCATTCCCATCCCATCCTATCTCTCCCTATTTTTCCGATCCATTCCTTAATCTGGAAAGGTAGGCAGCGCATCCGGGGGTGTGTCAACGTTGGTCATTCTGGACTGGTGTTGGCATGTATCGCGGATGTCTATGGACGACAGTATCCATATACCATCAGGTGGGCAGTATGCTCGTCTGCCGCCTTTTTCTATATAAAAATAGATATAAAAAAGCCAATATATTAAGATTACGATAAAACATCAGAGATTTTTTCGTTTGTTTATGAATTTGGTTTGCGTTTTTGAATTATGACTTGAATTGAATCTTGTTATATTCGTAGTTATACCTATTTGTCTCCTTCAATTCACAACAGTTCGAAGGAACTTACAGTTCTTCGCAGGTTTCACCGGATTTTAAACGAGCAATACACTTGCAACACATGTGTAACAGAAGTGCGGGGGTGATTCGGTATTTACACATCGATAACAAAAATAATGTACTCGTATTATAAATAAAATATTAAAATCAATACACAGATGAATCATTTTTCTGTTAATCCGGTGGTAGTATTTAGTGCGCCTTTTGATAAAGTTTAATTAAATAAATGCATCCTTACTAATATTATAACATTTATATATGTGTGTATGTTATTTATTTATCTAATTCTCCAACAAATAAACTAATCGTTACCAAATTTGGTAGACGTATAGTTAAACCATTTTAAACCATTTCTAATTTTAAACCTAATTGTATACGGGCGAAAGCACGGGAAATAACTATATTGTTCCTAATATACCTAAATTTTCAGTAACGTTCGATACAGAAAAACTATATTAAATAAACATAAAAACATGAAGAGACCATTTCAGAGGAATCGTAAATTATGAAGGCGGGATAACATAAATATTTATGCGCCCACATAGATGTAAATGCTCTTGGTCGATGTAAACATCGTGATAAATCCTGATGAACGAGTTTCTTGACATAGAGGTTTTTTTATAGGAAGAAGTCGGGAGACGAGCGGACAGTCCACCTGGATACTGTAGCCAGTGGACATCCGCCATACACGCCACACATCGTCCAGAATGACAAACATTGATACACCTCCGGGTACGCTGCTTACTTTTGGCGATTTAGGAATGGATTTAGAGAAGGGTTTGGGAAAATGTGGAGGGATAGGATAGAATGGAATGGTAATGGGCTCTGGCAAATCTCACTCACCACCGAAATACGTACGTACTTTGGGGGAATAGGATAGTGGGAAACGAAAGTGGCAATCATGTATATAATGTTCGGTATAGTCTTGTATAGAGGTACAGTCCACCAAGTGGCAACTATTTACCGTCGCCCATGGATATCCGCGATACATGCCAGTATCAGTCAAGAATAACAAACTTTGTCACGCTGCCTGTCTGATTTAAGAGTGGGGATTTAGAAAAAGATTTGGGAAGGAAGGAAGATAAGGAGTATATAGTGACAGGGATACACACTCTCCAGTCTTGCTCGTTGCTCTCTGAAACACGTTGTAAAGTTTTACAGCAGTCTTCTGCGAAATAGGGGCAACTCGGTCTACTATATTCGCCCAGCGGCTGTAGTGTTTACTGCATCGTTGTCCCTCTTTGAATGGTATGAGTCGCATCGCGTCCCTTTTAGACGATGTCGAGAATCTGCGCTAATATAAAAGGCAGAAGTTTCTTTGACCTGGGCTGTGATGTTGATTCTTTGCGCGTTCTCTGAGCATTCTCCAGCTTGCGCACACTAAAACAAGGTGCATGTACGAGCAAGATCACTACTGAGGGAAACCCGCCTTCGTAAGATGAAAGAACTATACCTGTTTATGCAGTCATTATACTGTACATAAGCTAATACATATTTTAGTGTACTGGTTATTCTCCCGTAAATTCTCTGAAGTATGAAACTGGTTTTGGACGTTTGCTCATAGTTATATAGTTAGATACATTTGGAATGTAGATAATCATCGTAAATTCTGATTAGGAATAACACAACTACACAACAACTAAACAAACACGATTCTAATTAAAGGGATTTCAGAACATACCAACATGACAAATTTAAATCAAGCTTTGTGTCGGTCTAAACTCACAGACTGCACAGTGACCTAACTTCGCAAATTACTATTCCATGGACAAATAAAATCACTCACTTGTGTCCAAAAGTAACACGAAATTTAGTACAATACATGTCAGAAAAGAAATTATGTTAACAATTATTTTGGTGTGGTTTGAAAATGAATAACACTTTGTACGTTTTGTACATTGAGTTATCACTTAGTAAATTATTTTTCCGCTTAATTAATCCAATGGCCGTTAAGTAAAATATAGAAACTGCTAACTGGTTACTTTTTAGATAATTATTTACCTACTTTTCCTATTAATTTTTTCAGCTGTTTCTTTTCAAATGAAAATAAATGTTTTTTTTTAAATGAAAGTAAAAGAATAGAAAGTAATACTATTCAGTACTATTCGTCAGATGACTTAGGTAAAAAACGCTGTAAAAATATTTGCTGATTTAGATTAGTCATTTAGTCATCTTTGGCTATAACTATCAAATTAATATGACTAAATCCGGGGCTCAGCATCCGGAGGCGTGCCAACGTTTGTCATTTTGAACTGATGTTGGCATGTATCGCGGGTATCCATGGGCGACAGTATCCACTTACCATCAGATGCTCATCTGCCGCCTTCTTTCTATAAAAAATAAAATAATCGTAATTACTTAATCAGCGTTATCAGAACTCTCGTATCATTTTCTAATTCAGAATAAATCAAAATTCTGATTCTGATTCTGTTACACACCCATACAAAAATAAAAACGAAAAGTAAATTACTTCTCGTGTAAAAGTAAATACAGAATGTGTTATATATCATTATGTTTGTACTCTCCTCGTCGGTTCAGTGTCCACAACCAGCCATATTTCATGTGTACAGCGCACAGTGTCATCGGCAGAACCCATACCTCCTTCTGTAAAGAGGCCTTTCTGTTCACTGCAGCTGAGGAAACAAAACAGAAATATACGAGTATTTCCTATTTAGGTTGTTTTTTGAGAAAAGGTTTTTTCATAAGGTATCATTTTATATTTAAGGTATATACAGAGGTTGCCTGGAAGAGATCGCTTTGGCGATAAGGCCGCCTGTTGTACTTTTCGTGTTACTTACTCGTACTTAAATTGTCTTTTTTACAACATCTATTGGTTTACAATAAAGGGTTTATCTATCTATCTATCTATATTTTTATTGGTTGAGAAAATATAATATATAAAGAGGATAACCAGGTAGTGGCCGAATGAGAAGATCTGAGTGTCTGTGTGTGATGGTGGTCCATACCATCCACTGATGGTATGGTATGGTAGTATTTATTTTAAAATCTGTACCATACATATATAAATACTATAAATATTGAGCAGTAATGGTCATACGTATAGCAAATATCATAAATATTCTTCGACTTAGTGTCTACGGTATTTGCTTATAGGCGATTACGGCAGTAATGTCCATTATAAACGCAGATCGTTTATAAGGGGTTTAGGAATCAACTTGGGTAAATGTGGATATGCCTGAGATTATTTTTTTATGGAAAGAAGAAGGCGGGAGATGAGCACACAGTCCACTTGTCGGTATGTGGCTACTGTCGCCCACGGAGATCCGCGATACATCCGGATTTGCTGCCTGGCTTTGGAGATTGAAAGGAATGTCTGTGAAGTAAGGGTTGTAATATATAGATAAATGTAATTTTATAGACAGATAAAACTCTTTATTGTGTAATTGTTACATTACAACAAAATAAGGAAAAATAAGGAACAATGTTATAAGCAGAGAATACAACCAGGTGGTCTCATTACGAGTACGTTATAGCAATTTCTTCCAGGCAACCCTGAGAAAGGGCGCTGTGTGTGACTGAAATGAACTTTAAGATCCTTAAGAAAGGAGGTGGCAGGCCCCTGCGCAGGGGTTTATTTCAATCGGTTGCCGCGAGCTCTTTGTAATGCACGCGCACAGTACTTTTTGTTTAATTTTAATACAGAACAAATTTAAAATTGTGTTTTAAAACGAATAAAACTACTATAATTAGTTTTATTATACATATGTAGTTATGGGTGACAACCTTTGCGATTCAAGCACGGAGTGTCGTTGTGTGCGTGACCTTCAGTGGTTCAGTGTAATATCGCGTTTCTTCGCTAAACGATTTTTTACTTTGTAGGTATGTTTTCTTCTGTACGTTCTTCTGTACGCTTTTGTACTGGTACTATTTAGTTATTCTGTGACCATGTGGACTTATTTTTATTAAAAAAAACTCTCTATAATAATATTAGTATAAGATATATGTGGTATGTCTATAAGGAATTATTTTGTCAAAATTTGCGTAACTTTTGACGTGAAAAGAGGTCTATTACATTTCAAAACTAATTTCGTGAAGTTCAAACTTGGAATGATAAATCGTTGGGAGTATATTAGAGTCGCACTAGTTGAAAGTTGTGTCACACCGGAATACGTTGGAAGTTTCAGTTTGTCTATTCATTGCATAATTTGTATACTAGTTATACGACAAGTTTTGTTTACCTCAGAAATTATATAAAGTTTTTTGCCAATGATTGATTATGTACTACGGTTTGGGTTGCCGATGATGTACACGTGATAGACGATGATGTTAATGGTATTTTAACAAAGACCGCCGAAGTTTAAGTAGTTTAGTCAGGTTATTCAGTTATAATAAAAACTAATTTGGCAAGTCTTTCTCAGTGCGTCTGGCTTGTTAGTTGTTTTCCTACTCGCTTCAAATTAATTATTGTCATTGTAAAAAAACGTGTGTTCGCCATTAAATAGGGCGTCGCGTAAGCTCAAAAATACCTGGTACAGTAGTCGACACCTAGGCTAGGTCATCTATTAATTTAGATATGTTATTGGTTATGTAAATTATAGAAAACTTAACTGCTTTTCTATTATTTTAAATGATCAATTTCTTTATTTCACGATAAAAATTACAAAAAACTTTATATAAATACGTATTAAAAGGTGTTTATTGTACAAAACGCTCAATGTACTGGGCTCAAAGTATATATCGAGCATTGTGTATAAATTTGGTCGCTCGACGGCAAGGTAGTGCGAGATAATAACTATGTAGATTGATAACTTCTTTATCGCTTGTTGTGTACACCCTTAAAAATGTACGTACAATATACATTTGTTAATTAGTGTATTGTAAACAATAAACAGGAAACTATATGAGTATTGCTGGTGTAACAAATAAATAAAAATAATAATATAATACGATATTCAAATATGTTACACTTGAAGATTTAATCTATGGAATTATTTTTGGATCCTTTCCGAGTATTTGATTGTGCTTGCCGATGTTTCACACTGTCTTATTTCTTTCGGATCCACATTCATGTCTTGTACAACTTTTAAAAAAAAATCTAAATTAAAATTACATACGTAGATATATTAAGTACAGTAATTAAACTCGTGATATAATGATGTTTATCTAAAGTAGCACAAGTAAGTACTTATGTCACGTGCTATAAACAAACATCTTCTAAGAGGCGTCGCGACGCTATCAAGCATCGTATAATTATCATTAACTAGGCAGGTTAGTTAGTTACTGTGACATCTGAGGGCGGAGGCGCCCCCTAACCTCATTATCGAGCGAAACTCAATCCCCGAGAACCTTCCGGGTGCTTAGTCTTGGTGAATTATTGTCAAAATAACTCTTGTACAGCTAACGTGAAGTTTGAGAGTAACTTAGCTCGTATGCCTATGGGTTACTAAGCGACCTATATATTTAGCGTATCAACTATGCTATTACATTTTTGATCGATTAGGAATAATTAATAATCATCAATAGTTGGTGAAAAATCCGAATTTTACAAAGGCTGGTGTGGAACTTACGATCTCTCGAATATGAGTCGAAAATATATACCCCTAGGCTATCATCGCTCTACATAATACTTAATACGATTTTTTTTATAGAAGATATGGCTGAAGGGGGAGCGGGCCACATGATGGTATGTATTTACCGCCGCCCATGGACACTTGCAACACCGGGTGGGATACCGATGCGCTGCCGACTACGCACAATCTTTTGTTCACAGCTCTCTTGAAAAGCCCTATGTCGTAGTATAGCGGAAATACCTCAGCTGGCAGTTCATACCACAACTTTCAGGTTATGAAGACAAAACTTGCACAAAATATTGCTAAAAGCGTTATAAAATTTTAGCTTGCAGAGCTAGATTGCTGTGATCATTCCATAAAAATGTTTTAATTTAGTCAGGATTATCGATCACAACCTTTAATTTTATTTTCATTGTGCGATTACCTATGCAAGCTTCATCTAAATTCATCTCATGCATGTGAGCGATTTACAGGTATACTCGTAGATCGCGATTAAAATCGCATCGTGTGCGTTTCCGCGGTCCAAATTTTCTACCCATCTCTCCAGCGCGTGATTAGAAATAGCAAATCATTTGTCACGTTTCCTGAGTAAATGGGACCATATGGACTTATTGATTATGGTTAAGATTTAGAAAATTTAAAATTTCATTATCAAGGTTCCGTTTAATTAGAAATATGCTCTAACATCCGTTATTGCAAAATAAAAATAATTAGGTTGTTTTGTTCTCCATTTTCACTCTTTCTGCAATATAGGCTATAATAGTAAACTGTTATCGTAAACAACCCGTTTATGGTCCACTGTTAGACATAAGCCTTCTTATGCAGCTTGTCTTTTGCATGAGCGACGTATGGCCTTGAAACACCACGCTGGCCAAGCGGGTTGGCGAGTCCACTCTTTCAGAGGTAGTGTACTTCCTCTGTAGGGTACAGGCCTATCCTAGTAAATCCAGTGAGTTTCGGGCCGTAATCCACCACCGTGCCCCGTGCGGATTGATGGATCACATACTCCAGTTTTTCTTATTCCTGAAGCACACGGGTTCCTTCACGATGTTTTTCCTCACCGCCGGGCAAGAGATAAATTAAAAAAAAACCTTAAGCAGAAACTCAGTGTAACAGGCCAAGGATTTGAACTCATGGTCACATGAATGTGAGTCGAGATACCCGTAGACTATCACCGCTTTGCCCTTTGCCGCTGTGCCCAGCTGTCGGACGTTACAGGCTGATACAAGTACAATACAAGTACTTCTTCAGCGCTTGTGGTAACGTATTTATTATCCTTTAGTCGCCTTTAACGACAGCCACAGGAAGAGATGGGGTGGTGCTACTCTAAAGCCGACGCCACACGCCTCATAACATAAATGTCTAAGTAGCTTATTTTAATATCGATCGGTACGCATGCAAAAAGAAACTGTCTTATACTAAAAAGTGTTTCTCGCCTTTCCGCACCCACAAATAAAAAAATAACGCGCCCCTCGTCGTACAGCCTGATTTTTAGAGAATAACGCGCCCCTCGTCGTAGTGATTTTTAGAGCATAACGCGCCCCTCGTCGTACAGTCTGATTGTTAGAGAATAACGCGCCCCTCGTCGTACAGTCTGATTGTTAGAGAATAACGCGCCCTGCGTCTAAAGTCTGGTTTTTAGAGAATAACGCGTCCCGCTTCTAGTCTGCTTTTTAGAGAATAACGCGCTCCGCTTCTATAATCTGCTTTTTAGAGAATAACGCGCCCCGCATCTCTACAGTCTGGTTTTTAGATAATAACAGTACACTATAGAAGTTCTGATAATTAAGGCACATTTTGTAAAGAGTTGGTTAAGAACAAACAATTAAAATATTTTTTTTTTAAATCAAACAAACTTTTAGGAATGCCTGCATAAAATACTGATTAATCACACACTTTAAGTAATATGATTCGTGTTTACATGTAATAATTAACTTTGTATGTATAAAGAAAAAACCTGAGTATATCTGTTTCTAAGGTCATTTCCTATCTACTAGTCTCGTGTAGTACATGTACTAAGTACTATTAAGAATTAATTCCCACCACTGTACTAGAACGACCTATTCGGCGAACGCTTTCGATCTTCGTTCATTTAGTACATCAGAACTCAATGAACGTTCCATGGCTAAGAAACGAACTTGACGCATAAGAATGAAACAAAAATGTGATTGCGTGGGAATCTTTACGATGTACGAACTAAGTTACATTTAATCTCGCTAATCTACGAAACACCCAAGGGAGCGAACAAGATGTACTAGGTTTATCAATATATTTTTGGAAAGGTATTGAAACTTTAGGAAATATATATCTAAATTGTATTCATTTTTCAACGTAATCACCTTATAATTTAATACACCTTAAATAACGTTTTCAATGTTGCTCAATTCCCTTGGTAAAAAAAGGCTTGTTCATGGGTATCGCAAAAAGACTTTACAGCGCTCATGACCTCCGACATGACATGAAATCTTAGCGATAAATTTTATACTGCGCAAGTGTTTTTTCAAATTGGTAAATGGTGAAAATTACTAGGAGCTAGGCCCCGAGAATGTGGCGGATGCTGCATCAACTGAAACTCAGCCGTTTGGATGGCAGCGCGTGCAACATCAGACCGATGACCTGCGCATTGTCATTATGAAAAAACACCCCGGCACGCAATTTTCCACGTCGTTTATTTTATTGTTTCCATTACAAAGTTAAAGATTTATTAAATGTATTTTAATGACCTCCTCATTGGGTTTAAATCGAAATAAGTATTGGGAAAAGTTTTGGTACGGTACTGTTATATACTCAGTAACCGTAACTAGCGCTTTTTTCGTCCACTTCTGAATATGGATGCGAAACCTCTTGCGCCTCATACGTAAGAGATCCATGTCTAGCCACACTGGCTATACGGGTTGGCGAGTCTACTCTTTTACAGATGGTATAGTTCGTCAGGGCTTGTGGGAGCGCCTTTGCTATCCCTTAATCGCCTTCTACGACCCTCATGGGAAAAGACGGACAGATTTATTTATTAATAACTAATAACGTTAGTTAAAATTGTTAATAGATAAAGTATGCAAGAAATTCTTTGGAGAAACGTTTCAGTGTCTAATAACATCCTGTTCAGTGACACAGTAACGCGTAGTATAATACAGTTTCTGTGGGTAAAATATTAAACCTTTTACAATGTTGCATCGAGATTGCTCTAAGTTGGGTGATATGAAACTTCAAAACTGCTTCTGTTCCGCGCGATGTTGGTCAACATTGTCCCAACTCGCGTTGCTTTCAATGAATACAACTGAATAGTGAAGAAAACAACAATGTTTGTCTTATCGTAATAGGACGACAAGTTCTATTACATTAGTGGTGCAGCTTTATGAAGTGCAAGATGAAGATTATTAATAAGACACGAATCAAAAAGAACATGGATCGAAAAATTTGACTTTTTTTCACAGTAAATTTTATGTACACGTGTTACTTTCGATTTTATTTCTTCTGTATAGCCGATATTTCGGTTTAGTTACATGAACCGTGCTCACGGCGGCACTCCTAGAATAAACATCACTTATATAAAAGTTTTATTATATTTAAATACCATAACAAAAGTTTAAAATGTTTTCGCAATGTCCAAAGTATGGTAGGCGACGTCTAGGAGACGTTTCTCTATGCGACAAATGCAACCTTATTAGCTTTTTTTTCATGAATTAGGTACCGATATTTTGGTTTATTTACGATAATTATATGTCACTGTAGAAGTAGATAATTTGCGCAATTGAGATTCTCTTTCTAAGGCCATACATCCCTCATCCACGAGACAATACTTTACTTGTGCATGAAGAGGACCAAATCCACTAGTGGACGATGAAAGTGCTGGTGACGGTGATACAGAGTAAGGTTTTTTATACATAGAACTAGCATTTAACTAGTAACTTGTAGTAGTGAGAACTGTATACGATTCTGCATATGGCTGGGAGGTCTAGGTTTGATTGACAAAGGTTTGATGCAAAATGTTTGTAATGTGTAAATAATCGATCGTAGTGTCAAACTTGTAATAATTAAAATCTATCAGTTTACAGTGTGGGGCGTACATATTGCGTGCAAATAAATAGCCAGTGGCTCTGTGCGAAACTGTAACAGTTATGATGTTAATCTATAAGTTGAAACCCGCTGTGTTTTCACAAAAATCAAACGTCAATTGCGGAGAAACGGTACATGATTTTTTATTAAATGTAATTGCCATCGTTTTCTACAACTTTTCGCCAATTTTTCGGCAACTTATGAATCCCGTGCCAAAAATTTTTTCCGGTTTTGAGGCGATCCAAGTATCGAGCCAATTTTCGACTTCTCTGTGATTCGTGAAGCGCTGCTCGGAGAGTCCATGGGCCATCGATCTGAACAAGTAGTAATCTGAAGGAGCAACGTCTGGAGAGTACGGCGGGTGGGGTAAGACCTCGCATCCAGTTCTTTTCAGATATGTTTTGACCGGTTTCGCAACATGTGGCCGGGCGTTGTCATGCTGGAGAATCAGCTTATTGTGTCTTTCGGCATATTGCGGCCGTTTCTCTTGCAAGGCACGCTTCAATCGTATTAGTTGGCGTCGGTAGAGCTTCCCGTCAATGGTTTGTTTCGGTTGCAACAGTTCGTAGTGGACCATACCGACCTGATCCCACCAAATACACAACATGACCTTCTTTCCGTGAATATTGCGCTTCGGAGTGGGTTTGGATGGTTGGCCTGGGTTGACCCATGATTTTTTGCGTGTGGGATTACTGAAGTAAATCCATTTTTCATCCCCAGTCACGATCCGATGCAAAAATGACTTCCTTTCGTGCCTTTCAAGCAAAATTTCACAGGTGGTTTTTCGCTTTTCGATGTCTCGTTCTTTCAGCTCATATGGCACCCATCTGGACTCCATTTGAATCTTTCCCAAGGCTCGCAAACGATTAGAAATGGCAGCTTGTGTCACATTTAATTGTTCTGCCAACTGCTGTTGACTTTGAGCATCGTTCTCCTCCAATAATGCTTCCAATTCGACGTCTTCGAATTTTTTCATGGCACCCGGACGTTCTTTGTCGTTTACGTCAAAATTACCACTCTTGAAGCGACGGAACCAGTCTCTGCATGTTGTTTCAGAAAGAGCATTCTCACCGTAAGCCTCCACAAGCAATCGATGGCTTTCGCTGGCCGTTTTCTTGATATTGAAGAAATACAAAAGTACTTCCCGCATATGGTGTTTTTTTGGCTCGAAACTTGACATTTTCAATGGACAGAACAAAAGCGTTGTTGAGGCAATTATGGCGCAAACTGAACTAAAATGTGAAGCTAATGAAACGTACTTTGACATGCAATAGTTGCCCGATGACTATTTCATGACAGCACATAGCAGCGACACCTACATTGCAAACAGCGGGTTTCAACTTATAGACCTATTAGAATAGCAATGTCGTGGAACAATTCTGTGGAGAGATAAGAAGGTGTGAGACATGTAATCACATTAGGATCAAATTATGAAGCTGTATTATAATGATTATACTAAAACTTTGTAACATAATGATTATGTGATATATTTGTACGCTTTTATTTTTCTTATTTTTAAGGAACTTTTATGCCTTGGCACATGTCAGTTCCATCGTACCCTAAACTTACATTCTATAAACATTAATGTAGGTACCAATATATTAGCCCTAGTGAGGGCTAATATATTGCCCAAACTAAATGCTGCTTGTGAATTCGGTTCTCCTAGTATCTTATGGAACATACAACATTCAGATCGAGAGCCCTCACTAAGGCCTCCCGTACCTGTTGATTCGGGACACACTCCACCAACAAATGTTGGACATCTTCAACAATTCCACATATATAGCAAATTTGGAGAACTAGTCTTTTTCATAAGATACCCAAACTTATTGTGTGGCATGTGTCCAGAACGCAGCCTGAATGCTAAGACCGTGTATCTTCTATTTTACTTGGTTTCAGAAAACCAAGGTATATGAGGCTCACACTGAATGGTTTTATACCATATGCTCTTTTCTTGGGATTTTTCATCAAAATACTTCTTCCAAAGCATATAGCATTTCTTTTTATATATAGGCAATATTTCCGAATAATTAGGGGGAATACATATTGGAAAAAAAAAACGAATCAGCAGTAAATCGATATTAACAAACGTAAAGGTCGGTTAGGTTCTCTGGGGACAATTAATAGGAATTTTAATTATTAAGAGTTTTTTTTATGGACGAAGGCGGCAGACTACCTCATGGTAAGTGGAAACTGTCGCCCATAGACATCCGCGATACATGCCAACATTAGTCCAAAATGACAAACGTTGGCACGCCCCCGGATGCGCTGCCTACCTTAGGAGATATGGGAATGGATTTGGAAAAGGGTTGGGAAAATGGGGAGGGATAGGATAGGAATGGGCTCTAGCACCTCTCACTCACTACCAAAACATTGGGGGAATAAGATAAAGTGGGAAATGCTGTACATTTCAAGGTAGTCTTCTGTGAGAGAGGGGTAACGTGGCCAGTCCCGAGCGCCCAGCCGCTGTTGGATTACAGCGTGCACCCTCCCCCTCTAGGAGAGGGAGGGCAGTGACACAATTCAGGATGATGGCAGATATTAAACACAGCGCAAGTTACTGCTACTATTCGTCAATGCGAGGGTAATGGATTTATTTTGCTAGTCATTTTGCTGCTTAGTATGATGTTCTAGATTACGCACCTATTCATAAGGCTCCTGCTATGACCTGACCACCTGTCCGGTCTGCGAACTTGAACCCAATACCAATGGGACTTAATTGTTCAGCGGTGGAATTGTCAAAATGAAAGGAACCCCCAAGCCCTTCTTTTACCAAGCTTGTGGGCCGACATCAGGGGGACTGATATATAGGCTTGCCTAGTCGCCTCTATGCCATATCTATTTGGCTTAGAGTCTACTACGTGCCTATAGTCTATAGTTATAGGTAGTTGATTATAGTCCATTACGTGCCGTCATAGTTGCTAACGGAAGATACATACTAAAAAAGAAAGATTGTTATTAAAAACAATACCATTGAATTTACTTGTGAAAATGATTCTATTCTTTGCTATCTAGAATTTTATAATAATTATAATATATAAACTGATTAATATTTAATTATATAATTACATATTTAAACCTTGGAAATCACAGCCAAATATGTTTTATTCTATTGGAATTGCTTACCTTTTTTATGGGAACATTTTTGTCATCTGGTAACACCAAGAAACGTCAGAATTCTATGAAATTTAAATTCGAAGTTTAGTAGGTATGTCGGATTGAACAACCAAATGTGTAATGTGTTTGACATTGTCATGTGATTAATAGGTTACATCGATATGGGAATAGACTCATAATGTTATTAAATATTATTAATTTATTATTAAAATAAATAGCAACTATAGACTTAAGGCTTAAAAGGTGGTAAACATTTTTAGGTCGCGATTGTACATGTTACATCTTCTCATATGTACAATATATTCTAATAAATAATCCTTTATGTTGTTGGTACCCAAGATACCTTCAATAATACGATATTTATGTAAACTATAAAAATGCATTCAGGTTCGTCGTCGCAGCTCAGACTTTTCCATTTTCCCGCTCTATTCACTCAACGGAATATGAAATATGTTCCCGCAGTTTGATCCATATTTTACGTGTAACTAGCGGTCCGCCAGTCGTTTTCACTGTTCTCAGCATTAAAGATATTGTATTTATCTATTGTTATTGTAGCTCTTTATTTTACTTATAATGAATTATTACAATAAGACATTACAGCATTTGCAATATTACCGTAAGTACAAAGGTGGACTTATTCCTAGAAGGAATCTCTTCCATTTAACATTAGAGTAACCGAGACTAGTTATGTCATTAAAATGCAGGCTACAATATATAATAAAGAATAAGATATATTTGTACATACACACATAAGTATAAACATGGATAAAACATAAATAACTATGTTTGTCATCTATACTAAATTTATTTGTTCATTTTATTTAACAAACTTTATTGCATAACCTAACGTTAGGCGAGCCTAACGCCATTCCCCCTTAATGCTTAATGCCATGGGCATACCAGCTAACCTTTGGGTTGATGAGAGAAGTAGATTGGGAGTTGCTATAAGGGATAGTACTAGTATTATAAATACACTCCCGAATACCTGAATCGAGTCACGCTCCATTTTCAGTTTTGTTGGCCTGAAATTTAAAAAATGTTTGATCAATCAAAAGTTTTATGCAGTTTTGAAGCTGGCATAATAACCATCGTGTCAGTATGCCATTGTTCCAATTTGAATTCAGAATACTGAAAAACTGAGTTTAAGTGTAACAAGCCTTATGTCCGCCTTTCTCATGGGGAAGACGTGTATTGGATTTTTGAAGAAAACAATGGTTTAACTAAAAATCGTTCATTCAGTAACTTGTATTGCCTTCATGGGCGTTTACGATGTCACTATGACGTGTTGTGGAATGTTCTCTCATTCTTCCTCGATGGCAGTTTTCAGCTTATGCAAGGTCTACGGAACTGGGTGGTGAACTCGAACACGCTTCTGTAGGTCATCCCATAAATTCTCTATGGGATTCATAACTAGACTTTTTGCTGGGCATTCCATGACTGTTATACCGGCGTTATGAAGGTATTTCCTGACAATTCCTGCAGTGTGCGCTCTTGCATTATTATGCATAACAATAAAATCTTGGCCAACAAATCCAACATATGGCATCACATGAGTCTCTGGGCATTGACGAATGTAACGGTCGGCATTTAGTGGTGGCAGCCGTGGTCCCGTCACAACCTGAAGGACAGGTTTGTTTTCCGCGGAAATTTCTCCCCAAACTGTTCATGGCGGCCCGCCATAATTCACTCACTGCACAAAAGGTTCTCACTGTCTTCGGTACACCTTCCTCATTCCATCACTATCATACAGCATAATCTTGGATTCATCAGTACATGGCTCCATTGAAATTGACTCCATTGTAAATGTTCTCACGCAAACTGAAGGTACGCCATTCGGCGAGCTCGTCTCAGTTTGGGTCCATTGGCTGGCTTATGTGGTTTTATATCACGTTCTTCGAATCTCCTTCTAACAGTCCGAGCGCTAACTACCACTCTGTGAAAGTCTCGAAGCTGTTCTTGGATCTGTACTGAGGTCAGATGACGATTTCGTAAGCTAGTCGTGAAGATAAACCGATCTTGTCTTTCCGTCGTCTCTCGGAATCGTTGTCTTCCTGGACGGCGAACGAAGACACCAGTCTGTAGGTATCGATGGTACACTCTTTGAACAGCAGGACGGCTTAAATGAAGTTGTGCATTCACATTTCCCTGACTAAGCCCAGGCTGAAGAAGTGCCACAGCTTGCGCGGCTACTTCAGGCGCAGTATCCATATTTTAAGGTCAAAATCAGCTCAAATCTCAGGGATAACAATTTAACGAAAATTTTGTTAAAAAAACACCACTAAATTATAAAAACTGCTCCAATTTAAACTTTCTGTTTCCTTATTCTTTTCAAAACAATGATTTGCGAATCAGTTCTCTTTTCTTCTGTGGTTCAAAGTCGTGATTTCAAATTTGGAACAATAGCACACCATAATGATTGTGAATATTCACCATCAATCAAAACTGCTAGCTTCAAAAGTGCGTACTTCTTTTTTCTTTTCTTTGACTTAACATTATTTTTATGTTTCAAGCATAAAATGCTGGGCGACTCGATTCAGGTGTCCGTGGGTAACTTAAACGACAACAGTAAAAATTCCTTAAATATACCCAATGAATACATAATGAATGAATAGACCAGTATAGATGAAGACATTAACCCAATTATTAGGTGCTTCAATATAAGTTTGCACAGAGAGTAATTTGTGCACAAATTAAGATAGTATGTATATAATGGTTCGGGTTGGATTTATTGGTCCTAGCCCGCGGGGAGGCTTTAAAACTTCCTACCAGTTGCTGAAGATACAAGACAGTTCTGAAATATATATTGGTGCTATCTAATCTGCAAGCGAAGCCTAAGTTTATTTTGTGTGTTTGGTATATTCCAACAAATATATTCTGTAGTATTATTGGTTCAAAACCAACTTAAAAACTAAAGTATACAGAGATCTGATTATTTAAATTTAGTTATTTACTTTATTCGGTTATTTTCGTAATTTTCACTTGCTTATAGACAGTAAACCGTAACCGTATAACCAGCCCTTTTATCGTTCACTGCTGGACATGGGCTATAACCCGTAAAGGTAAGACCAGTGACGGGATGTATGGCCTCAAAATGCTACGCTGGGCAAGCGGGTTGACAAGTGCACTCTTTTCCGATTGTTGTACATCCTCAAAGCTTGAGGTCGCGGTTTTGTTATCTCTTAGTCACCTTTTACAACATCCACGCGAAGAGATGGGGTGGTACTAATCTAAGGCTGGCCGACACCACACGCCTAAGATAGTAGTCCATTAGCTGTTATAATCGATTATAAAAAAACAGTTCCCCTAAACTTACAACTGTGAGGTATATGGAATTGTTGAAGATGTGCGACACTTTTTGGTGGAATTTGTCTGGATTCAACCGGAACGCGAGGTGTTAGTATTCAGTTCTCAATTTGAACAAAAATGAAGTCTGTATATATTTATATGTTCCATAAGGTCCTTACGAAACATAACTCACAAGGTGCACATCGTTTGTACAATCTTTTTTTGGTAAGTGGATACTGTCGTCCATAGACGGATGTCTATCAGTTACATGCCAATATCAGTTCACTGGTCCAATATATGCCATTCCTAATGTTTGCTACCGTATCACCTTTTCACTTTATATAAAAAGTGTTTTTTTTTTTCAAATCCCATCAAATATTGCGATATAAATTCTAAACCACAAATCAAGCTCTCCATTACGGATATCCGATACACGTAATTTAAATTTATCAACGAGTGCAAATAAAATCTATTCCACGCAACATATCTCACTGTACTTTAAGTGTAGCTGTGAACACAACAGCATAGCAAGGTGCTATTAGCATCCTTACTCGAAAGCAAAGCGGCTCTTTGTTCGCGTTGTTCGCCAAATTAACTAACAAAGAAGGGTTACTTATGCATTATAAATCTAAGCCTGCAACCGCTTGATAATAAGCCCGCATAATACAGAGCTAATTATATTAATCGTATGTGGCTTATGACGCTAACAATGAGATAAAGGTTTGTCCGCTTTATTCCCACTGTAACTAAATAGTTGCGACATTAATGCACGAATAATTCTTTAGTAAATTATTATAACATAACATATATTTACATACACACTATATAATTAAACAGTAGGTACACATTTTGAAGCACAAGTTGCCAATAAAAGTTGAACGGTGTGACTGTGATAGGTGTGAAAACTTAGCTTCAGAGGACAACGTGAGCGATGTTTAAAGCAAATTAAAAACTTTGATAACCGAAAAATATCTCTAATCCACTTTGAATAATATATTTTTAGTTTGGGAATATTTGTTTCTCGAATTATCGACTAAGCCCAGCAATATCGATTTCAACTACAGTCCTCTACTCTATTGAATTCCAAAATAGTTTTTCGAAGTTTACTATTGACCAGTGAGATCCGATTCCAAACATCGCACGTCACAGTAGCAGCGGCGTGATGAGTCAAATATTGTATTTTATTTCCAATGGACAAGGTTTAAATTTAAATAACGATGCCAGCGACCGTCGATGGAGACGTGCGGGTTCGCGCGGAGTTGATCAGATGGATATAACTCAGTAGGTGCAGCGCTGACTATACAGTGCTTTCGAAAAGTAACGAATATATTCATTATTTCTGAAATTGAGAGTTTTTCGAAAAAATCCTCCGACACGTCGATTTTGTTTTAAACAAAGACACTTTTTGACATACAACCCATATTTGTGACGTCATCGTTGTTCGAGATATGACGTCATCGACATTTTTTTTAAATTGCAACCCCCAATTTCGGCCACGTCATTTGAAAGAGCGTGTCATTCTACGTACACATCGTCAAAAATTATGGTTGCTAAATCTGGTCGACCTTCAAAATCAGAAGAAGATCAACTTAACGTTTTGTTGGCAATACAAGAAAATCATCACTCAACACTTAACCAATTGGCTTCTGATTTCAATATGGCAGCGTCCACAGTTCACAAAATTATGAAAAAAGCAAAGTATCATCCTTATAAGGTATGCCTTGTTCATGAGCTATCTGAAGACGACTTTGATCGGCGAAATCAATTCTGCGAGCAAATGCAAGAAAATGCAGGCACTAATGTTAATAATTTCGTAAAAAACGTATTTTTTTCTGACGAGACTACGATTGTTTTGAACGGCCATGTCGATAGGCAAAACTGCCGTTATTGGGCTACCGAGAATCCCCAATGAATGGTGGAATATCACACTCAACGTCCTCAGAGGTTTTTTTTTTTTTTATGGACGAAGGCGTCAGACGAGCATACAGTCCACCTGATGGTAAGTGGATACTGTAGCCCATAGACATCCGTGATGCATGCCAACATTAGTCCAAAATGACAAACGTTGGCACGCCCCCGGATGCGCTGCCTACCTTTGGATATAGGACTGGATTTGGAAAAAGGGTTGGGGAAATGGGGAGGGATATAATGGGAATGGGCTCTGGCATATCTCACTCACTACCGAAACACGTACGTACATTAGGGAAATAAGATTAAGTGGGAAATGCAGTACATTTCAAGGTAGTCTTCTGTGAGAGAGGGGTAACGTGGCCAGTCGAGTGCGCCCAGCGGCTGTTGGATTGCAGCGTGCACTCTCCCCCTCATAAAGTGAATGTGTGGTGCGGCTTAGTCGACGGAAGAATTCTGGGTCCCTATTTCTTTGACGTGAACCTTACTGGTGCAAGATATTTGGATTTTCTTCGAGACGACCTTATTCCTGAATTAATAACTTTATATCCAGATATAGAAGAACGTGATCTTCCGAGAAATGACATCAAGATGGTCTTTCTGGTGATCCGTCTTTCAACAAGATGGTGCACCTCCCCATTATGCAGCACCTGTCCGTGCTTATTTAGATGAGGTGTTCCCGAAAAGGAGTTCGTTGGAGAAGGGGGATGATTGAGCGGCCAGCCAGATCGCCAGATAAAAAGCAAAGTATACGTTACTAGACCGGAGAATTTAGAAGATTTAAATTTCACGAGATACACCGTATACCTCCTGAAGTTATTGACAATGTTCAAAAAGAATTTATTAATCGTCTTGGCTACTGCCAGGCAGCCAACGGTGCACAATTTGAACATTTAATTTAGTTGTTGAAATTTAGTATCTTTGAAATTTAAAATCGTTTTTCTTCATTTTTTTGTCTAACCTACATACTCACGCTAATGTAATCATACCATAATTTTTGATGATGTGTACGTAGAATGAAACGCTCTTTCAAATGGCGTGGCCGAAATTGAGGGTTGCCATTTAAAAAAAATGTCGATGACGTCATATCTCGAACAACGATGACGTCACAAATATGGGTCGTATGTCAAAAAGTGTCTTTATTTAAAACAAAATCGACGTGTCAGAGGATTTTTTCGAAAAACTCTCAATTTCAGATATAATGAATATATTCGTTACTTTTCGAAAGCACTGTATAATAACAATTATTTATTAGAAAGAAATTCGAAAGAAGGCGGCTGGCTACAGCTTAGAATTGCCAAGGCTTCATAAAATGAATAAACGTTGTTGAGACATCGGTACATATGTACGAGGGTGAATCAAAACGTATCTACACTTTTCGTTCTACAATTAATTTTTTTCACAAAAATGGGGGTTCAACATGTACATCATTTTTGAACATAGTCTCCTTCCTTGTCAATACACTTGGTCCAGCGGTCCACAAGCTTGCGTATTCCTTCCAAGTAGAAGGTTTTTAGTTGGTCGTGAAGCCACTTTGGCACCGCTTCCTGCACGTCTACGTCTGTAGAAAATCGACGAGCTCGCAAAGCATCCTTCAGCGTTCCAAACAGATGAAAGTCGGAGAGAACAAGGTCTAGGTTGCAGGGAGAATATTCCAGCACCTCAAAATCCAACATGTTGATGGTTTGAATGGATGTCAACACGTGTTCCGCAGTAAGCTATCTTTGCTCAGAGACGTTATGGAAGCCAAGCTTGTCGTGGAAGATTTGATGGGCAGAACCAATCTGATGTTCAAAGAAGACGCTACCTTATCGATGGTAACTTGCCTATCCGTCAGAACAATCTCTCGAGATTGCTGAATCTTGTCGTCTGTGGTGGAGGTTAACGGGCGTCTTGCCATGTCTTTGTGAGCCACACTCGTCCAATCACTTTTAAACTTGTCTCTCTACGAAACACTTTTACGTGACAAGGCACTGCTCGCGTATTATAATAAAAGTCTACGATAAATGAACTACTCGTTGTTTTGTTCCTCCCTGGTGCTAACTGCTAGCCAAGCGGACATGTTTACACTATGACCGCCGGAAGGCAACTGACGCTATCGGGGTCAGATGGCGCACACATGACTACAGTTGTACCAACTCTAAACATACATGCGTAGAAGGCAGTATGACAATCTTAAAGGTGTGTTATGATGAGAGTGTAAATAATTTTTGGCTCTCCCTCGTATTATATCCATTGTTTGCCGAATTATTTTGTTGCGAACAATTTTCAGTTATCGAATAAATTATGTATGTTTATGTTATGTTTATTATGTATTAATTATGTATTATGTTTTAACCAATATTGGTTGTTAAACTCGTAGAGACAATGAGAATAAACCTGTTTCGGCGAGTGGATGGAGCGGCATTATGTGGTGGTACAGTTAATTGCGTATTAACTCTGTGTCCGAGGTAGGTAGGCGTGTTTTACATGAACACGGATGCATAGGATTATGTTTAGGTATTACGTATTATGTACACATCGTCACATTAAAACGAGCGATAAATTAATATTAGGTATTATTATTTTTGTTTTTTTTTTTTATAGCTTCTCACTTTTCTTAAGCTTAAGCACCACCCCATCCCTTCCCGTGGGTGGGTGGCGTAAAGGCGACTATGGGATAACAAATCCGCTATCATAAGCCCTGAGGATCTCTAAGAAAGTGGACTCATTAACCCGCTTTGCCAGAGCGTGGTGTTATTCACGCATTATAAAGTCTATACATCCCTCGTGACAAGGGCTGGTGTAACTCGTGACGAAACGTCGAGTAGAAATAAAGTGTAAACGAAAACCTTTAATTTTACTAGTTCAGACCCGATGTACAATATAAAATATTTCGTAAGTTATTCTATACCCTTCATTTGTGTTGCTTGTATTATTACATTAAAAACCCTTAAATTGGCAAGGACGATGTTTACATACAATTATTTTGCCCCGATACATTTTTGTGGCAAGAACAAATGGCAAAGGTCGTAAATACGACGTAAATATTCTGAAATCTTTCTTGTATAGTAATGTAACATGCATATATTTGTAATATTTGTATATATTCTCTATCGTATTATTTATTGTGGCCGTAACCATCCCTAGCTTTAAGTAATATTACAGAGGCTCTGAAACAGCATAATTAATGTCATTTTACATAAGAGTTTAGCATTAACTAGCATTTGTGTTTAATGTTTTGAAGTTTATTTATTAATAATAAATTATTGCGTAACGATATCAATTTGCTAAATTATGAAAGCGGGTATGCAACCGCATACTCCCCCTGGTGTTGGTGGAAGCTACTTACCATCACGTAGGCTGCTTGTCCGGCTGCCTCCTCTCCTAAAAAACTGATAATTGCAGAACTGGGCAGGCGATATGCGCAGCAGGACGGAAATCTGAGTAAACGAGTCCTTGAATGGAGACCACATACTGGAAAGCGCAACGTGGGACACAATCCGGGCAAGTGGACCGACTACTTGAGGAAGTTTGCCGGTAGTAGCTGAATGAGAAGAGCGAAAGATCGTTTTTTTTTCGGAATGTCTAAATTCTTGTGGCCCTAGTGGCCTTTCAAGAGTCACCGGTCGTGGCGAAAGATCGTGTATAGCGGCGAGCTTTGGGGTAGATAGGCTGATGGTATAGTATTATCAATATTATTATTATTAATTATTGGATGAATGACGTAGGTACATCTATTATACATTTTTAATTCAACAAGATGACAAACGAGATCCCTACAAGTTTTTATTCGCTACTAAAATTGGGGCTTACTAGCGCCAAATTAGAATCTTTAAGAACAGAATGATTAATGCGATTATCTATAAAATTTTAATAGCTACTAGCAATATTATGAAAGAAAATACTGAAAAGAACTGAAAGATAATTCGTCAAAGTACTTCAAAATGGGGTATCAAGAAAGTATTTACCTAATAATTTCCAAGTACTAAAATAATATCTCATCAAAGGATAGTCATAAATTATTTATCCTTTCAAATTTGAGATATCCAACCAGTTGAGAACTGTGAAATTTGTAAAAGGCAATGAAAGACAACTTTGTTTTTAAGGCAACTATTCTACTGCTAGCGAGCTATATTTCAACGACTCAGCTACTTCAGCATTCAAACGTAGAAAATGTACAAATGATATATGACAATATAATGGAATTAGGGTCTGTTCTAATATCAAACGACTCCTCTGTGCCGATAATGTTCGACTCTGAAAAAGTCCAGCATGCGATGAACTTCCAATTCTGAAAATGTCCATGAGTACTCTTGCATTATTTGAATGATCAAATTTATCAAATTCACTACTGCAATCGTTTATCTGCAACGAGAAAAATCAATCAATTATCAAATCACCGAATGTAATTGTAACTATATGTTAAAGCAGACAAGGACATAGAATTTTTTTTCGTAATGGCTATAATTCTTCTGTTCGCCGCAATAGGATACATTTCTTTAAAAAAAAACCTAAAATCTTAGGCTACCGAGATTTTAATATTGAATTTATAATTATTATTCAGGGACTAGTTAATCGCTTATGGGTTATCATTGCCAGTGAGACAGCGACCTAAGCAGCCAAAAGCGACGTCACCATCTTCAAACAATCGCGTTGATTAAGGTCATTCCTTTCGCGATTCCTTCAGATATATTATTAAACTTTCTTTTTGTTCTCAGACGCTTTTGTATTGAAATCATATCTGTTGATTGTTATAAGATAAATTGTCTGTCCTTCGCTTGTAGACACGAACTGAGAGATCTTAAATTGCGCTTGTGGATCAGCGAACTAATTTGATACTGAGAAAGAGATTAAAGTTAGAAATGTATTAAAAATGTATATTTGAAATTTTGTATGAAAACTCAAGTTTATTTTTGTGATCTTTAAATATAAGTTGTTTGTAGTTGCTGTTTGCTTGTTTCTATGCAGTCAGTCTTTTTAGAATCCACTGCAGGACATTGGCCTCTTCATACACATGTCCTTTGAACGGGACGCTAGCCAACCGGGTTGGCGAGTCCACTGTTTCAGTGGTGGTGCAATTCCTCAGGGCTTGTGGTGGCGGCTTTGTCACCACACCCACGGGAAGAGCTGGAGTGGTAGTATTCTATAGTCACACGCCATCACACGGCACTTGCTTTTTTTTTCTTGTTTCTATATCGTCATCAAGATATTAAAATATAAATGACTTCATTTTTCATTTTCTAATTAGTTATTAACCAAAACCGTCAGTTTGAATCCATATGAGAAACCAAATATATTAGTTCAAAGAGCTTCTTAAATGGTACATTTTGGGTAAAAGTTAATATACGCAAAATAAGACGTAGGTACGCTCATTACGTTTGGCAATCTTGTAATCTCTGACTGAGCTTACATCTGATGAATTGACATTAAGGCAAGTTACTGTTAATTCGTCAATTAAAATTAATTGTCAATTAAAAACGTTTCAACCATATGTATGGTAACGTGGTAAGTATATATGTATTTGCTCAGCGCTAGATTTTGAAACGCAAAGCAGCGTTCTAATAGTTACGCATCGCTGTTAGATTTTGATTCTTAACCAATAACTTTTACAACAAATCCTAGATTGGTTTGCTGTGTTTTTTTTTTTTTTGTTAGAAGTAAAAAAATATGAAATCATGAATGTTTTGATAAACTTAATTAATTTCATAAACTTGATAACTCGAGATATTCTTTAATAAGAAGTTCCAGCACGTTGTATTACTTTGGATTTATAATAACAGAAACTTAAAACTTTCAATATTCGATAGCCTCAGAGAAATTGATTTCAGTCTTAAAGGGTTATCTAGAAATTCAAAGTGAAAACACTAACATTAAACATTTTGAAATATGTTTTTGAAAAACTGTTGATTTAACTTGATTTTTTCTGCAAATAATACATATACGAGTAATATAGGGTGTCGTTTTATAATTTAGCTTAGTAAACTAGCTTTATTGCAGTTTATTTGTGTAACGCAAGTTGTTTGCACTGAAGTCAACTTATTAGTCCTATAAAAATTCGCACATTCTATTTCCCGAGTTAGATAGTTATCAATGTTATCTATCATGTTGACTAGACGACTGCTACTACGGACTTCGTCTCTGCTTTGTCGACTTTCAAGGATACTAGTTTAAACCGGTATCCAAACTACGGGTCAATCTTCAGGATTTTTGTTGACTAACTCGTATTCGCCTTATGTTTGTAAATAGTTTCCAATTCAGGGCGTATTATCCGTGGAACGAAATGTCATGAGAAATCATTTGTGCAAGAGAGTAGAAACCAAATTTTGTGGCAAAGTGTTATTAATTTTTATTAATATTAACAGTAAAAACGTAGAAATCTTTTACCTTAATTAATTCATATCCCAATATGCGAGAGAGAATTAATGATGCGTTCCAATGTAGTTCAAAGTTATAAAATCACTGCCCATCAGTACGTAAGTAGTTGTAAAAATATAGTGTCGTAAATTCAGAGGCGCGGTGTCTGGCGGTAAGTTACAGTGTACTCTGAATAACACTACGATACATTAAAAGCATAATACGAGAAGAAACAGGATAGAATCTGAATAGAAACACTCGCTTGCAAGCACACAGACGTATGCGTTCGAGCTCTGTAGCGATGTTCCCGATTTCCCACTTTACCTAAAATCCCCTGTATACGTTAGTGTTTCGCTAGTGAATGAGATATGCCAGAGCCAATGAACTCTGGCATCTCATCCTATCCCTCTCCATTTTCCCAAACCTTTCTCCAAATATTTCCAAATCAAATCCTAAATCTCCAAACATAAGCAACACATCCGATGGAGTGTCAACGTTTGTCATTCTGAACTGATATTGGCATGTATCACAGATGTCCATGGGCGACAGTATCCAATTGCTAGACGATTTATATTATTATTTATTTTATAAAATAAACAACGATAGCGACCTTCATTATTATTGTGAGACCATAAGGTCCCTCACTGATACCTTACCTACTGTGACGGCAGTCCGATACATTATAAGCTCGCGTGATTTACTGCCCGTAATAAATATCTCTTTCCTTACAATTCCGTACAAACTTCATATAATTCATACTAACAAAGACATCGCCAATGAGAATCGAAACGCTTGTATAATTTACCATATTTGAGCCTATTTGCAACACAATTCGTTACCGTTTCATTTTCCCCGTGTTTTATTATTGCTCGTCTACCGATAAATTTATTCCTTCAATACAATATGCGCTCCTTTTTTCTCAGTATGATTGATGTCGTGAATTCCTTTTTGCGATGTATTTTATATGTGGCTAGCTTTTGCCCGCGACTTCGTCCGTGTAGAATTAGTATAACAGGGTATATCCGAATTCTTACCAAAGCCTAAAACGATGGATTCTGTTCATGACTACCGAGTTTAAATGTGAAATCTTTATAAATCTTTATTTACAATTTTTTTATACAAATTTGCTAACATACAAAGGCCAAAAATGTATATTTTACTAAGAAAAATACTTACTAAAATCGTAACCGTAACCAGCCTAATTTTTTCGTTCACAGCTGCATTTGGACCTCCTAACGCACATTGTTTTGTGCATCAGAGGGATGTATGACTGCAAATCGGCACGCTGGCTAGGCGGGTTGGCGAATCCACTATTTTAGAGGTTGCTCGAGGCTTGTGGTTTACTTTGTTATCGCCTTTTACAACACCAACGGCCAGAGAAATGGGGTAGTGCTATAACAATACCCTTTCGAGTATTGTCCTTTACCGACCTTCTTGCTGCTAAATCCTAACCACTGGCCGCTAATATAAAAACCTAAATTAAAATTTGCCCTAAACTATTGTTCTTCGATTGCTTTTTTATTTATTCTGCTGTCTAATTTCTGATATATAAAGACGTGCCAATTAAACGTCGTTAAAGCCTTGCGTATCTGCATGTTTCACAAAACGCTTGCAATTGCCAATGTTATTGGAGTTCTGCTGTATAACAATACATTTGTAAAGCACACCTCATTAGGTGTTTTTTTTTATTATTTTCATACTTTTACTGGTAAATAAATTGCTGGAGTGAAGTGTCATTTATTTTTTAAGAACCTCTTAGTCTACCGTCTAAGCAAACGTCGCAGTACTGTTCAAAAAACCGACAGTCAGCACACAGCAACGTTATAATGTGTTAAAGTTAAATCAGAATAATAAGTAGAAGCCACGGTTTTAGGTTTTGGGAAAGGTTTGGTTGTAACCTGTATCGCTTCAGTTAAATTTTTCCTGAGGGAATTATTTATTTGGCCTGGGTAAAAACTATCCTATGTGTTTTTCCGTCCCGCTAAATACACGTATTCCAAAGGTATACAAACCAACTTACGCATTTATAATATTAGTTAGACTGAGGATACAGGAAATAAGAAAATAACTTTCAGTGTAGGTGTAATGTAGGTTATACAGGTGCAGGTGAAGTTATAGGTTTATTACGTTGCATAAACGAACTAAAATGTCATTGTCGCTCATTTATTTTCATCTATTTTTAAGAGCACGACGTGTGCCCTAAATACAGGACCAGGGGACGTTACAGAGAAGAGAAACAGAGATATACAACGTGTCACCGAAATAACGCAAAAGCGTGAACAAATCAAGTAATCTAAAATATATAAAACCGTTTTAGCGAAAAGTCAAATTATTTTAGGGAATAAATCAAAAGTGACAAACATATAAAGCTTTGTTGTTTTATCTAAAACGCTGGCATTGCGGTGTGCCGCGTCCGATTGTTGCAATGGCTTGCTCGCTACATTATTTATGTACCGCGCTAACGATAGAATTAGACATAATAATGAATTAGACAATAAACGTTTGATTTGTAGTTTCTACAAAAGGCTTATATTTAAATGAACATCAAAAAAATACTAAATGAACAATAAACCGTGATGAACAAAACTAATTATTTTTGAATAACTGAAATGAAAAATTTGTAATTATTAAATTATGTAATCCTGATCACAGTTGACGGCGTCCCGTTTCGTGGGACTTCTATATTTTTATGTTCACCAAAGAACCTAAACCTAATCATTTTTTGCCTTGTTTCCAAAAACCTTTTTTGCTGCCATCAATTTATCACTCATTCTGTATTTTTGATGCCCATTTAATTATTTAACTTTATAAAACAGAGCTGCAGCCACACATTTATTCAACATCTCACTCCCCCTCCGTACCACATGTACCTATGGCTCCGAACGCCTCTGTAACATACAAACATTTTTCTCATTCCTATTCTTTCATATATATTACTTTAAATTCGGTGCTGAAATAAAGATGTCTTGAGGGAAATGAGAATCCAACGAAATGAGTGTTATGCATTATTAGTACGATATTTATTTTTAGAAACACGTTTTGGAAATAGAACACAATTAAACAAACAAAGTGAGAGAATAGTGGTGTAGAATTTTTTAATATCGATTTTTTATTAATTTACGAAGTGTGCAGCTAAAATTTATAGAAAGAGAAGGTTAAAGGCATGCGCATATTACGGCAGGCCGCACCGCAGCGCAGCGGATTGTAAAAATCCTCTTGAATCATTTTCTTACATTTTGTGTAAACTATGGCATATTGGTGGCGGCCCGCGTCGCACCGCAGCGCAGCGTACTGCCCTGATTGCACGCCAGCCGTATTTATGCGCCCATGTTATGCATTGCGACGCGGCCCGCCTCAATGTGCGATGGACGGCCGCAATTAATAGACGCGACCAGAAAGTTATGAATGTCAACAGCTAACTGGGTTGAATTAATGCGTTGGGGTGCGGCCCGGCGCGACTCATATGTGCGTTGTTGCAATTTTGCAGTGTGGTACGCTGTGGTGTGACGCAGCTATAATGTACGCGAGTCTTTACATTCCTTCCATTCCATTCTTAAATTCGAAAGCACTCTATTCCTAAATTTCCAAAGATAGACTGCATATCCGGAGGTGTGCCAATTTTTGGCATGATCTCACTTTAAGATTTTAATTCACCTTGATTCCTGGGTCTCTAAAGACACTGCTAACGGCATCTGCTAACTGCCAACCAACAATCCTCATTTTTAACTCATATTGACATACATACATGTATATCAAAGGTCAATAAGCGACAATAAAGACATTGGAGTCCAGTATCTTTATTGACACGAGAGAACCTAAATTTAATCCATCTTTAAATTTGCTGCCACTTTCAGTATTTCTGCTGCACATTTAATTATTTCCCAAAACAAATATGCGTTTTCAATGAATGGTCATGTTCATCGACAATTAAGGATTCATTCGATAGTTCAGTGAACGGGAATCTGGTTCGTTTGCCGAATTTACACGTGTCTGTAGCTAAATCGAGCCCTATCAGCATAAAAGGGACGAGTGCACCTTTGTGTATCTCAATGTAATAATCGGATATGTCCAGGAAACTTGTAACATGATGTATACAGGTTCGATAACAAGGCCTGTTGGCGACCTCTAGTAAAATAGGATTAACCGCACTAAATATAAGGTCTATAATGAATGAACCAGGTGAATCTTCTTTTGCTAAGGAATCATAAATTATTATCTTATCTGTTTATATATTGTAGTTACGTATATTTATTATGTATATCTGTTTATGTATAAGTTGTAATAAAATTAGCCATCATTATTTTAAGAGGCTACTGTAAACATGTAAATGTTATTATTTAACTATTTTTTTATAATTCATAGTAATTATTACTGTATGCAGTGTCAGTGAAATAACGTAATAAGATGCCCGCAAGTGATTTCAAATAATAACATATGTTTTGCATGCAAATATACGTAAGCCTGTTTTGAAACCGCATTACAGATCCCCGAATCGCAATCCCCAGGCTCCCATTCAATGGCAAACAAGACATTAACAAAACTGCGTCGGGCAAATAAATCGCAACTTAACAAATAACCGGAGCATTTTAATTTGCAAGTTAAAACGTTCACTCCGCCGGGGGCGTTCATCCATCTTCGCTCCCATTAGGCCGCTATCGAGAGCTACCCACACCAGACCCCCGATTAGTTCCCAACTGTAATGAAATTTAAACTTAGGCCTAAAGGGTAACTGGAAAATATGGATTTTTGAACGGAAGTCGGAAAGATAGTCGTAGATTTACAAAGAAATACCTACATATACTTATTATACATTATTTATTGTATATTATAGTTAAGTGTGGTATGTATGTAGGTACGTATGTACATATGTATATGTGTATGCATGTATGTGTATGCTTATTTATATTATGGTATTTAATTAACATGCGTCACTATTAACTATAGTTTTACTTAATCTTAGCTATAATTGCACCTACCGCGCCATCTCTATATAGCCCAAAGGTTGACTGGAAGATAATGCTTCTAAGCGGACTTAATGTCCTCCTTTTGTCACTTTGTCATTATTTGACGGAAATAAATAATAAATAAATATGCAAATACTTTATATTTTTATAGGAAGATGGTGACTTGACTCGTCTGTAAATGCTATTGAAAAAAACCCATTATATCTCGTGTCTTTTTTATAGAAAAAATAATAAAATATGTTATCTTCTTTTTTATAGATGAAAGGCGGAAGATGAGCCTACAGTCCACCTGATGGTAAGTGGATACTGTCGTCCATAGACATCCGCGATACATGCCAACATCAGTCCAGAATGACAAACGTGGGCACGCCCCCGGATGCGCTGCCTACCTTTGCAAATTAAGGAATGGATTGGGAAAATGGAGAGGGATATGATGGCTACTACTATGGATATGGAAAATGGATATGGCTCTGGCATATCTCACTCACTACCGTACGTACGTACGTACATTGGGGAAGGTAGTCAAGGTAGTCTTCTGTTAGAGAGGGGTAACGTGGCCAGTCAAGTGCGCCCAGCGGCTGTGGGAATACAACATGCATTCTCCCCCTACAATCGTAATTGAATAGTATATAATCGTAGTACTACAATCCTAATACATCGGTTATCGTAATTGAATAGACCTTTCTATACTAATATACTCTTACTTACTTTCATGTTTAACAATGTACAATGTACCTACAATGTACACTTAGTTTGCAAATAAATAAATAAATGTTTAAGCACATATTTAACAATTTTAAGAGTTTTAAACACACAAGTTTAAGGCGATCATGAAGCGTAGCGGAGGGATCTTTTTAAATAAAAATCTGAAATCATTTAGAAATATAACAGAATATTTATCACTTTCATTATTTGATGGCGTTTAATTTAATCTTTACGCTTTTAATTAAAAAACGTATTTACATATAATTTTACATAATAGTATATAACATGTTATTTGTGATATACGTAGGCCTACTTTTTGCACCTGGATTGGCAACAATTCATCGAAATTGTCGGTCAACACTGGTACAAATGCCGATCGTTACCTGTGACGTGAAGGACGTATTTTTCAAGGGCTCCCCGCGATTGCGTCGCTTTATCACGTGAAATCGCCCTTTCAGCGATCCGCGTGTTTACAGCCGACAATTTGTAAATATTGTAATGTGTGTATACAGCATAAGCTAGGGATATGAATCGACTGTAATTCTTTTGCCTTAATTTATTTTCGTAATAGAAATTCGTAGACTATAAAGAAATAGAAATTAAAATCGTCTAAAACCGTTCTAATTTCTAATAATTCGTCTGGAGTAATTTTAAATGTTTGCGAAAGATAGTGGCCATTGAAGGTGATAATGAAAAACAAAGACATTCCTTTTAACGAGAAAAGTATTCAGCAAATGTCAACACTCAAAACGATGTCCGACTTATGGTTGCCAGATTTGAGCATTAACTGAAAGGAATCTGAGGAAACTACGATTTTTTTTAATACGATCTTTCAATCTCGTCATTGAAAGTTAGTTTCTTTCTTGACCGAGAGTAACTGTGTGCCGCGGAACTATACTGCGAACCTGAAAGCTGTAGCATAGACTGCCTACTGAGTTTTTTCTACTAAGCTACAACATGGATTTCATTAGGAGAACTATTAGTTATAAACTGATTTTTGTACCTGTGAGTGGAGTGGCAAGAATTGCGACCACGCGGAGCGTCAGTTTTCATCGACAAAAACAGAAACGTAGAAATACTCTCCACCTACGAAAAAACAACTTTAAAGTTTAGAGTCAGTAAGTACTCAACGAATAGAGGGAATGTGCAGTGCCCATATAAACTATCCAGTTTGATGGCACCAGGCAACCGATGTAATTAAACGATGTTTGTAAACGAGGAAATAAATAAAAAAAAGGTGTGAATTTTATTTTACAATGTACCCACATCCTCTCTGTTGTTGCAGATGTCCAAGAGCGGCGGTGACCACTTACCATTTGGATGGCCATTCGTCCTTCTGCCACATCTATAAAAAGTACAGACTAACAGACTATTTTTCAGACTGTATTTTACTTCAACATCTTATTAGGCGGAAAAATTTTAGTTAGCAATTTCGTTTTGAAATCCCGTGATTTTAAATTTGTCCTTGGATACACCTGTGTCTATATTAATTATCCATATTTATTATATACAAATAAATCAATGTCATTTCGTAATGGATCCGCGAAACTTAGAAAATAATAAAGACTTCTCAGCGCTTAGATGCGGTAAAATTGTTAATATCACCAAATCACCCTTGTCAGCGACCACTATAAGAAGACCTGTACGTTTCTCTACAAATACCATTCCTTTTCTAACAGAAGAAGGTATTAGAGGGGTGAGGAAGGTCCAGTTAAATGGTATTTTCATATCATTTATCTTGGCCTGAACTGGCAGCTACCCGAGTGACGCTGAAAAATTAACAGTTGACTTTACTTGGATGTTGAACATGGTGCCCGCCGCCGGCTCTCTCTGCCGCAAAACAGAATTTAATATCACTTTATTTAATTTTACCGAGACTGCAATAACGTGGTTTGAAATAATATTTATTTCTGTTTTTTATTTCGCATTTCATTTTGTACCTCCTCTTTAAACGCGACAAGATAAAAGAACAGATAGTGTCCTTCAAGAGAACTGGTGTGCTATAATAACATATTTGAACGTAATCTCAATGTTATTTGAGAAAATTATTCAATCATATCATATTATAGGGTGGTGACATTTTATGAGCCATATTACTGTAACCAATGTTTTAGGTCCATTGCTGGACATGGGCCTCCTCAAGCACTCACTCAAGCTCAAATAAAATTAGTAAAACGCCACGCTGGCATAGTGAGCTTAGCGAGTCCATTCATTTAGAGGTGGTATAGTTCCTCAGGGCTAGTGGTAGCGGCTTTTTTATTCCTTAATCACCTTTTACGACGCCCTCGCAAGGAGATAGGGTAGTGCTATTGTAAAGCCGGCCGACACATTATAGTGGAGTGTCGATTCAGTCGCGCTCGAGAAGCCGAAGAGATAACATCTCTCCGAAAGTGAACGCAGTCGCCACTGAAGATGTCAACCGCAGTTGTTGACGAAACGTTTGGAAGAAAGAGAAGAGATTCCAGAAGACCTCGGCCAAGTAGCCCGGAACATTCAATTAATATCGACACATTATACACTATATTGGCCAAGAATCAAATAATAAGAACAAAAATAGTGACAGACTGAATCCCGCTACAATATAGACCACGAGGCAGGTCACGAAATTAATGGATCGAGTATGTTGAGTAAGATCTGAGGAACATGAAAGCAATAACATCCTGTAAGAGAGAGGCCATAGAGAGAACCAAGTGGAGAAAAGTTTTGGAGGAGGCCAAGTTTTACAACGGGTTGTACCACCGCTGTAAGTTAAGTAAGGGCGGTGATTCAATTTTTCAATTCCCACTAATAAGGTCGGCGGCATACCTGTATACCTCCTGGTATAGTGCAGGTGTCTATGGGCGGATTTCAATCTCAGTGACAAAGGTACACGTGAAGAAACCTTCATGGTCGAGAATTAAAAAAAAATCTGGCGCATTTTTTGGATTCAAATCCACACACCAATCCACACTCAACAACAAAAACACACACATATAAAAACTGAAAATCAGCGCCAGCACTTGCGGACTAGCATCAGCTGACACTTTCCTATTACCACTGATCCAGTTCTTTATCCTGTTTTAGACATTAACATTTTTGTATTATATTAATTATAAGAGTAGTAGTAAAAGTTTCCCTTCTTTCTTTTATTCAATATCAACCAAAACCATCAGCGAATACAACCTTAGCGAGACAGAAACTCGCCTCATCTATTATTGAGCTGATTATAATTATGCAAATGCGTCTGCTAGCAAATTGACGGATCAAAATAGCGTTCCAAATATCATTTGCGCGTAGCATCATGGCTTATGAGTATTAATGTTCTCTCTAATGTCAGCGGTTAACGTTTCATGAATTAGCTACATCAGGAGTTGGTTTGACAATAGAACAAATTAATGTTAATTTCACGTAAATACAAGATGTAATAAAATTTACATGGATCATTGTAAGAGATTCGGTAAATGTTGATAATTACCATTTTTTAAAAATTCAATATAATTATTATTGTCCGCAATGAAAGTAAGACGAGGAAATACTGATTAGTATTTCCTCGTCTTACTTTCGTGTTCCTAGTCTTATTACTTTATTTAGTAGAAATAATAGTACAATAGTAAGAGGAAGAGTCAGAAATTGTCTACGCTGTCGTTTAACGCATCTTTAAGATTGTCATACTGCCTTCTACGCGTGCATATTTAGAGTTGGTACGACTGGCCATGTGTGCGCCATCTGACAGCGATCGCGTCAGTTGCCTTCCGGCGGTTACAGTATACACATGTCCGCTCCCCTAGCAGTTTACACCAAGGAAGAAAAACGAGCAGTGACATGATTTCTCTGGTCAGAAGATGTGAAAGGGGCTGAAATTCGTCGTAAACTTTTATCACAATACGGAGACAGTCCCTTGTCACGTAAAAGTGTTTTTACGTGGATCGAAAAGTTAAGTGGCCGGACGAGTGTGACGCACGAAGAGAGCGTAGGACGCTCGTCAACCTGCACCACGGACGACAAGATTCAGCAAGCTCGAGAGATGGTTATGGCGGATAGGCGAGTTACCATCGAAGAGGTAGCGTCTTCTTTGAACATCATTCATGGTTCTGCCTATCAAATCATCCACGACGAGCTAGGCTTCCATAAAGTCACTGCGCGATGGGTGCCAAGACGTAAACGTGCAAGAAGTGGTGCAAAAGTGGCTTCGCGATCAACCGAAAACTTTGTAATACGCAAGCTTGTGAACCGCTGGACAAGGAAGGAGATTATGTTGAAAAATGATGAACATATTGAAATTTTTGTGGAAATAAATTGTAGAACGAAAAGTGTAGATAATTTTTGACTCACCTTGTATAATGGAGCCGTGTGGTGTCGGTCGGCTATAGGATAGCACCACCCCATCTCTTCCCGTGGATGTCGTAAAAGGAATAACAAAGCGGCTGCCACAAGTCCTGAGGAACTTTACCACCTCTAAAAGAGTAGACTCGCCAACCCTATTGGCTAGCGTGGCGTTTTAAAGCCATGCATCCCTCATGCACAAGATAAGATACTGGAGGAGGTCCATGGCCAGCAGTGGATACTGAAAGGGCTGGTTGCATTGCATTGCAATAGTATAATGGTGACTGCATACATTAGTTTGACCTTATTTTATTTTCATTGTCGACAGCAGTGATTATTTTCATTTATAAAAAAACGATTGAATATCAATTAAGTAATGACGTATTCGTTGATACGAATATCAAGTTGACAAGAGCCCTTTAGAATGATGCAGGTTACTTTTATTACACCTTAAATAACATTGTTTTGCAGGTGTCCATGGCCGGCAGTGACCACTTACCATCTTGTGGCCCACCCGCTTGTCTGTCATCTATTATATAAAAATAAAAGGTGGTTTATTGTAATTGAAATTAATGTTTTATAGCTTATTTGACGACTAAAGACGAACATCCTTTTACACATGTAGGTACACAATTAATTATTATTTCCTATATGTAATCCTCGTAACTGTATAAAGATTTTAATAAATGATTATTATCTTACTACGTTACAGCTTTATGCAGCGCTGACTTGAATACTTTTAGGACTTCGTGGCTCTGTTCTGTTTATTGACTGTTTGCTTCGTATTGCTTAAATGTGAGCTACATTCACCATCAATGGCTGCTGATCAATGCTCTAAATATTGTAAATGATGTCTTAGTAAGAGTATTAGATTTAAATTGAACGCTACATATCAAGTAAGGACATTTGAGAAGTATTATGGCATTTTTAAAACTGTTTAGATTCGAAACGATTATTTTAGATACATATAAAAGGGAATAAATCTGTAAAGGAAATAAGGGAATTAGTATAGGGAATAACAGTAAATAAGTCACGAGAGGACTGGAGACGGCTACTCCACGACAAGACCTGCAAGAAACATTTGCATTCCTGGGAATAGCGTAAAATTTAAATTGTTGCTTCCCAATGAGGTGAACTTTTGCCTAAAATGAGTTATTCCTTTTCTGTTAGAACTTCAGAAACAGTATCGACTTACTATCACAAACTTGCAACAATCTCTTGAGCGATTATTTAATGTAAACAAAGGAGGATCCCCATCAGTCGCGCATATAACTTGTTCTAACTTTTAATGGTATTGGCAAAGTTTTATCGGCCTGATATTTTTTGTCGCCTAACTTTATGTTCAATATATAAAGTTCAAAGTTTACAGAGTTATTTATCGTTTTTTAACGAATGCGTCTATCGGAGATTGGGTAGGCTAAAGCTCTCTTCAAACTAGTGTTTCTGCATGGCGGGATGTGGTGGGATGCGAATTCGTCAGCACGATTTTGGTAACAAACCTTTGCAACTGACGCCAACTTGCGCTAAGCAACGATGCCATTTTTCCCCAAATCTTACACATTGACACTACTTTACCTGTTTATTTTACTTTATTTATTTTATTATTTTACAATTATGTTTATTTATTTTACTTGATATTAGGTGCTAAAAGCAAATATTATGTCAACGTGAATTCACTCGTTTTATTATCAGGTTAGTAGTTTTTGTAATCAGGATTATTTAAATTAATTTTTCTGATTAATTTTTCTATCAATAATTAATTATACATTTTATAGCATGGCGTAATAAAAACGCAGTCGTCATGACGTCATCTCACACGAATAGTCGCATCAGAGTGAAAGAGTTAATTAATACATTTTCGCTTGCAGAGTTCATGCGAACGAATTCGCATCCCGCGTCCCGCCACGCAGTCGCACCAGTTTGAAGAGTGTTTAAAAGTTGGACGTCCTTAAAATAAGTTTCCGCGTAAAATAGAACGTTACTGAAGTTAAAATTAGAAATATATATTCAATGTATGTATATAAATTGGTGACCCAGAGAACATCGAAAAAGGGAGTGAGAAAAATGCCGGTGGACGAGTAAATTTTAGTTTTAGATTGTGTAGTCTTTTAGCAGACACATAACAAGAAAACATGTCCAATTTCTAGGGATCAGAATATATACGTTTTCAAATGCCTGCTTTACAATTTCTTAGCACGTTTAGTTAGTGTAGACAAACAAATTGACGAATATCCGAAACGGATTTTCTTTATCCATTCCTCGTTTACTTCACTAAATTCATTCAATCATATTTCATGGTGAAGGCGGCAGACAAGCATGCGGCCCACTTGATGGTAAGTGGCTACCGCCGCCCATGCACACCTGCAACACCAGGGGGTATGTGGGTGCGCGCCGGCCTTGTAAAATTCTATTCACAGCTTTTTTGAAGAACCTCCGTGGCATAGTGGGAAGAGCCTGCTGGCAGTTCGTTAGACAGCTTTCGGGTTCGCGGTATAAAGTGTCTTGATGACGGTACTGGGCTCCGCGACATTTTGTCAAGGAAATGCGGATTAACTGCACGACGATGACGGGAGGTACGATGGTAAAACCCCGAAGTTCGCATCAAATTTAACAGTTATTTTTTAGCAGATAATAATTTATTATAATGATTATGATAAATTATTATTGGCAGAAGAATCATTTTTGATTAAAAACTATTTTATAAGTGCATGCTATATATACTTCTTAAATTTTAACTTTTAATTTAATATTATTAGCAATAAATAAAATGAATTATTTTTATTAACATATGTCGCGTTGGTCATATTAATAAAACTTTAAATAGAACTTTTTTCGGTTCTGTAAATGATGGTTGGTTAGATTTGTAAATTTTTGGTTTGGTTTTGTAATCTTTGTAACTCAGGGAGAAGAAAGTGTCGAATTAGGGAAGTTACGAGTTAATGAAAGTGACCATTTTATTGAAATGGCTGACTAGCCATTAGGTTCTGGGATGACTATCCCAGAACCTAATTTGACTCGGGCAGTATTTTAATTCGTGTTTTTGATGTAAGATTATTGTCCTATCAGAAGTGCAGAGGAGGTTCAAAAGAGTCCTCGTTAATGAGGTTTCTAAAGGGAGTCTTTGACATTTATAACAGTTGGTACTTTATTGCGCACTTGATAGCTCTTAATAATTCACATGGATTGAAACCACGCACGAAAATAACACACGCAGATTATTTACGAAAATATCATCATTTACAAATTTATTTTTATACACGCATTGTCGTCTGTCATTGAGTTGACATAGAATGTTCTAAGAAAACATCGTTTTTATCAGAATTCTACACGTGAAAACTTCGATCTGCCTATTCAAATAATATAACAATAATGGAAAATAGAAAAACTGTCCGTGTGGTAAGTATCGGCCCACTTTTGTATAGCATCACCACATCTCTTCCCGCGGGCGTCATAAAAGGCGATTAAAGAACAACAAGCTGAGGAACTACATCACATCTATGAGTGGACTCGCCAACCCGCTTGGCCAGTGTGGTGTTTTAAGACTATACATCTCTCATGCACAGGAAAATGTGCATTAGGATACAATAGTATCCTGACAGCCTTGTCTTCCAAGTATGACTTCCCATCCTGCAGTATTGGGTGGGAGCAAAAATTCCTAAAATATGTATGTGTAATAAATAATAATGTATTCATTGTTGTTACATTATTTGTATAATTATACAATCTAATAATATATTGTTGTATATGTATAATGAGAGGTATGTATTTCACTTCTTAATATTGTAATTTGATTGTTAATTTTAGTATGGTATATGAGTCTTAGTTACTTGAAATAAAGATTATACTATTATTATTAGGACGCCCATGTTTCATTTCCATTTTTACTTCACTGATACGAATCCTCTCATCGGTATACACAATCGTACAAGCAGTTAACATGTAGAGTAATGGAAACACCAAATTTTTTTATTTTTAAATTTTAAAAATAAACGAATAATTTTCACAGTGTTCACAATCACGGCCGCTTATATAAGCCTGTTAAAAATTGTTCAACTACCAATATAAACAAACTGTACAACGCATAATGCGTGTGTATAACAATTTGTTCTAATTTGGCTATTCCCGTGGTATTTCGGTGCAATATCCGCGGCCTGCTGGCTGTTATTTATGACTCAATATAACCGCCTCACGCCACTTACCGACTAATGTTGCGAATTATATGCATATATGTTAATTTCAGGACACGCGATGTACTCGTGTGTGAAGATAACTTTATATACTCGTAGAATTGAAAGAGAGTCTTATAAAGTAGTCTTATTTACCTTATAAACTAAAGATTCATTAAATTGGAAAACCAGACAGCATATATACAAATAATTTTACAATTTACTATACTCGTATAATACTTAAATAATAATAATGTTAAGGTTTTTACATTTATACAGCTTATACTATAATTTATCGTGTCACTTATACATAATAGCGACCCGCCCTCGTTTCGCCTCGGTTTATGAGTTTTTTTTTTCGAAGATTTCTCTTCAAAATTTCTAAATAAAATATAGCCTATATTAGACACTGATAATATAGCTTCCTATTTGTGAAAGAATTTTTGAAATCGGTTCAGTAGTTCCAGAGATTACCCCCAACATACCTATAAACACACACTTTTAGCTCTTTATTATATTAGTATAGATTAATGATTTCAGAAATCTTCAGATATGATTAAATCGAATCTGAAACTAGAACATGCAATAAAATATAGATATCATATCATAACTTGTCATACTAGTAATGTGCGTGAAAACACCATAAGTCAGGACTAAATCATCATAAGTCACTACTCCGATAAGTCAGTACAATATGTACTATTTAACTGTTTATTCTGACTCTTTTTCGCCTATGATAATATGGTCATTTAGTTACCATGGTCAGTTTAGTTCGCAGGATTCGTTGATTTTTGCGACTAACAAAAATTTTAAATCCATGACTTCGCCTGCTTATGAGAAGGACTAGTGGTAATATCAATTTAGTGATGTTTCGCATGTCTATTTATCACAGTCCGAAAATTGCATCGTGTATCTTTTGTTACTTAACACATAGTAATGATAAAACGTCGATGATAATACAGAAAAATCTAAATTCATCTAACAGTTTTGAACACAACAATCTAATCCAAACTATTGAACAAATTAGTATATATAGGTTTAAGAAATAAAGTTAGTTGTCCATCTCCATTGTTTATTTTTATGTTTCCAAATAACTTTATTTTACATTTGTAGACAAAGTTACCAAATTGGAATGAACTTGATGCGATTGTTTGAGCCACAAACGGACGAAAAGCGTAATTTCCACAAAAGCGACTCGAACTGAAACGCTTTGCCGAGAGGGTGTCAACTGACTTTATAACATCTACTGAATTAACAACATGTCCACATATACAAGGCAGTAGTACGTGACCAAATAAGCATCACAAGAAAGTGTGTTGAAGTACGGAAACTGCATTTGTCATTCGTCCCAAAGTCACCTCAGAGCAATAGCGTGTAAGACCTGAAATGTAACGTGAAGGTACGTGAAAGACAGCCCCAGGAGTAAATTCAGTATATTCAGAAAAGACGCGCTCAAGCGATGGCATTAACCATCCCTAATGATAAAGTCATGTCGCAGATGCGAGAAGCATCACTCATTCAAAATGTATATTTTGCAATAATCTTATTATTAGTACAGGTTCTTTAGAATTTTGTTTCTGTTAAACGCATTTTGATTATGTGTATATTTCTTCACTGTGATTTACTTTTATTGTGTAAACATAAACTCATTTCCCTACCACGATAACTCATAGATTGCAGAACTGCGACGATCGTAATAAAACTTGCGACTTTAATGCTAGCTTTATGGACCAATAAAACTTTATAAACTTGACATGATTCTCTTTTATAAGCAATAATTGGAGTAGGTAGAGCTATACTTGTCTGCATTGGGCCTGTGTGATGAATTATGTCCAGAAACTGTGATTACTAGGGACGCTTACGCGTGATGAAGTGATTTACTAGGAAAGGCATGTATCCTGCAGAGGAACATTGTAGGCTTATATCGAATCGAATTGAATATTTGGATGTGTCTTTGGATTCTCGACACAGACAATCCTAATCAGAATAATTGTATATCATTTTTACAAGATGGCTGGCATTTTGTAATCAAAGAATTATAGAATTTAAAAAATATAGAGATGTGTAAATAGGCAACAAAGCAGTATAGACAATTTTTAAAATAATTAATTATTGAATGGTGGTATAATTAATTTTGACCACTGTATATTAGTGCAAACCACGGGTGTAAATGTTGGGGTCAGCGATACCACACCGATGTTCATTTTAATAATTGAAATATTCTGCGGTCTGCAACTATGAATGTGGTCATATTTCAGCAACTGACAGTAGATTATGCAGTCTCTGGAATTAATTTACACTGTGGCGAAAACATAGAGCTAACACAGACTTGATATATGCGGAATGCAGTCCTTATTCTATTCACTATTCCGTTCCTTTGAGGGAAGTTCGCTTAATGCATGCTGTATGAGCTATTTGTCTTTGCCATTGCTATTAATCTTTATAGTTAATTATTATTAATACTTTATCACTGTAGCGACAAATATTATGGACATTGCAATCATTTGACTTGTCCCTGTAGTCACGTATTTAGTCTTTTCCCTTCAGCGCGCGAGTGTACACTCATTGTACCTGTTAATATATAGGTATAGCGGTAAATGTACAGAGTTAAATAAAAAATATCTGCACTTGCTTGCCACTGAATTTTTTTCGTGAATTGTACATGCGCATTGTCGTGGGCTTTAGGGATGTATGCGCCTAAAACACATCGCTGATCAAGCTGGCTGGCGAGTCCACTATTTAGAGATGGTGTAGTTAGTTCCTTTGGGTTTGTGGTAGCGGCTTGTTGTCACTTAGAGAAAGTCATTACTGAAAGAGAAACTAAAACTAAAACAGCTAAAAAAAGAATGATCTGTACTCATACAACCGCATGAAACTAAGTGTCAACAATTATTTTTATCACTTATACTCGTATTTATTTAGGAGCTCTCTAAACAAAAGGCCTAACACATCTCGCATTCCTCTAACACATGCTAGCAGTGTTAGAGCAGCAGGCTAGCAGGTTCTAACACATCAATTAACTTAATCGCATTCCGAATCTATTTCAAGCCTCGTTCACATCACCCAAGAGTCCATTATACTCGCATACAAAGTCAATGACGCGCTACTGAGAGAGACGTTACACTGACGTTACATTACTCTGGATTTGTAAGTGTCCTTATCAATGTAATTATTTTCATGTCGATGTGAAGAAGCCGTCAGCTAACGGGTTTCGGCTTCAGATATTAGTAGTTGTGAGTACTTTTCCAAAATGAGTTGTTCGATGTAAATTTTTTGACATTTAATGGAAACTAATTTCAGGTGTATCTCAAATTCCTCTAGCAGTCAAGTGTTCATGAGAATCGCTCCTCCGTTATAGAGTTTCTTCTGCAATGCATAACTTAATACCGTAAATAATACATATGTTGTATTAGTTCCACTCTATCTGTATTCTATCTCTATCTCTATCTGGAAATGTACAAAAGTATCGTTTTTGTTAAAGGTATTTTAGGATTTCTAAAATCTTTAGGCAGAGTTTCGTTGCTGACCGTGTGAAAAGAATAAACTGCACCATGAAACTAAAGTAACTTGCCGATTTCTTTTATTGAAGCAGATTTTTAATAACAAGTTTTTATATAATTTCATTAAACGCCAAGAAGGTGGAAAAACTGAAGTCTTTGCGACTAACCGCAGGGTTTGCTTGCACAAAAACAAAGAATGAAATCTAATTAACTTGCTGGTGCCTCGAGCACAGAAAATTTATTATTTTATTTAAGAGTTCACTCGAAAGAAACGATTTTAAGGTTATATTGCTGTTTTAACATGTTTTATAGCCTTATGAAAGTTTTTGAGTTGTTATTATACTCTAGGGTATCTTCATAATTTTTAAGGTGAAGGTTAGCTTCAAAAAGATATATTTCGATATAGGGAGATATTCCATATATTTGTGTATAAATGTACAATTAAGAAACAAAATATGTATTTACACTTCCTTTTTAAATCTTTAATTTAATGTTCCGGGAACATACAGAATAAATCTTATATTGTATCTTATCGTATCCTCGTATCTTATATCTTTATATGATATTATTTATAAATTACTTCACAGCTCCCAGTCCTACCGTACTCTGGCCTTCCAAAATAATATTAAGAATTAGCTACTATTGTAATAATATTACCTAATTCTTAATTCCTATTATTTCAAAATTAGGTTTAATCAGATATGATTATATGGTTTTAATTGTTTATTGAATAATTAATTTACTTTTCTAATACTGTATTGTACTTATACTCTTACAAATTATTAAACATTATTATAAACGAAAAGACGTATAACCGGCCACATACATATCTCTCCTTATGGGGGGATTTCTTCCAGCAAACCCGAGAAGAGCAGCAGGAGCAATGAAATGGACAGGCCTTTTATTTCTACTCGACGTTTCGGCACGGATTACAGCAGCCGTGGTCACGAGTTGACTGAAGAAGCGGGTAGTCCGGGATGGGAGCTGCGAGGAGTTTTATCAACTTCCCACATTTGATCTTCACATTCAGAAAGGCTGCGACATAGTAACAATGTCCGCAAAAATATTCAACGGTAAATCGCAAGGTTTAAATTTGTTAATCATTGGATTCCATTTCGACGACTATTTTATAGTTCTAAATCAGTATTTTCGTGTATACACGGAAACAGTTTAATAGATTTTTGTTTTTAACAAAATTTTCTGCAAAGGAACTGCGACAGTGTTCTCAACAAAATAACCATTTCAAGTTTTAAAACATTAAAGTGGGCGAGTAAAGACCCGTCATCAATTCCCTACTTAATAGAGCTCTAGGAGCTCTCCCCTAATTATCTTCCTTGCTCCGATGTGTGAAAATAAAAATGAAAAAGTATTGAGGCCCTAATGAGTTTTCGATCTCACAGAGTTCTTAAAAAGTTTTAAATTATTTTTTATGTTAAATTAGTTTTAAATTATTTAAATGTCTAAGAGTTCTATAACAAAGGCGTTACCGCAAGTTATGAGGAACTACACCATCTCTAAATGTGAAATCGTCAACCGGCTTAACGGCACCTTTAAAAGAGCTCTTCGGGATCTCTATTTAAAGAATCAGAGTTCTTGATCTGTTTCTGTCTGATATATTCTGTTTGGTTTTCGCTTCCTTCTTAATTAAATCTTTCTGTACAGTTACAATTATTTATTACAATAGTATATAAATATATCTACATATAAAATATATTCTTGTGTATGTCTGTATTTATTAGTATATATGTTATAATCTGGTTATTAACTGTGTGCACGTTGTAAATAAATTTTATTATTATATATTTTTATTTAAGTTTACTATTTATATACATTTATGTATTTAAACCAAAACTGCAGCCGCGTTTGGTTTTCTGTTTGATCCAGTGGTTGACTGATAGAGAATGCTGTTAGGCATTAAGTCCATCGTTTGACAAGTCAATGAAATTTAAATAAATAAATACAGAATAAAATAAATAAATGCAGAGCGGCGTTTTAAGGCCATACATCCCAATATCATACATCCATACATCCATACATCCCAATATCATACATCCATACATCCCAATATAGCACATGCAACAATGGACGATAAAAGGGATGGTTAAGGTTACAGTTGCAGGTGAGTTACATCCATTTATAGCCCTCTGAAGTAACTCCAGAGAGCTGGAAGCCCCATTATACTCTTTACTCCTCATCCCATCACCACAATGATGAATTGAGGTGACGGGATGAGAAAATCTCTTCCGTCCGTTGTACTTCATAATTGTAGGCGTTGCCTTTCCCGATTGTTTTTCTACATTCATTCGCACTTCCTTAACAAAGAGTCGCTAAGTAGAGCGATCTTATGAAAGTTATGGAACAAACTGTCATCTAACGTTTTCCACTAAGCTTTAATATGAACTTCTTAAAGAGAGATAGCTGTAAATAGGATTGTGTAAGGTCAGCAGCACATTCGCAGATGTCGGTGGCAGGCGGTAACCACTTACAATCCAATGACCCGTCAACTCATATGCCGTCTCTTCTATAAAAGAAGTTCTAACGGTACCGTGACAACGTCTGTCATTTTTGACTGATGTAGACATATGAAGCAGCGACATGTTTATGTCAGTGTTTATTTACCACCAAACGGACTATTTGCTCGTCTGCCACCGCCTTTCTATAAATATAGAAACAAAATGTAACATATTCTACTTTGAATGCTGTTAAGTTGAAGTTTGAAGTTTAGTTGATGACAGTGACGACTTCAGGTGACGGTAGCAGTTTCGTAACAAGTTTGTGTAAACTTTTAAATGAATTCATCTCTGCAATGAAAAGTTCTTACGTCTTCTGAATTATTCTTTTAAAAGTACCTAATAGATATGATAAAAGTGCTTTGTTCGCATAAGGACAGATTCTTATAAAGAAAGATTCTCTTAACGACAGAAACTGTTTGAGATAAGTTTGTGATTATTTTTATAAGATTTTTGGGGACGGCTTACGGGTGGTATTAAGATTTCGCTTTTAACTTCTTGTGTAGAAATTCCTGTGGAGAAATCCATTTACCAGTCACTTAGGATAAGTTCTAAAAAAAATCGCGCTTGTTTTCCGTACATTTAAAAAAATATAGTTGTAGACAAAAGTTGTAGATCAATATGAGCCTTATCCAACGGTATATACATCCATATGTATAGACGTCGTAATTTTTTGTTGGATTTTTTAAACGTAGCCGAACTACTGTGACGTTTTAACTCATCTTCAAACTTATCCCAAATATTTCAAATTCATTTCAATCCGTTAAAAAATGCGTCCTGGTTTTGTAACGGCCTTATCAATACGTTTATGAATGCAAAACTTTTTTATAGGTGTACTTTAGAAGGAAATTAAACTGTGCACCGTCCGAGAAGTCCACGGCACAGTAAATTGTTTACGACATCACGTAAACAGCACAATTCATGGCGTCGTAAAAACCTCTCTGGGTCAATAAAGAAACTGCCTGATAATGGTAGGAAGCTGGAAGACTACGGGATAAGCTAAATGCCGTAATAAAGCGCTATAGAAATATATGCAAAGCTTGCCATATAAATAAATAAATTCTCTATTTGCCACACATAAAAAGGTACAAAGTAGGTACATACCAATATAGGAAACAAAATATATACAGCTCAGTACGCAAGGAAGGTCGGGTTTGGTACCATTGTCCCCACTGACAATTCCCACCGGTGGGGACAGCGGGAATTTTATGCAAATAATTTTGTCATCAATGTGAGACAACGGTCCATAGTGTGTCAATGTGTCCATAGTTGTTACGAAATATCCGAAGCAAGGCTTAAATGTACCTACAGGTACCTACCTATTCTTTCTTGATATGGTGTAATGTCCACATACCACCAAGCTGATAGCCAGCTAGTCTCCCTCTTTAAAAAAAAGTTAAAAAGAAATATTTAATCGATTTATTTGTATGTTCAATAACTGCCCTTCACTTTACACTGCACTGTATACAGTGGAACGCGCTGTTATTAAAAACAATTCCTATCATATGCAGTATTCATGTGTAGTGACACAGACAACCCACTTAATTAATAATGGCGGTAATGATACTGTGTATGTCACTCGCAGCGCTACGGTGTACGCCCACTGAGAGCTACGAATTTTGTGCTACCCTATTTTATTATGTTAGTGTAGTCCGTTCCAATTAAATTTTCCGTAAACAAAAGAAAATATAATAATGAATGAACAACATGGTTTCATTCCAGGACGATCAACAGTAACAAATTTACTTGAATGTGTTGATATGTGGACTAAAAACTGAGACATACGACAACCGACAGACGTCATCTATCTAGACTATGAAAAAGCCTTCGACTGAGTGCCAATAAGAAGACTTGTTTCTAAATTAGAACACTTTGGAATCCGTGGCCAACTTCTGAAGTGGATAGAAGACTTCCTATCAAACAGGACTTATAAAGTACGGGTGGGAGAAGCATATTCCAAACCCCACAAGGTCCACAGTGGAGTTCCACAAGGATCTGTGCTCGGACCTATCCTCTTTGGAATTTTTCTGACCGACCTGAGGCAATGTGTACAGTCTCAACTATCGCTTTTTGCAGACGATACAAAAATAATGGGTAACCCGCATATAGTCCACAATGTTATCCAAAACGACCTTGATAGTATTTACCAATGGACCCAAGACTGGTTAATAACCCTAAATGAAAATAAATGCACAGTACTACACATTGGCAATAAAAATCCCAAAATGAAATACTACATTAACAAAAACCAACTAGAAGTTGTGGAGTGCCAGAAAGATCTTGGAGTACACATCACATCGAATCTAAAATGGGAAACCCATATTATTAAAATAACTAAAAAAACAAACTCCATTCTATACACAATAAGAAAAGCTTTCTCCTACATAGACGAAAATCTCTTCCTAAAGATCTAAAAAACTTACATACGTCCACTATTAGAATATGCATTCCAGATTTGGAATCCTTACTTCAAGAAGGATATTGATCTTCTCGAAAGAGTACAACGCAGAGCTACCAAAATGGTCCCATCTCTGAAAAACTGTACATATGAAGTTCGACTCCAAAAACTAGGTCTAACCACCCTAGAACAACGAAGACAAAGAGGAGACTTAATAGAGACATATGAAATACTAAATGGACATTACAACACACCAAACATGGCAACCATTTATACTATGAACGAAAACAAAAATCTGAGAGGACACTCACTTAAATTCGCAACTGTGCCGACTACAAGCAATCCTAGGAAACACTTTTTGCCCAACCGTGTAGTGAAAGACTGGAACAAATTGCCGGAAACTGTTATTAGTGCCCCTTCGGTGAACTGTTTCAAAAATAGACTGGACAATCATTTAAAAAAAGTGCAACAAAACAATGTACACGCATCAGCTTAAAGCTGCTAGTGTATCGGAAATAATAATAATAATAATAAAAACCAAATCATTGAAATATCTCAACATCATCTGCATTTTGTTTCCACCCACTGCTGAGTAAAAGCCTACTAAATATCTCACTAAATACTAAATATTTAGTTTTAAATCTGGGGCAAATTTGCAGTCTCGGCTAATCAAATTATGGATATGTAAACAATTATCACCTCACTATTTAATTTAAGGCCGTGTCAGTGACCTCAGGTCGCCATGTTTGTTTACATTTTGGAGAAATTGGATTAGAATGAAATATGGGTGCAAGTACAATTGAAGTACATTCAGATGAAGTAATTTTCATTATTTCGGTAAAGTTGAATTTGAAACCCCAACATACTCTGCTACCATCTTACTTCTTCAAAGGCCAAAACAGATTGTTTATAGCGCGCTACCAATCAACAGAGATAAATAAAATACGTAAACTTTTATATCGGAGAAGTTTCCAGCCATTGATTGCGTCATAATTATTGGAAAAACTTTAAAACAGTTGCAATTTGTTGGATTGTGAACAGATATACGCTCCAGCGTTATTACTTTTAATAAAATTGTTTCTCACAACTATTTTATAGTTTAAGAAAATAAATAGGAAGTGAGATTGTTCGTAACGTACACTAACTACAACACTAACACACGCTACGACTACTTGAATGAAAATAAAGGGAGTTATCCACTGTCAAATATTGATTTGGTTGAGAAAATTCGTGAAGGATTAGTCTAGGTGTTTTTTGCTGTATATAGGGTAGACAGGCAAAATGCATCTCATTGCAAACCTATCGAAAATCATACCTATGCAAATGTTTTTTTCTATTTTTATATTCACCACACATAATTGCATACCTACAAATTGACATTTTACATTTTTAAGAAAAATGGTTTTGAAACAGATTAGTGACATAAAAAACCCTGTGACGAATTAACACATAAAAAACTGGATTGTGTTAAAACATGTCTATGTTTTTCTGTACCAAATTTAGAAATAACTGAATATACAGTGGAATAAATTGTGGAACAGCTTAGCATTCACTACTCAACAGTTATAGATCACCTGCATTACCTGTAAAAAGCTGATGTTTGGGTGCCGCATGATTTAAATGACAGAAAGTTGGTGAGTAGAATTTTAATATGCGAGATTTTGCTAAAACGAAATGAAATCGATCAATTTCTGAAGATATTGGTAACAGGCGATGAGAAGTGGATCACCTACGATAACCATATTCGAAAACGATCTTGGTCTAAGCGAGGTGAGCCATCACAAATAGTTCCAAGCTTACTTAGTCTTACTCCTTACTCCGAACAAAGTCATGTTATGCGCATGGTGGGACTGGAAAGGTATTGTGTATAACGAGCTTTTGCCACATGGCTAAACGATTAATTCTGATGTCTACTGTCAGCAATTAGTAAAAGTACTTGAAGTAAAACGCCCAGAATTAATGAATAGAAAAAGTGTAGTTTTCCATCAGAACAGTGCTCGACCGCATACATCATTGATGACTAAACAAAAATTGATTGACCTTGCCTGGGAAGTTTTAATGCATCCTCCATACAGTCCAGATATAGCACTTTCGAATTATCATTTATTCTGTTCTTTACAAAATTCTTACAAAATGGAGTATAATTACATTCCAAGAGAAGCCTGTATAAACCATTTAAATCAGTTTTTCGCTCAGAAACCCCAAAAAATTTATAGCGATGGGATAATGGCTCTGCCAGAAAAATGGCGAAAGATAGTCGAATTAAATATACAATATTCCGTTTAATAAATATTTATATAATACAAAAATATTATTTATTATTTTCACCATAAAACGGCCGCCTATTTATCAGACTACCAACATATTGCCGTAGCATTTTTAAATGGCAACTGTTTTTTGGTTTGTAACTGCACATATAAAACGTCACGCGTTAAAAGTTATATAACTTTTTCTATAATTAACAGTTTATAAGAAATCTACTGATCTGTGGGAACATATCGAGGGACATCCCAAAGATCACTCTGGCAGCAGACATTCTATTTCATTTCTACATGTCTTTCCACTCCTCAGTTCCCATTAATTAAACCACGTTACTGGTCACTTTGTAAGTAAAAGTTTTAGTTTCAAAAATCTTATCTACAAATACTCTCAATTATTGAGCATTAATTATGATTTTCGAGGCGCATTAGTATGGTTTTATTCAGAAGTTTTTACCAAGTATATACCAATGAGAACGGTAAACCATTACCGATCGCTCAGCTTGAAAAGTGTCTAATTACGATCTAGTTCTCTCGCCATAATATAACCAGCGACAGAATTATGTTTCAGCTCAGGGCGTTGCTTTGTATCTGCGTATGTAATGCGTACTGTATGTGAATCACGAATCATCATTCGTTTAATTTTCAACGATTTATCTTCGCATATGGTTGGTACATTCAATCACTAAGAAGTTTTCCAGTGAATAATTGGCTTAAGATCTTATGTACACTGAATGACGTAGGGTTTCTTGCGACCTCATTATATTATTACGAGTATGAGGAAAGTATGTTATAGGTTAGAGTATGTTATTTTCATTATATTACGAGTATAACACAACCTCATTATGGAGCGGAAATATGTTTATAAACAAGTCATTGTACACTCAACAGAAAAATGTGAATTATCATATTATTTCTATGGGCGAATTTAGTACGATGTGATTTATAATTATACAAATCTTATAAAATATTATTACATACAGGCTGAAATAAAAAAATATCTACACTGGATTTCTATCGTTATAATAACAAGTTTTGTTGTACGGCTATTTTCTTAACTTGATATTTTCCTCAAAATAGTTATTCATTTTTAAAATCTGTGACTTTGTTACTCTGTACTACTTAGTCCCTGTAAGCTAATACAAATGGCAACGCCGTACACTCTATTCTTAAACAGCTGCTAATCCAACCTGTACTGCTGTTAGATATTTATTGGTAGGTGACTAGGTAAATTTTGAGATACCAAAAAAATATTTGGGTTAAAACACATTTTTTCTTACAACTTCTCAAAATACTTTCCATTACTACAGCGATTCATTCGACTAAACCAAGATTCAAAGCACTGGCGATTCTCTTCTGTAGCGAGGTCCTAAACTTAAAGCAATTCCGAGGATCCTCAGAGCTATCGCAAAGAATGCCAAGGAGTCCAAGTTTCGCTTTTGGAAAGAGAAAAAAGTCGCGTGGAGCTAAATCAGGGCTTTAAGGGAGGGTGGCTCAATTTTTGGATCTCTGTGGTTTTAAAAAAATCTTAGGTAAATTTTGCTTTGTGAGATGATGCATTGTCACAATGCAAGAAAAGCCCTCTCAAACCTGTTTTGGGACGTTTTTGATGTAATATTATACATCGAATACAGTTGGTAAACACACTTCACTGCACCACTGAGTATTAACAGTTTTTTGAGCGTCTGAAGAATTGTCGTTAAGTGGCAAATCGCAAAGAAGAATGTTGCCACCATTATTTTGCCCACGCTGCGCTTCCCCACGTTTGACCTTCCTCTTCATCTGGAAACACCCAAACAGTTGATTGCCGTTTAGTAAGTAAGTCATGCTGATAGACTCAACTCTCATCTCTAGGAATAATATTAAATATATTCCGTCCTGCTCGATTTTCGAATTTCAAAATCATTTCCCTGCATCGTGTCACGCGAGCTTGTTTCTGTTCGGCAGTCAGTGAATGAGGAATCCAACGCAAATAAAGATTCTTGACTCGAAGGTGTTGGTGTAAAATTTCATAAATGACCGGTGATAAAATCTTAAGAGTATAAAAATAAAATCTTAAACTTAAAATCTTAAGATAAAATCTTAATCTGATAAAATCTCTATTTGTTTGTAGGTAGTTTTTGGGTCTTGTGCAACATTTTATTTACCGCCTCGATGTTTTTATTCGTTACAGAAGTCGCAGGACGGCCACTTCTCTCATCATCTTTCAAGGAAAATGTTCCTTGTTTAAATTGAGGAAACCATCTAAAAATTGGTGCCCGAGAGGGTGCGAAGTCCCCAAAAGCTGACACTAATCTATGCGAACTCACTTTCATTTTAACCAACTTAAAAATCATCGTATAACATCATTGCACGAGAATGTTCTCGTTGGAATTCCATTGTTGCAAAGAAAAGCGCGCGAAATGTATTAAAAAAGTGAATACAACATTATTATTTTTTTCGTTTTGACTAAATGGCTTTCGAAATTCGAATATACACCATTTTCATTTTTTCGCTTTGACTAAATGGCTTTCGAAATTCGAATTTATAAATGATGTTTGAATAACGGTACAGTTCAAAAGAGTTAGTTCTTTTTCTGAAATTTGAGTATCTCAAAATTTACCTAGTCACCCTATGTATCTATGTAAATCCGTGGTAGTGTATCTACGCCGTGCGAGTGAGTAATTGGTTTTTGTGAAAAAAGTTGCTGAATTTTATAAGGTCGTAGAATGAAAGTTGTTAGTTTTCAAGAAATAACTATGGTGTTAAGATGGTGCACCTTTTTTTATTTAACCCGTAGAATTGTCGTGTTTATTTTCCCTTATACCTTTGAGAGGGAGAGAGTGCACGTGGCAATTCAACAGCTGCTGGGCGAACTCGACTGGCCTCGTTATCCCCCTCTCACAGAAGACTACCTTGAAATGTACTGCATTTAATACTTTATCTTATTCCTCAATGTACGTAGGTACGTGTTTTGGTAGTGAGTGAGATATGCCAAAGCCCATTCCCATCCCATTCTATTCTATCCCTTCCCATTTCCCCAACCCTCCCTCGTCCTGCATCTTCAAAGGCAGGCAGCGAATCCGAGGGTGTGCCAACGTTTGTCATTGTAGACTGAAATTGGCATGTACCGCGCATGTCCATAGGCGACAGTATTCACTTACCACCAGGTGGACTGTATGCTGGTCAGCCGTCCTCTTCCTATGAAAAGGGATTGTTTCATTTTACTCGATGTTTCGGCTAGGTTTGCCTACCAGATGAAATCATGTAAGAAAATAAAGAATCTTCTTTAAGTCTAAATACATACATACGAAACATAGGAAACATGTGTGAAACATAGGAGTTCGTTTTAATTGCATAACTTGCAAGCGCTCTGGTAAAATGCAATGAAGCCTGAGGGCGCAGACCCTACCGTACGATGCCTTGTATATCGAACTTTTTCAGATGCGAACACTTAGCACCTGCCAGTGACGGCTTTTATAATAACGACTTACTCACCGACGAAGCAACAATAAGAAATTAATTTAAGAAAGTGCATCCCATGGACCCGAATCGAGAATAAATTATTGGTACAAGAACGAAGGAAAACTTTTGCAATGCAATAATTAAAGTGCGTTACTTTATTATATTATACTATACTTTACTCGTATAATCGGCATGTTGAAGTGATCATATTTGCCGCAGGACCGATAACCGATTGGATAGAGACCACGTACCGGAAAGCGCAGTGTGGGACGTCCTTCGGCCAGGTGGATCGACGACTTAAAGAAATTCGCAGGTGGTGGTTAGATGAGAAGAGCCGAGGATCATGTGTGGTGGCGAGCCATGGTAGAGGCCTATATTCAGCAATGATGAGACAGGGGTTGATGGTATGGTATGGTACTATACTCGTACTTTATTTAACAAAGCGACTACCACAAGCCCTCGGGAACTACACCACCTCTAAAAGAGGGGACTACGCATACATCCCTCATGTACAAAACTGTACGCATGAGGTGGCTAATGTCCGGCAGGGGATATTCAAAGGGCCAATTACATTGCACTTTACTTATTCCACTATACATCGCTCCTTATTTCACTATTGTACATTTCATTCATTGTATATCATTAAAAAAATCTATGCATTATTAAATTTTGAAAAAAACGAAATTTTAAGTTAGTAAATCTTAATCGAAGTTAATAAGTTCATTCCGAAGCTTACATTTTACATTACATAGATATATTTTCAAAACATAGCAAACGTTGTGGGTTGGTGTCTTTACTTACCAATTACTTTAGTTATGGTGAGGTAAGCGATCGCATGGTTTTGACCATAAAAGTTTTGCAGTAGCAATGAAGTAGTTAAAAGTTTTCTGATGTCCAATGCTTAAGCTTAACGGCGTGTTTAATTTACGATACAGTCACTTAGGCCGTTTTAAATAAATTAAATGTAGGTGGTGGGTTGCAACATTAGCTAGGTAGATGGTTCAGCAAGAATGAATATTAACCAGTTCTTCCTTCAGCATATTTTTTTTTATAGAATAGATGGCAGACAACCGGGCGGGCCACATGATGGTAAGTGGTCACTGCCGCCCATGCACATCCGCAACACCAGGCGGCTTGCAGGTGCGCTGCTGACCTTGCAGAATCCTGTTCACAGCTCTTTATTTACACGTAAAAGTAATAAAATAGAACATATTCAATACGGCTCCTCTTTATATATTTCTAATTGTATATATTTGTATTTTTCGAGGTCATTTTGAATTTATTTTCCAGTTGAAAACTTACCTGAAAATGTCGGCACCAAGAATCCCGATACTCTCCGAGATCTTAAGAGCTATGCTCTGAAAGCGAGGTGCTACGCCAAAAGGAGTTTTTTTAGTGATGAAAACACAAACAAGCGTCTTACTAGGGTTGAAATCCACTAGGTTTAACGAACCCCAATTTGAGACTTGATCTAAAGCTACTTCGATGTCAAACAGAAGCCTGACATGACTCTCTTCCACTTCGACCCGAGGAATGTTGGCGCGGGGTGTCTTTATACAGGAGTACAGGGGTACATCCCCAGTGCTGACATCTGCATAACAACGTATGTCACCAGTTTTCAACAGATCGTTGATATGCAGAAGGAACAGAGTTGGGGATAGTACGCGGAGCCTTGCGGGATGCCGGCATTAATAGACACGGTGTCGGAGCAGCTACCATTGATAACGACTCTGATGCTCCGTCCAGTCAGGAAGCTGGCAACCCATACGCATAATCCCTCGGGTATTCCGAAAGATGGTAGCTTGGAAAGTAGCGATTTGTTCTATAACCGGTCAAAAGCTTTCGCTATGTCTAGGCTAACAGCTAGAGCCTTGCCTCTACTCACAATGGCGTCAGGCAAGCGGTGTGTTAAATACGCTAAAAGATCACCAACCGAGCAATTTTGCCGAAATCCATATAGACGGTCGCTAATCAGCTGGAGATCCTCTAGGTATCCAAGGAGCTGTATGTTTATAACATGCTTCATCACCTTGGAGAGAAGGGACGTGATCGCTATTGGCCTGTAGTTGGCCGGGTAGGTGCGGTCACCCTTTATAGGCAAAAGCATCTTCCGTAACATCTTACTGTTACATGTGTTGACTTCTGTTTGGGTTCTCTAGCATCACAAGTAAAGACAGACAATTTAATGAAAACATTTTCTCATCGTAGTAAGATAAAATACCTCACTCTTCCTGTGTAAACAATTGTAATTTTTTTGCTGCAGTAAACATTGTGAGAACAAAATCTAATGGCGAGTGTACTCCGTTTGTCTTCACAAAGGAGTGTTTTAATTAAACTACTGGGCAAGTATTTCTTTAAAACGTATATTTAACTTTTTATAACTCGTTTGCAGTCTGGTATTCCTCCTAAAGAACTTAAACAAAATTACTATGCCACGAACTGAGGCCACAGTCGACTCAAAAGTACAGTACGTAAAGCATAAGCTATTGGACGGCAGTTGTAAATACTATTTCAGTTTATACAACGTGCAACTACGCCATAAGTGAAAGGTCTATTTCTAAAGAATCTAAAGCTGATTTGAAACTTTTGAGTAGTTGGGTTTTAATAATAATACTCGTAATAATCCATTTATTTCAAAAGTCTTAAGTTTCCATAGTTACATGTCATTCCAAAGATACAAAATTAGAATTAAATATATAAAATACAATTCAGCAATGGACATTATGATATTATTTACTACGTTAAAAATGTATATTTTATATGTGGACAAGAATCTACGACATTTGTCCCTTTCACTATTTTGTATTCAGGATAATCTTCTAATATTCTGGATGCAAGTTTCGTTCTTGAACTTAATTTTTATTGAGTTTCTTTTAAGAGTGTTAAAAACTTTATTTTTAGTTTCTTGTAATAGATATTAACATCTTTATGATGCTGACAATTATATTCGATTTTTTTTTAATAGAAATAAGGCGGCAGACGATCCACCACCACCTAGTCCACAGTCCACCTAATGGTAAGTGATCACTGTAGCCCATAGACATCTGAGGTACATGCCAACATCACTTCAGAATGACAAACGTTGGCACGCCCCCGAATGCGCTGCCTACCTTTGGAGATGATTTTTTTTATTATTATTATTACCAAATTTACAAAGAATAAGTAAAAAGCTAACATAATTGTATCTAATAAACCATACAGATTTGTCTAAGAAGTACTATTGAAATCAGTAGTCGAGACATTAAAAACCTACCCGTGAGCAGTGAACAAATCATAATTTGGACAAGAAATATCTTCTTAATTTATATTTTAAATTATTTTCGCTGATATCTGTTTTTCAATTTAAGATCTAATTCATTTATTAACTAAGATATCTAATTAATTAACATTTATGTTGCTTGCTGAACGTCCGTAAACGTACATTTTGCGGTCGCATACTACTCAACACCATTTTCGCACGCGCAATCAGTGTATCCTGTGCTAGGTGACTTCGCTAAATGACTATGAATGAAAAAATAAATGTCCAGCTCCCGTTTATATACTAACGTATATACATTAGTTTATATATCGATACACATTATACAAATAGAAAAATACACAGATATATTTAATCAGTATGGAAATCTATCCAGCTTCCCCACTTCATGCTAAAGCTCAACTGCTCGTGAGCGTAGCTAGTACACTGGTTTCCTTCGTAGACCGTGCTACGTCGTAGCTTCGTCGAGGCGTAGCACCTTTAGTTAAAACTTATGCCCGTGAAGATAAAGCAAGAATCCGATGGCAGTAATCGTGATAAAGTTTGACGTTAAAACAATGCGCTTTGAATAGTTGAACAACATTATTGTTTCCCATGGATATGAAAATACTTGTAATTTGGTTTATCTTTATATATAGAATATTTATATGTATATATATATGCCATGCCAATTCAGTATTAAAATATTGTATTTACATGACGTTTTTCTGTTATCCCGCGCCCCTACGTCGCTGAATGAGGGTAACATCCGTATTATATAATATTATAGTGCGCGAACATAAATCACATGTTCGCGCTGATGACATGAAAATTGTATAGTCGCAGTGAGGGGCGCATATGTGGCCGTATATTTAATGTATACACTTGATATACACTAATCTTTGAGTCCCATAAGGGCTTGTCCGCTAATTTGTTCTGATATCCGATATAAAATACTGTTATATTAATTACCTATTTACGGTGAAATTGACTCATAGCTCGGAGCGGTAGAAACCCCGAGGGGCTAGTGTGGTTAATTAACCTCTCCGCAGTTAAATAACAAAGTTAGTGGTGTATGAACATCTTACTTTGGACTCGTTGTTTGCCTTTACTGTATGGAGATGGATATAGCGGATTTTGGTTTACTGACATACAGAATAACCCAGTAATAACAAATTATATATGTTTAAATGAGATTCTCTTTATTCATTCCATTATACGCCCTGTTCTTCCCATTCGTTTTTCTCTGCTGATGTACCACCCTTCACGTCAAGTTTCGAAGTGGTGGCGGTTATGCAACCGCGGTGAGCCCCATAAGAGCAGTGGCCTCAGGCAAAGGCGGCGAAGCCAGCTAAGAGAGGCGGCGTCGGTGGAGAGTAGCGACGCCACGCAGGTCCAGAGTTGTGGCGTTAGAGATGAGAGGGGTGGCGTCAACTAGAAGTGGCAGAGTAGAGGCGACGGCGTCGAAGAGCGACAGCAAGTGACGGTTACGCGTTTTGTTTTACGCGATAGGCGAAGACGATATCCCGGGGTTGGTCGGCCCTGGGAGAAGGCCTTGTGACGTAGCTGGGAGTTTTGAAACTCAACCGGTGACTGACGGAAGAGCCCACAAGCCTTCTTCTTATACAGGTGGCTGTCGGAACGCGGAAATATAAATTTTATGACTAGTAGTTATGTGGCCAGGATTTTTTATTGTGGTAAAGAGTTCAGAATCTAATCCAAAAAAATTAATGTAAAAAAGCCAAATTAAGAATAAATCATGGCCAAATTTTGAAAATATGCGGCGTTCCTAACAAGAAAACCAAACACAATAAATTCAAATCTTGTTTTCGCTATGGTAACACCTCTGTTATTTTGGTTGTCATTGTATAAGTGTCTGCTTATTTAGCGTGTAAATCTTGTGAAGGACACTATTTATGTACTTATTTATTAAATATACCTTAGTCCGTTAGTCCCCAATGGCTCCACTGAAAATCAGCGCTGTAGGATGTCAGTCGACATTCCTGACATTCAGTCACAGCATATGCTGATCTGAAGTCTACTTCCAGCATCACAACAATGAATGATGCATATTTTTTTTAATTTTTAATGTTTGTGTTCGCCGTAATAAAGTTCTATCTATTAGGCAATAGACATGATCTGTCTATATTAACACAAACATAATTTCTTAATGATAATTATTTATCATTAATAAAAAAAACGCAGTGAAAACATCTTAACACGGAAGAAAGCGTAACACAGAAGTGCCAATTAGGGGCAATCCGGCCCCGGACACGCGACACCTTGATTACAGCAGGTCCGGTCCGGTTTTTGTCCTTTGTAATTATTGCTTAATTCGCGACGCCCTTACTTTCCCTGTAATACCGAAGCGTATACATGTTGGCTCATCTGAGGAATATTCTTAAAAATATAAACAAAAACAATAAATATACCAATAACATGGGTTGGAATGTGTATTGTAGCATTTTGAACGGTAGAAACGGACAACAGCAAAACATAGATAACTGCACTAAATACTGAAATATCCTAATAATTGTGTGTTTTATGGATTGACTATATAGTTTTCATAATAAAAAGATACTATTTATTAGTTATTATTTATTAAAATATGTCAACACATAAACTGTTGCCTATACGTATTTTTAAAAGTCACAAGCAAAGATATGAAACTGTATTTCTTAATGTAAATAAGGAAATAAAACAAACGTGTAGTCCGCAGACTGGGGCACAATAAATTACTATTAATTTTAAGTAAAAACAATTTCAATTCCTATTCACCGGCAAATTCATAAAAGCTAGACTGTCCCATTTAATTAAGCGACAATAAAACATACGAGTACCTACCAAAACGTAGTTGTTGTCTTTATGTTAACAAAGTTGTACGGGTGAGGTTTTGCGTTTCCGTCTAATTATCGGCAACACTAGATGCACTGTGCTACAAATTAGCTTTGACTGGGCACAAAGGGACAGTCGCACGCTCCCGCCCTCTGTATCAAAGTAAAACATTACACTGAGAAGACATTTCTTTAGTTTCAGAATTGCACAGTTTGTTTGTGAAACATTTACATTTTAAACGACATTCGAAAATACATATTTTGTATTATTATTCTTTTTAAGAGGAAATATCACACCCTTTACAATTAGTTACACTTTACATTTTACAAATATGATCTAGTGTTTAAAAGTATGTAACTTAAAATGTAAAAAGGAATTTTTCACTAATGGCTACAAAACGACAGACGGATTAATTGTATTTCATACTAGCGGTGCCTCGCGTGAACTTTCGTGTGATTCCCGTGGGAACTCTAGAAAGGATCTGGTTAAAAAGTACCTACCGTAAATGTTAACCCGACACATAAGCTATAACTATGCCAAGTTTCAATAAAATCCGTCCAAATCCGTCCCGTGGTTTTTGTGAGTTTCGCGTTCAGAATAGAAAGAGACAAAAATTCCAATAATTGTTGTTTTGGGCTCTATATCATTCGTACATTATATTGCAATCACTTTTTCAAATAATATTGCATGTACAGAGACCGTTTTGTTATGATTAATAATTATTTATTTTATTAAATGTGTAGATGTTATATATGTGTCAATGTATGTATGTAGCCCCAAGGATGGCCCGAAGGAAATGCTTTATAACATTAAGTCCGTCTTTTGTTAAACAATAAACTGTAAATATATAAAATAAATAAATTTCGGACTTTTCGACATACTTTAATCTTTAGGTCGACGCTAGAGTTAAGTTTTATATGTTGTCAACTTTACGTACTCGTAGGTTTTATTAAACAGCGAGCATATTGCTTATTAAATTGTTACGCACAAATGAAGACTGATCGACGCGCGACGCTTATAAGTATCAAGTGCAAAGCAGAAAAATAAGAAACCGGGGAAGGAATATTCCATGTAACGGGAAAAGACGTTTCTTCCTAAAACTACAAGACTTATAATAATAACTGTAACCAGCTCTTTTATCGTCCACTACCCTGTAGTGTCCTGACATGGACCACCATTGGACATTGATTACACATTGTAGTGTGCATGAAGGACGTATAGGCTTAAAACGACAATTAGTCACCATTTACGACAACCACGGGAAGATATGATAGTGTTATCTTAAACCGGCCAACACGACACCGCCATCATAATAGACAGGATTAACTAATTGGACATTTTACGTCCAATTAGATTAAGTGGACATTTATTTAAACTCTATGGTGTTAAAAATTTGATATTTAATTTCATAGATATTTCGAGAAAAAAGAATAAAGTGAAAGTTAAAAAAAATACGTGTTGAAAAATAAATTCTAAGGGTAAAATGTTTTTATGTCAGCAACTTTTTGAATTAGTGGTTAAATCTAAAGAAGCAATTATGATTTGAGGCGTTTAGTAACACGAAAAAGGAAAATATTTTATTTATTCCTTCACAATTCTTAGTTAAAAGAAAAAAAAATGCGTTTATATAAAATTTCATACCATTTTATACGTAACGGAATATTTTAAATTACATATTTGTATTCTTAAGTTATATGTAAACCGTCGATTTGAGAATACATACTAGATATGTTATACAAGTACTGTAGGGCAGCCACGTTACAGGGTAATAGTGTTCTATGTTCAGTAGCTCTCGAATGATTTAATTCATATGCGTTTTGAAAATGGAACATAAAGTATAAAGTGATAGATTGATTTGTTTGTTACTTAATAACTCCGTAACATTTTAATGGATTAGGCCAGCCAACGAGGGTTTTTATGTGACACAATTAAATACACCGTCAAATATACGGGAGGAAGGTGTTACCAATCAATTTTACTAATGAACTTAGAAGTACCGACAGTATAATTACTTGACTCTTTGCAGGACTGACCCGCAATCCATGAGTTTTGCTCCATTCATGGATTCGAATCAAATCAGTGTTAATTATGTCGACTGCATTGTTGAGACAATTAACAATGTGGTTTTCTAGGATTATTTTCATAGATTTAAATATCAGAAATTCGAAAATAGTTTCAACAATGATCATAGTAGCAAAATGATGTTTTTCCTTATAACTCGAAAACTATTGTAGGAAATGGTACCTATCAGTAAGCACGAACATGCAGTAAAAAATACACAAATGCAAATAAGTTTTTGTTTTATGCAGTTATGCGATTCTTTTATGCCGTTTTTAACAATATTTTTCAATGATTTATACTACAAATAAATAAATTCAAATGAGTCGTCTCTAGGTCCACTGGTTAAGTTGTTAATTACTTTGCAAGAAATTGTCTTTAATTGTTTAAACGTTAATAACTCGAAAACTAATTATTTGGTCATTTTATAGGGATTTTCAAGGACTATCTCCTCACTAATTTCTATTGCAATCCGACAACTATTGCAAAAAATATTGTTTATTGCAAAATTGGCAATTTTTAACTGCTTTTTGTATTTTCCGGAGCAACAAATTATCGAATTTGATTGTTCGACCCCACATTTTGTGGGTTTTTTGTTATCTATCACTGGGGATTGTCATAACAGTTCTCGAGTTATCAGGAAAAAGCAACAATTTGAAACTGTGATTCTTTAGTTTAGTTCTTTAGTTTTCGACATGCATGCCGTTGTGGAATTTATGATTTTTTTAATCTACGGAAAAAAATCTACAGGACCACATTGTTCATTGTCTGTATATGATTGTGACATCAAATACTACTTTTTTCTCTCCGTTGACTGGCCTACATACAATTTCGGCATGCGTTTAATTCGTGAGATGGATAAACAGATATAGGATAGTTACATTAACTACATTTGCCGGGGTACCGCAAGATAGCGTGTTGTGCCCTCTCCTATTTGCAATTTTCATAAACTCTATTATCCATCAGCTTACTTCCTCCTACCATCTCTATGCAGACGATTTACAAATTTATACACAAGCCACGTTGGATAATCTCAACAATGCAGTCGACATAATTAACACTGATTTGATTCGAATCAATGAATGGAGCAAAACTCATGGATTGCGGGTCAGTCCTGCAAAGAGTCAAGTAATTATACTGTCGGTACTTCTAAGTTCATTAGTAAAATTGATTGGTAACATCTTCCTCCCGTATATTTTGACGGTCTATCTATTCCGTATAGCGAAAAAGTAAAAAATCTGGGTATACTTATAGATTGAACCCTATCTTAGGGACCTCAAATCGATGAAGTGAGCAGGAGGATGTTTGTTGCGACATGCTCCTTGTAACTAAAATGACAGACACTAAAATTGTGCTAGTTCAATCTCTACTTTTCCCAATACTTGACTATGCTGATACCTGTTATCTTGACCTAACGGAAGACCAACTCAACAAACTTGGCCGCCTCTAAATTTTTTGCATCCGGTTCATATTTCGACTGCGTAAACATGATCATGTTCCCGAGTTTAGTAAAAAGCTCATGTGGCTTCCAATCTGACTTCGCAGAAATACGCATATATTTTCACTTCTCTACTTTGTACTTTTTAACCCCTTGACCCCACAATATTTGAAGGAGCGTTTTGAATTCTTTGCTTCACAATCCACGTGCATTCTTCTGAAAATTTACTTCTTAAATTTCCTACCCATTCTTCAAATTTATTTACTAACCCTTTCACTGCGCAGGCTGCTTGCCTTTGGAATTCCTTACCAGTTGTCATTAGACGTGTTCACTCACTGTCTAATGTTAAAAAGCAAGTTAGAAATAATTATTCTATTAGTTAGTACCTTTGGTTTTCTATTTTCTTTCTTTACCATATAATTTCCTCTCTCTGCCATTTTGTTTCTAACCTATTCTTTTTCGTCCCTTGGAGACCTCAATTCCCTCTTATTTTTCTATCCTTGTCAACTTTAATTCTTATTTGCGAATTGATATTGGGTGCAGTGTAGATGTAGATATGTATGTATTTATACAATATATTATTAAGTTATTTATTATTATAACTATTTATTATACTATATGTATTATCGATATTGTCGGTAAGTATATATTGAACATGATCCATTCTGTGGATTTCGGTCATTTTGCACTATCTATACCCCTTTTATTGCTCTCTGTCGCAAGGTTGCCTGGAAGAGATCGCCTTAGTGATAAGGTCGCCTATTGTATTCTGTCATTTATTATTTAATAACTAATAACTATTTGTATGCAATAAAGAGTATTTATTATTATAGTTTATATTCCGGTCACTACAGACGAAGCCGCGGGCAACAACTACTAATAGATAAATTAGTAGGAAACAGTAACAGTAACCGGCTTTTTACCGTCCACTGCTGGACACGAGCCTCCTCATGTACATTGTCTTCTATACGAAGGGCGTTAAGGCTCGCAGACTTGGCGAGTTGGCGGGTCTACACTTTTAGAGGTATTGAAGTTCCTCAGGGCTTGTGGTAGCGGCTTTTTTATTCTTTAATCGCCTTATAACTTTATAAACTTTCGCATATTGTACACATTTTATATTCTAAATCGGGTCACACCCGCGGGAAGAGACGGCCTTCATAGGATATATTTATAATAGGGCAGTATTTATCTTGAAATTGAAATAATTTATTTGTATGGCTCACGAATTAAGAGAATAAATCAGAATTATAAAGAATTTATCAAATTCTACAGAAAATTAAACTAATTAAGTGTTACAGTACTCTGTTATACGGTATTATGAATAACTATCAACTTTTGCGTCATCTATATATAGATATATAGATATATGTGAATATAACAATACGGCGACGCAAATAAAACGTTTTACACTACTGGGAAAGTTATAAATACTCTCGGATTCCTGTTTTACTTCGATCGTTTCTTGTAAATAGCGACAACTTCGAGGGCTCATAGTCATATTAGAATGGTATGCTAACTATATACAAAGGCGATGAGGTAATAATAAATGTCCTCTTCGAGGAATTTTTATTTCTTTTGTTTTTAAAAAAAGATATTACATATCTATTTTGATTGTCGACTGATAATATATATCCATGCTTATCTATAATCGTCTAATTTCGTCATTTAAAAAAACGTACATAAATCTATACCTGCACATAAAATGAGGTTCACTAATACAGACGCAGATATTCATGGCGACAGTCTATATGGTTACACATTTGGGAGTGTGACGTTGCAGTGAGTGATCTCTTTCTTTAACGTCAATTGAATGTCTGTGAGATTCTCTGAGGAAAAATACGTTATTGTCGGTTATAGTATAACAGACATAAAGAAATTTCAAAAAGTATTTTTTTTTACTGGTCTATTTTAAGATCGGATGTTAGAGCATGTTTCTATTTGAACATAATCTTGAAACAACGAAATCTTAAGTTAAGAAATGGTAATCAGTTCATACCGACAATAAGGTCCCTTTGCACAGATAACATCACATTTGTTATAGCTCTTACAACTCACGATCTGTAGCTTCTTGTAGTGGTGAGTATCCGTGCGCATAAAGATACCTTATATCCTTTACAGTTTACAATATAACTTTAAGTAATTGCCGCTAAAGTTACGTTTCGCTTATACGAACATTTATCCACAAACAATTCATGTAAAACCTAAACGTATAAATATATATTGTATTATATTTATTTCTTTGCTGAATAGCTAAAACTAACCGGTAGCTAGCTAGCTCACTAAACTAACTATCATATCATATTTATTTATTTATTTTTACAAATACCATGGATTCAACATTTTTGTTATTAAAAACTTATCCTAAGTGTTAATACTTAAATCTACTCGTACATTTACGAGTATATAACTTGACTGCTGGGAATGTGTAGTCCACAAGAGTGAAGCATAAAAGGACAGTTAAATATACATTATATTAAAAAAAATATAAAAGTACTACGTTTGACCACAAAAACTATAAGATTATTTCTATTTTATAACGTCTTTTGTGACAGTCCTTCTTACTGACTCTAGTAGGTAACAATTTAAGACATATCCTTTCTTGACATACTGTCCTTAATTTATTGTGATATAATAGACGCGACAATTTCTACCGCGCAAATTAAAATGTCCTTCGCAAAACGAAATTATTTTTTCTTGGAACAAAAAAAAAGTTAATTTTCCAATGTGTCTATCAAACCCAATTAACCATTGTTAAACTTCCTATTTTCATGCAAATTTTGACATTTGCTTTGATTAACGAATCTGTTAATTATAAAATTATTATTCTTTGTAAAACGGCAATATGATATTTTTGTTTCAACCTGATTTTTATTTGAAGATTTATAAGATTTTATGGACTCGTCTATGGAGACTGCACATTTCAGATAATGGAAAAGGAGAGGTTTATTTAACTTTCTTTATTTTATTTCAAGCAGTACAAGTACAGTACTTATTTGACAAAAGTTCATTACGCCTCATAAAGCCCAAATTACAATTTCACGAGTAATAGACTAAAAAGATGTAATCTAAGGAAAGGCTTTTAAGGACATAGTATCTTTTTAATGGCAGCGAAAAAAATCGATATGGTTTTGTTTCTGTTCATGATTTATACCTAGTACAAAAGTAAATAATACATGATACGTAGTCATTTTAATGAATTATGTTAATCAATCTGAAGGTACAATAAGTCAGTCTTTATAAGTCAGTTCACAAATGGTATTCACCATGTTCGAAACCAATATTCGAACAATCAACTGAGTCCAATGTGAGTGAAAGATATTTCCTACAAAAAAAAACTTTAAGAATCAACTTTTTTTTAAAAACTCAGATTCTAATTTAACTAAAAATATTAACTTATTTCAATTAAATGAAAAGGTACTTACTAATTTTATAAGTGCATGCATAGTTGGTTGGGCCATATTTGTATTCGCGAAAAGTGTTTTTTTGCTATTCGAAACATGCCTAGTCTATAGTCGCAACTAAGAGATCGTGCCAAGTTCTCCAGACTTATATGACATGTTCATATAGATATATGTTTCTCTAACATTCGGCTACCATAGGGTGAATGATTCATAATTTTAATCTGTTATTTACTTACAATTCAACACAGAACCCACACGCCGAACTCGTCAACTCGTTTCATTTAAATCATTTCAAGTTCATTGAGCAAAACTGTAATTTTCTCTTTATTTATCCGATTACAAAGCACGCTTGCTTGCATACCAATCACGAAGTAGGGCATGAGAGCTTTAATTTATAGAATATATGTAGGTAACCTAGGATGGATTTTTATAGTTCTTTCCGTAAAAAATACATTGTGATAGAAATATTACTCTTGGATTCAAATTCGTGTGTATTTATCAATTTTAAATAGGAACGTTTAAGGCGTTAGGCGACCATTATACTTTTTGATTATAGAACTAAAGAGGCACACGTCCTGGTGGTAAGTGGATAGTGTCGCTCATAGACATCTGCGACAGATGGCAACATCAGTTCAGAATGACAAAAGTTGGCACGCGCGCTGTTGCGCTACATACCTTTGGAGATTTATTAATGGATTTAGAGAAAAGATTGGGAAAATTGGAAGGAATAGAATGGGAATGGAATGGGCATTTCTCACTTACTACCAATCCACATACGTACATTATGGGAATAGGATAAAGTGGGAATCTCTTGTCCTTCTCTAATACATAGTTATAAAAATGTTAAAGAATTAAGCGAGTAATGAAACTAAATAAACGAGCGTTGAAATTAATGACAAATATCACTAACGATATTATAATATAGTATATGAGCGGTGATAACGTAGAGCTCGTATATTCCGGACTCTCATTCGTGGGGATGTGAGTTCAAATCCTCGGCCCGTATCACTGACTTGATATTTAAGTATGGATTTTTTAAATTTCCCCTAGCTCCGAATGACAAAGAAGAAAAACATCCTGGGGGAAAACGTATACTCGAAAATTTAAAAAACAGAAGTCACTGGGCCCACATGGCCCGAAATCCTCGTGTAATTTATTTGGAGAGACTTGTGGCTTGAAGTAAGACATTAAAAGCTGATATAATAACGAGGTAACCTATACATATAATAATTCTAATGTGACGATTTTTTCAAAATCAAATGGATTATGTGAACATATTGAATAATTTAGCATATTATCTTATATTTTTTTTCGAAATGAGCAAATATACTTTTATAACATCCGACTTTTATAATCTATGGAGCGCAACGCTGCTAGCAACAATTTATAATCCTAGAGTAACCAGTGTAATTATCAAGACTTTTATAATTTTTATTCAGCTTTTTGACTTTTTCAATAACTTAATCCTTTAATGTCCTTCTATACTACAATACTTATTTAACAACATCAAAGGTAACTTGTAATTATTATTACAAGGGGTGGAAAAAAGGCCAAAAAACGGAGTTAATTAAATGTTTCACCGGGCTGTAGAAATAAGAAAATTAGTACCGCAGTACGTGCAACAAAAAGTGCCTTAAGTGTGTACTACTCTTGAAATGAACGTGTATTTACTCCACCCTACTGCAGGGCTTGTTATTTGTTTTAGAGATAATAAATATACATCACATGCCACGTGTATGTGTAGGATGATTCAAAACTAAATACATGATTAATTTTAAACAAATGACTATTAATTTCATTGAACAAAAACATTGTATATTACATGCCATTGAATATTAATGGAACGCATATAATATGAATATCTAATAGACATGGGCCGTGTGACCCGACCAGCTTTAATATACCACCACTCCAATTCCTTCCGGTAGGTGCCATAAAAGGCGACTAAGGGATAACAAAGCCACTATCACGAATCCTGAGGAACCTCCAAATACGCCAATACGCCAATACTCGCCAATACGCTAAGCTAACCTGTCGTTTTAAGGCCATATAACCCTCGTGCACAGGACAATGTACCTCCTGTCCATGTATGTACAGCAGTGGGCGATAATAAGGCTAGCTGTGATTAGTCGCCGGGGCTATCAATACTAAGAAGTGACATAACGAGGTGTGGTAAAGTTAAGTAACTGTTTATTTCATATGCTATGGTAGTCGTTTCTCAAGGCGCGGGCGGGCACTCTATTATTAATTAATAAGTTAATTTAAAACAAGCTGTAGCCACTTTGTTAACGCCCAGCCGTCTCAGGGTTCATTTGTTAGCCGATGATACTGCTGTAAACAATGCATTGAATAATTTCACAAAGGCAGCATTTATTTATTGTTTAAGCTACACCAGTGTTACGCAAATGTATGTATCGATTACAAAATTACAAGTTAACATAATGTTACAATACATTTTATATAAGCAAAAATTAAAAATGAACACAATATTTACAATAATGTTACTTTCTTATATGTGCACAATTAAAGGTGAAAACAACGTTTATAACAATGTTACATTCTTATATGTGCACAATTAAAGATGAACACAACATTTTCAACAATGTTACATTCTATATGTGCACAATTAAAGATAAACACAACATTTACAGTGTTAATTTTGTTAAATAAGTATTAGGAAAAAAGTGAAAGTGAAGTGTACTTGTGAAGTAGACTTAGGTACTTACTAAGCTATTATGTAATTTTCGTATTAGTATCAGTATGGAAAAGTTGAGAAACTTAAACGAAATACTAAACATATATTTACGTGCCGTCGACGGGTAAAAGTACAAAATAGAGAGTGGTATTTATCTATTATTAACATATCTATTATACAAATGTAAATTATTTCGGATGTAATTCGGATATTTTTTATAGAAAAAAGGCGGCAGACGAGCATTCAGTCCACGTTGAAAATTTAAGTGGATGCTGTCGTCCATAGACATCCGCGGGACATACTCGTACCAACATCAGTCCAAAATGACAAACGTTGACACGTCCTCGGAAGCGCTGCCTACTTGCCTTTGCAGATTAAGGAATGAATTGGGTGAACGGGTTGGGAAAATAGGGAGGTATAGGATAGGATTTTATATTTGAAGGCATTAATCATTTTGCTTATTGCAAAAAATGTTCAATTCAAAAGTAATTAATAATATTGAACCAAATGTCTGACTAACCAATGAATAAATGTGACATTATTTGAGAGAAATTGTTTCGGTATAGCAATAGAGATAGATTTCGACTTCTTTTTTAACCGCAAAGATTAAATACTACGTGTGAGCGAGAATTCAAATCATATCACATTTACTATTAGCGAGAAAGACTCAGAATTAGCTATCAAATGGCACACGTTTTCAAGCCCCGAGTCTCGAGCTCGACAAACACGTGTATTACAAAATTGCCTATGGTGTTTTAGTAAACCACAGACGAATAATACTATAGTCCCAGTCACAGCGTGGCCACATGCGACAGAAAATGAGCTATACATTTTTACATATAGTGTCTTTAAAGTTTGGGCACAATGATGTGATGGCAGAGTGGAATGCACTAATAGCAAAACTGTGTCTCTTACGTCATTGAAACATAAGCGCTTCTCTTTTCTGTTAGTCAGTGCGGGAAGATATCACTATGTCTATTGGTTTCTCTATCTACGCAGACAAATTATCTAAGTTCCAAAATGTGCTAAAATCGCTTTTTGACTATCTACGGTGCATTATTTTTATATTCGTAAATTCAGAAAAGACGCAATATGAATTATGCAAAGTACCACTTTAGCATATTTTGTAACTTAGAAGATTTTTCTGCCACATCAAAATTCATATTAATTTTATGTTTATGAGTAATAGTGTAGGTAAAAACCATTTCGCCAGAGATTCACCAAAGAACTAAAATCACCGACATAACTCATACAATCAGCATGCTGAATTGGCAATGAACAGGTAATATTTACCACAGGACCTATAACCGATAGAGGACCGCCGATTTGAAGAAGTTCGTCAGTAACCCGTGATTGTATGTGATGATTGTAAGTGGAGGAGAAGAGCCCGTGATTGTATGTGGTAGCGAGCCGCGAGAGAGTCTATATCCAGCAGTGGCGCAGTGGCTGATGTTATGGTGGATGGTATGGCCACAATCAAAATTCACCTGTTCCTTTTTATTCACTTTTCTATTGCTCGAAGTAATGTTCTCTAAAACCCATTTTTAAAGGTACTAACTTCACTAAAAAAGCCAAAACTTAACAATAGGGACGTCATTGACTATTCCATCGGGACGTGGAGCCTTCGGGAATAAACCGACTAAAAATTCAGCTTTTACCGAAATACTTTATGAATTTCTTTATCGGTTTTACATCCAGTTTGAGTTTGAGGCAAAAGGAACGTGCAGGTGATGGAGCATTGTTCATTGGCACAATCAAATAAAATGTATGCACGAAGTTAAAACCTGTATATTTAAGTCCATGAGTTATATTTTTAACAAGGTTGTGAATATTATATATTTATAACGCGTTAAAATATATAAAACCGTTCTAGTTCTAGTTCAAGATATTTACGGAATAGATCAAAAGTCACAAATATGTAAAGCTTTGTTGTCTATCTTATAAGCACATTTATTCAATTTTATTAAATTAAAAGCACTAGCAAAAATAAACACGACTGTAATAGGCATAGATGACGCTAATAGAATCTGTTAAAACGCTATATGTCAGGATTTTAAAGCCATGTTATTTGCTACAGTAAATAAATAAACTATTAACGCTAACATTTTCGAAATCAAAACGTCTAACGTTCTTATTCACTTACAAACGTATCCACAAGGTTGACAAGACTTGAAACCAGCGTAACTTGGACCGTAGCAAATCTCTCCAAGCCCCTTTCAACACCCGTTCGTTTATGGATGAGGAGGAGGGCAGTAGGACTATTGAACTGGTAGCAAAATACCACGTAAGCTATTTTTTGTACGGTCTGAGCTAGGTAGCATTTACAATTCAAAAGAGGCTGTCGTGATCGCGGGGCGTTTTTGAACGTTACTGGCAATTGTATGCCATTTGTGGACGTGGCGCCTCGATCGGTACGAATTCGGCATTCATTTGTTTTGTTTAAAGATAGACCTTTATGTTCGGATAGATTTGCATCCTTATGTGATGTTCCTAAGATTTTACAATCTATTTGTCTTTGTTCCTTCGTTCTGTACAGATGCTATTGCTTTTTATTTGTAAGTTAGTTTAAGGGACGTTCGAGTTGATAAGGAAAAGAAAGGGCGATCCCTAACAAAAGAGGGCTTGTACATATGCGCCTTTGAAATGAACCGACAAAGGAATAGAAATCGCATCCCAGATAAATGGCATGCACATGTACTCCAGCGCTTCTTATTGTTTAAGCTAGTTAAGATATTAGTAGAGCCGAGCCGGCACAGGCAGTCCTCTCGCAACCACCATAATAAAAACACGTCAAGTCCTCGATCCTCATAGTTCGTTCCGTATGATTGCTATTGTATCATTAAGTAGAAATAGTGCTAGTGTCAAGCCATATTGTAATGTAAGTAAATAAAGCTAACTCTTACTTCGTAACTCCGCTGTACTCATTCCAAAAACCACCCCCTGACCACCCGAACATTACACTTACATATATAAGGGACAATATCGACAGATACGTTCGTGTAATTTGAAGATTTAAAAAATGGGTCGATTTTTTTTAACGTATGGATGTAGAGAATTACCTCTCCTCTCTCTCCCATATAAGACTCATAAGTAGACTACTTTAGAGTCATCCTATAAACCTATATACCTATAAACTGATGGCCAGCCCACATTATGGTAAGTGGTCACCACGACCTATTCACATCTACAACACCAGGGCTTTGCGAGGTCGCAGGCGATTTTTCAGGATCCTACTCACAGCCCTCTTAAAGGACCCCATATCGTAGCTCAGTGGAAAAACCGCAGTATATAGTGTCATGAAGACCACCTTGTATGCTTCCTTTACCGCCTAAATAGCGATAATTTTAAAAATCCTTAATTAGTTTCTTAAGCTTAAGGTACGGGCCGAGGATTTGAATTTACAACTTCATGAACAGGAGTCGAGAATAGATGCTCTTTCGCTATCACCACTCAACGTATGCTTACAGGGCATGTTGTAACGCAGTAAAGTATCGTTAAAGAATTTTATTCCAATTATGTTCATACGCACGGAAGTATGAAAAATGCACAATAGCTTCTTATTCTTTCAGCTTTATATGCAGCAAACATTAACATATCGCAGGAAGTGGCAAAACATCGAGCCTCCGCCCGACAACGAACCAGTAAAACATAACGAACTCCTTCGAAACATTCCATATTAAGTAGGGGAAAATGCAATAACGACATGTTTAGCATGTCATTACCTGGTTTTTCGCATTGCAAACATTACAATATCAGTTTGAAACGATTGACACTACTAAAATAACCACTGTAAATGAAATAGGACTGTTTACTGGTAAATATTTGTATTTAAAAATTACGTCGAAAGCAATCGCTAATCGGAAAGGTAGATTTCACTGTTTTCCGAATGTTGTAGAAAAAATGTTCATTGTTTAAAACAAATGATTGTCAAAACACGCATCGTCGATTGGCTGTTGGCGGACACTAATCGTAATATGGTTGGTGAAATGATTTATTTACATTTTTCTTCCTGATGCGAACCCAGGGAAAATTATATCGTACGCGTTCGATTTAATTAAAATAACAAAAAAAGAATTGTTTCTTTGAAAAGTTTACACTTCCATGATTTTTATACTAATTTCATCAATCTCCGAGATACGAACCCAAAAATTTTTTGTGCTGAATTTGTGCTGCACTTATTGGTTAAGTATGAATATGGTTATATATGAATACTTTACAAGGATTTGATTGTCGTAGCACAGCAATTTAAAAATACATCTCGTTAAATATTGTTAGGTTAGACAAATTATTTGTATTAAATACGAACCCACGCGAACCTAAAATGATATCAGTCAAGGTAGAATTTTAAAACTTAACATCTTCTGGCATTAAACGAGCATTTTCACTTATGCGTCGTATATAATCCACTTAGGTGTCGGTATCAGAATTCTTAAGTTAAGAAGGAACAATACATTGTGCACTTTTTGTCTCAATGTGAGGGTTTGGTAAGATGCAGAATGAGCCTTCCAGGAAATCGTTGAATGAATGAATGTATTTTTTTTATTACATTAAACATGCAATGCAAAGGTCACGGGCCTCCTCATACACATTGTCGTATTTATGAGGGATGTATGGCCTTAAAACGCCACATTGGCCAAGCGGGTTGGCGAGTCCACTCTTTTAGAGGTGGTGCACTTCCTCGGCGCCTGTGGTAGCCGCTTTGTTATCCCTTAGTAGCCTTTTACAACACTCACGGGAAGAGATAGCCGGCCAGCATCACACCGCACACACGGCATTTTACCGAAACATTAAACATAATGATACAAAAGCAATATGCGGCCTTATCACTAAAAGCGATCATTCACCAACACTAGAAGATTACAGGCTTCATGACTTGCAGATATCCTGAAGTATATGAATATCATATTTGAGGACTAAAAGTAATCCGGGGTCGTTGGTCAAAGCGATACAGGCTCCTGTATCTCCTGTATTTAAAAATTGACTATCACGAGCAGCTGTGAAAAACGTAACAAGCTATCAAATCGCGCGATTGTGAACGCTTCTAAACGATTCCTATAACTCGTTTCGATTTATTGGTCGCTTGGTGTGACCACAGTCAACCAGGGTAATTATATGTACCGAAGAACCCAACCGATTATCGAAGAAGATCTATCTTGGCAGAACTGTATACTGTAATAAACAAAGTTAACCCCTAAACCCGCAGCAAATTGGTCGAGTCTTAAATCAACTCAAGTATAACGAACTCGGTATGTATAAAGAACGTATTCCGTTATAATTCGGTCAACAATTAAATAAAACGGAAATATTTTAATTAAGTTATTATTTCATTAAATAATTTATAAAATATTTTTGCAGTTCCAATTAATAATTAATTTTATTATTGAGCTGTCATTACTATGACTCATTACTAATCGCGAAACACACATTAATTCCCAAATATATCCCAGGCGGAACACTTTTCAATCACTACGAATAGCAAAGATGGCAAATAAAATGAGATTCGCCGTTCAACTACGTATACCTACCCTTTACAGGAATAGAGGTACCATCGACAGATGACACATCATACGTTCCTATCAAAGAAACCTGGTAGGCAGCTTCTAGGGGGGGTGAAGCAGATGAGTAGGGGTTCATTAAAAGTCAAATTTGAAACACAGTACTATGTAGTATATATGTTACGGGTAAAGTTAGATAAGCGAGTAAACCTAGGTTTACTCGGGTAAACTGCGTAATACCCAAGACTCTTGGGTAAAGTCCAGAATATATTTGGAATTGTACACGGTTCGGGCTTTACCCGGGTAAACCGCGTTTTATCCGCTTTCGCTTGGTTAACGTTAGGTGTAGGATATCTTTTACCACGCCAAATTACATATTACATTAAGTAACTAAGCTCTGAACTCGACTAAATCTGTATAAAAAAAAAATAACCAAAACCTATTTTCTTCAATAAATTTAAGCGATTTTGTTTCGAAGCGTTTCGATGGGGCTGGCTCCTTCCGGCTTAGCGGATAGTCTCGAGGTTACGGCCGCTAAGCCGGAAGGAGCCAGCCCCATCGAAACGCTTCGAAACAAAATCGCTTAAATTTATTGAAGAAAATAGGTTTTGGTTATTTTTTTTTTATACAGATAAGTAATTACGCAATAATAATATCCTACACCTAACGTTAACCAAGCGAAAGCGGATAAAACGCGGTTTACCCGGGTAAAGCCCGAACCGTGTACAATTCCAAATATATTCTGGACTTTACCCAAGAGTCTTCGGTATTACGCAGTTTACCCGGGTAAACCTAGGTTTACTCGCTTATCTAACTTTACCCGTAACATATATATATTATAGAATGAATGTAGCAAACGAGCATACAGTCCACCTGGTGGTAAGTGGATACTGTCGCTAACCACTTATCATATGCTTTATATTCGCTTAAAATATGAGAACGACTAAATCATTTTGTTTTGCTCTGCTACTTTATCTCGCAGACCCGTAACATAAACTCACAAAATGTACCCCAGAGTTTTCGGCTAACAAAAACTAACCAGAACTCTACGGACAATTAAAATAAAAGTTCACGGATATGTTCGCTCTGTCATTTTAAAACCATGTAGATAATAAATGTTACAAATGGTTGCAATGAGTTGCGAGGAGAGATAGTAACTAGAGTCGATTGTTTAAATTCGAAATCGATATCTCATAACCAAATTGGCTGGTCTGACTCCGATTTTTATCTCTTTCATTTGACATTTATTTTCATGTTTTATTGCTTCGCATAGTAAAGTTGCAAATGATTGCGTCAGCGTGATTAAGCGTACATTGTTAAAATATAAAAATAAAATATGCCATAAGTAGTGTTCGCACCGCACCGGTTTATTGTTTTGGCCACGTTTTGGAACGTGGCCTTTTAGCCTATGATACCTGACACTGTCATCGGAAAAGAAATCGCATATTGTAACCTCTCTTCGTGCTGCGCCTTTGTGTTCGTTCTACACCTTTTTCTTATAGTATAGATGGCAGACGAGGGGACGGGCCACATGATGGTTAGTGGTTATCGCCGTCCATGGACACCTGCAACACCACAAGGGTTGTGGATGCACTGCCGACCTTGCAGAATGCTGTTTACAGCTCTCTTGAAGAGCCACATATTTATTTATTTATTTGCAAGATACACCAACAGCATTTACACGAAAAAATACAAATGATAAAAACTTATAAATTCAAAATACCGCGTGCAATACTTTAATAGGTGCATACAAGTTCAACACAGAGGCATGCGAGTATGATACAATACCTAGCATGATCCAAAAAAAATAAATTTAAACGTGAATGTACATAAATCCGATTAAATAAGGTTAGATTACAATTTACTATACTATTTAATTAAAGAAATGAAAAAAATTCAAAATCAAAAGTGCCCGACTACAATTTACGTGAAATTTTGCGTTTAAAACTTGCCAAACAATCATTAAAGATGTCGATGTCATGAGAATTCAACTCGTTATAAGTATTCAGAAGACGATTTAATGGTGAGAATTTACCCAGGTTTGTTTTATAGGGTATCGGTACTAATTGCTTGCTTAAAGGATATCTAGGGATAGAGCAAGGAACAGCAAAGCGAATTTGATTTACCACCTCAGGTATTAACAACGCACTACTAATGTTGGTAATCCGAAATGAGAGAGTCGTGTATAGTAATTAGAACGATATGGGCATTGGCAGTCCTTGTACGCAAGAAACCTGGTGAATGCACGCTAGATACGTTCAATCCTGTCAGAATGGACTTTATAGAATGGACTCCATATTGGTGCTGCATATTCAAGACTGCTACGTATCAGTGCGTTATACAGACACAATAAGGTACGTAAATCCCTGAAATCCGAAGAGACACGCTTGATGAAATCCAACATGCTTCAAGCTCTTGTGCTAATTTTGTTGATATGGTCAGTGAAGTTTAGCTTGCTATCAAGAAGTAATCCAAGATCACTCATCTGGTTGACCTGCTGGAGATTAATGTTATTGAGTATATAATTAGAAAGAAGTGCATTTAATTTCCTAGTAAAACGCATAAAATTGCATTTAGTGACGTTTAAGAACATTTTGTTCTCAATGCACCACTCATGAATAGGGTCTATATCATGTTGCAGAAGACGCACGTCCTCAATATTATCTATTTGCCTATAAACCTTCAGGTCGTCAGCGTAAATGGAGCATTTACTGTATTTGATAACGTCTGTAATATCATTCATAAAGAATAGGAAAAGAATTTGTCCCAGATGAGAGCCCTGTGGGACATCAGAATGCGCGTAAAAGATTTGTGAATTATATCCATGTACTGCAACTTTTGCGCACGACCAGTCAGATATGATTTGAACCATGACAGGAGATTACCATTAATGCCATAGTGCTTTAGTTTTTTTTATGAGAATCGAATTTTTGACTTTATCGAAGGCACTACTAAAGTCAATGTATACAGAATCCACCTGTTTACGAGCATCTACCAACTGTGTGAGATCTGTAACGTATGACAGGAGATTACTGACTGTAGACTTGCCTTTGGCGAAGCCATGCTGGAGATCCGTAATGAATTTTTTTGAGTAAGATGGTAATACTGGATACACTATACGCTCGAAAATCTTCGCAAACACGCACAACAATAAGACCAGACGGTAATTGCAGACACAAGAAGCATCGCCCTTATAAATGGGAAAAACATTTGCTTCTTTCCATCCAGTTGGAAAGGTGCCGGAGAGTAAGGATTTATTGAATATAACTTTTAGTGGAAGCGTAAGAAATTTACCGCACTTTTTAATGAAAAAAGGCGGAATCCCATCCGGTCCCGCTCCCTTACTAATATTTAAAGTTTTTAGAATTTTGGCTATGTCACTCTCATCAACACGAATAATACTCAGAGAAAACTGTGGGAAGGTGTCGTCGTTATGAGGAACCGCAGCATCAATAATTGTTGGACCGAACAGTACGCGACATCTCCGTATCGAGGAATTGCGAATGGACCGCACTTCTGTGACGGGATGTGCGGTTGTAGAAACCACAGGTGAGAATTTACAGAACATTATATTGTTATTTGGTACAGCGACCACGTAACTCTATTTGCTGTAGTCGTGTTTGAACATCGCATATTATCGTTAAAACATTGTGAACATTGCGCCGTAGTATTTACAACACCAGCAGGGCAGGCTATGCGAATATACACTCAACAAATATAGAAAAGATGGCAGACTAGTGGGTGAGCTACGTGATGATAAGTGGTCACCGCCTCTCATGAACAGCAGTAACGCTACGGGGCATGCGGGTGCGCTGCCGACATTGATCCTATTTCGCAATGTCTCCCTTGAAGCTCTCTTGAAGAACCCCATCTCGTAGCACTAAGACCGGACCGTAGCGGAAAACCCCAACTGGCAGTTCTAGAACTTTTATAATTCTGCCCCAACAATATCTCGGAGTGGAAACGAACAGTTGCGAGGTTCGGCTGTTGCTGAAGGTTGTTGTGATTAAATTAGCCTTCGCAAATCGGCAGGCGAAGCGGCAGCCTTTGGCGCGCTATTACTATAGTCTCCATTGACTCCGTAGGGACCGTAGTCCCTAGTGCCCAACTGATTAGCCTCCATTGGCAAATTCATAGCAACCGCAACAATATTCATCAAAGCTTGGGATATTAGAATAAATATTTGCTCAACGCCTAAAATGTATAAGCGTCATTGAATATATGAATTGTATACCGAAAAATATCCTTTGTTTTGGATGGCAAGCAATTGCATGCATTGCACTCATTGCAGACACATTCAATTAAAGTATGATATACATAAATCACATTTATTATCTCATATAAATCCGTACCATCATCGTTGTCGGCTTTCGTCATTCATGAAATCAAATTTAGTTATGACATTCAGGGATGTATCCGTATCTTAATCTTCAAACTAATTTAATAAAGTACTTTATAAACCAATAACCACACCCATCTCATTTTTAAAATAATAAAGAAGCAACAAGCAAACTTTTTTACTTACAGAAAGTCGGTATCTTATCTGAGCCAGTTTCCAACACATAAGTCCTTTGTAGTACCGAGACATATCAATCTCAGTCCCGTATCGTCTCGAACTTTTCCAATATCAACTTAAATTTTGATTGAAGGAGTTCCCCAGCGATATGCAGTGAAATGCTGTATACAACATGTTGTAAATTGAAACGACTTTTGTGTTATAAGAAATGTTATATTTACGAATTTAAGTAGCATGTGAATTTACTAGCGATTGCCTGCGACTTCGCTCATGTAAAATTAGTACCTACGTATTTAAAACCCCTTATTTACTAGGGATTTTATAAAATAATTATGTTGTAATAATATATAATAATATTTTACAGTTACATTATACAAAATATTAGTTACAAAGTTACATAAAATTTAAATTTTGTAATTAATTTTAATATTTTACTATAATTTAATTAAAATGAAAAAAATAAGAAAAAAATTAAAAAAAAAAAATGCTGGTAGATCGGGAACACAAACTCCATCCTTCACTGGCCCTCCAAGACTACGAAAAAGTAGAACAATTCGTTTACCTGGGTTCCCCCTCATTACGAAGGACGGCGGTTGTACTAATGAGCTGGGCCGTCGTATAGGAATGGCTAAAAGCGCAATGTCAAGCCTCGAGAAAATTTGGAGGAACAAGGGTATACGCCGAGCTACCAAAATACGTCTAGTGTATTTTGTATGTCACGGGGTGACCACGTCCACTACAAAGTGTTCGAAACGTCGGGATATAAATAATGTTAAATATACGCGATTTAAACCGTTCAAAGTTGTTTAATTGCTAAGTACCGATACTGTTACAGAATTGTATAATCTTACAAATTTTAAGTAATAAATTGTTATGTACCACATCGTACATGTGCCTAGAGTACGCGGAGAATACTTCGAAAAGGAATAAAACAACTTCCATCTTTATATCTGATTTTATTTTTAAGATTCCATAAACTTTCAGTGTCACTCACGTAGATAGCCCTCGGGCTATCTAGACTAGATGGGTGTGAATCAGAAGAGAAAAAAAAATTACGAATATGTATAAATGCATTATATTATGCATGTACTACATACGTGTATGTATTGTGTATTGTATTGTTTTATATATTATGTTGTCATTTGTCACCGACATAGCTCGTATAATCGGTATATTTAAGTGGCAATGGACACGTCATATTTGCCGCAAGACCGATAACCGATTGGGTAGAACGTCTTCGAATGGAGGCCACGTACCGGGAAACGCAGTGTGGGACGCCCTTCGGCCAGGTGGACCGACAACTAAAAGAAATTCGCAGATGGTGGTTGGTTGAAAAGGGGTCGAGGATCAGCTAATCAGGCTAATCAGGATTAGCCGTTGGGTGGTGGCGAGCCTTGGGAGAGGTCTATATCCAGCAGCAGAGAGACATAGGCTGATGGTTTGGTATGGTATGGTTGTCATATGTATTTGTTGAATGAATAATAATAATTGTTATTATCTACTTTCATAACGGTCATAACCTTCATAAGAGTCATATACATACTAACCAAATATTGATTGTGTCTGAATTAAATAGAATCAAATTACTATGCAATTCTGCAAGCATTATTTAATGGTCGATCGATATCAGACTATAACGGCTTTGGGCCATAATTCACGACAAAGGAGCAGTGGGCCACTGGCACATGTCACCGTCGAGGTAAGGATAATTGGAATATATCTTTCATACGACCCTTTCTTTATATTTACTTTTATTTGTATACACAATGTAAATTTAAATTTTGATTATCAATTTTAATTTTCTATTCTAATATTAATTTCAATTTTAATTCTTATTTCGCTGTGTTTACTTTTAAGTCATGTTGTCATCGCCTTTATATAGAGTAACATTTATATAATTAATTTTATTGCATGAAACTCTTTAATTTGCATGATATATGCTCTGTTGGTCACCTTTAATAAATAGATATTATTAAATTTTAATTTGTTGTAAAGTATCTCAGCGTGTAAAATCTCTAAGATCTTCGTTCAATTGTAATTTCTCTTACATCGTTAAATTCGTCTGTAAATGTTGTGAGGTGTAAGGGGTCGCATCCCTTTATTCGAATTCGTAATTAAATCAAAAAGTATACCTACAACTTTTAATGAAATCAACACAAGTCAAACACAAAGTCGGGACGCGCTGGTTTTGTAATTTGTATTCACAGAGATAATTTTAGTAGAATTAATTTATTTTAAAAATTGTGGATGTATTTGTATGTTCTAACATTATATCTCCATATTCTATACATATAATCAAATCGTAACAGAGCCGTGTCTGTACATGAAATATTTTTTGAAAAACATCATTGCGAACGATACAAAGCCCATAAACAGTAAACTGTTTATGGGCTCTCTACCCGACTGTTTTAGTGCCCGTAACAATCATTTTTAGAATTATTGTCTGTCTGTCTCTGCGTATCTCTGTCTCTGCGTCTGTCTGTCTCTGCGTCTGTCTGTCTCTGCGTCTGTCTATCTGAACGCGCATCACGCAAAATCTACTAAAATTTGGGATAGTTATAGCTTATGTGCCGGGTTAACATTTAGGGTACTTTTTATCCAGATTGATTATAGAGTTTCCACGGGGATCACTAGTTCACGCAAACGAAGTCGCAAGTACCGCTAGAAGGTATATAATATATTCGCCTGTCAACCTGTTTGATCGCACTAAGCTCAAAATTGAACTGTTGGTACTAAAAATATTGTAGGTACTAAAATAGGTACACCAAATAAAGACGTGTATTTGAAAAACTGCTTCAATCGCCTTTCTATCTATAGCTTAAGTACTTGACAAAAATAAAATCTCCCCTCCAAACGCTTATACCAATAGTTCGTACCTTTCAATTTCGTTGACGTTTTCATACATTCGGCTCGAAGTGGTCTTCAAACATGGGTCGAACGAACTCAGATTTTCAATATAGGAGGGCAATATGTCTGAAGAGGGGCGGGCGAGTAGTGATCTAAGTCAAGTTTTATGAGTTTCTCGAGCAAATATATGGTATGATAGCGTAAAAAAGTTTTAGAAAATAAATTGATGTATCAATGCATAAAGTGTGTGCTTCAATTTGTGTACGCATAAATTGAAGACATGTTTAGAACATCTGTATACAACTCGATGAAGTTATATACAGAACGTAATTTACATCTCTCCACTACTCTCTGCAGTTCATTGATTGTGTTTATTATCCTTTTTATTCTCCGATCTGAACGTTCTTGATAAACTTAAGAATCAAGGAAATCTATAATAGAATAATTTTGGTTGTTAAATGCAATAATAATATTAGCAATGCAATAACTAGGACAGGCACGTTAGAGTTTAATGTCTTATATTCAGTAGCTCTCGAATTATTTAACTCATATGTGTTTTGAAAATGGAATTTTTTTATTTAAATTTCAAGTTTGACTGCTTAATTTTTATTAAGAACTGCTTCACTCTCCCCAAAAGTTGCCCAACCAGGTTTCATTGATAAGAACGTATGATGTGTCATCTAGTCTATTCCCATATCGATAGTATTCAACAATTTCGTATGTTTGGCTATCTTTAAAAATGCTGTCATGAAGATTCTTTGTAGATCTTTTAATATTTAGACAGTTGCGTTTTACAGCACAGTGGGCGCGACCAACTGCCCGCGAATACCGTTTAGTTCAAGAGGTTCTGACTCTAAGTAAAAATCAAATCTATCAAATCTGCAGATTATTATCAGTGAATCAGCAGACTATCAATCAGCAGAGGAATCATCTCCAGAGTATGGGATTTTCAAAAATAACAGTTGTAGAGAACCATAAATTCAAAATCTCATACTCTCTGACTATGATTAAATAGTTTTGACATATAGAAGAAGCTCTTTTCTAGGAGGTCGCATCTTGACCCCAGATTTGATAAAAACATTTTCAGAACCATCGCGTGGTTCATGGACGATGTGGATCTTAAGAGCGAATTGCAATGTAGAGGGGTCATAGTGACCGTATCTTCGAGCCTTTTGGGTCTAATTAATCCTCTTTTAAAACAATAATAATAATCCTTGCAACTTTGCACCCACTACAGCACTACACGCGCAAACCACCAATCACTTACTTCTACAGCACACAAATTTCTGTTCTTTGACAAATATTCGAGTACGATACATTTTAGCAACAAAAGCAACCGCACCATATCACAAGCATAAAACTGTGTCCTTCCCAAAAATTCTTACGGCCGCGTCATATTCTCAACATTTCAATTCATATCTTCGGAGTTTAAGAACACGTCGTATGATGGATCAGCACGAGGGTAAATAAAATTTTATTTGAGGTCTAAAATTCTTTATGTCCAGTTATATTGTTATCATCGTCCAATTTTACGTTAAAAACACAGGTGGAAATTATATGTATAGAACCGCCTTAGAGTTATTGGGCAAATATTTTTAATAAGAAGAAAGTAAGACGAGCAATCCACCCGATAGTAGTCGCGCCCTGACATCTTCGCATTACAATATCCAAAGTACATTAGATGGAATCCATGGAAATAATGTACATTAGATGGAAATAACGGTACGTACATAAGTTAACGAGAAATATGATGATGACGCTGGTAATGAAATCGATTAACAGTTTGATGAAATAGGATTAAATGGAATGAAATTGAATGGGAAAATGAATAGTTTCTACAAATCCCAACCACATCTTCTGTGACACAGAATTAACTCGGCCAGTCGGACGCAGTCAGTGAGTCAGTCTTCGGGAATACTTAATGTTTTGCGGAAATACTTACTTTTTGGTTTAAAGTTGCTCTAATGACCCCCTTGAATCAGGTAGAGAAGCGTAGACAAGTCACAATGCACATACACTGTGCACATTTACGGGGGCCTTTCTACTTTTACGTTTATTTCTGTGTACTGTCTGTTCTATTACGTCTTTATTTGGGATACTCTTCATATTTTACTGCGGCGTAAACGAGTGCGTGAACTAAGTGAGATAGCGTTTTCTTCCACAATTTTACGGTCCTCGTAAAACGTTCTAAATGTTCTATGATTCGTATCTCCTACGGAATACGAAGTAGAGGTGTATATTTATTTGTTCGCATAAAGCAACTCTGCTATAAAAGTGGACAGCTACGTTTAGGAACACGAACTCTTCCTAAAGTACATTTTAAGGTTACCATATCACCAGCTTATATCTCTCCATGCACTGCTGGATTTAGGCCTCTCCCATTGTCGAGGTTGATGACCTGAAGATGGCTATTAACCTCTTAAAGCATGTTCCACTTACGATTTAGCAACAAATTTTATAAGATCATATCGGCGGCTTCTTGTGGAATTTAATGTGTGACATGTGGTTAATTTATAGTATTATTTATCATTAACATTACTAATAAACTGGTAAAATTATTTATACAAAAAGATGGCAGACGAGCACACGGTCCCCCTGGTGGTAGAAGGATACTGTCGTCCATTGATATCCGCGATAAATGCCAACATCAATTCAAAATGACAAACGTTTTGAAGATTTGGGGATGGAATAGGAGAAAATTATGGGGAAAATGGGAAGAAATAGGATAGGATGAGATAGGAATGGGTTTTGGCATATCTTACTCACTACCGAAACACGTACGTACGTACATTGGTGGAAAAGGATAAAGTGGGAAATACAATACATTTTATGGTAATCTTCTCTGAGAGACCGCTCTCAAAAGTAGGGTAAGTAAGAAGTAAGGATCCCTGTAAGAAGGGATTCCCTGCCAGTCGAGAGCGGCCAGCGGCTGTGGGATTACAGCGTGCACCCTCCCCATTCATTCATCTTCATTTTTTGTGAAAAAGGCTTTATTTCGTGTTTTAAGAATTGTATGTTTCTCTTTTACAACCTTTGGTTGTTTCTTACAGGTGCCGCGGAAATTAAAACAAATTATGGTGAGATCATCGCGATCATTTACTACTTCCTTAGTATTTTATCTCTATCATATTTTATTAACTCTACGATGCACTATTCGTTAATAAATTATAGACATGACATTATTAGAGAATCGTAGATGTTATTTTTTCATGCAAGATATCTCTCAAAAGACGGTCCTGAAACACATTGTGTTTCGGGAGTGAATAAGTGTTATCAGATCCCGCTTATTTTCCATCCTATTCAGTGCCATCCCATCCTATAGAATATGGAGTACTTATAATGGGGAGTAGGAAATTTATCATCCTATTTTGCTTGATATTGTATTTCCTTCTTTAGAACTCTTGGGGATGGGAATCAATGAATTTTCTGAAGGCGTTTTCACTGCCTCATTATCCAAATTCCAAAAAAAATTGAAATCAGTAGAGGGAAGATTTGGCGACTACGATAGATAGACGAAGCTCCTGTAACTTTGGGACTGTCTATCGTGCAGTGTATGGGCGAGCATTATCATGGAGATGTTTGGGACATTGTCTTGCTGTGTCACGAATCGTGGGAAGAATTGAATCACGTTGTAATCACTAATCAGGCGAAATATAAGCAGTACAAATGGGCTAAAATAATCTTTGTATAAGGATACCCATGGATCGAACTGACCATTAAGCTTCTCATTTAACCTTTTAAATACAACGACACACCACACTTGTAACACTCTTGTTAGTCCGCCGCCGTAGCAAGAGTGATGTCTATCTCGTATATCATCCCCGCGAGAGGGCTACGAGAGTGTTGCCCCACAGATCCGTTATTATCGTAATCGATTGATTAGTGATGAAATAATAAATGAATTTATTATTATTATTACTCATTATATTTCGCATTAACGCGAGCGAAGCCGCGGCTGGAAGCTATTAAGGAATGTAAATAAATAGACGAGAAGTTTTCGTCATCACATAACATCTTCCATTTCTGCTTGAGGAGAATAGAGTGAGACGGGAAGTGAAGAGTGTAATAGGATGAGTGCATGTGGATGAGTGTAATACGTGAATTGGTCTTCAAGTTTTAATATAAATTGTGAATATATTATATACCTACTAAATTTTACAAATAAACATGTTAAAATTATAGCTGCAATGGCGACAGTGCAGACAGTTTCCGCTGAAGATTTTTTCAGATATTTTATGTGCAAACTACGCTCGGTGCTGGCGGAAATCGCTTGTCAACCGCGGACTCGTTATAAAGATATAGGGATCGCACTGCGACCGCTCGCTTCCGTTCGCTGTGTCCGTTCTGCGCTCACAACGTCTGTGGCTAGCGTTCCGGTTTCCAATCTTAAAATATCCGTTAATAAAAACTTACTATTTGTTATTATTTTGTAAAACTTTAATTGTCACGTAACGGTGTAATATGAAGTCTATGATAACCTATGTTGGAGCATAATCAAAGACTTAGTAAAAATCAATTGAATAGTGTCTAAATGAAGCTAGGGTAAAAAAAAATTAAACTTTTTGGTGTTTATAATACAATATATTATTAGTTATTGCCCGCTTAAGAACCAAGTGAACATATCTCGAAAATTTTTGAATTCACTTTGTTGCACAAATGGTAAGTCCATATGGTAATAAGGATTATTCATACATAATACATACATAATACGGCATAATATGTGTGTTTTTAAGTAGCGTTAAAATAAATATGTCATAATAATAATAATAACTTTTTGGATATAAACGTTCGTTTGTTTCATTTACGTGCAATAATGGTACTTTACATTTGAATCTAAAGCGAGCTGTAATCGTTAAAATAATTGGAACATTTTTACAAACTCGTCGGCTCCAATTCCATTACGCGTTTGTTCCCTGCCTCTAGAAAGTTCTTACTTTTTACAATTTTATCCAGTTGGGCAACAATTACACTGTATTGCCGGTGAAGCTTGTTGTTTTACACTTTCTTTTGCCACTAGCTGTAATGGCGGTGCTATGAGTTAACTGAGTTAGCGAGGGAAGTTCGGTATTTTACCTTTTTACTTATTGTGTAATGTACGTTCTCGTGTACATGCCTCTCGAACTATATGAACAGAGAGAATTTAGAGTGAATTATAAAGAAGTTATTAAATAGAAGTCTCAAGTCATTTAAGCTAAAAGGCAGCTGTTACATTATCAAATGTGTTTAATCATATTAGTGGAGTGCATCTCATATAAGCAGACTAGCATAACAACTATTTATACAACGTGGCAATGAAATAACGCAAATCCTGGCCCAACTAATTTAAAATATTTATGTAAAGCTGTTCTAGCAAAACATTAATTATTTTAGTGATATTTAACAGTAGGTTTATAGTTTCTGGAAGTATTTGTGTTAAATATTTATAAATCACTAACTTATTATTTTATACAGTACCACTGCACCCCCCAACGTGCCCAACGTACCGAAAGGGTGGCTGGTAGAGGTTGTTTCCAGGCATTAAGCTCGCCTTTTGTACGATTAAGTGCATTAAAGGTTTTTAAATAAATAAAATTAATATACATACATATATCACCCTCGTGTAAACATTAATTTGCGTCTACAAATTTTTCGACGCTCGCCTTTAATCGCTCGCCTCGAAGAGACGTAAGAATATCAATTTATGATTCACCATAACCAACCTTCTTTGTAAACTGTTGGACATAGGCCTCCTTATGTATATTGTTCTAAATGAGGAATGTATGACTCTGAAACGCCACGCTGCACTGACCAAGCGGGATTGGCGAGTCCACTGTTTTAGAGATGGTGTAATGCCTCCGGGCTTGTGTTAGCGGCTTTGTTATCCCTTGGAATGGTGGTGCTATTCTAAAGCAGACCGACACCATACGCTATTATCCAGCAAATAATTATGCAAAAAATATCCTTAGTTATTTCAAAAATAATAGGACTCGCCCAGGCCAGTGAATCATAATGCTAATGATGATCACTGCACTTTTTTTAGGTTTTTGTAATAATCATACGAAATTCAAAACGTCTTTAATAAGTACTTCTTCAGTTGGAACATACGTGTCAATCCAATTATTTGATTAAACAAGCCGTAACTAATTCAAATCATACACAGATGTAATCAACTAGCAAATTTACAAATATTTATTGTACGAGTATTATACGGTGACGGTTCCGATAATTAATGTTTGCAAATATGTATGTTGTTTATACAAATACATTTTAATTAGAAATATTGATCAATGATCGATAATTAAACGCTGGAGGGTTATATGGAATTCCCATGTACTGGTATGTCGTTTTAACAATTTTGTGATGTTAGAGTTGTATACTATTTATATGTAATTTATTGTTCTCTAACTCAAAATGAACTTACCTGTTGTATATGTAATATTCTGGTTTCATTATGAACTAATATAATGGAGATAGATAATAATTTATTCACTTCGCCGCGATCTATATGACTGGACGTGACAAACTAATGTAGTGACTTAAGTTGACACACCAACACACCGACTATAGGGTGTCGGGCACAAGGTGTCGCCTTGTTACACGGTCAGCAAATGACGGATGACGTATTTCATAGTACCTACGTCTGACTCCCCTACGCTTTTATTATTGTCATTTGCCGTAGGCTTAGCGATTAACAGCGTCATTGGTCGTCGCACCATCCGCCGCGTGTGCTGTGTGCCCAACGCCTTGGTTTATTGGATTTATTGATCAGTAACAATTTATCGTCGAAAAACCCTACGTAAAATTTTGACAGCTTCGGTTGTAGTAATGAATAATGGACATTTTATTTCATTACTGGAACGTATCATGTGGTACCATTGAGAATGGATCTCAGGCTGAATAATTCACATCATGATTTAAACGGAGAGCCCCACAGCTGGAATTAGTAACACGATTGGTGCAATTGGTCATATGGCGATTGTTAACGATGACGCCTCAAGTTAGTAACGTAAGATGTATTTGTATATTTACATTTGTGATTTACATTTGTATTTTGTGATATTTGATTGTACATTTACAGAGTGTTTTAATGCCCTATTGTTATTAAGAATTTATGAATATGTGTAGTATGTGTTTTATGAATAAAGACAACAACGGAAATTAAAAGTAACTCCCAAGAAAGACGCAAGTTGTAAAACTCAAACTGTAAGCGTCAATATTATTATTGTTGTCCTTGTCTAAAAATTGTCTGTCCTTATCATGTGCTATCTCGCTCCCACGTATGTATTAAATAAAGATAGCCTGAGGCGCCCCCAGTCGGACGATACACGAATCCTCTCGCTACCGTAGAAGCTAGTTGAGGCACTTAGATCCGAAATATAAGTAGGCCCGGTTTGAGTGCGATCACTGGAGGGGGAGTCCGTTTCTACACAGTTATACAGTGACGAGGGTAAGAGCTATCTTAAATCTACACCCTTCCTCGGTTTGAAGCAAAATACAGTTGTTGGTTGCGATCACTGGCAACTGGGAATTTAACTTGGCAACTTAGCAACTGAACTGAACTGAACATTGAACAGTAAATCACTGCAGCTCTCACTAGTAACACCGCGCTCTCAAGAATAGTGTCTCAACGCCTGCTTCTACACATCTTGATCGGCACCTCAGAGACATCCGACTGTATGTTCGTGTACCGTCAGTACGGGCAAGCTCCTCGGGCGTAGTTTTAACCGCGACCCGACTCGAGTTTCATTTCACTACCCGTCGCCCGTACACTCACCATCCTCGGTATACCCAACAGCGATAAATGAAACGTACGCAAATTTACGGAAATTCTCATGTACGATACTCGCTCTTATTTCAAAATGTCATTATCATTATATTTTACTATTTATTGAACGACTAGGATGGGTCTACGGCTTCGTTTAAGTATATGTGGGAATTTAAATACCAGGAAATTATTTATATTAACTGTCTATTGTTTGAAGTGTGTCGAGTAAAATATTGCATGAAAAAAAAAACAGACAAAGGAACAAAAATTAAAAATAAATGAAATAAGAAATGTGGTCAGGGACACTCAATGAAATTACTGTGACTAATCGTCACCAAAAATCGTCTATTTATCCAGTCCCAAGATTCTACGCTACAGGTACCTAAATTTTCTTACCATATTTACATACTGGTTCTGTGTGGTTGAGCATCATGTCCTTTTGTACGAAATTATCTACCGTTCTCCCATGATTGGTGCCTTTGATGTAATCCATAAATTAAAGTATAAAGCGCCCGCAGGCGGTTTTTACAAACGGAATACTAATGAGCTTGATCCGAATAGCGGACGGTAATGCGCGAACGACCATTGCTGGATTTGGTTTTCATATCAGGTGTTGTTGATTGTTGTCTTCCACAAAACATGAATATTTATAGCTCGTAACTAATGGGCTAATTAAATAACCGATGAACCGCTTTTGCTGAGAACTTACCTACAAACTCTACGAATTTGAGGGAACATTGCTTTCAACCTATGTTATCAATACTTCCAGTGTAATATTTTTACAAAACTTTTCTATTGCCCATGGTTTTTTACTTATAACTTAATTTTACTAGCATAAATTATCAAATGACATAACATATAAAATGGCTTATACAATGTAAATAGTTTTTTTAACTTTCTATATTACGAATAGTTTTTCCATTCTGAGTAGTATATGTATAGACGTTTAAATAGATTTCTGACTAAATGGAAGTTATTAGCACTTTTAGTGACACATATTGGAACCCTTCTTAATGCGCCGTATCCCAGTTTGAGATTAAGGGGTGGATTAGATTATTTCTCTTCTTAGAATAGGAATGATAGAAATATATAAATTTCAGGAATGATCAACTACCCTGTCATACATCGCATTAATAAACATAATTAATTTAATTGTTATACTTTTAGACATAAAATTTTGAATACATTTACCCTAGTGGGATGTGCAGTTTATATAATGTTTAATCATTATTATAGAGTATTTTCCGATTTCACATTTGATTTTATTTTATAGACCTCATTTTATAGTCGATTTAGTTTGAGCACTTCTTGTATTGTAGAGAAAGAATTATATTTTCTTGTAGGCGACCGTAAAATAAACTCTAGGATTAAAATTACAATCATCCAAATAGTCAAAAAAAAAATTTTGAATATTATGCTTGTGCCTCGTCCTCAAGATTAGTATTAATTTATTTAATTAATACTATTGTAGGGGGAGAGTGCATGCTGCATTCCCACAGCCGCTGGGCGCACTCAACTGGCCACGTTACACCTCTCTCACAGAACTACCTTGAAATGTACTGCATTTCCTACTTTATCATATTTCCCCAATGTACGTACGTGTTTCGGTAGTGAGTGAGATATGCCAGAGCCCATTCCCATCTCATCCTATCCCTCTCCATTTTCCCAATCTTTTGTCCCAATTCATTCCTTAATCTGCAAAGGTAGGCAGCGCATCCGGGGGCGTGCCAACGTTTGTCATTCTGGACTGATGTTAGCATGTATCGCGGATGTCTATGGACGACAGTATCCCCTTACCCTCAGGAGACCTATAAAATTTGTCTATAAAAAAAACTTATAGTAAACTGTGTACTAAAAATTTGATAGCAGTAAGTACCATCACTCCAGCACTATGGTCTTTGCCAGCTTGTTTTTTTCTTTTCTCCCTTACCACTATTTTCGCTGTCAATGTCATTTGCTATTTATATTTACAAGCTCTAGCAGAGTAAAAGATCTAAACTTTAGTTGCCCTAAAATTTGCTTCTCGCATTAATAAATAATGCAAAAGACCGTTTCACATATTTTGCAATAAATACATTGGACAACCTTCTAGTATACGAAACAATAATATTCAGACCTGAAAAAAATATAATTACCTCACGGGACATTATATACTACTCTGACATAGTAATCAAAACTCGCTGAAAAGGCATTATTGTTTCCTTCACAAATGTCAAACAATAGGTCTGCTTCAGTAGACGGTTTAATTTTCATTTATTTAAACGTCATTGCAGAAGTAATTGACACGTACAAAGATGTTACTTGTGCTCTCCGTTGTCCATGTTGTCCGTCTTCTCCACCGGTCAAACACCGGATTCCACCAACCACAACCTGATATTCAACTTTACGGAGGCTGCATGAATACTACCAAAACAGTAGTACTACTTAACATAGTACCCAAACTGGCTCAAAAGCCAGTCTGCTTCAGGATATGATAAAATGTTTATTTATCTATTTCAATTTTAAACTCGATTCATGCACATTGGCAGATTTGGTGCCTGAGACAGCGTTCTTATCACGAGATAAAACAGAAAATAGAGCGCAAGTGTAGTTTTAATTTCAATATAAATAGTAAAACAAATATAAAAATAATAACATAGACGTAACTAAACGGAAACAGTCAATCAAGGGGGCAGAGGGAAGTCGATAGGTAACTTGGATGTTTTGAACAGTGATCCCAAAGGAATTTATTCAGAACTAGCCGTGTGCCCAATGAGGTTTCTCATCGGCAACATCTCAGGAACCATCGGAATTTTCTCCCATACAAACTTTCCTCCCTTATTTTACACCCTTAGGGGATGAATTTTCAAAAATCCTTTCTTAGTGCTCACCTACGTTATAAAAGGAACTCCTTAAAGTTTTTGGGAATAATTAATTTTTGGGCTACCGTTGTGTATGCCGATCATACTAAAACGTCAACTGTATTGTCGATCTATTAATAAAAAGATTATTAAAAATACAAATATTTTTATGGTACGAAGTACGGACTGGGATTTGAACTCATAACCTGAGATTAGCTACTCCAATTTGTTCTCCGTGTCGATTATAGATACTGCTGGGGTATAATCCACCCCCACTTGTAATAATTTTTGACTTTCATTTATCATAATTTTAATGACGCTCATAGAATACTATAGAATACAACGAAATAAATTAATATGTATTTTAGGCCCTTTTTCAAAAAATCATATACTTCATTCTAAAAATTTTTGCAGGGTGGTGTGTACACGCGCAAAATCAACTCGTATATTGAATGAGCCGATCCAGACGCATAATACATATGTATGGGGCTCGCGGTACGCGTATGCCATAATACGAAACTATTTCGGTTTCAAAATACTACGAAATGCAAGCTCTTTCGCTGACGATATACATGCTAAGACATGCTGAGAGATACATATTTTTCGGGATATGTTTTCGGGACAACACGAATATAAATTTAAAAAAAGAGAAATAATTTAATGAGATATCCCGAATGGTCCCCATTCAGAAAATACTGGATGTGCAACAAATCTGTGGTAGCTAATTTAAATTTGAGGTTAGGTTTAGTACTGATGAGAATAAAGAGTACGTCTACTTGTTTTTTATATAGGCGGACGAGTAAGCGGTCCCACGTGATGGTACTTCGGTTTAAAGAAATTTATTTCTCAAAAAGTACACAAAAACTATGAGAATTTAACAGAATATAAACAGTTGCTCGTACTAATATATTTGGCATTCCGTCCATCGGAGATACTACTGTATTGTTTAACAAATATTTTTTTAATTTAGTTTTGTAACTACTAATAGATAAACATTTTTTTTATACTTTCGAGTAATCCATTATATTGCTGAGCTCCCTCAAACTGTATATATTTCTTTCCATATAGGGTTCTAACTTTGTGATTAAATTCTTATTACGTAATTTAAAATGATTTATTTCAGTAATTGAAAACAGTTTGTTTTACTGCCCGTATAAATACAAGGCATTAAAAATAGTTATATTGTTTGTCGCAGGACCGACAACTGATGAGGAAGATGAGTCCTCGAATGGAGATCACGTAGGTACCGGGAAGCGCGGAATGGGATGCCACGTACCGGAAGATCTTGTGTCGTTACGAGATGAGAGGGAGCCTTAGGAGAGGCTTATACTAAGCAGTGGAGAAACATAGGCTGATGGTATATTCAAATATTTTAAAGGTTTGGTTTATGAACGACCAATCATTTTAATTTATTAGTGTGCCAACATTTTTTTCCTTTCCCTTCTGCAAGCAAATAAAATAATGATTTTCATGAATTTGTTTCATTTATACCGCAGTAACTAGTAGAGATATCTACCAGTGAACCAGTTACATGAAATATCAGGAAATGGAGAATGCCACATAAGCTATAATTTAAAAAATTATAGCCTTTCGACTTTTCACAAAAACATATGTCTCTTCATAATATTATGGGACTTTTTATTCCAACTTATAATGAATTGAACATTCAAAGGCGCACACGTGCCTAATGTTTCCGATTCCGACAATGTTAATTCCGATATCTTACATGATATTTTGGTTATTCCTCAGCCTGTTAGGTAATTATAGTAAGTCTTAGCATGTAGAAATAAAGGCGAAAATCTAACAAAAAATAAAACCTTCACAATATCGTGGTTTAATTTTGAAATCTACCAAATAAATTTATTGTTACCTGTACCCTGTGACCACTCTCATACATGAAAGCATCTAACCTTCTGAAAGGCAGTGCATCTAGAATTCAGTACAGAAAGTTTCTTTTAGAAAATCATGCAGTATACGGCACTCGGGGCACGTCATTGATATTTCAAGAGAGAAACATGATTTTGACTATGAAAAGGGATTTCAGCTTCTTACACTTCAATGAATTTTAACAATAGGTATCTAAAATAATCTGAATTTGTCCAGTCATATTGATAGTGACACCGAAACATCAGTATAATCAGTTAGCTGAGAAAAGATGACTCAATTGTTACTACCAACTCACATAAGTGATTGATGAGATACATGTATCAACTTGCAGGGTATATATAGGTCTCCCTTAGTAAATTACTAAAGCGCGCGCCATGAGCAGGAAGACCTAAGGTACATTATTATATTTATGATTCTGGGCTGATTTATGCACTTACCATCGGGTGAATTCTATGCTCGTCTGGAGCCTGCCGATCATGATCAGCTGATCGTGACACGGTCCTTGTCCTTTATCCCCCATTTGGGACTATCAACGGTGTGCTACTTATATGTAAAGGACTTAAATTAATCTAGAAATGACTACTTTTTAAGCAGTCCGATCTCGTGATAGATCGTGTAATCTACAATACAAATGTAGCAAATTGCGCTTGCTATACAAAATTAAGTACGTAAAGTAAGTTCGTATGTTAAGTTCTACCGCTTGTATAACGGGGAATGCTCCGAAAAACTGTTCAATATGACTCCCAGCTCGGGTTTCTACAACCGCATCTCCCGTCACAGAAGTGCTGTGTATCCGCATTTCCTCGGTACGGAGGTGTCGCGAACTCTATGGTCTAAAAATATTTTTTTGTCGTGACCTGTGGAACGAACTGCTTCGTGACGTTTTCCCCTTATGCTAACACATGGGGTTCTTCAAGAAAGCTGTGAATAGGATTCTGCAAAATCGGCGCGCACCTGGTGTTGCAGGTGTCCATGGGCGACGGTAGCCATTTACCATCATGTGGGCCGTTAGGGGGTCGTATAAAAAAAAATAGCCTGCTTGGTAAAGTATCATTTTCGAATCGTTCTGATATTACAGATATTCATAGGCAACGGTTACCGCTTACCATCAGTTGGACCTCCGATTACTTACTATTAGAAATATCAGATTACAATTAAAAAAATATTGCATCTTAAACAGTATTTCACTAACCTCTTAATAATTATAAGACTGTATGTGATGTATAACTGTACGAGTATATGTCCTTTATATATCAATAGCTGAAGTGGCAGTGGGAGGACCATATATGTCGAAGGACCGATAACCGATGCAATGTCGAGACGAATCCTCGAATGGAGACCGCGTACCGGGAAACGTAGGGAGGGACGCCCTCCGTGCGGTGGACTGACGACCACCAGTAGTGGCTGGATGGGAAGAGCGGAAGGCTGTGTGTGGTGGCTATTGTTAGGAGAGGCCTATATCCAGCAGTGGAGAGACACAGGCTGATGGTATGTATGGTATATGTATGTATATGATATCAAAGTAATGATCATATCTAGTTTCATAATATCAGTGGCGTAAGGGTCGAGTGTTATCCGCTGCGGCTAGTGGACACCTTTCATGAATTACTTACAAACCAATATGTCCCTAGATATTATTGTCGTTAATAACTAATTTAGATGGAATATTCGTTGATGATTGGCATTTGGGTATTAATACTCATAGAAATCCGTCAATGCACAGCCAGTATATACTGTATACTCCATATTTTTTAAAAACGTGACAGATGGCCGTCCGACTAGATGCCAAGTGGTCACTGCCACCAGTGGCGTAATAATAGGGTGGCATAGCGGGCAAAATGCCACGAGCCCACGGCCAGAGGGGGCCCCCGACCCGAGAGGGACGCGAGCACAGGACGATCCTGACAATTATAATTATAAAATTTAATATAAAATAGTTTTGTTTTCAATTAATTTAAGTTACCTACTAAAGTACATACACATGTATTTTGTACACATGTACATATAATTTTGAGTAAAAATAAAATTGTTATTTCAATTCAATACCTACGCCCTTTAAATTAGGAGTTAGTAGAAAATCATCGAAAAATGCTCAATATTATAACAGCGTTTTGTACGTACTTTGTACTTAGTGATTTATTGAAAAGAAATTACAACTTTGGATGAGCTTCTTTACGTTGAGCGAGGGCCCCATCCTATGAATTTGCCACGAGCCTCAGCGGTATAGTTACGCCACTGACTGCCATTCATGGACACCCATAACATCAGGGAGATGCAGGTGTGCTGCCAAACTTGCAGGATTTTCTATTCACAGTTTTTTGTGACTCACAGTCTTATGGGCTTGGTGGAAAAACTTCAGCGGGCAGTTTATTCCACAACTTTCCGGTTCGCTATAAGTTGTCTTAAAGCACACAGTAAACCTTGACGTTTTGTTTAGGACCTTTCCTATTACCTATTCTTTTAAAACTTATCAGAGAGGCAGATTACACACGACACAGTCAGCCTACCTATCCACCGAGGGTTAACTTAGGAAATGTTTTCAATAATACATGTATCTATTAACAAACATACTGTAAAATTGCAACGTAATGCAACCAGCTCTTTCAGTATCAGTGGATACTCAGCAGGATAATCAGGATGATCAGCAGTGGATGGACTTAGCTCCCTCACGCACACCGTCCCGTGCATGAAGGATGTACGGGGTTAAAACCCCACGCGTGTTTTAACCCCATGGGGTGTGCCCACAGCGGATTGGCGAGTCCACTTTTTTAGAGGTGGTGTCGGCCGGCTTTAGAATAGTACCACCGTGGTTGTCTTTTCCCGTGGATATCGCGAATGGCGACTAAGGAGTAACAAAGCCGCTACCACAAATTCACACCATCCTTTATTTGTTATAAACTTTCTTCTTAACATCCAAAGGTTGCCTGGAAGAGTACATAAATAGCGATAAGACGCTTGTTGGACTTTTTGTAACTTAACATTTTGCTACTGTGTTTTGCTGTGTCTATCTGTCTATCTTTTATCCTAGACTACATAATCTTTCTATGGTGCCGACCACCAAATTATTGTGGAAGCGGCTTTGTTATCCCTCAGTCGCCTTTAACGAATCCCGCGGGAAGAAATGGGGTGGTGGTATTCTATCGCCGGCTCACACCACACGACATACTGTTAATAACTAAACTACAATAAGTAAATGAGGTGGTTAATCATTCCGACAAGGAAATATAACCACAAAATTCAAATTTCATTTGAAAATTCCACTAAAAATGAATAAAGCTGTTATGTAACTTTATCGAGCGCTTGTAGGTAACAAAAATGTCCATTTGTCATATTTGAGAAGTTATTTGAGTGCTATCTTTTATAAACAAACTATTTCTACTATAATAATGATTAAACATGAAACGTATGTTACCGCACAATATTTCTTTTTAATTGACCAACGATGGTTTTTGTAACAAATGCAATTTTAATTGGCGGTTGGTCGCTTCAACAACTGAATTCGTTAAAGGGTAAATTCATTTAAAATTCTGCTTAAATATATACTCATAAACGTTAATCATCATTATTTAAAATTCTTGATTGAAGTATTAATTGTTAGAGAATGATAAGAGATTTAAAGCAATCATTTGTAAATAGTGTTTAGGAACTAGGTTACTGTTCTAAATAAATATTCGAGTAGTTTTGTGAAACACTGCAAAAGTTAATAAGAATGTTTCTGAATATTGCTGCTACATGAAGCAGATTAGACACTATCGCGCCTTCAGCCGTAACATATACTCCGAGGAGCATATGCAGAAGGATCGAGGGACGGATGATTTGTCATTACTCAGTAAGATCATTAAAATTTCGATACATTTAGAAAACTGGTCCCCCTAACAAAGTGTTTGAAGTTTTAGCTGCTTACTAAGCCGCTTTCATGTTGTTATTTAATAAGGTACCCTATAAATGTTTTTTTTTTCATATTAAAAATACCAGCATATTTCACCACCAGTTAATGTATGTTAATTGCTAAATGCCTCTCCTAAGGACCCCCATCCCATATATGTAATCCAGCTACTCTACTTGCGGCAAACTTCGGTCCATGTGACCGGCAGACGTCCCACATTCCAGATACATAACATACATTAAAACAAGTCCCTTATAATCAATACTATACTTACAATCAATTGTCTCTGCTCAAAAGCAATAGGAGATAACTGAAGACTACTATTAGCAAATAATTCTGTACCTAACCAATACTCAAGTGGTTAAAGAATTAGAAAATATTTGTTACTCTTTATGAACTAATCTATCGAGCTATGAATCTCATTTTGTTGTAAACCCTACGTAAGTAGTAAACCCCAGTAGTGATTTACTAGGGGGGGAGCCTGTGCCCTGCAGTCGGATTTTAAAAGCGTATACATTACGAGTATATTATATAGCGTATACAGCGGCTTGTAGGTTTGTGATCGGGTTACGTTAGGTTGGTTAGAAATATGGTTAACCATACTAGATTTAATTCTCTCAAGTGAATAAATGTTTAATTTCCAAAAATGTTGTATAAATATAAATATTTTTGAGCGTTTCCGTAACCCAATGCAGTTATAAAGACGAATAAACAACAAATTACAAACACAGTTCCAGAGAACGCAGCTGAAAGAAATATACGACGGTGGGGGCAACGCTTGGAACATTTCCAAGTGGACGCACAGCACATGTAATAATCAGTAGTACAACTCTAGATCTATGTTCGCCACCATCGTCACCATAAGAGGTAAAAAATCCTTCAGGGAAAGGTGGCAATATTTTCGGCTAATTTAAATAATTTGAAAACCTGTCTTATTATCATCATGTGAAAAATAAATTAAACGGAAAAACCTTTTTTTATACAGACTTTTATTAAATGCACTAAAATGAAAAAAATAAACATAGAAGTCATTACTGTTATTGTTATGTGATTTAAAAGCTTGTCGCGATATTTCTATTGTAGTTTGAAATGATTGTATTTCGAATTAATTATATTGGTACGAAAATCTCGTGACTTCCATGTTTAGTTTCTTTATCTTGGTGCATTTTCTTTTCTTTAAAAAACGTTCAATTTATTTAGTCTATTTTAGTATTCTCAGTTACAGAAACTTCTTCACGAGCCAAAACACAACGTGTCTATTGTTTTCCGTTGAGGAATTCCACAGTGTGCTGGCCTTCCTGGCTGCAGCATCAGGTCAAGGTCATGAAACTAAGGTGTTGTGATTGAAACTAGGAGCCAAACACGACATGTTTACCGATCACTATTGATGAGTTCCACAGTATGATGGCCTTCCTAGCTGCAGCATCACGTCTAGGTTATGATACTAAGGTGTTGTCATTAAAACTACGAGCTAAACGAGCCCAAACACGACAGTTGATAAATTCTACAGTGTGCTGACTTTTCTGGCTGCAGTATCAGGTTAAGATCATCAGATTATTGTATTGTCGTTGTTTTTATATATATGTGTAAAATTTCAAGGCAAAAATGCAAGTAGAAGTGGGTCAAAATCGACTTGCAAGATTTGACCTTAACAAACTAACAAACAAATGTGAAATTCAATAAAAGTTTGTAATATTTTATCCTATTTTAAACTAACACGTGTTAACACGAGAAAGTTCTTTTCGCTTATTTTTATTTGTAGTTCCAGAATATATACGCGTTAGACTGGGTGAATTTTGAAATAAAAAAAAAATATTTGTATTATAACGCAATTTTTTATTATAATTTGTCAAAATATTCTATAGACATATAGACATAGAGACATTGGTCTCTATACACCGATTCATTCTTCTAAACCAAGATCTAAAGCACTGGCGATACTCTTCTTTAGCGAGGTCTACAACAGCTGTCATAAAAGCATTCCAAGCGTCCGCAAGGCTGTCGAAAATAATGCCGCGAAGTCACTTCTTTCTCTTTCCAAAAGTCACATGGAGTTAAATCGGGGCTATAAGGAGGGTGGCTCAATTCTTGGATCTCTGTGGTCTTAAAAACTCTTGAGTAAGTTTTGCTTTGTGAGATGATACATGATTACTTTGTGAGGTCATGATGCAAGAAAAGCCCTCTCAAACCTGTCTTAGTCTCTCTTCTCTCTCTCCATAGGTCGCTGAGAGACTTTTAGCATGTGAACCAGCCCTACCGTTAGAGTCCACGTGTCCGCATGCAGCAAGATGCATTGGTTGAATGCCTTGGCCTTCAAGCACTGCGGTATTGGCGACGAGAAAACTTGACGTAGTTTACCAAAAGCTGCCCAGCCCAACTGTATTCGTCGGTCGATTTCCTTGCTAAGATTGTTTCTACCGGGTTGGATAATTTGTCCTAGGTAGACATATTCCTGCACAGCCTCGAGAATTGTTCCGTCTATGAATACTGGTCCCAGTTACGTTACGTCCCAAATACGTTCATGCGATCGTCATATGTGGTGGTAATTTACATTCGCTTCGCAAGATTAATTATAATTTGAGAATAAATAATTATATTTTGCTTATAACTAATAACAAGAACCGAATGCCTGTCTGCAATGAGTGTGTAAAAAAAAAGTAACTCAAGTAAAAAAGTTTTATTTTCTCAAATAAACTACTGTTTGCCAGATTGTGGTGGTGCCATAGGTTTATTTTGAGTAGAAGAGACCGCGTTTGGTTGATGCCGACATAACCTAATAGATTCCTGTTGTAGTTGCATCAACTTACCTAAAAAAGAAAAGAGACAGTATTGCTGAGGAAGAATCCTTTAATTTTCAGAAAGAAGTAGTGCATTGTGTTGTGATTTAATCAGTCTGTCGTTTTGTAGCCACCAGTGAATAATTAAACAAAAGGAAACAATGAAAGGTCAAAGGTCAATTGTCTGAGTGGTATGTGCTAGTTCGATTTGATTCCAAAATGTACGTATCAAAGCATTTATTACGTCTCTTAATTTTCGATTCGCCACTTTTAATTATTATTAATTAGAATAATTCTAATTATGGGATGCCCTCAGTCCAGGAAGACTGACAATTTAAAGAAAGAAAGATTAAATTTAAAGAAAGAAAGAAGACTTAAAGAAAGTCGCCGGTAGTGACCGATTGAGAAGAGCAGGTGATGTAGTACTACATATTATGTAGTAGCAGGCCTGTCACCACATATGACCTTTTTCTCTTACGTTTCTATTTTTTGCTGTTTAGTTTTTTCTCCCAATTGAGACCTATATCTAACAATGAAGTGACACTGACTAATGGTATGGGTATGCTATGATATATTAATAGCACCTATACCTATTATAGGTATAACCTCTAATAACTATACCTAATACAAATTAAAAACAATTGAAAACATAATTCTTTCTTTTATGTAAACATGGTTAATTTTCTAAACATAACAACCGATAGTTACTCGTATATTATACAACAATATTATTATATCTTACAAATTAAAAAGATTTTTCAAAAGATTTTCCCTTTTCAGGTATGTCAAAATAATAATACTATTATTGGCTTCAGCATCATTTACAACCGGTCAGCCCGGTAAATGTGATCAAACCCCGCCTCGGGCTCAAGTGTTGACCCCGAGTGAAAATAAAGGCATATACAAATTGACCCTCGAAAGCAAGGATAAAGACGAAAAAAATCTTTATCTACCCGATCAGACGTATGTGTGTAAGTGATTTTACTTATTTTACAAACAATTAGGAATGTTTCGCTTTTAATGTACACGTTAAATAGCCTTAGCAAAACGAGTTTAAGTATTTGATTGCTATGTGTAATAATGAGGCGTTTTCACATGGAGTGAATTAACTGATTTTGAAATAGAATGTCATAGCTTTAAATCGAAATTAAGTTGAATTTGGAATATCACTCCAAATGCGAAGTTCAAAGTGCAATTTCAATAACAATTTGATATCAATTGCAATTTCATAGGTATGGCCCTAATAACTTAAACGATGATTACACAAATACTATTATTTAGGTATAACATTCTTACTTCACTTTTCCAGTGATACTATCCACAACGAACCAGACTCGTCCATTCAGATGGTTCATGATAACCGCAGAGAATCCTGATGTGGACAACAGTACCTACGAGTTCGAATACAGAGCCTCTGACGTCGGTATACTGAAGACGCTGGACACCGACCGCCAGTCCAGATACAGCGAAAGGTGTTATAGTTCTGTGGAGAATACGGATAACAGTGAGAAATATGAAGTTGAGGTAATGGTCTAAAACATACAGGTAACCTTTTGGGAACAATGTTCTCAAATCTTCTTTTAGTTTTATTCCTATTTCTTCTCTACATATTACGTAATATTACATTATTACATAAAAGACAGTTGAAGCAGAGCTGCTGTAAGTGGACTTGCAAAACGTGCACTCCTCACTAGCGGCTCAGTCAGGAGGACGACAAATCGCATTAATATTAAACTCTAATTATATTCAATGGGCCCTGTGGTGACGGCCGACTTTAAAAATCACCACCCCATCTCCTCTCATAGGTGTAGTAAAAGGCTACTAAGGGATAACAAAACCGCGAGTAAAAACCCTGGGGAATTACACCACTCCTAAAAGAATGGATTTGCCAATCCACTTGGCCAGCGTCGCGTTTTAAGGCGATACTTCCCTCATTAACACGATAACGTCTTATCCACGAGGAAGCCCATGTTCAGCAGTAGATGATATGAAGCTAGATAAACAGACAAATTGTTTATCTCGTAATAAGATTTGTGAACTATGTATATGTAAAAAAGTCAAAAGTCAAAGAGACAAAACCAGGCAGCTGTTAAAAAGTTTTATGAAAATATAACTTATTGTCTAATTGTATTTTCTAGATTCATTGGGTATCTCCAAAGCAAAGTGACACAAAGCAAAGGGTCCGGCTACGCGCCATGATTGCGGAGAACGAAGAAGTGTGGTACACCGGAGATGGTCTTACTATAGAGCTGGAGAAGAATGATAACAGGCCGATTGACAGTCCACCGTATTTACCCACAGAACCCTGCAATTTATGCAGCGAAGCTAGGTATGAGGTATGATAGAACAGTTATTTTATTGCAAAATGTTTTCCTAGCGCATAAGCAAAGATTAATCGGACTGATCTTGTTTACCGACCCACGAACATGACCAAATTTGATGTTTAATAACGAATTAAAATTATTAGCTGGCAAACGTTAGGGGGCCAGTCATACTATGATAAGTGTTCACCGCCGCCCGTGGACACCTACAACACCAGGGGACATGCAAATGTGCTGCATACCTTGTAGTGTAGAATCGTGTTCACAGCTCCGTCACTTTTACTTCTAACTGGACTGAATTTTTCCCTATTTTATGAACTCATCGATCTCCTTTGTAACGGAATAAAATACAAACATATCCCCCCTCGCGTTCCGCAATCCAATCATATTTTTTGAGTACTTTACAACTCTTCAAACCTCGAAGTTAACATCCTTAACTTGAGGATTAAAGAGTTTTGTTGAATCTTTAGTATTGATTTTTTGAAGATGAAATCTTTCGAGTTTTGTAACTGTCTGTTTTTTGAAATTGTACTAAAATTGTTAACCATAGCAGAACTCATCTTTTTTGCAGGTGCTTTTTAAAGGCCAATGGTCACGAGTATCCCATCCACGCCATTACCCAAGCAAACCCGACGACAACGGCTATAGCCACATGATCGGTGCTTCGCATTCTTATTACTACACTTTGTGGCAGCAGGGCTCGAGAGCCAGTCCGGGACTGCAGTTACTAGCTGAGGAAGCTAACATCAGTATGATTGAGAGAGAGATTATTACATCCGTGAGTTGCTCTTTTAATAATAATGCAATACTCAACATGTTGCATTTCGATTCCACGTGTTTTGCTTCTAGAGACACAAAAACTCAAATACTCAGATATTTGTAGCAATTATTAGTATACGATATAAATCCTAAGATACACTTTATAACCATGTACGTATACAATAAATATATAACCCCGATGGGGCACAGCAATTTTTAATCTAACCACGAGACTCAATGGAAGATGAACAAAAATTACTGGGATCCCAAACAACAAATGTTTCTCTGACAGTGTCCTGAAGCAGGAACCTTTTGCACAACAGGGAATTACACCACAACTAGGATAATTAATCGTCAAAAAGGGTAAAGGTGTGTAAGGCACAAGACACAGAAAAAGATATGTAAATCTGTCTGAAGTGAATATAAATTGAACATCCGGATTACTCCCTAGGAACTCGCTTTATTAATTTTTAATTCTCAGAAACCCTTGAAGAGACGATTGGTCCTTCGCTTGTTAATGGGATCATAATGAAGTCCGTCTTTACTTGACTAATTTGATTATTAATTTTGTGTTCGCATACATCTCCTCCCGCCCTGGTTGCCTGGAAGAGATCGCTTTAGCCCTACATTTGTATTTACACCTTTGCCTACCTTTTGTATTTTTGCAAAAAAGGTGGTAGACAAGCATTCAGTCCACCTGGTGATAAGAGGAAAATATCTATATTTCTATATTGTTATTGAAACTATTATTTATTTAAACTTTAGTCTAGTGACACTAAAGTGATAGTAATCATGCATTCTTTGGTGTGCTGTAAAGGTGTGCTTACTTAATTTCTCACCTATCCCACTAGTTATTAAGGTGTCGTAATGTTCTTATTATCTTGGAAATTGGACGTGTTGTAGAGTATAATTTTAATTTAGTCATGTATTTGTATTATCAAATGTAAATAAGACAGCGTGTTGTACTGAGTCAAACACTGAGTCACGGATACCTACGTATATAAGTCATAAACCATTTCATTACAGATATCAGTAACTGGCGGCACCAGAACATTAATAAGGGGAAAGAGGCGTCATCACCCTCACATGATGGAACATTCGCATTCACTCTTCAGGGTCGACAGGATCCACCATCTGTTCTCCGTGGTTATCGCCATGAGGCCTTCCCCGGATTGGTTCCTGGGCGCCACACAGTTCGAACTGTGTACGGAGCACGGATGGTTGGATGAAGCTGAAATACCATTATATCCTTGGGATGCCGGTACGATGAACGGAATCTCTTATGAGGTACGTTCCATTACAATAAAATATTTCGTTACGAAAATCAAACAAAAGACATAAGTAATTCTACTTTCAAACCTCTGTTTTACCAATATACCTACCAATTAACCGCTAAGGAATTGGTGTATTTGATAGTGATAACGACATTATTTAAACGGTAGAGCGGCTTAGAGCGGCTGCCGATTTTTCTGTTTAAAGACTAATAAACATTTTCTGGCATAAACAATAAACAACATTAATGATTCTATGAAAAAGCACCCGTTGTTTATTTAAATCCGTTCTCATTTCACCTTTTCTTTAACGAAGACTGTTAATATCTTTGTTATAAACAGTCGCCAAAAACAATGACTCAACCGGTGGATAATATAGAGAGAGTGGCAGTGGGCTCGTTCGACCGTGCGTCTCCATTCTACCAGATGAATCTGATCGATCTGAAGCCGTTCGCGTATCTCCACGTGAGGAGACTGGACGTGTACCCGTTAGAAGGAGTTGAATGCAATGAGGAAGGAACTGATAGTAAGTTTAAGGAGCATTATTTTCTTCTTTCCTAGTTATTGGTTCTAAAAGTTTCTTGAAAATGTCCTTAATATTGTCTCCCTATCATATTATAATTCAATTTTCTTAGTCACATCCAAAATATTATCCTCATTGTAGTTCATAATGCTCATACACCTTTCTTTTCCTTCCAGCATAAGTTACACAGTTACTTATGCTTAAATAAGTAACATTTTTAAGTAAGTCACGTTAACACGTAACTCTGTACTTATGAAAGGTACTTATGTAAAAAGGGAAAAGTGCATCTAACTTTAAGCTGCCACTGAACAATGAATCTGAACTTATTAGAAGAATAAATATCTTGCCATAGCAAATACGACCTATACTTGTAATATAGCCAGCTTTTTCCTCTCATTTACATTTTTCCTACTATTAGTTTTATTGTTCCTAGTTATCACATGATTTTTTCAATACTTTTTGTTTATTTGTGTTTAATTTATTTTGTTATTATTTTTAGTTGCCCCAGAACCTGACGCTGAGAATAATGAAGACGGAAAACCGGAGGAGTAAGACATGATTTGTTTAAATTTTTCCATTGTAACACTATATATTCTTCTTCTTCTTCTTCTCAGCCCTTGGACGTCCACTGCTGGACATAGGCCTCCCCCATTGTCCGCCATTTAGACCTATCGGCAGCGACCTGCATCCAGCGGGTGCCCGCAACCTTTATGAGGTCGTCTGTCCATCTAGCAGATGGACGTCCTCGGCTTCGTCCGCCGGTACACTATATATTACAATTGAATTAACACTTTTTACTCTATCAAAAATAAATGATGTCATTTGTTTGGTTTAATCCCAACGTCCCCATCGGCCCGTCCGTCCCCAGTGCCTGTGTCCAGCGCCTTAGAGCATGTATGATATACCTATACAATAGGATAAATTGGTATATATAATAAGACATATTATATATAAGTTTATTGCATGCTCTAAGGCGTTGGACCTTTGATTACCCTTGCTTGGACTCCGTTACCGAGGAGGGGCCGCCGAGGACGTTGGAATTAAACCATTTGTCTTCTGTGTGAAGAGTACTCTACATTGGAAAGGATCTAAGGTCCCTTTTTAGGCAAGTTGTGGTATGAACTGCCAGCTGAGGTATTTCCGTTATGCTACAACATGAGGCTCTTCAAGAGAGCTGTGAACAGGATTCTGCAAGGTCCGCAGCGCATCCGCATATCCCTTGGTGTTGCAGGTGTCTACGGGCGGCGGTGACCACTTACCATTATGTGGCCTGCCCGCTCGTTTGCCACCTCTTCTATATAAAAAAAATCTAGATTAGCAAAAGGCGCTCGTGAGTTGTCACAACTGTAATAAAAATGTCTTTCTCTAGGCCAGTTGAAGACGAGCCACAGGTATCCGAGTCTCGACAAGGAAATAAACCAGTAGTAGAAGACTGCTTTATTGTTAGCGAGTGGAGCGAGTGGTCGCGTTGCGTACCAGACGTGGGCTCCTGTGGAATTGGCACGCGAGTCCGCTCCCGTTACGAGGAGGATAGGGCGATGTATTATGCAAGTAATAAAGTAAGTGTGAATCTGTTCTGTATTACGAACACTATTTCTATGTAGTCAGAAACACACAACGCTTAGATCCAGCTAGTGTCGCCAGACATATGGCTCGGGAAACTGTTAGAAGGGAAAAGTTAATTGTTAACTATATTTAAATATCCCGCCGATAACTATTCCGTGTTTTTAATAGTAAATGTAACGTTCTTAGAAAAAGAGAAAACAAAGAAGGGAAAACAGAATTATTTACTCCAATATAATACTTGTACAGACTTTTGTAAATTTGATAAGCTAAAAAGGAGCATGAATTAAGAAAAAGCACATCTATTTAGTGGCGTTCAGATACGTATATACAACACTTGAACAGTTTCATAAATTCATTAAAAATACGAATATTAAAACGAACCAATCCGTGGGTCATGACTTCATGAGTCATGATCTCGTGACTTGCGATGATAATTTGTAAATTAAATGAATTTACAAATGCTCAAAACATATTTAAATATTTTTTATGCTTTATGTTAACGCTTGTTTAAAGAATGGTTTACAGACTGTGAATTTAGTCGAGACTTTTCGTACGTCACTGAACGGAACCATGTATTGACTTACTTTATTAAAATCAAACCTTCAGTAGCGAGATTATTGCCCCTACAACATAATTTAATATGTATTTATATTTTTTAAATGAAAGTTATACAACGCCTACTGAGAAAGGTTTATTTAAGCCGAAGACAATCAAACTGACTTAAAGTTTTATTTATTGTCTTTGCTAACAATGCATTTTTTTCCATAGGACCAGAATGATGTGCTGAAGAAATCATTTGATAGAAGTTGTTCCAAGGGTCAAGACATATCGCTGATTGAATCCCAAGATTGTTATGTTGAATGTTAATAAATAATTTTGTCTAGATAACAGATAATTAGAAATAAAAAGTTATTAAATTTTATTTTAGTCTTTTGATTTATAAGTACCTAGTCTATACGAATTGAGCAGTCATAGCCTAGGGGTATATACTCTCGACTCCGTGAGGTATTCGATTCGAACCGTGGCCTGTGCCACTAACTTACTACTTAAGTATGATTTTTTTTAAATTTAGGCGGTGAAGGAAACGTAGTGAGGAAACCCGCATGTATGAGAAAACCGAACCAATCCCAACTGCTGCACTTTTATTAAGTAAATGGTGAATACACAAACATACACGTATTGGGGGCTTTGACACATTAGCACAAGGCGACAGACAATTTTTCTTGTAACTATTTTACTTTCCTATAATAATAATAATATAATTTAATTCAGATCAATGTCCATAGAAAACTTTGTATAAGTACAGAATAATTTTAAAATAATATCATAGTCCCATAGTGAGACATTGAGTTAGTGTACATGTACCCCAAACCAATGCCTCAATATGGGACAGGCCAACTCATACGCTAAGGTTCTCAGAATGCCGTTGCTGCTGCGCCACACGCGGCGCTACAGGAAAGCATTTCTTTTGCTGACAATTGCATTTATATTGCAATTGCCAGCTACAAACTAATAGATACGTACCATCATAAATAATATCTGTTGCCATTTATTATGCAACAATTGTGCCTAATTAGTTGTTTGTAATAATAAATAATAAAATCGATAATAAAATTTACACAAAGCAAAATGGTAAAGCAATAAATAATGTTAGGCACCTAATTTAATTACCATACCATACCATCAGCCTATCTCTCCACTGCTAGATATCTAGGCATAGAGTACATACCCAATAGAGACGAAATGCTACTCATTTTGTTTGAAAATATTTCCGTCAAATCACCGCGGTGACAACTGCGCTCTGATTGGTCGACCCAAGGTCAAACATAAACTCTAGCGTTGGGCACGAAATATCGATATCGAAAGAAATTGTTTAGTGGGACGGCATGGTAAATAACACTCTCTTGTTTTTTTATAGAGATACAATGTATACGTAAATATTTAAAATTAAATGAATAAAATAATAATAATAGCATTATTCCAACTATTAAATACTACCCAACAAGAGTGAACAAAATTGATAGTTTACGGAATACAGAGCACATGGAAAATTTAGATGATAGGAAAACTTCCTTAATAGTTGTATTTAATTAAATAACGTTGTGAAGATAAAACAACATTTTAATAGGTACTTATCATTTAATAAAACAATTTAAATCGGTATAATGGCAATTATTATACATTGCGTTACTGGTTTTTAAAATGAATTAATTTCGTGTAAATTCTTCTTACAGCTTGTTTCTCATTATATTGCCTCCTTTTGCTAAGGAATGCTAGCCTCGTACCTATATATTTTTTCATTACGCTTTTAGCCAAATCAATTAAATGGTCTGTCTCTTCTGCGTAGTATTGGTGGTACGGATATTCGGAAAAAAATAATTCTCCTACAAAGCTACTGACAGTCTTGTGGACTAAGAAGTCGCTTGTATATTTTCTTTTGTCCACGCTATTAATGAAATTTTTTTTTATAAATTGCTCAGAACGACGGCAGATTTTTTGCACACTAACCGAAGAATATATTAAGCCACCCTTATCTCTGTAATAAATTAGACTTCTCTTGTTTTCTGACAAACATACCAACGCTTCTATACAAGTGCCACATTTAATGCGTTTAACTAGTTCGCTAGACACATATCCTGCTATGTATTCTATTACATTTTCTGAAAACTGCGAAAGCTCGACAGTTTCCATCAAAATATTAAGATCGTTTTGGTTTTCCTATTACTTTTTTATTCTATAAAGTAAACGATGACCTCAAACGTTCAGGTGTCGATATTGTCAAATAACGTCACCTACTTATTTCTAAAATCATATCTACACTACTGCCTAATAGACCGTATTTTTCGATCATGATCTGATATACTTAAAAAAATCGATAAACATAATATGTCCAGCACTACGACGTTAGATCGACAATGGACATTAAAAATAAGTGCAAAGTTATTTTTTTAAATAAAATGTAATAAATATACCTACTTTACTCGTAAATATCGAAACATAATTTCATTTTCTTAGTCCAACACTAGTAACAAGTTCGTAGAAATAGAAAGAGATGATGCAACGAGGTTGTAACTAGGTAAAAACAAGACGCATAGATACTTGTCAATTGTTTCATTTTGACGTGACCAGTTTAGCTTGAGCCGTGATAGTTTGGATGTGAATTGAAAAATTCTATATTTATTGTTACTCACCGATGAAATGTGATGCCGTCTGTTTTAGAGTTCGATGTTTTACTATTTTTACCACACCAACGAATCGAACAGGAAGACATTTTAACAGCCAATCTCGTGTTTTATAATTATACAGAGACGTACACACAGGTCACTTTCTGGTGCCATACTATTTTGGTGCATGTGAGAGTTGATATTTATTATAGGCAAATCACTGATCAGTTACGGAATTGGATGGCCAGTATTACCGCTCTATTGGGTATAATACTCTATGTATCTAGGCCTCTCCTAAGGACGGTCACCTCACAGGGACTTCTGCTACTGTAATTATGTTGAAGAAATAGGAATTTAATTTTAAACGTGGAATGACTAGATTTAATCTGAAAGTGAGCACGACTCGAGGAGAGGTCCTGTCTCCTTGTTTTTTGCGCGAAACTATAACCGGTTAGTTTCGCCGGCATTTGGCGCGCCATGTCAACATTGTTTTGTGTAGTCTTGTGTAGTCTAGTATGAAGTTAGGTGCCAGTTGCCCATGCTTCAAGCGCAACGGCCCGCCTCGCCGCACGATCGCAACTTGTTGATTGTCTCCTCACTTCATACCAGTCTGCCGCGAACGATGCGCAAGGTGGTCGTGTATCGCGTCGTACCCGTTATCGCTCCGAACTTCGAACTTATTCTACGAAAATATGTGAAGTTTTCAAATATAAACTTGTGCAGAACTCCCATGTCGGAAGTAGTGCATAGTGTTTAGTTAACATAGAACAACTTAAATAAGTAGTTTTAAGTTATTGAAACTTAATAGGCTTACCCGTTTTACCTGCATGCGTCCCACGACTCCGCGAAGCGGTTACCTTATCGGATAAACGAACATTTTTCAAATGGATGTGCGTTTAAATTCTGTGATAGTGTGCGTGTTTTGTGTGATTACAAGACGTGATTGTGCTAGAGTCCTGTGACAAGTTGTTGCTTTAGTGACGTGCTTAAAATTGTAATAAAGTTAAATCAAGAAACATGGTGCGCGGGTGTGAGAGGGGGTTTCTTGCCACACTGCTGGTCGGCGCGCTAGCGGTGGCGTCTGCGCAATTCACTAAAGGTAAGAACTACTTTCCTACCTGGAACGCGCAGCGGAGCCCTGCGCACGCTCATTGTTTACCACCTTTTGTTCCATTCTCGGAACAAAAACGTAGAAATTCTCGTACGTGACGCTGAGAATAATTTTACCACTTGTTTAAACTGTATTTAACATTACATATAGTAGGTGCATATCTACATACTTTGTACTTTCCACTAAGTCTATTGTTAACAGTAACCTGTGTCGCAACTAGGGTATAATACTCTATGGTCGCAACTATCTATTCTGGCAACAAAGTATTTGTTGACAGATATAAATGCTCATTTCCTGTAACTGCTTACTTCATTCCGGTATGACTACCTTTACCAGGCATTTGATATCAGTGTCAATATGATATCGATTCAATATATGTATATAAGTAATCGTATCTTCATATCGCACACTGACCATTCATCAATGATTTCAATTTCAAGCAGAAATAGCGGTAACCTATACGATAAATAGATGTAGGTATCTTCATAATCTTCTGAATAAAAGGTTCAAAGTGCATGAAGTCAAAAACGAATTAAAATTCATACGCACTAAAATGTCAAGTTTGTTTACCTTTGACAATATTATAGGGTAGGTGCCTAGGTACAATTAGAATATGAGACTATGTGAATATGACACTTTAGTTCAGATTCACCGTTTAAATGAAAACTTAATCTAACATCTAATTTTCCAAATAGAACAATAAAAATGTTTTTTTTTTAATTACACTAGTCACTTCTATATTTTCAATTATTAATACTGTTTGACGTTTAAGTTTTATATTTATACCTTTCATTGCAAGTACCGATGTATCTCTCTGTTTAACAAAAAGGTTAACTGATAGAGAATGCCCGAAGGCATTAAGCTCGCCTTTTGTACGATAATAATTAATAGTACAATAGTTTACTTAATAGTACAATTAAGTTCATTAAATAAATAAATAAAAATATATGTGCACTATAATAAAATTAAATGCACTATAATAAAGGTATATAATATACCTAGGTATATCTAAACTTAAAGATATAGAAGGCACTTGGTTCATTTTCTCAAATAATTAATTACATATAAAATTATAAACACGTAACCTAACTACATCACACATGTAATTGTTTATAAGGATCCACCTGTAATTTACTAGATTTCTAGGAATAAAACCTACAATGATTATGCATTCACATTGTGAAATCTGTTCTGTGAATCATTCCCATAATAAGTGTGAATCATCAACCGACACCATAGAAGAGACATCAAAAAGATTCATGGTTGTATTTTCCGTAAAAGAACACAACAGAATGGCCAAATATGCTTTGTTCATCCAAATAGTTCATTCAAAAAATCGTATGTATGGTACCACATAGGCAGGTATGCAATATTCGCTGGCTCAGAAAAGTCGAAAAACACGTGCGGTACCAAGTTTTTTGAGAATCAGATATATATATCTAACAGAGAAATGAAAGGAATCCAACAGAGGTGAATAAAAGGAACGGTTTGATAAGATTCTTTAAAGGAAAATAATTTCTAAGCAGAGTTCGCTGATATATATTAGATATATATGCTTTTATCAGCGGATATATATGTATATATATATATCGGAAATTAGTCGCCAAGATCTGGATCCCACAAATAGGAAATTTGAAAGAAATCTAACATAGATTTTGCAGATGCAGACCTAATAATAGGTATGCTCTTTACAAGTTAAGAAAAAAATGATGTCGTCACTATCGGTCACGTGATTTCACCTATTGACCAATTACGAGAGGGAGCGTTCCTCGATTGACCAATCGACGCTGTGTTATGCCACATTTTACCAATGACGACACTTTGTTCTTAATGGGAATAGAGTATAAAACCGTTATTTAATAACAAGAATAACAAGTGCCTTTCAATAATACTCTATATAACTTCAATAGTTGGTGAAAGGTGATCAAGATCGTGGCTTACCTTTTAAACCTTTTGTTTGGCTTTGAATGCTAAATATAGACACCGTGATGATGAAACTGAACGGGTATTTAGAAATTGACCTAGGTATTTAGAAATAAAGTAGTGCAGTTTAAAAGTATCTGATTATAGATATATGATCTGTTTCATAGTATGTAAGATGGAATCCGTAACCAGCTCTTTTATCGTCCACTGCTGGAAATAAATGGACCTCCTCATGTCTTGTGCATGAGATATGTATGGACTTAAAACGACACACTAGCCAAGCAGGTTGACGAGTTGTTTCTTTTAGAGGTGACGTTAGTTTCTCAGGGCTGGTGGTAACGGCGTTATTATCCCTTAGTAGCCCTTTACAACAACCACAGGAAGAGATGAGATGGTGCAATTCTAAAGCCAGCCGACATCACACTGCCAATTCTGCCGCCATAAGGACAAAGGGCACAACAATAGAAAACACATTTCGAGGAAAACAACTTTAGAGATTTTAACATTTTATAAAACAGAATATTAAAGTATTTTCTACCATGTCCAATGAACTGGGATACTTAGATACACAAATGACATATTTAATAGCAAAAATAAGTTAATGGAATTATTATGAATAAATTTATTGATCATTTTAGCGAATAAAATATTTCATAAATATTAATCCTATGTCAAAAAGGCATTAATTAGCCAAATGTATCCATTCACCTTATATTATTTGGATTATTTGGACTAAGGCGAAAAGTCACAATTATATAATTGAAGCTTTTCAACGTAGCACTAATAAGGGAAACAAAAACATATTAAATAGATAAATATGTGTCAAACATGCGAAAATCACAAACAAAACATTTTATACAAATGAAAACAACATTCATAACGAGAAAAGGTACATTTGGTCAATTGTGCCTTTACTTTTTAGTAATCTCTTAGGGGATTATTCACGACTTTTGTATGTATTTTCTTTTTTAACTATTTTTATCATTTGTGTGTTTAATAAAGTATTAGGGGTTAAAGTATGAAATTGCCGATTTGTACTGAAAAATTAAAACTCGTTTTTTCTAAAATGTAACATATTTATTTAATCAAAATATTAGGGGTTAAATTATGAAATTGCCTATTTGTACTGAAAAATTAAAACTGTTTTTTTTCTAAAATGTAACATATTTATTTAATCAAAATATTTACCCTCATTATCTATCATTGTTGCCATCTAATCGGAAGTTCATTTATGCCTTTGCGATAGAACTCTGGGGATGTAGATTCGACAAACTGTGTGAAAGCATTTTGTACTGCCTCTTGGAAAGAAAATTTTTTACCACGTAGAAAATTGTCCAAATCACGAAAAAATGGTAGTCCGTTGGAGCAAGGTCTGGCGAGTACGGAGGATGACGTATGGTTTCTAACTGCAGCTCCTGTAGAGTTACAACGGTTTCTCGTGCAGTGTGAGGTCTTACTTTATCATGGAGCAATAATGGTGAAGATCGATTCACGAGTCGGGGCTGTTTCACTGCTACTTTCGCCATCATTGTTCGAAGTTCGACACAGTAAACATCTGCTGTTATTGCTTGACCAGACCTGAGAAAGCTATAGTGAATAACACCATGAATAGACCACCAAACAGTTACTATTACCTTTTTATTGGTAAGCTTTGCCTTAGGGCTGTTGCGGCATTTGACCTGGGGTCAGCCATTGCATTTTTCGCTTTCGGTTATCGTAAAGAATCCACTTTTCGTCACATGTCACAATTCGATCCAATATTCCTTGATTTCTGTACCGATTCAACAAGGCAACGCAAGTTTCAACACGCGTTTCTTTCTGCAGATCAGTCAAATCATGAGGCACCCATTTTTCATATTTCAAAGTATCTTCTATTACTATAAAACGGCAATTTCATACTTTAACCCCTATTATAAATAAGTAAATAACATTGAAAATAAATATTGTAATATTTACCAGTAATGACCTTTTATTATAATATGCGTATGTAAATAGAGCCTTTTCAACTAAGTGAAATACAGACTTTCTAATACAGTGGTAAGGCGCAACTGTGTAATTTCAAGCATTCAACTTAGCAAAAACCAAATATGCCTTCTCATTTTCAAATATTTGAATCTGTGAGTTAGTTATACCTTTTTTGCTTGATGTATCTTTTTAAACTATGCAAGTAAAAAAATAATAAAAATATAGACAGATGTCACTTATTTTCCTACTTCGAAATATGTAAATATTAAACTTGATTTTGATAAAAATTACGTGTGCTTTTTCATCGTATGACGTCAGGATTGCTGTATTTAAAAATCAGACGTTAACGCATGTTTCTGTTGAATTATAAGTTAGAAAATCTTACCAGTCAGTAGGTCCATACCGACAATAAGGTCCCTTTGTTCATATACATATATAAAGCATTGGCCAACCAGACGTTCACCCGATTACAAACTTTTTGCATCTGTAAACGAGTTATTACCTACTTTGATTTTAAACTTAATTTTCGTAGCTTTAACTGAATATATACATTTGTTCTACAACGTTATATTTGCTGTTAACGCTACTACCTAAGCGCCTATGTAATAAGCCGATAAAGAGCTGCAAAGGAGTTTGTTTTTGTGCGAATGCTCGATTGGCCGATATAATAGGTACCTTATTATACAAGTTAAAGTTGAATCAAATCTGATTTAGGTAAGTATGTTATGGATACCTACTCGAAACACTGCATGTTATAAATGTAAATAGCACAAAAAGAAAAGATTAATAAGATTTTCTTAATATATTTGAAAATATCTACATCAGAAGTCATCTGCATTCTCCATCTGTTAACGTGGTGTTACATTTATTATGACCTTTCCCACCTATAAATAAAGTCCATATTTCATATTGGAGAACTTGTTTCTTACACTTCAAATGCAATATCGTATCTTCCTCGATATAGCAACTGACGTGAGAGTTATGACTCTCAAGATGGAGTGTTGTAAATAGAGTTTCAAGAAATCTTTGTCTGTATATCGACCAATTGAGCGTTGGCACAAATACAAACTCCTTTGCAGTTCATTGTCAACTTATTCGATAAGCGGTTAGGTAGCGCTAACAGCAAATATAATATTGTATAACAAACCTATTCATTTAATTAATGAAAATGGACTTTAATATCATTGTAATAAGTCGTTTCCAAAAAAAAAATCTTACGAACACTCGGTAGGCCACTCGCTTAAATTGATAGTTTACTTGGGTCACAGTTTACTCCTCTCGGTTATTCCAAGGTTGACTGGAAGCGATTCCTTCTAGAAAAAAGTCCGCCCTGTAATATTGCATTATTGTAACAATTCATTATAAACTATATTCAGAAAGATCGTCATTTTTACATGTGATTGAGATTATATATATATATAATACTATTTAATGCAAAAATACATAAACTCTGAAGATACGAGACAGAAAGTAAACAAGAACAAGTTAATTAAATTTAATTACTTTAAATTTGATAAGGAGAGCAAATGTACAACTGCACAAGAAATTAACTTTCGTATTGTCGTTTTAATGTCGCACATCTTCGTTGTTATTAGTATATTTGATTTTTGACCATGGAATGTATGGATAGAAAATATGAATAGTGTGGATAAAAATACGTCTGACTATTCGTAGTTTGTGACAATAGAGTATTTAAGATTAAAATTAAAGTTGTTGAAGTAAATAAGTTCATGGCCACCACAACAGACAGTCAATGAAGTAACGGGCTTATTATGAATTTTACCGTAAACCAGACCTAAGCGAGTAACGACAATACATGTCACTAAATCCAAATCTATCTCTCACTTTTCTGAATTCTGACTATCTCTCACTTTTCTGAATTCTGACTAAAGACGGTATAATGTCCATAATTAGTCGATGTTGTGGTGATGCCGTGAATAAGCCTATTCTGGCAGGACCACCGATAAATCTCTAAAAATATTATACAAAGCCAAGATCTGATTGCTCCTAACATTAGCCCCTAATTATGACTAATTAGGGGCTAATCTGAGTAAATGACTAAATTATGACTAAATCTGACGATTTAGACGCCAAAAACCAGAATTAGGCGATTCGCCGTTTGCCATAAGGGAGTAATGGGGCCCAACCAGAATAAGCTATACCATGACAATACTGTCGCCGATCTATGCAAAACTATAACGTGTTTCCGATGTATGAATCTTAAAAGTGAATCTAGTAGAATAATGGCATTGTTGTGCCAATGCAATGGAAACAACATATTACGCTTGTGTTGCATCTACACTTCAACAAGTCGAACTCCTGAGACATTTCTCGCAAGGAACAAAGACTCTTATTATGGTACATATAAGATACATGATAATGTTAGTATACTGTTGGAATGAATTGTATAATGAACTGTGTTTAACTGAAGTTTATTGAAAGTTATTCTTCAAGAGAACCGTAGCGTAAAACACTGAATAACACTGAAATACCCTGCTTTATAAGTTTCAGTAAATAACTTAACCGAGCTCGTATGAAACTTGTGTCGGAAATTATTTTCCTAAGGTTTAGACTGGGGTTTAAGCTATTCACAAAGTTATCAAAGGAGGAAATCTTGAGGTAGGCAAGTATTTAACTTGTATTACGGGGTATGTACCGGGTATTAAAAGTGGCACTGTATTTGTCTTAGCTACCGTTGCAGTAATAAAAATGGACTTACTGAGGAATAATCTTTCCTACCCATGGGAGGGGAAAAGCACTGGCCGTATAAATATAGATTTATGCATGAACATCTTTATTTCAATTCACATAATGGATCGACTTTACATACAAGTATTGGCAACGGCAATGCAAACTTGCATTGGAAATTCTTGGCGAGATATACCATTGGAACCATTAGGCAAATAGTTTTGCCTTTCTATAAAAAATGCATTTTCTAAGAATGTATACAGCGTGTTGTATACAATTCTAACATTCACACTGTATCTTCTTCTTCTTCTCAGCCCTTGGACGTCCACTGCTGGACATAGGCCTCCCCCATTGTCCGCCATTTAGACCTATCGGCAGCGACCTGCATCCAGCGGGTGCCCGCAACCTTTATGAGGTCGTCTGTCCATCTAGCAGATGGACGTCCTCGGCTTCGTCCGCCGGTACGTGGTCTCCATTCGAGAACCCTTCTGCCCCATCGGCCATCGGTTCTTCGAGCTATGTGCCCTGCCCACTGCCACTTCAGCTTGCTAACCCGAGAGGCTATGTCGGTGACTTTAGTTCGTCTACGGATCTCCTCATTCCTGATTCGATCACGTAGGGAAACCCCGAGCATAGCCCTCTCCATAGCTCGCTGTGCGACAGTGAGCTTATTTATGAGGCCCATAGTCAGAGACCACGTCTCGGTGCCGTAGGTCATCACCGGCAACACACACTGGTCGAAGACCTTCGTCTTCAAGCACTGAGGTATTTTGGACGAGAAGACGCTGCGTAGCTTCCCGAACGCTGCCCAGCCGAGTTGGATTCGTCGATTGACCTCTTTCTCGAAGTTGGACCTACCTAGTTGGACCGTTTGGCCTAGGTAGACGTACTCGTCAACAACTTCGAGAATCGAGCTCCCAACTGAAACTGGGGTGGGCACGACATGGACATTCGACATGATTTTCGTCTTGTCCATGTTCATTTTAAGGCCCACCTGTTGGGAAACTCGATTGAGGTCTCCGAGCATTGTGCTAAGATCCTCCAGCGATTCTGCCATGACCACGATATCGTCGGCAAATCGAAGGTGAGTGATGTATTCGCCATCAACGTTGATGCCGAGTCCTTTCCATTCCAGGAGCTTGAAAGCGTCTTCCATCGCATTGGTGAAGAGCTTCGGAGAGATGACATCTCCTTGTCTCACACCCCTCTGCAATGGAATCGGCTCCGTGCTCCCTTCCTGTACTCGGACTGACATGGTGGCGTTGTTATACAAACACTTCAACACTTCGATATACCGATAGTCAATATGGCACCGCTGGAGGGACTGTAGCACTGCCCAAGTCTCGATCGAATCAAAGGCTTTCTCATAGTCCACAAACGCTAAGCATAATGGCAAGTTATACTCCTCGGTCTTCTGTATAACTTGCCGCAGCGTATGGATGTGGTCTATGGTACTATAGCCTTTTCGGAAACCGGCTTGTTCGGGAGGCTGGAAGTCATCAAACCTGCGCTCGAGACGATTCGTGATAACCCTCGAAAACAGCTTATAAACATGGCTCAGAAGCGAGATGGGCCTATAGTTCTTCAACAAGGTCTTGTCACCTTTCTTGAAGAAGAGCACCACCACGCTTCTGTTCCATGCCTCCGGCGTAATACCTTCGAGCAAGACGGAATTAAAGAGCTTCTGAAGGACTTTCAGTACCGGTGTTCCACCCGCTTTCAGAAGCTCTGAAGTGATTCCGTCTTCGCCCGGCGCCTTGTTGTTTCTAAGCTGTTTGAGGGCCATCCTAATCTCGTACAGGCTGATGTCCGGGATATCTTCGGTATAGTGTCGGGTCAACTTGGCTCTTGGGTCTTTGGCCAAGTTGCCAACAGGTTTGGCGACCGAGGTATACAGCTGTCCATAGAACTCCTCGATCTCCCTCAGTACCTCTTGTTTGTCGGAAGTGACACTGCCGTCCTCCCTCTTCAGCTTCGTCAACTGGCTCTGCCCAATAGATAAGTCTCTTGCGAACACTTTGGAGCCTTTATTCCGCTCTATCGTCTCCTTAATACGATTAGTATTAAAGAGACGGATGTCGTGTCGCAAGGACTGGTGAATCCGTCTATTGAGCAGCCGATATGCTTCCGCGTCATCAGGAGTCTGCAGTGCCATCGAACGTCGTTCCGCCAAGAGGTCGAGGGTGTGGTCGGTGAGCTTTTGGGGTCCATCTCTTCGACGGTGTCTGAAGAATTTAGACCCCACCGTATGGACAGTTTCTACCAACCTGTTGTTGATATCGTCCACTGCAACGCAATCCTCTAGGCAATCGAAGCGATTTGACAATTCAAGCTGAAAGCTTTCGGGGTTTTGTATGTGGGCAGCAGTAGGTCGGAGCGTAGACTTCATCAGGCGGGACCTTTCCAACTTGACGTTTATATTCAATGTGCCTCTAACCATTCGGTGATCACTACCGGTTTTCACCCTGTGGATCACGGAGACATCATTGAATATTTGTCTCTTTGTGGCCATAATGAAGTCTATCTCATTTTTAACGGAACCGTCGGGGCTCATCCAGGTCCACTTCCTATGAGGCGGCTTCTTGAAGAAAGAGTTCATCATAAAGAGTCCCTCTTTCTCAAGAAAGTCGGCCAGCCTCTGGCCCCTCTGGTTCCGGTGCCCACATCCAAATTGCCCCACTCTCAACTCATCGTCGCCTCTTTTGCCCAGTTTCGCGTTGAAATCCCCCATAACAATATTGTAGTGTGTTTTCGAAGCATGTATGGCTCTACTAATGTCCTCATACATTGCTTCCACTTCGTTATCCGGGTGTGCCGAGGTCGGTGCGTAGACCTGTATGACCTTCAACGAATATCTCTTGGATATTCTGAGTATAAGGTACGCGACCCTGCTCGACACACTCGTGATGGCTACAACATTATTTACGAGGGACTTGTGGACGATAAACCCGACACCACCTTGGGACTGCTGGTCGCCCTCCCGGTAATAGAACAAGTTGCCGGACTTCAGGGTTATCGTGTCCTCCCCCTCTCTTCGGATTTCTGATAACCCCAATATATCCCAGTGCAACTTGCCTATCTCCTCTTCCAGCTCAGCGATCTTCTCGTCTGTCCTCAAAGTGCGCGTGTTGTAAGTCACCAGTGACAACCTACGTCGGTAATCCGTTTTCACACTGTATACAGTACTTAATCTTTTTACTGAAAATCTTTATGGATTTGCAATCCGGAGCAATATTTTTTTCAATATTATTGCTCCAGTTTTGATTATAAAAACGTTCACGCCTAATGTAATACTTTCCAAAATAAAATATATCAATATATCGTATTTATTCAATATTTTATTCAATCAAATAGTGGTGAAAATCGGAACGAAATGCACTAGATTTCTAGATTTTAATCTATAATCTATCTTTCTTTTAAAGAACAAGCAGAAAACTGCGCTGTAGATTATTTATTTCTCCCTTTATATAGAAGTATTTTATGTAGAAATGTAAAGATATTTTATAAGCAACGTCGAAGCTAAACATATTATATTGTACTGTAGGTTGTATGTACAAAAACAATACGTGTAGAAGAATGTGCTTAAATTAGTTTTTCAACAATAATTTCAGTACCATTAGGAAGGATTAACACCATTCCACACGTCCTCTTTACCCTCTCGAGATTTTCTCAACGAGTTACTACGACAAGAGGCTTTAAAAACCATAAAAAAGCTTACAAGGTTAAAGAACATAAAAAGTAACTTCCTACAAAATTTACTCCTTTGTTAAGGAACATTTTTATAACGTAGAATAAATATTACCTATATTGGAAACGAATTACGAAAAAGAAAGAAACAAAGAAAATAAGAGAGAAATAAGAAGCGGAAGATCCGCCGGTACAGTATCAGTCGTCACATAAAAACCGCTCGCCGAATTTTTGTATATATTTTTTTAAATTAAATGTAAATTATTATACCTACTTACACAATATATGGTAGTTTTTAAACGCTTTTATTTACGTGTGCGTTACAAAGAGCTCGCGGCAACCGACTAAAATAAACCCCTGCGCAGGGGCCCGCCTCGTACCTACCTAAAATTTGTAATATTTTCGTACCTAAAGTGCGGAGTAGGCCAGGCCCGGTGCAGTTAACAAACCATACATTCTAAAATCCACGCGAATAAAGTCGCGGGCACTGCTAGTATTCCATGAAAGAGTTTAATTTTATTAAAAGCTGACTTAAAATCATCAAATTAACAATACGCCATTGTTCATGCCTAATATTCATAGTGATAGCGGTCATTGTCATACTCGTTTGTATGTACGGTTAAAAATATTACTCACAAGTTTTGTATTACCTTATTATCACATAAACCTTGAGAATAACACACAACTGCAATAACTTTGTTATTCATAATATCAGGAGTTGTAATTCAATTTGCAAGACGTGATTCAGAACTCTCAATTCATGTCTGTGCAGTATTTTTTTTCATTATAATGTCGCAGGTTGCACGATCATGCTTCGGATGACTGAATAGATAACAATGCAATCATATCAATTTTAGCATTGAAAATAAAGTATACATTCTTGTTTAGTTTTTCATTTTCATTTCATTTTTAATAGTTTACTATGTATATTTAGGTGTAAATGCAATGTTGTTTATTCTTCTTCTTTATCAGCTCGTGTCTTTTCACTGCTGGATATAGGCCCTTCCCAAAATGCAGCGCAAGGTTCGATCATTTGCCTTCCCCATCCAACCGGCACCAATCACCCTCTTCTGATCATCGGTCCACCTACCTACCTGGGGGATGTCCACACTGCCGAGAACAGGTATACGACGCGTTCTCCACTGAACCATTCATTTGCTCCAACACCGTCAGTTGTATGAAATACTCGTATGTAACCGGACTAGTCATTCCAGCCTGCTTGTCTTTTTTTTTAAATGTATGGGTTAATTTAATGCTTTGGCGAATTACTTCGTTCTGGAGTTTATCCTTCAAGAAACTCCGATCATTGCTCTCTCTATAGCTCGTATAGCGTTTAGCTTGTTGACCAACCCCACTGTTAGCGTCCAGTCTCCGCGCCATACGTCATTACCGGCAGCACTTATTGGTTAAAAACCTTGGTCCTCAGGTATTGCGGCGTTGTAGAATATTCGTACAATAAAACGAAGAATAGACTATAACTAATTATATTTGAACACATTTTCTATTTCAATAACTAGATTACAACGCAACCGCCCAGTGACAGATTGCATAACTTGAAGAATGCTTAATCAGTGAGTTTTGTACACACGTTATTAACCGCTTCGTAAACCGACCCACCAATAATAATTTCCGTCCCTCGTACAATAAGTCATTCATTAACCCTAATTTATTCTTACCTCCGCTGACAATTTAAAAAATTCGTATTTTTTATTACCTTTATTACGCATTGCTGCGTGCGCGTCCGTGCATATACTGGGTTGTAAATTAGAAGCAGCAGTGGAAATATTATATCTGGTTGTGTTTGTTCGTTCGCTTGCGTAGGTATGGCTTCTGGCTGCCTTTGAGATGACGTCATATCGTAACCGGACCACAGACGGTTGGCAGTCATGTGGATATGTATATGCAGGGTTGTCAACAACATATGTTTGACCTCTCAGACTGCACAACCTGGCACAAGGCAACGATAAGACACAATACAAGTTTTTAACTAATTAGAAAAGTCCAGAGTCAAAAACAGAGATTTTGAAAGTGATTATTGGTGTTTTACTCGTAAGCACATCACACTCGAGGAAAAATATTTTTGTTTCGTTAACAACATTGATTAGTCTGAATTAACTCTAACATAATGTAGTTAGCGTGTTAAATGTTTTAAATTTCAAGATAAGAAAGCAGATAACGCCTGTAAAAAAATAGATAATGTATCATTTTTAGTAAATAACTAATCTTAAAATGTAACGAATGTTATGAGAATGAGTTCGTATCTATTCTAATTATAGTTCCTTGAATACTTAAACTGTCGATGACAAATTATCACAAATGTCGATTTAATCACAGGTGATCGGTTATCGATGATTTTTAAATTACAGGTCTAATGTTCTAACTATTAAATGACGTTGACAACCATAGATTACCAAGCGTTGCATTATGAATTTATGACGCGTTGCGCGGGCGCGGTTTTGTTGTATTATTACATCAAGAATACCACGATTCACGAAAAGAATTCCCGGCCGTTAAATCTAATCTGCTACAAATCAATGTTCCATCTACCACTCAAACCAATATCACTTGTATTCCTGTAATCTAAAAGTTTTAATTTGCGTGCGTAATTAATTGACTGTATAATCCGAAAAATTTATCAGTGCGTGCGGCCAAATTCGTAAGTGATTGCACGCCGTCATTTAGCGTTAATATTCCACTATCAAATGTGTTTATTTATTACTTGTTTTAGTGTGTTTGTATTATTTCATTGAAAACTTAGTTGAAGTATTCATATTTATGTGGGAACTTGTTTGGTGTTTGTGCAATGATGATACTAGCGCCATCATCGACATACGTAAATAAGTTTGTCGGGTTGTAAGTGGCAAACTGTTCGTTTCTACGGATTGTTATCGATGCTATGATAACAAAACTAGTCGGATCGATTTACTAGGGATGCATGATATTTTTATATGTATCGATGTTTTGTATCGATTCAGATCGAAAGTATGTGATACGATACTAATTATTTAATACGATTATTGAATAATTCTAACAATATTTAGGCTAGTTATCTAACTAAAAAGGCTATCTAGCCTTTTTGTAGTCAATTACAAGATAACTACAAACCGCTATCTACAAATCTTAAGCTTTTTAAAAATAATAGTATTGTCAACGTTCTGATGGAACTGAGGTTAGACTACCATTGATAAATAATGAAGAGTTCCTGCACCGTATTCGTTTGTAACGATCTAAAATATCGAAGTATGTATGATGTATCGTGATTTCGTGCGACGTTAGCTCAGTTGGTACGGGGTTCCAAGGAATTAATTAACCAGCCTCACTTCAGCAATTTTATTTCGATTACATTTATTGTTATACAGCAGATTAACTCCAATGGTATGCGTAACTTAAGTAACTAAGCGTTTTAAGGTATATTTACAAATAAAAGCAGCACGGACACAGAATACTATATATAGTAGGTATTATAATAATTATTGGCAAGGCTCTAGGAAACGAAAATTAGACATGAATCAAAGAGTTTGGAGAAAATTTAAATTTAGGTTTTTCATTAGCGCCCAGTTGTTATAATTTAGAAGCAAGCGTTCGGAAAGGGATAATACTTGAAAGAGTATTGTTACAATCGATACTGGAAAGTATCGGATCGTGCATCCCTAATCCCTAGTCGATTGTGAATGCTATAACATAGCCGAGTTCAGTGATTATCGTCACGCGAATAACTTTCCCTGATTGCGATGATTTTCGAATTTACCAGGCTTTAATTTGCTTGTAATTATCCGTTTTCACGTCGAGGATTGCGGACGAACTGTTTGGTTTAGTTCAATGAGTTTGTGACCCACGTCACGTATTGCCGGAACAAGATCCTATTGGTTCTACAAGGGTCTAGAATGTTCCAAATGTTTCGAAGAAAATAAGTTGTTTAACAATCCGTGACAGTCTTGGAACAGTATTTTCACAATGAAGTCAAAATGGCGTGAATTTGAACAAGATAATTCTGCTGAACATTTCGTTCTCTAATTATCTAACATAGATAATTATGCCTAGTTATTCGCACTTCGTTGGCGATTTCGCCATTGCTGATTGGATGATAAATTTCTGATCTAGATTTTGAGTCAGATAAATAAACCTTTGTTCGGAAAGAACTGCGAAATCTGGCCAAGAAATTGGTTCGTAAACTTTCTGAAATTATAGAAGCAAAATTATGACGGGGGAGGGCGATAAGTTTCACAGCTGACTGAGCACGTGCGACTGGTTGTCTTACCTAAATATCGCAGAAAACTGCCGTGAAAAGCGCCTCAACGTATTTTGGGAGTGAATAAGATTTGTCCGAGCTCGCATTCCTTCTCATCCATCCCATATAGACTGAATTAACGTCTCATCCCACTACTCCTATATCCCGACCCTTCCAATCCAGTCCTATTCAATTTTATTCCCTTCTCTTCCATCTCATTCTATCGAATAGGAGGTATATTCGAATGTTTGAAGCTCCTCATACTCTCTATTTCCTATACTTAATGTTTTTTCCCCACTTCTAAATCCTCAAAGTAAGCGGTGCAATTACACGTGCGCCATCGTTCATCGTTTTGGACTGATGTTGGTATGAATCGCAAATGTCTATTGGTTATTCGTATGAAAATAACTTACTAAAAAGGGAAAAAAAATTCACGATGCATCTACGTGAAGGTGAAATAATATCGAAAGTAGGTAATTCGATCCTATGTCTGGCAGCCGCTGTCAAGTTAAGGAGGCACCTAATGGAAATTCTATGTTCCTCTAAGTAGATGGATGGATATACATTGATGCTTTATACTTACAAACACCTATTTTTCGCGAGACTCGCATGTTACGTCGGCATATGATTTATTGGAACATTACGTCGCCGCATATGAAAGCAATATTGGAATTAACCTCGTTGATGGAACTATATAGTTATTGTCAGCAATATAAAGCAATGGTTGCTAAAACGTGTCTAGTCGAAAGAAACAATCCTAACTAGAACGTGTCTTACATAAAATAAAATTGATTCTGTCCTAATTTCTGCATTTGAAGGAACATAATGTTATTCAGCTTATATGTATTATTTTAATGTAGGTATGTTTATTGTTACCTTTGGTATGGTATGATGCCGAAACGTGGCCTCTAACGGTAGGCCTGATCCATAAGTTTAAAGTTATTCAGCGACATATGAAGAAGGCTATGCTCGTAGTTTCTTTGCGGGATAATATCGGAAACGAAGACATTCGTCAAAGAACCAAAGTTACCGACATAGCTCGTAGCTCGTAGAATCGCCACGTTGAAGTGGCAATGGGCAGGTCATATTTTCCTTAGGGCCGATAGCCGAAGGGTTAGACAAGTCCTCGAATCGAGGCCACGTAGCGGGTAGCGCACTGTAGAACACCCTCCGGCCAGGTGGGGGGTAGTTGAGCTTTAAGAATTTGAGAATTGCTATGTATGATTGTATGGTCGACTAGAATAGCACCGCCCCTTACAGCGTTTTTAATTTGTATAACTGAAATAATCCCCTTCTATGTATTTTGTTTATTTTACACTAGATACTTCCTTTCCACACACTCTCCTTTTCAAATCCAGACAGATTTCAGGTATAGTCGGTGTTAACCAGGTGCTAATACCCCACTCGGAGGTAACTACTTAAAAGATTAACTTAATACTGTGCGATCTAAAATGTATTCCTAAGCATTTGTAATTTTTTGCTGAGATTTTCTCTACTAACGAATGTAACGTAGATTCCCAAATTCTGACCTAAATTATTTACTATTAATATGATAAAGATCACTAAGTTTTAGAACTTTAGGCCCAAAGGTAATGCTGACTTTGTTCATTGTAATGTTCTCACTATCAGACAATAAGTTAGTGAGATACCTTTTTAGTGAGGTTAGTAAGGTATTCCAATTTACAATCGTGCGTACTTACGACGAATATGTTGACGTTCCTATAAACAGTCTTGTGAGGCTCTTGGATTTCACTACATCAGCTACTTCGTCGCTCTGGCTGTCTGAAATTTGACACGTGCTGTCTTATAGTAAATAAATATCTCTCAACAGTCCATTCATGATCCCCAGTTCATTGACGTGAATGTTTTGCAAATATTTTTTGGCAATGATTCCGTTTTTTTTTAGTTTTTAGATGTTATTATGTTATTTATAGAAAAGATATGAAATATTATATTATATCAATGAAGTCAGAATCATGATCAGAGTCGGTGGTTTCCGGCTTCGGGAACAATCCAGACACACTCTGTATAATATGAAAATACATGGCTATCCAGGCCCAAGACTATCAGGATATTCCGTCAGTGAAAATTCAAATGCAAACAGTGTTAACATGATAATATTTGCTGGTTAGTACAAATTCACGATTATATCACACTATCACAATATTTAATTGGCGTGCATCGAATCAAAATCATTAAAGTGAACAGTAAGCTATGGCTGACTTTGGCTGACAAGGTTGCATTTGTTCAACTTCTCTAACTAAAACGTTCAAAGTACTAAACACGATAATGTTGGAAAGTCTTACAACACTTAGTACCTAATAATATCGAGTGCCTGCACAGCTGCAGGGATTCTGAGCATAGAAAATCGTTTCAAATTATACTGTAATGTTTTCCTATTCCCCCAATAGCCTATTACGTTTTACTGCCACAGGATAGTTAGGAAAGAGAAAAGTATAGAGAAAACAGAATCTTTTCTGAACTAAATTACATAACAGACGTGGGTTTTCACCCTTTATATCTATGTACATAGGTCAACATTTGTCTTTCTCTACTCTACTTCTCTACTCTGTACTTCTTTACTTATTCTGTACTTCTTTTCTCTACTCTATCTCTGTCTTGTTCGTTTAGGCTCATCAAAAGGTCTAGATAGATAATTAGAACGAGATTCTGTTGTGGTTTTTATTACAGTTAATAGTTTTTTATCAAATGGGTTTGATCAAGAATTTGAGAAAATATCATATTTTTGGTACGAAATATTGATAATAATAATCTCACGGGTAAGATTTGCACCCAGACTCGTTTAAAATATGTTAACATACACCTTAACATAGACTGGTTTAACATAGACGAACGTGTTCATTTAATTATTTTTTTTCAACACTTATTATAACAGTTGAATGGTGGATAACGACTGACAAGAAAGGCACTGACAGGTACTGGCAGGTTGAAGCTATTAATTTCCGTTATTCGTTTTCTGCTAAAAATATAACATATGTTGCTGTCTCTCTTGTACTCTTTACCTTGCTTTTCACATCATATAGAATCTTTTATTAATCTAACACCTCATACTTTTGTTAACTAATAATTCCAAGTGTGTTTTATTTCTAGACTTAACGTTTAGAATTTGATTTGTACCTTAATATTAAAAGTAGATTTAGTAATGGTTAATTTAATAATAAGATTAAGTTTGATAATTTAAAAACAGGATTGAGTATTATATTCACATAAATTGCCACAAAATTAACACAAATTATTATCTATCCAGACGATTTTGTCGTATCCACTTCACAAATATTTTATTTTATTTCAATAAAATTGGAAGGTACGAAGGGAGCGATGCAGAATACAGTAAGTTGTGAAAAGTGTTTCAATGAAGGGACCGATGTAATAAGCAGGACTTTAAACCCTGTCAAAATAGCAATGTCGAAAGCGAGTACTGCAATATCACTTTCTCGGTAATTAAGAGTGCTGGGGAGCACAATAGACACCTATTAGTAGTAGGACCCGGTACGTGCCTCTCGAGCCTACTACGAGGAATAGCCGTAGTGTTACAGTTCTATATATACCTGTCAATATACCTTCACAACTCCTTATTACTTTAGATACATAGATAAACAAAATAATAACGGATATATTGTAAATATATGAAATGCACAAAAAGCAGTCTTACCTTTAAAAGTGATCTCTGCCAGACAACCTTTGGGTAGAGATTTATATATATTATGTATGTATTCTATACGTAATTACATAATGTATGTAATACATCATACGTATCATAAATCTGTAATATATACAATACACATAAACTAGTTAAATAACATATTAAGTAGAATGAGATGAAAGGAGTACTGCAAGCGATGATAATTGATAAGATTGAAAAAAGTTATAAATAAATGGGATATTAAAACAGATAACTAGAACAAAATAATAAAAGAAAACAGGACTAAACACATGTCACAAATTTAATGAAAGATTACACAGCTTATCTATATATCTATATCTATACATATAATAAAAATGTAACTGATCGCTGTCTGTACATGGAAGATATATGAGAAAAACTATTATTGGGGGCCTTTATCAACGCAATAGAACCCAAAACAACGATTGTTAGAATTTTTGTCTCTTTGTCTGTGCGTTTGTGCGCGCTAATCTTAGAAACGGCTTAACCGATTTGGGTGCGGTTTTCACTAATGTATTGTGGTAAGCTTCACTTAAAATTTAGTGTTTGTTTTATTTCAATCAGTTCATAAATAAAAAAGTTATATCAATTTAAAGAATCACGTCGAATAAAGACGGTGTTTATAAACTAATAAAGTCCACGCGGACGAAGTCGCGGGCAACAGCTAGTTTTTAATAAGTTGACTTTGGAGCTGGATAAAGATTGAGCACGTTTTATGTTGAGAGGAAGAGATTTCCACAATCGAACCGCTAGCACAGTAAAAAAATATGAATAGGAAGTATGAATGGTTAAGAGGAATACTGAGAAGAAGGTTGTAAGAAGAACGAAGTTGGAGCGAGTGAGAGCAGAGTAATTGAAAGCGCTCTTGTAACTACTTAGGAGCAAAGGATTAATGAGTACAGTTGAGGAATTAAAGAACGTAAGTATTCTGTTGGTAGAAATATTATTTCCACGTACAAATTTTAACAAAACCGCTTTCGGGCTCAAATGGTTTTGGGAATTCAAATGCGTTTGCTTTATTAAGTTAAATAATGTTGCCAGTGGAATTCGTAATTAGAATATGCGGTTTGCAATAATGACACGTGTGGGAAAATCCGCCTCGGTTCGATAGGATTCCTCGATAAGGAGGATATTAAGTGGTTCACAGAAATTATATAATTAATGATTACATTAATTATTTAATTTCTATATTAATTATTATTCTATAATTTAATTAATTATTTTATTTTATTTCTAATTATAATCCATTACAATTATGTAATGGATTATAATTTAACCGTAACCAACACCTTGTATCGTCCACTGCTGGACATCGACCTCCTCGTACACATTGTCTTGTGCATGAAGGATGTGTGGCCCTAAAACAGCACGTTGACCAAGCGGGTCAGTGAATCCACTCTTTTACTCTTGTGAGAACGACTTTGTTATATCTTAGTCGCCTGGTCGGGTGGTGATATTTTAAAGCCGGTCGACACTATACGCCAGATACAAATTTAATAATTTATACGAATATAATTATAGAAATTTAATTACTTACCGTGGGCTGGTTTCTAGTGTAAAGCATTGATTGGATATAACAAATCTCCAGTCACTGTTAAAAAGAAATATAAAAATACTTGTTTGTAGTTCGAAAATGTAAAATAAATCCGAAGGTCATGCTGAAAGACGAAAGAAATAACAAACGGGCTCTCAAAACGGCTAATGCCTGACATTTTACAATTCATTTCCCATGACCTTACCGTAAGCATTCGTAATTAAAGTAAGATAGCACAATAGATTCCCATTAAAGGAACATCGTCCGTATGTGCCCCTAGGGCGTCGTTCCCCACAAACCGTACCGGCATTGCTTGAATTTAAAAATAAACCAGTAGCCTCTTCAGTAATAATACAATTGATTTTGTCACTGAAGAATTTGGACTAAAACTGCGAATTATTAATTAACTTTGACTTTAGAATTTAAATATAGCTTGGCTATTTTCGGTAAATATTACACCATCTGTTGCAAAGCGTAATGTTTTGCTTTTAAAAGGTAATTTCTCCATGAATAATTTTCTTCAATATTTCTAAGTTTATTCCAAGATTTTGCGATAGCTTTAGTCCCTTTACCTTCGTAATCTAACATTTCAAATGACTTTAAGACTAAATTTCGGATTACGTATTCTTGATCGAAATAATAATGTCACGATAACAATAATTCACACGGTTTCCCCACAAATAAGTATTGTTCGTAAAAGAATATCGATAATTATGCAAAACTTAGAGAATTAGAATATCCTCATCTTTGGCTTCTTTGAAGCGTAATCTGTGTAAAGGCTTATGCTCTCATCCCGCTATTCTAAGTTAACTATTTTTATGTATGTATTTATGTACATAATACATTCATATTTCAGCGTATATTTATATGTCTATGTACAAATATTTCTCCTTTATTATATGTTGTATCCTGCTTTCTAATGACATAACTCCTGTAAGTTATTCTAAGGTTGAGAGATTTCTGAATATTCCTGAAGAGATTCCTTCTGGGAATAAGTAACTAATAAGGTGTATTTTGTAAATATAGAAACTTTGTACTTACGGTGATATTATAATGTCTTATTGTAACAATCATTACAAGTAGTACAATATAGAGCAACAACATAATCATACAGATGCTTCTAAAAGTTACACTAACAGAAAATCGGATAGCGTGGGAGTCCTACCTTAGTATGGATTCGAAACGAGTCTCGATGATTTCCGATCGGTTTTGCTCCTACAATGGCGCCTTAATGGTACAAGTGTGTGAATGGGAGTAAGTAACGAGTATATTCAATGTTTACAGCATTCATTTTCTTACTTTTTGCTGTTGCATGTGAAATCTTATTGAATATTGAAGATGTACAAAGTTGGATAATTGCAATGTCTTATTATCTACAAAAATCTTGATAGAAGTTACGAGAAGCTCAAATATTCAATTAACAAGACTGTTGTGTAGTTAATACGAGTAACTCTGCACGATTTCATGTACTTTAGGGCATTTGGATTAACGTTATTTTTTTAATAAAATAAGTTACGCTCTCAGATATTTGGTGTTGTTTATATTCTAACTTATATTGTCTAAATATAATGCGGCTCCTAATACCATGTCACTTATCATTATAATTAACAGCGTCATACAGCTATTTCCGTCAAGCGTCGACAAGAGACGTCGAGTGCCATTCGTAACGAGTGTGGTTGTGCCGAGCGAGGCTCAAGCCTGCCCCGGTGTTACAAAACCCGGATGATTGCTTATTGATGTCAGTTACAATGCTCAATCAACGCCGAATATATTTTGATTAAAATTCGCTTTTATTGAAATTTAACTAAAACGTTATTATCTCGTTTATTTTTTGCACAGTCTTCACGAATGCCAGCAGAAATAAAAGCCTGTTGAAACTCGTTTTTTTTCACGTGAAAACTTTCCAGTAGAAATCCTCAGTTGAAAGTTTTGAGTCTGCAAATAGAGTTTAAAAAAGGATCTCTTGAATAATTTAAAAATTAAGCCAGCTGAAATGGAGACGTTTTGAAATTGCTTTAATTTTAGCAGCGGAACCTGTATAAGTATCAATTCAGATCACGCCGGTTCCCATCCTAAATTCTTATCGTTCGTCTTCCTTTATACGGATATTTTACCCCGTTCTCCATAAATGCCACCATTAAAAGGCCAAGACTGTGGCGGAAACGGGGCTGCTTAAGTATACTTTGCACGACTGCGCAAATTGATATAAAATACTTCATCTTTTGATATCTACCCTGGGCGGCGAGTTAGCTGCCGAGGCATTAACACAATTTGAAATCATGTTCAAGGATTTTCGCGAAATTCTTTTGAAGAATTCCGCGAGTAGAGTAACAATGGACACAATACGCTTTATTTGATAAGTATACAGCCCTTCTAAGAAGAAAAGACATTAGTAACATTTTTAATGAAAACATAAATAACATTACATTCGGAAATTAGAAATAAACAAAGTGAATAAGTTTTATAAGTTAATGTTTTATCCAAAACTGCAAGTTTCTAGCTTGATTTTAAATTAATGAAAATGTTACCAATTTTTTTTGCATTTTTATCGAATGTCATCGAAATGCACTTGTGTCATTTTTCTAATGATGGCTGTATAATAAATGTCATTATTTCAACTGTTATGAAAATTCTTTGCTACTCGTAATACTACACTTCTACATTTGATTTCGCAGCAGTTTATTATCCACCGCCAAGGTTTAGGCGAGTGGAATCCTATTTAGATACGAAATGGAATTTCTTTTAGTGGATTGGATACTTTTTTATAAGCTTGCAAATGGTCATGAAACGACTCCAGCATTTCGTAAGTGGAAAGGAAATTCTAGCCAGATAAATTAAGGAGAAACTAAGGTTTAACTAAATTAACCATCAATCTATAATGCCCCACAGCAGTTTATAATGTCCCCTTGCAGGCCACAGGTCCAGTAATTACAAAGGGACTTGGGAGTGGGACATAATTCACGACGCATGCCCTAAGACTGCAATCATGATTTCCGTTCATGATTCTGAGTTGACATGAAAAATTTACGACACCGTTTTTTGCATATTTCTTTTGTGTTGCTAAAATTTTCATACAAAGGACCGATGGGTAAGTGTCCCAAAAAACTGAACATGTGCACTTGAGATATACCTTAAATGATGACTTTTATATTCTTTTTATTTGATAAAATCTTTTTCGTATTTTTTTAAAACTCCATAGCTTTATCAGTTAATTGCTTATAAATAACGATTATAGTAGATAGTAACCAATAAATTGTCACTAATTTTATGTTTATTGGTAGGTTGGGACGACATCCATACATTTTTGCCCCTCTTTCTTTGCTAAAAAGCCCATAAATTGTAATTTTTGCAAAAATCTATATTTTTTTTTAATTAACCCAAATATATGAGTAAAACGAATAGTTTCGGCATTTGGGAATTGATCGGTTCTAACCTTATACCTGTAAAGAACACATTTTTGCTAGGTGTAAATTAAAGCGACTATTATGTCGCATAAATTGTCGTGTTTAATTGTAGCAACAATTTGTGCGACAAAAGAAATGTATCGTTGCAACCCACAACATAATGATAGCAATTCCCTGTTAAACCGGTACAAAGCCATAATAAGAAGCATTTGATTTCACCGGCTTTCCCCAAATCCACTGGGATCAAATGTCTATTACGCTCTCCGCGTTTTTTCGATATTGTGGTTTTAATTTACTTTTTTGCTTTGTTCCAGGTACAAATCAACTGTTTCCATTGCGACAAATGAAGCAAATTATTATACGCTGTCATAAGATTTATTGCTAAATTAAATCTTCTATACATATAAAGAGAAATGTCCAAACTGACTGACCGACTCGTACATCATTCTAGCACTGATTGATTCAGTAGAAATAGCCTGGCCTGGCAGGTCGATCTCTATAAGCAGCACTTATTGCTCCTTAAAGTTGCGATGTATGTTCACAAATGAAAGATTCAATGTATTTTAATCGATCCGCTAAAATTATTGAAATGGTAAAAGCTGATAATCAAAGTTTCTAAATGCGAATTCACATCACAGTCGCATTAGTTCGTAAAACGCTGTTTTTGTAAGTACGAAAGAGCCCCTATCTCTTTCGTACTTACAAAAACAGCGTTTGTAAGTACAATTGTAACATAACTCATCCCTTTATTGTTTCCAAATGATCCGCCCAATTAAGACAACATGTGGTGTTAGTGTCAGCTTGTTTATTTAGTAGTTGAAAAACACTGACATGCATTTTGTACACATGCGTGTGTGACACGTGTTATGTGAATGCCTGACAGTTAGTACGTGGAATATCCTACGGCCCAGGGCTGTCGCGTGCGAGACGTGCCACCCCCTTGAGTCGCGACTTTCGTCTCTGTTTTTGATAACCCTATTCATAAATATTGTACTTGTTTCGTTTGGTGACTGATATACATGCGTACTACTCGCTAAAAGCACACCAGTAGCTTGTAAATGCGTGCTACAAAGGTGTGTATTTTGACTTTGCCAGTCAGAAGCATGTGTTTAATGGTACTCCAGTAAATAGCCAGCAAGCTGTTTGATTTTTCGTGTGCGTGTGTATTCCGCGGGGAAGTGCCAGCCATGCATTCGCATGCCAGACAGACACGTCAAAACGTGTTTGCCAGTACCTGGCGTGCCACATAGATCTTTACAAGCCTCTATTTTGTGATCTTCAACTGGTACTCACGATTCACGAAACGTTTCTAGTAACTGTCATGCTTCTTATAGCATATGTATCGAGTCATCATCACTTGCCAGTTGTTCGTGTGCCTAACGAGCTTTATTACAGACATGTGTATCACGGCCTTTATGAAAGTGGAATATTCCAGGGCTGTCGCGTGCGAGACGTACTACCTCGCTGAGTCCTGTTTTGACATTCCTGTTTTTGATGACATAAATATTGTGCTTGTTTCGTTTGGCGACTCATTGTACACTAGTTTCAAATTTTAATGTATTCGACGTGCAGTCCGCCTTTGATCGCGAAATTACAGTGTCAGGTACAAACTTGACAATGTTTTACAAAATAATATTTTGTAATTTTATTTGGAAACATGTTACTCATCAAATTAGATTGAAAGTAAGAGTTAGATTAACTAGCTAGCTAATAATAATTATATAGGAGACAATTTCATTATCGCGTATTTTTTAAACGGCTATTGCTTGCTGGCAACATTCTTATAGTTTCTATAGAGGTGAGGTATATGTCCAACCATTTCCTTGAAACAAATCCTGTCAGATTTGTTGCGTACAATCTTCTTGCGTACAATACAGTACAATTATTATTATTCTTGCGTATATCGTCATCTTAGAATTATCTACAGAATTTTCAAGTAAATAATATATTTTAATTGTAATAATGTTTAAAATGGATATTTGTAATGGATATTTTTCCCTCACAATATTACGTTTTTATTTAGTTTTCTTGTTATTTACCTGGTTGGAAGGCGCCAGCATCTGTAACAAAGGATTTTCCTAGCACTAGTGCCAACGAACCTCACCTATTTTTTTCATTATTTTATAGTTACGCGCAATTAAAATAAATGTTATTACTTATGGCAGATACATTTATCTATAAAGTTAAAGTTTAATAAATAAAAAATATTAAAATAAATATATGTATATCGAGACGATAATATTCGATAAACTCTGAGTTGTAATAATTCTGCTGCGACCCACATAACGCTTATTTATTGCAATACTGTCATAACTCAAAGATTTTTGAGTTATTGATAATAAATGTACTCACCCTTAATTGATATAATATCTTTTAATATAAAAGTATCGACAAGATACCTTCACTGCAGGCTGCTTATTGAAGTTCACCAGCTATTTTGCTTGTCACCAAAAATCCAGCAAGTTGTTGAAACTGCTCTCCTGTAAAATCATGTTTTTTGAGTTATGTGTGACAGTATGTATTGTAATAAATGAGCGATTATCTGTTACAAATTTAAACTACATTCAACATAATTGTTACATACTCGCTCGTTATTATATATCCTATACCATCTATGTTGTGTACCATTGTTATTATTGTAGTGTGGAGTCATATTTCACGTTGACACCTCCACGCCCGGCATGGTTTTGACGTTCCAACTGTCTGAAGATATTAAATTCTGTCATTTCACTGCAAAATCAAACTGAGAAACTAATTTAATAACGCATATCTCGTATTCTATACTATCTAATATCACTTTATCAATCGCAAGTGCTGAATGTAGGTACTTAGTTTTCGTTATCGCATTGCTATCGTCAAAGGAGTGGTCACAAATGAGTAAGTAACTATTTTAAAATAAATGTAAATAATATGAACAAAACTGCTTTTATTTACATTGTAAGAGAATGAGAAATGTCTAATTCAATGTGCAGTGGATTGCAACTGTGTGTACATCGAGCGTATGAAGTACGAGTGATATGAAAATAAAAGATCGTTTGTACAAATGAAGAAATACAAATTCCTTTGTAGCTCTGTAGAAATTATTTGATCGGTGACTAAGTGACGCCAACCGCAAATACAACATAGTAAAACAAACTTGTTCATTGAATAATGAATTATGTAACCGTAACCACAGCCATTCCACTGCTGAACATTGTCTTGTGCATGAGGGATGTATGGCGTTAAAACGCCACGTTGGCGAAGCGGGTTGACAAGTCCACTCTTTTGGTGGTGGTGCAATTCCTCGGGGCTTGTGATGGCGGCTTTGTTATCCTGCAGTCTCTTTTTACGACACCCACGGGATGAGGTGGTGGTGATCTGACGCTGACCGACATTGCACGGCTTATGTACAATACCTAAATTTTACAAAACAATGCTTCGGCGAGAATAGATGCTCTGTTGTGTTATTTTAAAACATTTCATAATATTTTTTTTTTCGAGAATGCGTAAAACAAACAAAAATTAATTTGTCACCAACGAAAATTATTCTTAGCTAACGTCATAAGACGAGTGGTTCCTAGTCCACTGGAATGTGAAGAGGAATTATATTAAAGTCCTCTCAAGAAAGTTTCGAGCATCTTAACAACTTTGAAGGACTACTTAGAGGCATTTTATAACCTACTCGCATCCTTACTACCCCACTTTTACTTAGTTGAAGCACCAGCAAAATCAAGTTTGTTTTTCGGAAAAATAAACATGAGAACGAACAATGAAAATGTGAAAGCATATTTCCTACACTCAACGGATAGAACTGGGTTAAGCTAGAGGCGGAACCTTGAAGCGATTTTGACCTGTGTTTTTTTCACCCATTCAATGCGGTCGGCGAAGCGGCGCGTCCAAAAAGAACCTAAACGCGATCACAGGAAATAGACCATCGATCCAGTTCGTGGAACGCAAAAGTAAAGATGATTATACACGTGGGATTATTACAGTAGGTGTTAATGTTACAAAACTTCACAAAGTAATTTTCACTGGTGAGTTTCGCTACAGATAAAGTATGCGACAGGTAATGACGCATTACTGTACTTATGTTACAGTGTGTTTGTGTGTGAAAAATAATTAGCAGGAAATACAGCAATAGGAATAGGCAGCAAATCGATGGCGACAATTTTAATGGTGGGTTAGGTTTAGGTTCTCTGATGACAATATTTACATTAAAGAAATAGCGGTAACGGTTACTTCGTCGACTTTGTGATGACTTGATGAATGATGACATTCTTAGTATTTTAGAAAAAGTAAAATTATTTATTTCAGTTAATCAAATATAGTTTGTTTTGTTCATATAACATACTCGTTTTTAAATTTTTGTTGCTCCTATCCTTCGCTCACTTTGAGATGATTTATTTAACTTAGCCTTGTAGGACAAAAATGATTGTGTGTAAGACACAAGTCTAGCCACTGCTTATTGCTAAGCACTGGGAATTGCTTAGGGTTTAGTATAGATAAGTTCGATGAAGTGTTAAATTGACTAGATATCAAATGAAACTTCGTTTCAGACTTTGTTTCCGTAAATCGTGGAAGTATTTCATAGCTTCAGCTATTGTGATACTCACTAAAACTAAAATGTGTTATTTTTAGTAGGTATACCATTTTACACTCCACTATGTCGAAGAATTTAGGATAGCAAGAACTGTAGCCACAGATTTGTAATAAAATTGCAAAAACTCAGAATTATTTTCAAGTTCATTATCTCTTAGATCTGCGAACAAAAGAAATGAAATGTATATGGAGAGATATAGATAGCTATAGACTTGTAATAAAACTACATACAAAAACACTATTTTATTGGACCAATGGCTGTAGGTAACCACAGGTTAAAACATTATTGGAAAAAAAATTTTTTTTATACATAATCGTGCAGTTTACTTGGTACGTTCTTCCAAGCACGATTGTGCATTTTTGTTATTCGCTGCTACATTCTCTAGCGTTTGGAATGTCTATAACCGGCTTTAGGTACACAATGTACATTGTACACTAGAGTTTTGCAAGTTTGTTGTTCGATTTCACGGTGACTCACTGTTTAAGACCGAAGTATCGAACGGCCACCGGCCAACTTTCCTTGTTTTACTGCTGCAGAGACGAAGCCTTAAAAGTTAAAATTAACATGAACAGTTCGCTTGGAAGGATTCATTTTATTGTTGTTCTCTGGAGCGAATAACAGGCATTAAACAACGTAAGAATATTATCTCATATCTAAAAGCAAGAAAGAAAGAACAAAAAATGTTTATTTATTTCAACACAAATAACAGAAATTGTAATAATTCGCGTATGGCCTCAACAAAAAGGCAATCTGGCTCAGCATAATGCTCTGAACCCCAACGTTAATATTCTTCTAATTGAGTCTCTTATGGGAGAGTCAAATCTTTTAAGTCTAGAAATTCTGTCTTTATGAATTTGTTCCTATTGATGGGTGGGATATAGCAACACAAGCACATCAAGGTTAACTGAATAGTATAACAATAGGGGTGCGGTAATGGAATACAACACTACATGATGTGCTATGAACTATCCAAGTATTGATTAACGCATATATATAAATTGTATACCATACCATTAACGTCTGTCTACACTGCTAGATATAGGCCTCTCCTAAGGTCCACCACCATGCACAATCTTCTCTTCTTTATTCATTCAGGCACTACCGGCAACTTTCTTTAAGTCGTCAGTCCATCTGCCCGTCCAGATGGCGTTCGGCCAACTTTTATTATATGTATATTTATCCCAGCCTAATTATATGTATATTTTACAAAAAGAATATAAAATATGTATATTACTTTTTAAATCTGCAACTCAATTTGAAAGAATTGAGCAATTTTTGAGAGCCTTTAAATAAATTCTTTCTCAAATTTGTAAACTAAAATGCTTACACAAGGAAACCACCGAAGCGTGTGTATCATTATTAGTTAGCTCACGTCAAACTTTGGGGTTAGCTGGGTCCTTGAACGCGTCGACCAATCAGAGCCCTTCGGTAACCACCTGCCGTGGTGAAGTCGCAAAAAACTCACAGTTTTATAAGTGGTAGTGAAGGTATGTTGTTGTCGCTGGTTGTTGTCGTAAGTTAATCATTGAAGACTCTCAACGTATGATTTTAAAACTATATGAAAATATGTCAAAGAGATTGACTAGGGAGGTTATAGGCTTCTTATTGATGAAACATGTTGCAGCTTTGTAAAATTATTATTTTTGTTATTTTCTAAAATGCGTTTAATGGAGTTCATGGGCATTTACCTCGTATATGAATGAAGCGTAATTAAAAAAGATCCCGAGATACAAGAGTGAAAAGAAAATCATTTGGAAATCACCTTTGGAGTTGTTTATAAGATTTCGTATAAGAGTTATTACTCGTAGATACCGAAGCAGGAGTTTGAAAACCCCATATAATAAGGAGCAAATATACTGTCACTTGAAAAAAAGTGCTGTAGGTACATACCTACAGTTTTATAAAGCAGGGAAGGTGACTGTTTTATTTATTTAAAAACCTCCTCGAGATCTCATAATTTCTTTTTTACTTGTCATAGAAACGCGGGAAAACATACGTTTACTTTATTTAATCAATTAAAAAGAATAACATAGTTGGCATTTGCTAGTTTTTCAATTGTTTCGAATTATCCGCGGAATTCTATTTACGAAAGTAGCCAGGCAGCTCCTGGCTGAATGAGGTTTTTTACTTTTGGTTTGAACTTCCAAAATTGTTTCGTGTTGGATTTCTGTACTAAACCGCTTTGGCCAATGTTTCTCTAAATCAAAGGAATATTGACTCTCCAACTGATTCCGATACAAAACCACTGAAGAGAAGTGGCTATAGTTTTACAAAGTATACTCTGAATACAAACACATGCAGACCAGCTACGAAGCACTTGGTTTTTCAATCCATCACATATATTTAGAACTACGAAAATATTCTAAAATTAAAATAAGACCCTTGCTTTTTAGCGACAAGACCGTCTAATGTGCATTTCATGTATTTACAGTGTCTGTTGCTATTTTGTTTTATTTTGACGTGCAATAAAAAGTTTTATCTATCTTGCAATGAGTGCGCTCATTGAAATTAAATTACAAGTATTATTGCATAATTAAACATAAATACAATTATCATCTCTTAGATTAATTAATATGCAGGTAACAACACGTATATTTACTTATTTATTCTTTGTAACAATTACAAAATTGTTTTCGAATATCTATAGATACTAAATGTCATCATAGTTTAAAAAATAAAGATAACTAGACAATTTATTGATACAACAGTAGGTCAAATTTTTAGTTATTCAATCAAGAGAGTAAAAGCAACACCAAAAATCTTCTTTAATTTGCGTTTAACATTATTCGTAAAAACTCTTACATTACTGTTTGGTATACCTAATATGTGCAATATTTCACTACATTTAGTTTCGAGAGCTTGCATCTAAAAGTTTTCCACATGATCCTCCCCTCTTGCGTCTGTCTTCGTTCGTTCTATATTCATAAGTTGTACTTAAGAAACATAGATAAGATAACCATCACATAGTTTGTCTATTATGTATGTAGGTCTAAGTCCTTTAGTCTAAGTTTTCGATCATCAATCGACTTAAATTGATGACAAGAGCTGTGACTGTAGTCCCTGAAATGTAGCCATTAACTGTTCAATTTAAGATATATTTGACCATTGACAGGTTATATATGAAACACTCAGTCTTCAAGCATTAACATTAACTAATGTAGGTATTAGAACTACTTTTCTGGAATAAGGTATTTTTATTTTTGTTGTTAAGATAACTTGTCATAAAGATAATAATTCTGTTTGGCGATAGTAAATAAATTAAAATCAACTGTTTTTCCAGGGCTTTGTAAATATATCGAAATAACAGTTTAATACTGAAATCACTTTCTCTGAAGTTATCGAGTACGTATTGAAAGATTTATTTTGTATTGAAAAAAAACCTAAAGTAATGCAAGTTGCTAGGACGTTTTCTTTGAAATTGTATTTATCTCCAGTTATCAATTTATTCCTGTCATGCGCGGAATTAATCTGCAAATCTAACAATTGCTTGAAACCAATTATATTATTTTTTCTAGGTAAGTCTGTACTTGACCTTGTTTTATTATATTACAAGCAGTACAAAACAGAAGGACAACAAAACAATACACAACAAATCATTTGACAAAAGCTAGTTGACCCCCCTTAACTATGTACTGACATCAAATTGTACAATGTACATGTACTGACATGTACTATTTACTGACCTTGTATTTGCGTCAAATTACATCAAAATTACTCAAATAGAAATGCGCTACTTACAGTTATAATTAAAACTACAATTCCATTTGCATTTGTTGTTATTGTTGGTCTTTAATTGTACTTATAAGGAATTGTTACAATAAGACATTACAATACTACCGTAAGTGCAAAGGCAGACATATTCCTAGAAGGAATCTTTTCCATTTAATCTTATAATAACCAATATTAAGCTGTAAAGGAATCCGTATTTTTGTGAACGCTCGATTCGTCGCTACTGTTAACAAGATGACTGTGTGTAACTAAAATAACGCTGACATACAGTCATACGTCATTCAAATCTGTCCGGATTGTTTGTACAAATGTAAGTAATTGTTATCTACGAGTACCATCATTCTGGTCGTGCGGTGTCACCCGCCTATTGAATAGCACCAGCACCGCCCCATCTGTTCCCGTAGATAAGGCGATTAAGGGATAACAAGGCTACCACTAGCTTTCCATCTCTCACCACCAGCAGCAGCTGGCCAGCGTGCTGTTTTAAAGCCATACACCCCTCATGACCGCAAGACCATCTGCATGAGACCCATGTCAGCAGTGGACGACAAAAGGACTGGTTTATATTTCATTATAAGTAGTGTGAACAGAAAGTATGTCGTAAGCTATACTTCGTAATAAGTACTTGCGTGCATTTAAGTAGCGGATGGTAACAATTTGTCCATTTATGGAAATTGTCCATACGCATGCAACAGAACATGCGACCGTTCATGAAAAGAATTCTCATTTAAAGAATCATATCGATGGCACCAATGTAGAAACTGATGGGTGCTAAATACAGATAACTACACTAAATGCACTAGTAATTGTATATTTTGTAGGTTGAGTAATGATAAACACTATTATTTGTTAAAATATACAGTTTTTGAACCCAAATACCCATACACGTATTTTTAAATCATAACTACGTATATACAGCTAGTAAATGAAATATATCACAAAAGAGATCGAAACGGTATCTCTTAATGGGAATAAGTAATTATAATGAATCTGCAGCGTAACATATAAAGGAACATATAAGCATACTTTGAGATAAATATAGGAAAAGAAACGCAAAAGGAGAGATACGTAAATTATCGTCTAACAGTGTACTCACAACATTCAGATAATTTTATTCTATCAAGTTTTTCGTTCAAACTGTTACTTTTCTATATTATACACTTTTTAATTTGCTACCGTCGATATAATGAGTTTCACTCTTCAACTGTACATTGTTATTTGCAACTATATCGTTGAACTATGCTGTCAACATGAAATATGATTGGACTTGTTCAATTTCCTTTTATATTTTTCCATTTGTATCAACAGAATTCTTAATTCCTTTAGGTTTTTGATGTCATATTCTAACTAAAATTTTCAGTTACCATACTAATAATTAATTTTCTTTTAATTGAGCCTTCAATATATCAAATCAACCAAACATGAAAATAAACTTCAAACTCAATTTAACTAATTAACGTACCGCACCGCATCTCTACAAACAGATCATAATTAATATTATTTACAGTATAATGAAAAGCGACATTTGGACAGTTTATTATAATGATAGCGGGGACATTGCCCTAATCAAGTGTCACATAAACAGTCGGCAAATATCCGGAGATTATATAGAATAAACAAACAAATGTAAGACAATGAATCGTGGCCTGAATTGAAATAAGTTAGAATAATTATTGAGTGTGGAGTATAGTTACACAATCAGTAGTTAGTATTCTAAGTCTTATTTCGACAAAAATAAAGATGAAAATAAGAAAAAGATAAACCGATGCTACGATGCTACCCAGCGTTCATGAGTGATATCTGTTGGAATTCAAAATATACTTATCGTGATTTCGTAATCTAGCAACTTAGAAAAATAAATATAGGATAATCTAGTGTTAGTCTTTCTAAAAATCCAAACTGTATTGTTTGTGCGCGTAGACGTGGGAATAGCTTGATTCGCATGGAAACTATATAATTGATCTGGAGAAAAATTACCTTAAACGTTAATAAGCTTTGTGTGATTTTGTGTGATGCGCATTCTTATAGACGGACAGACAGACAGACAATTATTTTAAAACTTCTTGTTTTGATCCCTGTCGAACCGTTTGACTTTAAAAAAAAATAAAACGTCTTTGTTACGATTTTATTATAATATGTATAAATAAATACAACATTAAATTACTCAAATATTACTTTTGGCGTGAAATTGTGAAAGAAAGATATATAAAATAGAAAAACATTTATTCGCACACACAAAACACATACATAAAATTTAACCTACGACATGGATAAGAGATAGTGCGGTGTAATTGTGTGTCGGCAAAAAGATCTGTAGCTCAGTATATTATGCTGCAATAATAAAGAGGGTTGCAGCGCTGATTTTCCGCCACATCCTGGGGCTTAGGGTGACTCACGGACCATCTGATTGGTGTAACGTACCCAACAGTTAAAAAAGACAGAAAATAAAGTATTAATCAAACTCGTGAGATTAAATACTATACAATACTTAACAAAATTAGCCTGTGCTAATTGTGTTAAGTATAGTATAGTATGAGTGTATAGTTAATGAGTGACTCAGTATCACATAAAAGTTATGGAATCAAAAACAATATGATCATGACCAAACCTCAAATCTTAGAAAATTTGCTCTCACGAGTTTGATTTACAATAGAGAGCTGCCATTAAAATGACATCACGTTTCTGTCAATGGCCACCCAGCGATTCAATGAAAAGATTGTACGTAGATTATGTTGGTACAAAACCAGCGGGGTGCTAGCGGTATATCACAATTAAATTCACTTGAAAATTTATGCTATTTTTAATACCAATGTCTACGCTAAATACTAGGCCAATGACAACAAACATGAAATGTCTGACCTAATTCACATACATATATTGGGCAACATTACAAATGTATGAAGTAGTAAATACTTTTGTTTAGTTTGCTTTACTGTTGATTTTATCATCATAATAGTACGTCGTAATATTTAGCAATGTCCAACTGTAAAATTTAAAATTTAAATTTCATTAATTTGTTATTGGAATTAACGGAATTCCCTTTAAGGCGAAATTTACTAAAATTACCTCTGTACGTTACTGAGAAAAGATTTGTCACGAATTACCATATAAAGAGCTGTGTCACCACAAAATTTGAGACACTTTCTAAATAATTTGACCGGATCTTGCTTCATAAGTCTATTATTTAATAGTAGGTCAAAGAACCGGATAAGCGACATCAATAGAGGAAAATCACGGAAGTATTGTCTGTTAGAACCGTGCCTGAGAATATTAGTGACATCGATCTTTATCGCAATTATTTTATTGACACAGTACGCATTATGGGATATTTCTTATTCTTCACTTGTAACAATAAACACAGAATAACGTAAACAACGTTATTCCCATCACCGTATTAAACAAGTAATGACTCAACTGTATAAGTCATACGTACAACTAACGGTAGCGACTTAACATAGTTCGTTATATGGCATATCTTTATACGAGATATCTTGAACGTCATTAGGCACAACAAATCACCTCGAAATTACTTACAGACCCACTTATCACCTTGATTAATGATGTGTCATAAATATCGAATTATCTCTTTCTAAACAAAAGCTATTCGAGAGACAATGTTTAATGTACGCGAGGAGTGTTGTGCTTTATTCTAAACCTATTTTTAGCTATTGAAGGTCTATCGATGATGACGTCACTGTGGAGTACGTCCTTACTTTATTATATAAATACGAAAGTTGGTTCGTTTCAACAATAACTTTGCACAACTTCGGCGGTGATAGTCTTTGGGTGTCTATTCTCGACTTTCATTCCTCGTAGTCACATCAGTCCGATCGGCCCACGAACCGAAAGTGGCTATGTAGGTTTTCTTTTTTATAAAAGGGGCAGTTTATTGCAGTTATAAAATTTTCACGAAATTTATTTCAATGACAGGTTACATTATTAAATTACGGAGGTAATATCGTTTAAATTAGATCGTGTCATTGTCAATTTCGCGCACCATTTGCCTTATGATAAATTAACAGCAGTTTTCGTTTAAAATCTGTCGCCGAAAATAATTCGGTCGGCGTTAAGTTAAATTTCATAGCGTTTTTGTAGCAGCCTTGAAGGACGGACATGAATATGCAAATTAATTTCAACCATTTATTTTGTATCTAAAAATGCAATATCGAATTTATAAATTGTAAGAGTTTGGTGACGAGCTTCAACTTACAAAGGTGATATTGTTACTATTGTATCCCAGCCCTTTTACTATCATTTTAGTGGGCTTGTGGTAGCGACTTTCTTTGTTAGCCCTTAGTCGCTTTTTACAGCACCTACGGTAAGAGATAGGGTGATGTTTATTTGTTAGCTAGCGGTGTCGACCACGTGACCAACAGTTCACTTGTATATGAATTTAACAGTTTATTAATAACTGTTTCGGCAGTGGAGAAGAACATCGAGAAAATTTGATAACATTAGCATTTGAAGCTAATAGGTAAACCGTATAGTAGATCTAGATTCCCATACACCCGTGTGATTAATGTGTTTGTGGTGATCCAATTTGATTAATTTTGCGAATTATCCATTGGAAGTATAATCAAGGATGCCTCAAATAATGTTTGATTAAGTTTTAAAGGTTTAGCTGTACTTATAATGAAAATGCGGGAACGTTGCTGAGCCGGAGTGTGCGCGAGTCGTTCTTAACGACTAAAACCGGTTTTGGCCGGAAAGTGGAACGTTGCCCTCGTTCCTGATAACTTAAGTTTATACTTCTGCATTTCTTGACGAGTTTGATTTGTGTATGTTGCTGGACATTAATTTAATTTTATACATTTCTTTGGTTCAGTAGTAAAGTGGTAATGAGTTTTGTTTTTTCATTTGAAAATTTACAGTTATGATTTTCTAAAGAACTATCTACTTCATTGTATTTTAAAATGAAATAAATCCTTTAAGAAATAATTTTAAATACATAGTTATAGATCCCTTATATCTTGCCGGTGTGCTGTCGGCCGATTTTAGAATAGCACCACCAACCAAGGAACAATAAAGCCGCTAAACTACACCACCTCTAAAGTAATGGATACGCCAACCCGCTTAGCCAATGTGGCGTTTTAAGGCCATACATCCCTCATGCACAAGACAATGTGCATGTCCAGACCACGTCCTGGTTACGGTATCCTTAAAAGTACAAAATTACGTTGTGATAATAAGTTTCAAAACCAATGCATGCCACCGATAAGAGAACAAGTATTTATCCATATATGTCTGTTTAATAAAAATCCAACAATGAAGTCAGTCTGATGGTATGGTAATGGAAATCTAAGTTAATCTGTAGCATCACAAATTCTGCTGTCTAAATGCGCCAGTAATGAAGCTTACTTGAAGCCGTACATTAAAATAAATTTCTACTTAAAACGCATACCTACTAATTTGAGTGAATACGCGAGCCTATTTACCAGATTTTTTGCGAAGACCACGAAATCCGCAATCGTGAGCACTCCGCAATTTCCATCCAATTTCACCTGGCTGTTTTCTTTTCATTTTGCGTTGTTTTTCTCGGCAGATTCAAGGAAATGGCTCTGGAAGAGATTATTTCCATAAACCACACAACGTATAATTAATTACTCAATTCGTTATATTTTTAACCACGACATAACGTGGATTGTATATTCACGATACCTTTTATCGCCCACAAACGATATGTTATATATTTTTTTTCTTTTCTTCTATGGCACAATTAGCACATTGTGCCAGTGTCAAGTTTCCTTCGTAATTAACAATTTTAAAATCAAAACGCATCTTGTTAATGTCCAGTCCCGTCGAAACTCAAAATTGAAAAGTTGGACTCCTTGGAAGCACACAAAAAACGAAATTGTGATTTTATTTAATTATCGCAAACATTAGGAACAAAAAACACTCAACTTTCATAAATTATTACTATTATTCCACAAAACACAATTTTTATAATAAATAGTCGACAAAAAACTTTCGAGTTCCCGCCAAAAAGTCCACAAATGATATTATCGCAATATATTTGTATCGATACGATCTTGACGGTAAATCTAGCTAGACGTCACCATTCTATTCTAGTCTCTATTTCAATCGTTTAAGGTTTGTATCGCTTGACCTGCGACTCACCGTACATAATTTATTTGTCTGCCCTTTATCTCAGTTATTTTGCTAATGAAAGAATGAATTCCCGAATCAGACCTTTGGTGCTTCCTTTGTTGTGTACCATTCAATTTATTTTAACCGCTTCTCGTACATGTTATTGAATAAAGTAACGCTTCATTTATTCATAAGACGAAGAAATTCTCTGATGAAGCTATTATGTATTCAAAGGAGTATCGTTGCCATTTTGCTTTATAGGTATATCATATATTTCCATCCCCTAACGTATATTTTATTGACTGTGTACTTGTAAAGGAAATTGTTGTGTCATCTTAAGTTACACATGCGGATCGGAATTTTGAAGTTTTGTAATTTCCGATGATATTGTTATGCCTAAATACATGAGCTTATGAATTTTATTACACAATTATTATTTTTCGCATTTTATTTAGTTTTTTCGATACTCATCTAATTTTAACTAGAAGAAACAAAAGAAGGAGAGAATGAATCACTAAAATTAACAAACCAGGGCAGAACATATTGATTGAATATATTAGTTTTCATGCACTTTAAAATGTGTTCTTGCTTTCCAAATACTGCCCATTCCAGTTGTTTCCTGGATATCTCTTTGTTTTGATGCTCTTTGCCGAAAGACAAATGCAATACAGTGCAATCAGCCCTTTCGGTATCCACTGCTGGACATGGATCTCCTTATGCACATTGCCGTATGTATGAGGGATGTATGGCTCTAAAACGCCACGCTGGCCAAGCGGGTTGGCGAGTCCACTCTTAGATGTGGTGTAGTTCCTCAGAGCTTGTGGCAACCGCTTTGTTATCCCTTAGTCGCCTTTTACTGTTGTATTTGGCCCACGGGAAGAGATGCGGAGGAGTCATTCTATAGCCGGCCGAAGGATAAAATATGGCCAAAATAAATGTATCGATCTACCACTTTTAATATCTCGTTTTCGACTATAATGGTTCACTCCAAGATATCAGAAATGTATATAGACCTTAGACTTGGATATGTTCATCTTTAGACCTACTATCAAATAAACACATTACAAAGTTATTGAACACGCATTGCTTATAAATTATATTAATCAGTACACAGTAATAGTATTAAGAACTAAAGTAGAGCGCTTCATTTCAATACTTGCTCAAGATTTTTCAATTTTGAGCAACACATTTTACACATTGTTGCCCTCTTTATAAGAACGCTCTGGTCTATTTTTAAGAAGGGTAAAAGTCTTAACGGTTCCGGTTCTCGTTATAAGTCGTATTACGTCGGGCGTGTAACGACACATCGGGCCGATCATCCGACGCGTCTTATTCAGCGCCCTATCATATAGGGTTTGTAGTGTATTTAAACTAATTAATTTGAACAAGTTATAAAAATGATTGTACGAAAAAATTGTCCATATTATTGCTGCATTATCATACGATTATGACATAGTTCATAACAAAAACACAGACTGACACTGAAACTCGAATATGAGGTTTTTAGTCATAGATGTACCTACCAAAAATTCCAGATCCGTGGTTTTGTATCGCGCTGACATTTGATAATTCGTTGGGAGTCGATAGGGTCGCTTAGATGCGCCCGTTTAGTAGTAGGCGTTGGCTCGACGTATGATCGGCCGCCGATCTTCCGTCGCGTTATTTCGGCCTTATGTGTCGTTACGCTTATTTAAAAAAGTTAAGCGCCATATTTTTTGAATGAAAGCATTCTGGAAGAGTACTCACGAAAGTAATTAGAAGTTATGAATCCATTACTCGGCTTCATGCAGTGTTTAGAATTTAATTGGAAATCTGAACGACCGAAAACAGATTAATTGTTCGCAAACTGCTTAAACTTTTACGGATATGACATACGGCGTTTGTTCCTAATATTAGGTTTAATTTCTACAGGTTTTTATTGAGTCACTGTTTATTACACACAAACGGAGTTCATACATAGATAGTGTGAACTATTTACAATTGTTGTGAACATATTTTTTTAAAGTTGTTAAGCATCATTGGCCAATTTTTGACTAAGTTACTGCCGCTATACTCCGTCCACTATGTTATTTTCTATATTTATTGTTGAGGGCAAAGAAATAGTGACGTTCTCTGAATCATACCACAGACTATAAGCTATCACACGTAAAATAAAACGAAAATAATAGTTTTGAAATAAAAGAATATTTAGAAGAAAAAATATTAGGTATACTTATTTGCAAATAAAACAACTACCGTAATGTCTTATAGTTATTTATTATTCGTTATAGCCAGTGTTGCTAGAATAAAAAAATCTGCGTTTTATTACGATTTTATTACTTATGATTTTATTCTTTACATATATAAAATTCAATCGATTTATTAAATTGGTTTCCAATTAAATACATTTTTGCTATAAATCAATTAATTATTTAATACAAATATTTTTAATAAATCGAATCTATAAAAGCGAATGCAAATTCTATTAGAATTGTATTGTTAATGGAATCAGTAATCGATATGAAGCAATTCGGACATCACTAAACCGATCTGTCATCGAGAAAATAACATAGTAGACGGAGAATACCACGAAAAACCTAAATTTAATTATTCTAGAGATGGCACATGTGACTCATATCTGAAAACCTTTTTTCTATCTGACTACGATGTCAAAAATTTAGTAAGATATGTATGAGTCAACAAATGAAATGTCAAACAATTCGTATTATGTGAGTGTGATGCTGATAACACTTGTTAGCAGTGTAAAATCAAACTCTTCTAAAAAATACAGGTGTACATAAACAAAGAGTGTCATAGAATATACGTATGTATTATTTTTAAATAGACCCAAAATGGCGGCCGTAATTTAATTCGGACATTATTTTCGGACATATCCCCGTTAAATATTTTACGCACCGCATAAAAAGATGGTCTTTAAATTTTTGTGTTTACCATCCTGTCCTGTTACTGCCCAATTTTACACCATTATATCGGGTCGCCATGCGAGGACTAGTAAAAACTCAGTCGTAGCATAAGTTACGATTATTGATTATGTTTACTGGTTGTAAACAAGTTTACTGTGGCGAGCTTATAGCTGTGCGTTTTCATTACACATGAATTCTGTGACGTCATATCTTAACGGAATAATTGCACTATAGGTACTATTGAATATTTAGGTAAGTCAGTCACCATATTAACTCGTTTATGAACTTAAAAAGAACTTTGTAATCGTTGGACAAGGCTTTACAACTTTCAAAAATGTCTTCGGAATACTTGCAAAAATAGTTGATACTTGTACCTTTGAGAAGAAGCTGATATAGATATGTGTAATGTTCTTTCCTATTGTTGCCACCCACTTACATTGAATCAGATGTATAAAACCTGTACTTTGTTATATTGTTCTATATTCTACTGTTATGCCTTTCTTTTGATAAATAAGGCTTTAAAGAAATAAAAGTAGGTCTAAGAAGTCTAGTCTATTATTAATGTGTCACAGTGAGAAATTTTGATTGATTAAGGTTGTATTTTATACGGATTTTGTATCATTATAGTTTATCTTAATTTTATCTGTTTTTTGTAACTAAAAAAAATTCTTCAGTCCCTTTTATTCATTCAAACAGACCGACTACACTTAGCACCTCATCATTACCCTGCTTTGTGAAAAAGATAACGTATCGTGGCTATCAATGCAAACGCGCGTTGCGGTGATAAACCCGAGGCGGCTTATCTTCAGTTTTTATGGTGCATTGCGTCTAGAGACCGAGGCGTATGGACGGGCGTTTGCTTTGTACACTTATTACTCTGTGTTGTTGTATCATTTCTATGGATATGCCCCAGGAAGATTATAAGATCTGTAAGGTTAAAAAAAATTCTAGTGAAATGTGAATAAAATATACTCTATAGGTTTTCAAAGATTTCACAATTATTGCTTAATATCTCGTCCCTTTGTAGTAAGTACCAGGTGGACTGTTTGCTCGTCTATTTTTTTACAAAAATAGAAAGATAATTAAATGAGTGGCAGTAAATAATCAATGGAAAATCGATGGTAGCAAATTTTAAGGTGGTTTAAAAAGAAATATTGTAAAATAGAAAAAGGACTTAATCGCAAGAGACGATGGTGGACGATAGCAAATCATTGCAACAGAACATTGTAAGTATTTATTTATCTATTGACGACAAGTAAGCGAAAAGGCAGTATGTATATAAATACATCCTACCGCTCGCGCTGCCCTCCTCTTGAAGCGCGCGCTTTGAAGTCCGCGTAAAAAACCACCAACAACGGGAGTGCAGAGCAGCGGCAATGGCAAGAGCAGCATCAGAGCGAGGGACTTGTTTACATACTCGAGCTGCCCACTTCCATGCTGAATGCCGTGGAAGTGGGTTGCGTGTAAACCAAGTGTAATGATCCCTAATTTATTTATAGCCAATGAATTTTATTATCAAAGCAATTCCAGTAAATTTATTATCAAAAGAGTCTTTGAATGTATTCAGACATTGGGTATTTGTTGATTAAAATTTAAACCCTCGCCGTAAAAACAATAACTGATTGATTAGTCTTTGTCCTTGACCAGTAAATTTCCCTTAATAACGGTTCCGGTAATTTTCTCTTGACTAGACTTCAAACATCAACGAGTAATTTTAAAGTAGGTAACCTTGAATTTGTTTGACGTCACAATCGATACATTTTCAGTAACTAAAAGTGAATGTTTTTCGTGAAGACTGTGTAATCTCTGCGTTTTGTTTTAATTAACCGTAAAACATTTTCAATGTCGTTGAACTTGGTTTTGGCGGAGCGAACACTACTAATTTATCTATTTTATTTGGTTGTATCACAAGATAATAAAGAACGGTATGGAATCTTCAGATCAACACAAATGTTTTTTTTTGCAGGGTTGTTGCAAATCAGAATATTACAACCAATCGGTTGACTACATAGACTATAGAGACACGCTTTAGTTATAAACGATTAAATTATAAATTAAAGAAATAAGTTTTTCTAACTGTGTATTTGTCTAACATAAAATTTCGTTGTTTGAAGATTATGTTTAAATAGAAGCACGCTCTAGCATATGTAATTTTTGAGATAGATTGTATATCAAAACATATGAAGAAACACAAAATACAAGTAGTTAGAAGTACGAGTACAACTGGCGGGCGTATCGCTAAAGCGATTTCTTCCAAGCAACCTCTGGGTAGTAAGAAGATAAAGCAATAAAAATAAAATTGTTTTTTTTTAATTTCATCAAAGTCTTATAAGCTTCGTTCGCGGTAAGGATTCAGAACTGATTCGGATGCGCATGCGCAGTTCAAATAATGCCGTTCGCGGAACACACAATTCAGAATTTCTTGTTACAGTTCTGTGTTCGCGGAACCGTCGAACTCGATTCAGGATCGGTTCAGAATCAGTTCTATAACTTTGGCAAGAATCCGTAGTTCCAGACATGCGCAGTTTTTACCTAACGACATTTGACATACATGCTGCGGCTATATTCAGTTGGTTAGAAACTAATAAACTGGTTAAATAGTTAAATAAAATATAAATTTTATTAATTTATTAAGGGTTAAATAAAATATGGTTTTGTTTGTTGTTTATATAAATAAGTTTATATAATACTCTAATAAGAGTAATGTGTTTTGGTGGGTCCACTTAAATACTTGCCAACTTAGGGGTTTTCCCCCCAAATTTAGGGGTTAAATAAGTGGGATGGGTTTTTTTTTTTGGGGGTTTTATATTTTTGGGGATTTTTTGACTCTTCATATATTTTTTTGAATATACAGGGTGTCCCAGAAAGAATGGATAAGCCTGAAACACCTTATAGTAGAGCTATTGGGCGCTCAAAATAAAATACAAAAAAAAATCTATCCCAAGTAGTATCTAAGATATGTCATTTAGAAAAAAAAATCTTTTTTTTTTTCACATTAATTTACGTATCTCTACACCACGGCTACAATTAAATGCAATCCGACGGTTTTTTGGTGTTATAATATTCTTCATGGACTATACCAATAGATATGCAGTAAATAGTATAAATAGCTATTACACTTTTTTAAAAAAAAAAAACAACTTCAATTTTCAGCATGAAATGCGGTAAATATTTTTTTTTGTAAAAGTTCAAGCGTCTTGGGTGTAAAAAAAATGTATGAGGACCTAAGTGTCCAACTATTTCAAAAAAATGCGTGTTTAATACAGATTTCAAAATGGTATCATACATCCTTTTACCTAATGTAAATACGAGGTTATTGCTATTAATGTGCAGAAGGAGTAAATTCGACTAAATTACAAAATTTAAAAAACTAGATCATTTCTTGTCTTAAACTATACCTGATCCTGAGGGCTTCATAAAAAACAACGTTACACATTGAAAATACTTTATTTAACCTACTTTCACAGCGAGTTCAAGTTCAACCAAATGAAATTATTTTTTGATAATGTTTAAAATAGTTTCGTGAAGGTCGTGTACCCTTGATATTTGCTACCTGAGCGTGCTCTGCACTACCCCTCTTCATGTGAGACAATGAGAGTTTGAGTTAGTTGAGTGTGAGCGAGCGAGAAAGAGTAAAATGTAATAAACAGCGCCGTTAATAAATAACTGGTAAGGTAAGCTTTTAGTGCGTCACTCGACTTGTTCGACATCGCATGTGTTTATTTCGTTTCCATTTCGCTAACGCACGTCACTCGGATTACCGCGTATTCATCAGAGTCCACGGTTGTTACTCGGAAGGAAGAATACCTGGCAGCCGTGTTGGTGGTACTAGCACTGGAAGAGTCGCTAATGTTGACATTGAAGAGACGGTGCTTGAGAAAATTGAACGAGATCCGTCTACCTCTACAAGAGCAATAGCACGACGCACTGGAATCGCAAAATCGATCGTGCACCGTGCATTGAAAAAAAATAAGTTCCACCCCTACCATATTAGACGCTTGCAAACTCTGCAACCGAGAGATTACCACGCAAGATTGCGTTTTTGCCGTCAGATGCTTGCGAAAATAGAACAAGATCCGCAATTTTTTAATAATATTCTGTGGAGCGATGAATCAACACTGAAGAGAAATGGATACTTCAACATGCACAATCTCCACAGCTGGCAACTATCGAATCCGCATCTAATGAGAGAAGACAGATCCCAGTACCAGTTCAAAATAAATTATTGGACCGGCATATTGAACGGAAAGATAATTGGCCCATTTGAACTGTCCGGGAACTTATCTGGCCAAAGCTATTTGGACATTTTTCGAAATGATCTGCCAAATTTAATGGAAGAGGTGCCCGAGGAGGTGAGAGAATCCAAAATGATCCAAAATCATGGATGTCCTGCGCACTATGCAGTAAACGTTCGTGCGTATTTGAATTCCACATACCCAGATAGATGGATTGGCCGTCTGGGGCCCATTTTGTGGCCTCCACGTTCCCCGGACTTAAATCCGCTGGATTTTGTTTACTGGGGCTGCCTAAAAGAAGAGGTTTACTCCAAGCCGATTAGAAATTTAGAAGAGTTACGCAGCCGTGTCCGAGAAGCCGCTTCAAAAATTACTCACGGGCGTTATGCGCGACTGCTTAAAAGAGCTTTTATTCGGAGATGTCGGGCGTGTATCAGAGTCGGTGGCAGACAGTTTGAGCATTTACTGTAAATGTACACGTCAAATAAAGTTTTATTAATGTTTAACATTATTTTTTATTAAACCCTTATGGTCAGGTACAGTTTACCTGCACTAAAAATACGTTACTCCTTCTGCACATTAATAGCAATAACCTCGTATTTACATTAGGTAAAAGGATGTATGATACCATTTTGAAATCTGTATTAAACACGCATTTTTTTAAAATAGTTGGCCACTTAGGTCCTCATACATTTTTTTTACACCCAAGACCTTTGAACTTTTACAAAAAAAAATATTTACCGCATTTCATGCTGAAAATTGAAGTACAGTTTTTTTTTTAAAAAAAAGTGTAATAGCTATTCATACTATTTACTGCATATCTATTGGTATAGTCCATGAAGAATATTATAACACCAAAAAACCGTCGGATTTCATTTAATTGTAGCCGTGGTGTAGAGATACGTAAAATAATGTGAAAAAAAAATGTTTTTTTTTTTCTAAATGACATATCTTAGATACTACTTGGGATAGATTTTTTTTTGTATTTTATTTTGAGCGCCCAATAGCTCTACTATAAGGTGTTTCAGGCTTATCCATTCTTTCTGGGACACCCTGTATATTTTTCATATATTATGTGAAAGTATAGGCCCTGGGACAATCCAAACTATAATAGCTAATCATATTTATTTGTTGACCTAGCGACTTAACGACATCTAGTACAAATATATTACAACTACTCTGTGGTGACTGGTGGTTATTGTGCCTATGCTTACTGGAAATACATATGTACGTTGATTATTGTTTACTTGTTTAATTCGATTTTGTTGTTGTACTGCTGTGCCGACAAGCAATTTGTTAATGATGGCTAAAGAAACTAAAAATAAAAAAATGTACAGTCAGAAGTACACGTAGATTTGGGAAACAGATCCAGATTTAAAAGGTAAAGAAATTTCATTGCATTTTTGTAATTTATATTTTTTCTTTTATTATATATTTTTTTAGAGGCATTTCTAAGTAATTGGGGCGATTATGGGGGTTTTTGACTTAAGCTTTAGGGATAAATATTTTTGAGAGTTGGTAACACTGCCGATGACAGTAGATCGTACGCAGTTTGGTTCCGAAATCGTTCGCGGAAATAAAAATGACGAATCGATTTATAACCGAGCATGCGCTCTACTACGATTCCAAATTAGTTCAGTACTAGTTCCGAATTAGTTCTGAATCCTTACCGCGAACAAAGCTATAATCTGGTAGAACCAACAATAAGGTTCCTTTTTTCTTATAATATCAGTTTCATTTCATCCATCAAGTAACTACTCATGATTTCATCAGGCTTGTAATTTTACACGATTATTGTGAAAATAGCGTTGAATTTGCTCACTGGCTGTTAGGTCTCTACTGTGATATGTATTTTCTAAGTATATATCGCCTCGTCGCGCCGCCTCGACAAGTTGTAAACACAATGGTGGATTTAATTCTGGGAGGCCGCTAATTGATATCTTTTGAAATCAATCGTCAGACCAATTTATTGCTGTGTTGAAGCGGTGGCTGAATGAGAAATACAGTGAATGTTTGATGGTGAATGACGACCTTTCAAAGATCTATTTAGTACTTTTATAGTATAGGCACGATTTAGGTTATAACTTTATTTACATACAATTGAATAAGATTGCTTAATTATTGAATTTAAAGTATGTTAATGAGCTTTAAAGGTATATTGTTGTTAAAGATGAAGGTATGTGTCGTATGTATGTATGTATCTATATATGTATGTGTGTATGTACGCTATCCGAATTGTCGACGATCCCACTCCCACAGGTGAATTTGATTTTTTTTTTACAGTGAGCTCTAAGTAGCGAATCACATTGACAGGCAACTGACAGCGAAAATAGACGGAAAGAAAAAAGCTAACAAAGAGTACTCCTAACTAGAGCATGGATACCGGTTTTCGATAATATTGAAAAACCGGGATTTCGGATAAAATATGCGATATTGGAAAACCAATATTGAAGTCGAAGAATACCGGTATTTCGATATTAGGTTTTCCGATCGCGGGTGAATCAAAACGGCGGCGGCGAGCGCGTTGGCAGTTGACGGCGTGCAGCGACGTGGCGTGAAAATGAAATGGTGGTAATCGAGGCCTTCATTTAGAGAAAGCCTATGGATATTTATTGACAATACCACCCATGACTGTGGCATCAGAAAGAGCTTTTTCCTCCACGGTCTATACGTGTAATAAGATTAGATCGTCTCTTAAAGATGTCACTTTGGATGCCCTCTGCTTTTTGCGATCATTGTTTCAACGAGCTCGACCGGGTCATTTACCGTCGTGTGATCTTCATCAACGTCAAAGTTGTAACGAGAAGTGATGAACGAACGAGGCCTGATTACTTTTTGAAGATTATCTAATATTTATTAATTTATTCCTATCCTGTTTGATTATAATAATATTGTACATTTAGTTTAAAATATACTTTTATTTCTAAAACATCCATCATTCCCAAAATAATATCGAAAAACCGGAAAACCGATATTTGAAGTTTAGATATCGAAATAATACCGGTATTATGAAAATCCGCCAACAGTCCATGCTCTACTCATAACATACCTAGTACTCGAGTGGTGAAATCTATGCGTTACTGCAAGTAAATAAATTAATACTAATCTTAAGGACGAGGCACGAAGTTAATGATCCAAAATTAAATCCGCCTTTAAATAAAACAGGATTAAAGTAAAATTACATTATTGTACAAACAATATTCCATTAACCATATTCGATAGACTTTTCCAAACACGCCTCGGCTTTAACTAGCCATTAATTTCAAAACGTGTGACATCATTACACCCGAAACCAGGTAATATTTCCCTCATTTAACTTTGTACGGACTCCTAAACAGTTCCAACGCGATTTGCATGCCAATTTGGTCGTTCCATTACAGGTGCTCACATTGCATTGTTCCACGTACTTCCACGTACTAGCCAGCGGCAATATGGCGGATAGCTCAGGAATGCAATATTGGGCATTTCCGTTACGACTTATTGTTTTAAATCAACCGTCACTGTTCATTGTGAACTAAGGGTCAAACTTTACTTATAAGTCTCGTGTCGGCTGGCTTTTCCAGTTTTGTATTTCTAGGTGTGATTGGGACAATAATAAGGTATTTAACTCTGAATAAATAACGATAGATACTATAAATTGATCCCGCAACTCAAAATCTAAATATCTAGAAAAGATTCAGAGTTGTAAGGGTTAAATATTCAATTAAAACAAGGTATTAAATAATTTAACTGATTATGTTTCTTTTCATAATATTTTAAAAGAGTAAGTAAATTGACTTCGGACATCCAACCTTTCCGAGTCCGCCATTTTGACGTTCCATTTCCTCCACTTGTTGGACGCACGAGCGCGGCTTCTGGAATAGTCAATTCCAATTCCAGTTTAACATTGTTGAAATCGAAGTATGTTTTACGGAGATGTATCAACTGTACTTGGACTGCTGGAGTTTGATTTTGATTTTAATATAAGGTTAGGAAGTCAAAGCCAGAAACGGAACCCATTACTGTGTTGATGATCTCACCAACACAGCATTTCTTCTTCCGACTGTCTCATTCTCAGTTGGATACAGCCTTCTTTATTTTCTTTAGTGTCACTCTAATGACTCATTTACACAAGGAGAGTATCTCGAATGCGAGTTTCTCAAACATTGGTCAAAAGTTAGCATAAACAATCATCATCTGATCACTGTTTCATCGAGCTTTAATCATCATATAAACAGTTGCAGTCGAGAATTGTATATAGTTTGGTCGCATACGAGAATCGTATACAATATTCTCGCTCGAATTGTTCGAGGAACTCCTTGTGTAAATGAGCTTTAATAGTTGAAGTCTTCTCTGGAACTGGTTTGGACCTGAATATTATCCGACTATCTTACCAGGATCTTCTCACAATAAAATAATTCCTTCTTTCCCATTACAATGTGCGCTAACCTTAGCGATTTTACAATATGCTGCGACTTTCCTAATTTCAATAAAACGAACCATCATTTTGTTTGTTCAGCTTCACATCAATTGTAATTCTGAAGTGACTGTTCGTTACCTATTGTCTCAACCAAAAATGTGTCCAAAAATAGAAGTAAATTGCCTCTAATGACGTCATCGTACATTTGACTGTTATGATGACTCTCGTGTGACTGGCTACTGAAAGATAACCTCATACAAATTATACCTATTTTTATATGAAGAACTAGTGTATTCTCGTGAATATACATTAAGTTCTCCATATAAAATAGATTAATTTTAAATTCGTATTTAACGTGTATTTCTCTACGAGTTTATAACTAAGTTGGATTTGTAAACATGTGTTAAGTACAACTAGTCATCTCCACTGAACTTGATCTAGTAATATAAGTCATATCATAACAGTTTTGTGGTGCTTAAAGAAGCATAAAGAGTATGTGTACATTTAAAAAAATGAACTATTGTTTGTAAAGTAAAAAGGACTATATTAATTATAAATTTACTATGTTATATTTAAAGACGGTCTTCGAAAACATTGAATTATTCTAAAGCCATCCATACATTTAAAAATAAATTTGGTGGCGTTATCATTTGGAAATATTTAACAATTTAAAGTTGGATTATGTGTGCACTGTCCGTGCGCAGGACTACATGGAATCTGACTGAATATAGAAGAGAGAATTATTCCAACGAACCGAACCGGAGTTGAACTACTGTTATGTTTTTACTATGTCAATACTAACATTAAAAAGCCCTTGACTTTTAACGAGGGTTTTTTTAGTTAATGATCGTTTTTTAGTTTAGTTAATTATTTATTAGTTCACAAAGAATAACTAGGTGACCCACTTGATATTAAATAAGTAATTACTTAAATTATGTCAATGTCTTTATGGCTGCTATATTTAAAGTTCTAATGCCTTTGTTTAGTGTTCGTCGACACGCCACACACCAGCAGAGATTAACTTGCCAACCAAGCTAGCAAGTACCGCTGCACAATATAGAGTATAATAATTTATTTATTATTAAATAGTAGGGTGTGCTACTATGGTGCAGTCACGAACGGTTATTTATACTTCATTCATAAAATTAGTAAGTCTCAGTACACACTTCCGTCAAACAACTTGCCGCGGTTGCTTACTATTTGTCGCAGTGTTTCGTATTTAGTTATACCAATAAAATAAACACCCTGATTTATGATAATTATATTTTGTTTGAGAATTACTTCCGTCTCATACAGCTGCGCCCGTCTTGTTTCATTGAAATATTAGGTCAACATGTTAACAATAGATGGCGGTGTATCGATAAGCGTTTCCAGATGTCAAACACTGTTGTACTGTTTGACTGAACACAAAGTTAATGCTAGCTAACCTAAAAAGCATGGAAGTCGAGGGATGTCGAAACGTTTGGAGCTGTTTGAGATTGTAATAATCAATAGTTAGGTTAGTCCGTCAAATGGGTCATTTACTTCTTGTCATATATATATATATATATATTCGATAATATTGCTGAGTAAATCTTGCATATGTCTAAAATTAAATTTATTAGATGCAGCACTTTACAACGTGGCACCGAAATAACGAAAAACATAAAACACGTCCACTAATTTAAAGTACATACATATATAAAACCGTTATAGAGAACAATAAAATTATTCTGGACTATAAATTAAAAGATACAAACATGTAAAGTTTTATTGTTCTGTCTAAAACGTGCGTAGTGTTCATTATTTAGTACACTATTGTAGAAACAGGTGAAATCAATTCTACTCTCGATACAGAGTTTCGGTTATTTCAATTGGATTATATGGGCCCAAAAGGTGTTATATGGGCTCAAAGGACGTTTGTCGTCTTATAAATAGTTTTTACGGAAATCAGTAAGCAGGCATTTCACGAATGTATTTCGATAGCTAAAAACGATTTTATATATATATATATATATTATGGATGGCAGACGGGCGGTCGGGCCACATGATGGTAAGTGGTCACCGCCGCCCATGGACACCTGCAACACCAGGGGGACTTTCGAGTCTTTCAAATGTCAAGTCTTTATCACTATAGAAACGGAAGATACATATTTTTTAAAACGGCCAACGCCATTCGAGCCCATTGTGGGGTTGTACATAATGTATATCGTTGTACGTAATGTATATGTATATCTATTTGTATATAGTAATTTTGCAATATTGACTAATTTCAGCTTCAAACTCTGCCAAAGTGTTCACCTCTAACAATAGGTCTCTTACACCTGCGGTTAACCGCACGGCGAACGAAAGGCGAGAATCGCAGGTGTGCATGGGATCTAATACTTACCGGAAACATTTGACAGTCGCTAAACATATTCCAATTCGTATTTCATTACAGCCTTCGTGGGAAACCAGTTTGATTTATATTTTGTAATGAAATAGGTTTAGAAAGTCAGGTCCCGCCTTAGTGTTTGAGTTTAATTTGGAACAGTCGCTACCTCACCTTATACTAATTACCTAAACTATTCACCTCAAACGTCCAACTCATTAAGGTCTTCGTGGATTTTAATTGAGTTTTTGCTATTTCTGTGTAGTAACTTTAGTGGATATTATATCTGTAGCGTTTTATTTAGCTTGTCCACGTATAATTCATTTATTCCCCTACATTCATCACAGTCAAGTTTGTTTTCCATCTATCACTGATTGCATGTAAAACTACTCAGTGTTTTAGCTGTGATTTTAGTGACCTCTTCACATTCCATAGCCTCACATTAACCTGTTAAAATGTGAACATAGGGTTGTCACCTGTACCCAATAATAATGCTCCATAATTTACCTTATTACGAGTGCATTATCGGTCGGAGAACACAGATTTTGTATTGAAACAGACATAACTCGTTGCAAATTCTCCACATTAGTTTAAGAGTACTAAGTCATCGCATGTAAAGTATCGGCCAATCGAGTGTTCGCACAAAAACAAACTCCTTCGCAGCTCCATTATAAACTTATTCAATAAGCCGTTAGGTAGCACCAACCGCAAATACAATGTTGTATAACAAACCTACAATCAAACATACATTCAGTTAGAGCCACGTTAATGAACTTTAAAATCATTCTAACTCGTTTGCGAACGCAAAAAAGTTTGTTTTTAAAATATAAATACATATACATATTTATATTGAAGGATCACACTATCGATTTTTAACAGTAAACTAAAGTAAGTACAATATAATATAATATTTATTTCAGTCATCAGAAATCCTGACAACTCTCTTGGTCATACTGTGTATAGGAAACCCACCCATACAGATAAATATCTCAATGGTAACTCCCATCACCATCCATGTCAGTTGACTACCGTAGGCAAATCTTTGTTACAGAGAGCACACGGCATCTGTGACACTGACCACCTCGAGGAAGAGCTTCTGCATGTGAAACAAGTACTGCGAAGCAACAATCACAAACTCCCACGAATGCGTCACAGAAGCCGCCCCAAGCCTCCTACAGTTGAGCGACAACCTGCCATCTTACCATACATCAAGGGCATCACTGACAAAATTGGCAATATCTTAAGACGAGCTTCAATTAAAACTTACTTCAAGCCGCACAAGAAGATTAGCCAATTTTTAAGACCGGTCAAGAGCAATATCCCCCTACAAGATGCAGGTGTTTACAAGCTTGATTGTGAATGCGGGTTATCATACATTGGGCAAACAAAGAGGAGCATCGGTATCCGGATAAAAGAACACATAGCTGACATGAAGAACAGACGCTCGACCAAGTCTGCAGTTTGTGAACATGCTCTGGACAAACCCAACCATTACATTCGATTTGATAATCCACAAATCCTCGCTAGAGAGACCCGGTACATGCCAAGAATGTTACGCGAGGCTATTGAAATTAAGAAACACCCAAATTTCAATAGAGAAGATGGTTGGCAAGTACCACCAGCTTGGGATCCAGTCATTAAATTAATTAAATCACAAGGCCAACGCCATACTGCAAGACCTCTGGACACCGTGAGCGAATACTGCGTGCATAGGGAATGTTATGATTAAAAAATTTCAGACGGTAGTTCAAAAAATTTCAGACGGTAGTAATAATTTCTTAATAACTCAAGTGACAAATAAAATCAATTAGTCACCCCGTGACCACGTCCACTGCAAAGTGTTCGAAACGTCGGGATATAAATCATGTCAAATATACGCGATTTAAACCGTTAAAAGTTGTTTAATTGCAATGTATAGTAATCGCGAAAACCTAAGAAAATATAATATTTATTTATTTAGGAACATTACAGCACGACTATATAATAAATAATTAAGTTCAAAAGTAATTTCATATTGTAATTAACTGCAAAACCATGAATTTGGTTAGTATATTTAGTGCAAATGACTTAGGTATAGTTATTAACATTTACATAGTCCTCTCCAACTCAGTGATATACTTTCCTTTTCAGAACCATATCAGTTAAGTGACAACCCTAACTCCACACGACCCTTAATTATATTTCGAGAGCGTTCGCAATTCTTTAGAATAAAAATCTCATCGCGGCTCCATTACTGAACTATGACGAAAGAGAGGTACGAAAACCACAATAATGCTTCCCTGTCAATTAGGGAAATTAAATAAACCGAAGCGGGTTGGTCGGTGAACATTAATATCACTTTTATAACATCAATTAAGCGGAACACAGCTCGGATTTACGTGAGTAAAAATACATTATGGAGAGCAAACTCGGGCCGTGACAATTTGTATTTTATTGACATTTATTGCATTATCTATAGTATTTACGTTTTTGAAACACAGTTAATTTACACTATAGTTTCCTTGTTTTAACCCTTCCCGTGCCTAACTTGCTCTACAAGTTATGCTTGGATTTGAATTTGCAAGTATGGTTTAGGGCGAAGCGCAGACGGCTCTCAGCCAGGACCACAAAGTGTGTGTAGCAGCGAGCTTAAGGGCTCCCCCGTCGGAACGAACGGACCGCGGCTTAGAGCATTGCTTTGGGAGGATACCGCGGTATCGCCAGTCGATGAAAAGACCTTTTAACTCGTCAACTCGCTTGGCCAGTATGTCTTTTCAAGATCATACATCCCTTAACTGCGGTCGGTTTAACTGTAGCTTAACGTTCAAGGCGGCCGCGCACCCGCATACCCCCTGGTGTTGCAGGTGTCCATGAGCAGTGGTAACACTTACCATTACGTGGGACCGCTTGCTCGTATATAATATCGTCTATAAAAAAAAATGCACAAGACGATGTGAGGAGGCCCGTGTCCAGCAGTCGATATTAAAAGGACTGGTTATCCGTACGGAGCAAAATTTACTTTATTTTTTGTGGACTAATTTATTCTATTTATGTACTTCTCAGATAATTATTATTTTGCATGTTAACAAAAATAATTTCAAAAATCTGTATGTCAGTTGTAATTAAAAACCTGTTGTCGCGTGTCCTCAGTGGGAGAGCTAAATTACGGGGGTACGACTTGTACTACAAAGGGAAGAGGCAAGATTTGTTTCAATAGCTTGTTATAATTAGTCAGTTGAACCTAATACAAAAATTTAAGATCTATTTATAAAAATAGTTCGGAAAGTAAAGTCTAAAATAGTGTCTGTTTCCAAATTCACAAAGCACCAAAAACTCACTGTAAAGCTGCAGGAGTGGCGGGGCCTCCTAGCAAGGCGCACGCCCAGAAGTGACGAAGAGCGGCACTACAGTCAGCCGGAATCAGCGGTCAGACGGGCGATGGAGACCAGTCGCAACAGGCGGCGCCCAGCAAGAACGTCGGACCAGAGCTCCGGGGCGGGCGAGAGTAGCGGCCAGATGTCGTGTCCAGGACAATTGAGTCCCGAAACAGGCGTGTGTCTTTCTCGAAACGTCTTCCCCAGATCGCTCCCAAAACAAAAACTCGTCTGTCGTGCCCCTTAGATTTTCCTCTTATGTTTGTTGTCAGAATTTTAAATTTTGGAATTTCCTTTTATTCGAGCAGTGCTATTTATTTCATGAAGATGGGTAATGTGCCACAGAATATAGAGCTATAAAGAAATACAGAGTTTTTTTTTAAAAAAAGTGTGCTATTGCAACAAATATTACATTTCTCCATTAACACGGAAACTGACACGTTTGCAATGTGACACTGTTTAGTTGAACTTTGACCCGAGGAGGCGCGTATTAATGGATGCGAAAATATTCGGGGCGCACCCTACCAAATTACGAGGGAATAATCGTATAAAATATTTAGTGGGCGTTGTCTTCATTGCCGCTGATGATGAATCAATTTTTAGTATAACTGTAGATTAAATATTAGTATACATAATGTTCCGTGTAGTGTTAGCTGGCTATAGAATAGCACCATCCCATCTGTTCCCGTGGCTGTCGTCGTGGAGCGACTAAGGGATAACGAAAGCGGCTGCCACAGGCCCTGACGAACTACACCACTTCTAAACAGTGCACTACTACATCCCTCATACAGACGACAATGTGCACGAGGAAGTCCATCGGTACTGGATATCGAAAAGGCTGGTTCCAGTTTGTAGACAAAATAGATAATAATTAACTTCACATAAGTATATCACTTTTGTATATGACGATGTCTTCTATATTCTATATCTTTTTTCTTGCTAAAGATAGCAAATATCTCAAACTGATATCTACTTAATTTTCTAGTCAATTTCGAAAATTCTTTTTAATATGCCTTTGTTTTTAAAACACGTTTATTTGTTGCGAAACTGTTAGGTTACAAGCAAACACCCAAATCACCTTTCGCATTAATAATAGTGTATATATTATTATATAGTATATATTCTGCTATATGTAGGTATTTATGTACTTATTTTATATCTATATATGTAGTATTTTGTTTACAGTTAAGCGAAGACTGCACCACCCTCGTGCATTTCTGTTTAACCAACGGTTGACTGGCAGAGAATGTCACTAGCCATTAATTAAGTCCGCTGTCTTTAGGACTTTTGCGCGGTAAAGTTTAAATAAATAAATAAAAGTAAAACAATCATAATCATATTATATAAACAATTGTCTATAAAAATAAGACCACGTTTCGCATTATCGTTCTAAGCTTAAATGGCTATCTATTTATGGTCGTAGACACTTCCAATTGCTTAATTTCCTCTTCACAATCCTAAAGAAACCTGATACTCCTGAATATTTTGAAAAGTTTTTTCAGCTTTCTTGACGACGATGATCAAAGAAATTTCCGTTCAAGCGATAGTCTGCTATTGCAGATCCCCACCCAACTGGTTTTTTCTCTGAGTCTTTCACCGTATATGCTGCCCGGTTCTGAAACGCTCTGTCCGTCAATGGCAGAAAAGCCTCATCGCGTGCTATTTTTTTAAAACTGCGTAAAGAACATTTTCTTAAAATAGAAAATATTGATTTGAAATAAATTGACTAAAGTAGGTACATTGACTACAGTACTCGAGAATATGCAAAAGCCATCGTGTAATGAGACGAGACATCACTCCTTCGTTTATTCACGAACGTATACTAAATGAATGAAAAATCTTAAAAATCCTATTTAAATTATTGAATAAATATTTGGGGAACAAAACCTAACATTTCCAGTTTAGAAAACTTTCCAGAATTCAGTTAAAAATGTATAGTATCTTAACAAAATTTTATGGATGTTTTTTAAATATATACATGAAATCTCTTCATAAGATTAAACATGACTTTAAATACACTGGAAGACGTAATTTAATCTCACCTACGAGAAAAAAAACAAAAAACATGAAAGGTCAAAAGTGGAAATGTTAGGTTTTGTTCCCCACCTCCTCATTTTATGACAACAGCAATACAGTTCAGAATTGCTATGCCACATGTGTGTGTCACTTATGATCACTGATTGTGAATAAGTGAAGTTTTTAAAAATTCGCAGAACATTATGTGAATCAGTAATGTTCATTTATATCAACTAATCACGAATTTGAGTTCATTTATATAGAGCAATTACAAGTGTGATTTTAATCCACTAAGTGTGACAATGATATCTAATGAGTACTTAATCGTGAATCATTTGTAGCATGAATCTCCATGTGTTCGTAAGGGATATATAGACAAGTTTGATTTAATATTACGTAATGACATCAAGTTCACAATAACCTTTTTGAAACATTACTTTATTAAAAATGATATATTTTTTAATTTGAAATAAAGAATTTCTTCAATTAAATAACTTGCCGAGCCTGTGAATAAATAATTTCCCCTCTTTTAAAATCAGATGGTGCCATAATTATTTTGTAATTTATGTTATAAATATTCGTAATTGAACGCGAGCTACTCGTATACTGTCTCAAAGACAACAAATTACGATTCGTGTAATTGCGAAAAAAGTTCTATATTATTTCTTGTTAATTACCAACGACGTGCCTAATCTTATTATTAAGTGACTAATGGATATATTGGCAGATGTATAAGTCTGTGTTGGTGTGTACTCAGCTGTTAAGGAAATATCACCATTGTCTGGGTGGTTGATTCGAGGTAAAGCAGTTCGGTTTAGATAACATCCTCTTTGTATCTACATAACAATTTATTATATTATATATACATCAACCGGGGAGATGGATTATAAACTGTCGTCGACATGGAACGCAGTGATTAACAAATTTAAAATTGCGATTTACCGTCGAATAATTCTGCGCACATTCTTCCTGTTGTGTATCGCAGCCTTTCCGAATGTGAAGATCAAAATGTGGGTAGTTGATAAAACTGCTCGCAGCTCCCATCCTGGACTACTCGCCTCTCAGTCAACTCATGACCACGACTGGTGTAACACGTGCCGAAACGTCGAGTAGGAATACAAGGTTAAGAAATACCTTTATTATACGCGTTCAGACCCGATTTAGAATATAACATTTATTATATTGCGCAATAATATACTGACGATTACAAGATCGAATTTCTAACCTGGATATTGACTGTATTTGATATATATCTATTTATCCATTTAAACGGGTCTCATAGGGTATGTTTACCTTAAAAAATATGTATGTTCATTTATGTATGCGTATGTTTAAAAATATAATCCATACCATCAGTATCTTTATATCCACTGCTGGATATAAACCTCTCCAAAGGACCGCTACCATTCATGGTCTTTTACTCTTCTAATCTAGCCACTATCAGCGACTTTCTTCAGTCCACCCTGCCGGAGGGTGTACTACGCTACACTTCCCGGCGCGTGGTCTTCATTCGAGGACTTGTTTACTTCCGATTATCGGCCCTATATATGCCCACTGTCACTACAGCTTGTTAATTTTTTGAGCTATGCCGGCAACATTATTTCTTTGTTGATTTTTTTTCGTTTCCCATTTTGTTCAGTAATAAGATTCCAAGAGCATTACATAATAACATAGTTAAATATAAAACAGAAACCAGATAAATTGGCACATTGACTACCTATGTGCAAAATTAACCTTGTTTCATGTGTTGTTTATTTCGTCAGAATCAATATTGATAACTGTTTGTATTTCGTTACTAAATTACTGGTTACTACCTTTTTATAACGCCTCTAAATTGATAGTAAGTAGAATTTAAAAACACTAGTATTATATGTCAAAGTTAGAATTTTGGTAACAAGAATTTACAGTTATGCAACTCAACGGTCCCCGGAGAATACATGGTTTACGTTTTACGTTCCATATTTAGTACACTTGAATCACTTGCACAGCACCAAGAACTTGTATATAACCTGATACAGTGCAGCACTAATCGCAGGAAGACGTTCTAAAATTATCGACCACTTATTAGAAGCGGTAACTCAATCGCTTGCAGGCACGTATCGATAAAATACACCTATCGATACTAGGTAGACAAAATATATACTCTGTTGCACCGCACTAGAGATAGGCATCGGCAAACGAGCTGGAACGTTAGGGTGCTTTAACATTGCCTACGATCTATGTTCTAAATTCCGGCTGCGATAAATACCGCATAAACAGGTTATGTAATTTTATGTAACGTCTACAATATCTTTATAATTGGGTACCTGACTGTAGTTGAAAGTGATGTGTTTTAAAACAAACCCAAAAAATAAATTCTTTAGAAAATGAGATCGCTATCGTCATCCCTGTTAATCATGCGCGGTTGTAATAGCGCTACTGTTTTTTTTTTCTTTTTATAGAAGTGGTGGCAAACTGGCAGACGGCCCACGACGTGTTAAGTGGTCACCACCTATCACCACCTGCAACACCATAGGAGATGCGAGTTCGCTGCCGACCTTGCAGAATCCTATTCACAGCTCTTTTAAATAATTCCATGTCGTTCCACTTCTAAGCCCTATAACTCAGTAACCAATAATCATTTCAGAAATTAGATTTTGATTGTACCGATCGATTTGTGGTATTTGAAGTTATTTAAGTATATTTCCTTCTTTAACAGCAATATACTTACTCTCTCTGCTGCTGGACATATGCTTCTCCAATTTTTTTCCACTTTACCCTATTTGTTGTACGGCTGGGTCTGCAAATTACGTCTATAATCGAATTCTTGCATCCGTCTGGTGGTTTGCTGGCGTTTTTTCTTCCCATTCGGGATCTCCAGAAGAGAACAGGTTTGCTCTATCTCTCGATATCTCGATAGGTGACTGGATAATCCGGATATAGTTATCAAAAAGAGTAAAATACGCTAAAGCGTCAAAAAAAATACCACTAAACTACACCCAAAAATACCACTAAAGTACCTATTATGCCAGTAATATGTACTTGTAAATATAACAAGTACTTATATTTACAAGTACCTGTTGTATGCTAGGTTTCATCTGGGAGAGCCGATATGAAATACGAGAAGCTTAGCAAACGCACTAATTTCTCGATGCAAAACACTTTCGGAACGAATACGCGTCAACAATGAAAAAAAGGCTGACCACGTTGCACTTTGTATATTTATAGAAACTAGTAGTTTTAGTTTGACAGGAAATGAAATATTAACCTTAATTAATAGTTCCATCAATAAAATAACTGTTACGGGGGCAGAAATATCATCGGACAAGAAAACAAATTTACTCTCAGTGTCCAATCCACTTTGTCGGCGCCCGCTTGCGTGCCTTAGCTGGAAGCGATTTATTTTGATTATAGTTGTTTCTGCAACAGAAAACAAGCTATAAATTAATGGGGAAGACTTAATTAGGCCGGTGTTTCCAATACCATTAGTGGTTCGTGATGACAGGCTCCCCGACTGTATGGAACTGATGAAATATTTGGGCGTTGTCTTAATGTTACCACTTCGGAAAATTGGGGCTGAACTTTCGAAAATTCTTTTGGAATAAATGCGCGCAGAGGAACTTGAAGGAAATAAAGAAATGTGCTGACGCAATTTGTAATCGTGTAGTGTGTTATTAAAAAAACTCACTTAGATTTTTGCGTGTTATACACGTATTTTTAAACGTGTCTCTAACGTGATATCTTCATCCATTTCATTATGCTCGACGTTTCGGACAGTTTGCACCACCCATGGTCACAAGCTGACTGTCAGCAGCATTACGACATAAATAAAGAATATATCTATGTATAAATGCTGCTATTATTTATAGCTATGTTTTCGAGGCATATAATACATAGGTCTTATATAATACTCGTATTTTTAATTCGCCCAACTTTAAATTTTAAATTTAGGAGCATACATGTTCCAAGCCTTTAAAAGATTGAAGAGCAATGCCTGTATTTGAATTTGACGTTGCTATATCAAAGGCTTCTCGAAATCCACTTCAAAGAGACCGGGAGGGGAATTAATTCGTCTATTATTGGAGTGTATAAAAAGGGCAATGGTTCCGTATACTCGTATATCGTTCACTTTGTAGGCGAACGGAAATTGAAGACATTTGATATCCCGGAGATTTCGAAGCATTTTCGCACGAATTCTGTTGGAGCTACGCATGTAACTTCGTTCCCGGTATTAATAAACATTTGAAAGCAAATATTTTGGTATTTCCTTGTATTTAATTACACAAATTCCAATTATGTATTATGAAAGAACATGGCGGACAGGAGAGCAAAGTACAGCATTATTACATATTTCATCTTCTTTTATATTATGACATGACTGAACTGAATCGAACGAACGGAGAAATATGATTCAGCATGCGCCTTTCTGTTTTGAACTGAATGTTAAGGAGAATAAAATTCACTTTTGATTGTTAGGAAAAAATGCTCGCCCTCCGTGAGATGTGCGCTTAGGTTTAAAGGTAGAAAATTACTCATTTCCCCGTTAGCTCTTGAGATTACGTCGAGAGCGTTTAGTACACGAATTTAGTAAACGAGAAACATTTCTCAGTTTTTGTTTTTTAAACATAAACAACCGTTGCTAGCCTCTTGGAATGCCAAGACTTGTTGCTTTTACCATCTTGAGCAGTTCCGGAGGTATGCGAAGAGAATTTCGTCGCAACGGTACCTAAGCACGCAACGTTTCATTGCCTTAATGACGCCCTTTGAGCTTAACGTTTGGCGCCAAATAAATGCGTGCCCTAGTGCGACATTGTCGACAGATTTTAATTTATCAGCGGTTATTTTGGTATAACAGCTCTTTCACAGTTCTCTGTTCATTACCTCGCTTTTATTTAGCCACTCCAGTTTACTAGCCTATTCGCTTTTAATTGGTCCCCACATAAAGAATTAAACTGGAGCCATGTGTAAATTAGAGAGTATTTTTTCAAAGGCAAGAGTTGGCCTCACGCCATTTTTACTGTTTGCTTTAATTACAAGTGAAACAGTTGATTCACAAACCGAGTTATTTCATACAAATTTAACGACGTTTCGAATGAATGTTTAGGCGACAGTAGTTGGTATTATGTAAGTAATAACTCGCTAGTGGTTCTGTCGCACGCAAGTTTTAGCATATCGTATGTAAAGTTAATTGCTGTAATATAAAAAGTAGGTACTTGGGCTAACCGCGATATTAGGCAAATTAAGCCACGCTACGTGCTACCGTTTGCAGCAAAAACAATACTTTTATATTTATATAAATCTAGTCTATATGTTATTGTCTTTTTGTGCATTTAACTTGTGAATGAATTGAAAGATTTTGATGAATTTTGCACCGTTACCTAGGTTTATTGTTTTTGAACAAATAAACGAAACGTCAAAATCAAGCAGAGTATGAACAAAACGAGTGAAAGAAAAAGAAACGACGAAGACAGAATCATTAAAACACATTAAGGCACAGAATTAATTTGAGCTAAGTTTTAAGAAGCCTTTTGAGTAGGCGTATTTGTAGGCAGCACTGTCAAGTCTACTCCAGTAATAAATACATTATTTTTATCTGGGCAGAGCCGCTGGCAAAATTTGGTTGTCCGATAAAATACTACTATTCAGGGATTTACTTTATAAATAACTAGCAAAACCCGGCAGACGTTGTCCTGCCTGTCTATATGATTTTTGCGATCGGTTGAACGGTTGATGTACTGCAACGCCATCTAGTGGCGAGTTACAACAAAGTCGATAGCATAAAAACCTTCTCCATGAAAAAAACATATATGTGCTAACTTTCATGATGATCGGTCAAACGGTGTAGAATGCTATTAACGTCAGATATACCAACATCCTCTTTTATATATAAATAAAGAAAAAGTAGTAAACAACATTCTTGTACCATTACGTAATTATTTACCTGAATAAACTTTGGTCATTTCCTTTGCTATTACTTTATTTATTGTTTCACGTAAAAGTCAAATTCACGTGAAATAAGTTTATTGTTTATCCTGTATCTGAATTTGTAATTCTTCTGTTGTGATCTTTATTTATCCTTTAGGTAATATATCTTTTATTATACAAGTTTATGGAAAGAATAATATTTACAAAGTGGGCAAAATATGTATATCTACTTATTGCGAGTACAGTTTTTTTTACTACGTAAGTAAAATAATGTACTCGCAATAAGTATAAAAAGTATTAAAAGTAAAAACACCTGATCGGTTTATGCACCATTGAAGACAAACTAATGGTTAACTAACTTTTAAATTATATTCACAGCCCTGTCTAGTATGTAAATATTTTTATTTACATTATTACATTCAGAGGTAGAGTATATGACTGCAATGTGGAAGTTGAAAATTTTATACTTATTTCATCTTTATTTGAGTACATTTCAGGTCTGCCTAGTGTAACCAATGATTATTTCGATTGAAGTGAAATACTTAGCGACTGCTTGTAAATGTTCTGTGGTTTAATAAATAAATAATGTGTGTCTTTAACTCTGTATCGTGTTACCACTAAGAGTTAACTAAAAGGGGGTAAACTACTCGTACTTGGAAGGAAAGAAGTAAATTATTTGTTCCAATAGCTTTTATTATTATTAAAAAAGGCCTGATACAAAATTTGAGAATAATTTAAAAAAGAGTCCGTGATTAGGTGTAGAGCGGAAAAGTGTTCGTTTCCCAGACTGGAATCACTAAAAACTCACGGATGGTCGGCAGGAAAAGGCTGAGTCCAGCAGGCGCCGCGCGCCGCCCCAAGAGCGGCGGACCAAAATCAGTCGGGAAGCACGTCGACATGTGGAAAGGGGGGGGGGGGGGGGGGGCGTTACAGGCAAGGCGCGCCCCCAATAAGTGTAGTGCCCCCAGACAAGGGCGGTGACGCCAGCCAAGGGGTTAATGCCTGCTGGTTAAAGCCTAGCCAATGCCGCTAGGCATTAACCAGCAGCTACGACGTCAATCCAACGCGGCGAGGTCAGCCGGGAGTGACAGAGTAGAGGCAGCGGGGCAGATGTTACGCGTTCAGAATTTCGCGATGACCTTACCATAGATAGTGTCCCGGGGTTACTTGGCCCCGGAACAAGGCCTTGTGACGTAACTAGGGGTCTTTACGACTCAACCGATGACTGACTCTCGAGTCTTGGTGCCTTCCTCTTATAACACTCTGTATCGGCTGTCAGAATCCGGGCGTTTCGTTATAAATTTTAAAATTTATAACAGGACGTTGTTTGGCCAGAATTTTTCATCATTGTATAGAGTTCAGAATCTTGAGTTTCAATATAAAAAAGGCCATATTAAGAATAATCATATTCAAATAGGCGTCCCTAACAAGGAAATAAAACACGATCAGTACAAATCTTGCTTTGCCGTGTCAACATCTCTGTTATTTAAGTTGTCGCTGTAAGATTTTATAAATTTCTACTATTATTAGTGTGTAAATCTTGTGATCCAACGCCGGATTTACACAAGAGAATATAAAAATACAATTACATATTAAGTTTAAATACTAAGATATGATATAAGTGAACCATCGCCCGTAATGGGCTAAATACAAGGATTAGTGAACAAATTTAAATAGTGAAATATTTACATAATTTAATAAGTGAAATAAAACGGGAAAGAGACAAATTTAAATAGTACTCGTATAGTGAAAATTATGTGATAAGTTATGTCTACGAGTGAATACAAGGATTATAAAAGGTGAGCTTTTGGAGCAAATATTACAATAGCGAAGTGTAAAATTTAACTCAGACGAATCACTTTAGGCCGCTGCTGTAGATTTCGCAGCTTGAACACAACTACCTAAGAAGCTACTGGTTGAATTTGATTCAGATGTTACGTTGTGTGTTGACACCAATAAAACAGTATTTAATTAAAGCAATTTAGTTAGGATTGCCGGCGAATACTCCACATTTTTAAATTGTATTACCTAATGAATCTTGTTATATTACGACTGACACACCGCCATCTACCGGAGCATATTCAGAAATCCAAATTAAGTATCTAATTAAGTAAAAAAATTTTTTTAAGATAATTTACAATCTTTATACAAAGAGCAAACCCTCCCCCGTTTTTATAAAAATGGTTTTATAGAATTCCCACGTCTGAAAGCAAAGATATCTGTTACTTGTACTATTCATTATTACAGGTTTTAAGGTTTCCAAATAAATCTGTATACTACACACTACAGAGAAATAGATATATGGCTTTTTTCAACAGGTCAACTGTAAATGGTCAAGTCGAAAGCCAAACGAGAGCTAGGAAAAGTTTTAATGTGTTCGGAAATAAATCGGGCTATTTATCTTTATAACCCACCCTTCGGTGTGTGACGGCACCTTAATGTAAGAGAACTGCGGTGTTTGTTGTCCTGCATTTCATGACATTAGTTTTTTTAAATGTTACTTTGAGTAAATGTGTGAGAAAAATGTGCCGGTCCGCTCTGTCCTCGTAATGCCAATTCAACACCTTAATTTCATGGCATGAAGAATACACACGCAATGAATACAATACAAATATATAATACCTCTATTGGCCGCGTGGTGTCGGCTGACTTTGGAATAGCACCACCCAATGTCTTCCCGCGAGTGTCGCAAAGAGCGACAAAGGGATTCATATCACAGGCCATGAGGAACACCATCTCTAAATGAGTGGACTCGCCAACCCGCTTAGCCAGCGTATCGTTTTAAGGACATATATCCCTCATGCACAAGACAATACGAATAAGGATAAAAGGGCTGGATACGTTTGCGGTTATTATAGGATTTTGCTAGTCTTGTTCATACACTCTTAATGGTGGCTGGTACTGGTAATGGGTTTAAATACCGACTCCGACCAGGGAACGAACGTGTTGACACGCGAACAGTCGCGGAAATAAACTTCACGCCGTGTGTAGGTGTCGGCATTAGAGAAATATGCCTATGTCACGAGTTGATTGGAGAGGTTTGTCCAATGTCCATGTCGAGAGACAAGCGACTTTATCAACCGTGCGGATTCAGTCTATGTTCGATTTTACTATAATAATCACACAAACAGATCACACCTTTACTGCATATACAATACTTACAAGTAGTACTCGAGAACATGAAAAAGCCATCGTACATCATCGTCTACTTTCGTTCCTTAGTCCCTTTTTCGCAATTACACGAATCATAATTAGTTGCCTTTGAGGACAGTATACGAGTAGGTCGCGTTCAATTAGGAATATTTATATAGAGCAATTATTATTGTAACACAAATTACAAAATAACGTTGAATAGTGAAAAATATCAAGAAATATTGAATATGGTCGTGGATTTAGTGGATGATACTATTACCTTAAGCAATGTAAATAATGTTATCTATCAACAAGATGGTGCACCTCCTCACAATAGTAGAGTGAGTAAACGGTTTTTAGATGAACATTTTCCGGGCCGTTGGATGGGCACATATGGTCCTATAAAATGGCCACCACGTTCACCCGATATGACGCCGATGGATTTTTTCATATGGGGTTACCTTAAGGGTCGAGTTTATGAATCCCAATACAACACCATACAGGAGTTAAAAGACGCCGTTTATTATCATTTAAACACCATTCACCTCACGTCTCTGTCTAAAGCCACTAGAGGTGTTCTGAAACGCGCCCGTATTTTGAACATTTATTGAAGCATTAGTTCTGTTAAGGTAACAAATTGTATGAAAAAACATTTTATTAAATTTGACCAACTTCTGCTGTCCCGATTTTTTTCTTCCAATACAATGAAATGATCCTTATAAGAAACTGAGTCGATCAGCATTAAAAAAAAAATTAGTCAATTTTATTCGTTTTTATGGACAACTCACGCTTGACCAAAAAAATTACTACGCCAAAATTTTTTTCACAAAAAAAGACAATGGTTCCTAAGACAGTTTCCCTGTATCTCTTATGGTTTCAGATTTCCCCATACTGTCCCAGTTAAAAAAAACATCCTGTATAGTCGTCTGCGATTTAAATATATATATACATTAGGGTGTCCCTTATATGGGTGAAAAAAATATTTTTTCGGATATCGAAATGCATACCCCCTAATTCTTTTTAAACTACCCAGACTTACTCAAATACAAAATTTTATCTTCCTACGTCAACATTAACCCGTGCCGACAGGGCTCTGAAGATTTTGAAAATTGCTGTTTTTAACCCTTTCCGTTATGTAGCTAAATCAATTGAAATATTTATATTTAATAAAAATAATCAAAAAGAAAGTTAGTAAATAGGTACTTATTTATTAAAAGAAGATAAAATTACAGATCAGCCAGGATATTTTCTTTTGAGGGTCTCTTTTTTACAGTCTGGATATAGATTTCTATGCTCTTGCACACAGCGTAGCAACAATTGCTTTTCTTCTTCCTTTGCAGTGATCAAACCATGAAACGCTTGCATAAGTTTTACAGCTCTTTGAGCTGTATCATTAACTGCCCTTAAAGAAATAACCTTTCTTTTTGCCTCTAAATAGGCAACATCTTCTTCCCGCGTAGAAACGGGTTTCTGGAGGAAGTTCTCATCAATTTTTAATCGAGAAAATAAATTTGTGCTCTTGACAGACACAAAATCACTTAATAATTTATCAGTTTATTATTATCATATAATAATAATAATAATTATTATTATTATTATTATTATCAGTTTAGTGAAAACATTGTAAAAAATAATACTATGTATTCCCACTTACCATACAAATAATCAGACATATCTTCTTTCGATGGAATGTATCTCTTCCCAGAATCATACAAACTCTCTCTTTGTAAGTTCATTACAATGTTTCCCTTGGTTTGTTCATCAACTTCATCATCAAAGAGTGATAAAACGGCAATTTCTTCTGACAAGTACCAAAGATGTTGACTAAACTTGCTCAGGGCTGCTTTGGAGATCAATTTGTCAACAGTTTCATATTCCTTAAGCCTCTTTAAAAAGCACAAATCTTGATTTGGTGCCTTCACCGCCAGACTACATCCAAGCCATGGTTTCACATATATAACCACAATGAATAAACAAACGTCTTGAAGTGCTCGTTTATCCTTGTCGCTAATTTTGAGCTGAGATTGCAACAAACATATTTTTAAAGAGTAAATACCTCTAGCCATCCTCCTTGCTTGATGCATCGCTCCAGGAGATCTGATTTTAATTTTTTTCTCATTATCTCCTCCTAAGAAATTAATAGATAGTTCAATCAGTGCCCGATAATCGTCACGTACAATGGATTTTTGCAGTTCTTGATTATAAAATGTCAACAATTCTTCTATTGTTGTATTACAAAAATGTTGTGTGACGATATCGGTGCATGTTTCAATAGCAGCAGGATTAATAGTTTTCCAGTTGTCTCTAAACTTTTTGAACATCGGGATATCAGGGCTACTTGTGATTTGGTGGATTTTTGTTTCGAACACACATTTTAAAACCAGTTCGTAAACGTGATGGCGGCAAGCAAAGAATACTAATTCTCTGTCTAATTTTTGTTCCAAAAGTACACAAGCTCCTTTCAATCGCCCTGTATTAGACGCAGTTGTATCACAGCACATTATTTGTACTTTGTCATCGAGGTTCCAGTCATAAAGTGCGTTTAACACAGCTTTAGCTTGATCTTGACCAGAAGAGCTCTCCAGTTTGGGCACAGCCAGAAGTTGTTCCTTTTCTCCAAATGAAATAAGAATTGGCAGGCGTTCTTCTTTAGAACTTCTCACGCCCAGTCCAGGTAATAATTTCCCATCCCAGTGAACGGTCACCATTTCAGGCATATTATTCTGAAAATCTGATTTTATAGATTCCGCTCTATCTTTTCTACTCTGTGTACGAATGCGTTGAATGGACGATTTGTTTATCGGGAAATCATCACAGCTAAGATCTAGTGCTTCTATTACAGCTTGAAGTATATAGACAGAATCCCTTATGCTTAATTGACATCTATCTAAAGCTGCAACTAACTTAGGCGTGATAATGTTTTTCCGTCCTCTTTTTGTAGTAGTTACAGAACTTACCGTTTGAGATGTCGATGGCAAGGGTTCCTCAAGGCTTTCATCAGAGCTGGTAGGTTGATCGTGATGTCCTTGCGTTTGTATAAAATCTTGTGTAGTAAGAGATGACGATAAACTCTGGGAACACATTTGCTCATGTCTTTTTTTCTCTTCTTTTAATTTTCTCTGTCTTGCCCTTTCTTCTTTCTCTGCTAACTTTTTGTCTACACCCGCTAAACATCCTGGACGCCCTGGTTCTCTTTGTTTTTGTAAAAAGATTTTATCTTCCTCTATTTTCATCCGTTCCAAAGCATCGGCGTGTGCTATATCGAATAAATTATCTAAATTGTTTTGAAAGTCCTCCTCACGGCGCTCGTAAACACCTTGTGTTTTTTTGGAATTTTTTTGCAACTCTCTCCAAGCATGGTGAAGATCCACAAGTTTTTTTTACACAGTTAGGTATAGCTCTGGTAGGGATTCTAGCTTTTCCCCAAAATATAATACACTCTCGAATGACGAGATTTGCGCTTTCACTAACAGTCATTTTAACTTCGCGAATGTTAAAAAAAAATACTGCAAGAACTTGACGTTTAGACGGTAACTTTGCGCCTGTTATTTGATAATTTACCTCACCAACTAAGAAAATACTTTTTTTATTGCTTCTTAATTCCACTGCCATCTTCTAAATGTAAAACAATGCGTGTTAATCACGAGAACAACTGAGAACAAATGACAAATACCGCCAGTACGCGCTGCTACTTCCGCGCAACTTGTATGAACATGATTCGATGCAAGTCGGCACGGGTTATCGTACTCCAAATAAGGTTAAAATTTATTTCCGAGTGTTTTAAGAGCAAATGAACAAAACTAAGGCCTATGCGTTAGAAAATAAATACTTTGAAAAATAAGGGACACCCTAATATACATAAATACACTTACCTGAGTCTTACGCGGTAGTTTATTGTATAAGTAATTGTATAGTTATGTATTTTGCATTGTATACCTAAATGGTAAAATTCGCTTTTGGAAATAAACTTAATTTACAAGTATAATAAGTTCACATTTCTGTTTTGCCGTGGATTTCTGTTCATGAGTGAAATAATACACAATTTTCGTGTACTTCTTTCATACTAGGGCCTACCCTCGGCTTTCACCACCATCAGCAAGGCCTATATCCAACAACGTACCCCGTATACCATTCTTATCGCAAATAAAGATAATTTAATGTACCGTCTATATTGCCGGGTATTTTATTCTATGACTAAATACTCTTTCAATGGCACACCCAGTTTACTACTAGTCATAGTAAAATGTGGGAGTTTTGTGACCTAAACCCACATACTGTTAGAATCAGCTTTCAACATAAACATTGCCGAGGTGACGTAATCCCTTGTTTTTTAAATATGACACGAAAAGGTAATATGTCGACTCATTAATATTTGTATCGCGTTTCCAATGACGGTTCTACAGGAACTTTAATTTTTTCTGCCATCATAGTTATAGACATTTTACTCCAAATAGAATACTAGAACCACGTTGACCTACTTGTTAATATAATTTGCGATAATGAAGAGTATGCAATTATCACCTCTTGTAACAAAGGAACCATCGTTACTAGTAAATACATTCTCCAGTTTCTAGCAATTAAGGAATGCCTTAAGTGGAAATGGGCAGGTTATGTATGTCGTAGAGAATACGGGCGTTGGAGCCGTAAGTTTCTGGAATGGCGACCATGGATTGGCAGGAGAAGGGTGAGCAGACCAATGGCCCGTTGGCGCGACGATGTCGTGAAAGCGGTAGGAACGAGGTGGATGCAGCAATCGACCAACAGACAAAGATGGAGTGCACAGGAAGAGGCCCTAGTTCAGCAGTGGACTACAGTAGGCTGATTATGATGATGAAGGAATGGCAATTATAGAAGCATAATGAGATTATATACAGCGCCGTAGAGGACGAAAGGGAGCAGAATTTCGTGTTGGTGAGATTTGACAGCTGGACTGAGGCTGGCTATTTTAATGAACCTTTCTACTGCAAGGCATAGGTTTCTTCTAATCAATTGGAACGTTATAGAATAACATAGTATTTACCTTTAAAAATATAGAAATGGAGAAAATTACCATTAACATACTATTTTTCCGGAAAAGGATATAAATTTTATTGTCGGTTCTCGGATAATATAGCTATGGGTACTTAAAAGTACATCTGATTGAAGTCGTGAAGCGTTATAAGAACTTTATATTAAATGGTCGAGTAAAATTTATTGTTTAAGAAGACCCTAAAGTATTTAGAAATTAAACTGAACCCTAGAAATTGTACATGTAACTTATCAATCTTATCATATTAAACATGACACTTGAACTAAATATTAGAAAAATACATAGCGGCCACTGTAGCCCTTATACGTAGAACCCATTTATTTATTTACTCTTTATTATAAATTATTACAAAAAGCCGACTTAACGCCTTACATCATTATCTCCCAAGTCAGCCTTAGGGTTACAGTCGATATAATACAATTCGATATAGTAAATCCATTGAAGTAATGGTCTACAGTTCAAAAAACACCTAACGCGTCACATGTCCACGAACTATTACAGTAAACTCTTCAGATCCGAAACTTGGGTTAGTCCATTCGCCGTGACTCGGGCTCGACCGAGTTATGATCTTTACGAGGGGTTGAAAGCTCTCACTTTTTTATTATTGCCTTTTATATTGTGCCGGGCACTTAAACTGTTTAACCGAGGTCAAATGAAAGGGCCCGATATGAAACAAAGCCTGTATTTTGGGCACGAGTGTTATATACTACTTTATTAATGGGAGTGCATGAAATTTTCATTTCAATTTATGGAGCGTTACAAATAGGGCTGCGACTCGCGTGCTATTTATTAATGTACTACAAAAACATTGCATTAATATAGTGCAGAAAATACCTGATTTTTTTCATGGAAATGGAATATTTGAATCTTAAAATAATTTGAAAATAAAAATGAGTCTTAAACTGAACATACTAGAAATTGATTCGAGAAATTAAATATTAAATATTTTGAAAAATGAGTTACGGGGCGCTTCTTTAGTCAAAATTTGAAAAAGAGTGGGCTACTATGTAAATGATGTCTCTAATACAGCCATTACACCTACGCGTGAATTTCAAACATAGCAATAGCTTCCCATTTCAAATATTCTAAAGCCAATTTCTAAACATAATTGATTTTTTTTTAATATTAGTTTAATTTCGTTTCGAATCGTTGAATAAATCATCAAATAAGTCAATTTCATCAAGTACAGATACTGTATTATTTTTACTACTCATATTTAAAGATAATTTAAAAAGAATCTCACGGAAATGTTTCCTAAACATTTTTAATAGAAAAAAAGGAATACATAGATTTTTAAATAAATGTCCTCTAATGGACAATAATATTGTTACTTTTTACAAACAAACAACGAAATAAGGCGACAAATGATCGTAAAATTAACTTTCCGGTTTTATTTTCATATTTTTTTCCTGCATGTTATCTTGATGGGTATATATATTTTTTCTCTAATTGCGACAACCCTATATAGTTACGTAACATACTCGTAATTACTGAGTTGTATGTCAGAGAGGATTGTTTCTGTTTTTGAGGTAGGTACGAGTTTTGTTTTAATTTATGCTGCGATTGTGACGATTTGAATGTTCAAATGAATGGTTTTATGAGTCAGTCGTTCGGAGCGCTACTAAAACCACACCTTGTTGACTAACGTCACTAGGTATGTATATTATTGTATATATATATATATATATATATATATATATATATATCTATGTGTATAGTAGGTTGTTTCATCGCCTTTAAAGTATTGTATAATTTAACAACCAATATTATTTATTTATACATTTATGTGTCTTAGGAACAAATATGTCTTCTATTTCTTATTATATGATTGTAGCGTGCTTTTTAATGATATAACTCCTGTCAGTTATTCAAAGGTTGATTGGAAGTGACTCCTTTTGGGATTTGTATTACGGTAATATCTTATTGTAACAATTCATTATAAGTACAAGAAAGAGGAACAATAATATTAAACAAAGAAATATAATTAAGAAATATTTATTTTAATCGACAGCCTTATCCAGTAACATTTCACCGCCAATAACAGATTCAATGATAAAATATTAAACTAATTTTATATGAATAACTAGACTATTTTAAGTTAAATCATGGAAAAAAAATACAAACAAATAAAAAATCCTAAAAAAATCAATAATATAAATCAAATAGCCAAAGATACGGAATTATTTTTTAAAGCCTGATAAAAGTACCTACTCATAAAATAAAAGAAAAGAACTTGACCAAATCTTATTTGGATAAATCGGGACCTTTTACGAGTATAAGCGTTTTAAGAATTAGGTTTACTGTTGACTGCTCGTAAACTAGTTCAAGAAAGTTTGAAGTAATTAGTGTACAAAAACTTATTACTTAATGTAATTGAAAATAACATTTTCTATACTTAACATTGTTGTCTCAACATATAAGCATGTAGGGGGAATCCCCCCAGTACCGGACACTTAAGGTTTTTCAGAAATAAAAATTCGAGTAGTCATGTTTTATTATAGCAATTAACATTTTGAGATACACAACTATTTTAGGCGTTCAAATAAATCAACATAAACATCAATTAAATAATTTCAAATCACTTATAGAGGAACTAATCACTGGTATAATTTTGGGATTATTAAAATGTGGCACATAGTACCGGACGAGTATAAATTC